>JAVFKF010000009.1:8285000-8910000 GCA_036926295.1 Pachydiplax longipennis | reverse complement strand
GGCAAAGGAGGATGTGAAAAGAGAGCAATTGGGATCCACGTAATGAAAGCCGGAATTGGGAGATTTCAACGCCCGCAAGAGGGCATTCCACGAATGGTTACGCATAAAAGCAAGATCGATTCGTGATCCTCTTCCATTATTTCACCTTCCGCTAGCGAATAACCAGAAGAGGTGTAGGAAGAGTTAAACACCAGACGATTCAAGAGGAGGAATTGACCTATTGATGACACATTGGAGCAAAAGACATTTCTAGGCTCTATCACCGGTACAGATGATGCGTTTGTATATCGGGTTTTCTCTTCTTCATTAAACAGACTAAGACATTATGCTTCTAGCACTTATTGATAAACTTAAGGGCAAATAAAAAGGAAAATATCCCACTTAAGTATACCTGAAGACTACATTCGATTTTCTTCGTATATTTCCTATATTGAACTATTTACATAAAGGCTACAAGCGACTCGAAAGTGGACTGATGAGCTCACATGCGACTTTCTAAATAAAAAAGGTTACTGGCTTCATGTCTATGACATGGTAAAGGAAAAAACGTAAAGGTATCATTTAGATAATCAAAATCTATCTCATTAACCGCGACAAAATGGTACTTTTCACGGTAAACTAAAGGGAGTTGAAGTACTACCACTAATGTTGCTTAGGGATAAATAAATGAACGAAATATTGGAAATGGCCCGTTTTATAAGTTTATCAACCTACGCCTGTCACTATGCAAATTAAAAAACAATATAACGCAAACAATAATTACTCTTCCATCCCGCTTAGAAAATCACTCATGGTTTTTCATCCTTTTCCCACCTAAAATGCTTAGAAGACAAAGAAAGGAAAATCATTATGGGTGTTTATGCATATGTACGTAATGTTGGCGAACGAGGTCATCATTGGAAAGGTATTTTGAGACGTGGAGGCATAGGAGGAGAAGCATCGTCTGGATCAAAATGAAAAAAGGACGTAGTGAAGTAATTATCAGAAGGAAAATTCAAATTATGCTGACGCTTAAAAAGAATGCGCTCCATCAATAGCTCTTCAGTTAGAGCATTCTATTCTCATTCATTGATAACAACAGAGAAACAAATTTTATTTTTTACTTCGTTAAGTGCATGCAATTTTTAAAATTATTACATTAATATTCCAGGTTTTCTACATAAAGTTCCATTAATAAAAATTTACCTAGATAAGTCTTTCAACAATCACTGTAGTTAATAGAGATAATTAGAGCTTTCAAAACGAATTCCGCTACAATGAGGCCTTCATTTATAGTGATTTATACACAAGCCTCGTTTTCGTCTAGCATTTAATTAGTTTTCATTCTATTAATTCCCTCTTCGGTTTTTTGCATTCTTGTTGTGCTTCCAAGAAGATCGTAGACGTTATCTTCATTAAATCACTCATATTATAAAGTGCTCATTATAGTTAATCCTACAGAAAATTAGCACAAAAAGCGAGTGAAGGAAAGACGAAGGGTAGAGATTTAACAAGAAATAAATATGAAAAGTATATCACAATAAGGACGCAAACATGGAATCGGTAATTACAGCTCAACTATTACATTTAATATTTTTTAACTGCGCCGTTCTTAATTAACTTCAGTCGCTACAGTGACTTCATAATTATTATAAAATTAAAACACACGGAAATTAACATCAACTAACGCTCCATAAAATGGACGATAAAATACGCTTACCTAATCAAATGACAATCTGAATTCACGCTTCCGAGAGCTGCAACAGTATAAAATAAAACGCGAATCCAAACATTGAAATCCACGCGCTAGGATATAATAGGAAACAAAAGGTCTTTCAAAATTAATGGAGTTATTAGCCGTGAAATCGATGGACACCTCGCACGCTTCGCAAATGTTTATCGACAAACGAAAATGGGAAATTAGGGAGTGGGATTTTATGACCTTTTAACCTCTCCGCCGTCCCATTAAAATAAGCTCAACAGGCTGCGAAACGAACGCAGGTACGTCGCTTGACGAAGCGCTAAATTGCTGAACACTAGAAGAATGCGCGATGACAATTTGAGAAAAATAAATGTTACTGAATCAAGAGAATTATATGGCTCATAGAGCGTAAGATAATGAGCTCATACAAAACTGAAGCGCAAAAATGAGAGGGAGATAGAAGCCGAAACCATAGTCAGGTGGTCGTTAAATAAGACAAAAACTAAAAAGCAAAATTATTTTATTTCTGAAACAAATACGTCACCGCGGACGAAACGTCGTCATTATGATTGGTGAAAAAATTTTGTCTTGCCATAACTTTTAATTATATGGGAGGGATCAACACTTATTCCATTGGCGGTGGGCAAGGAGGGTGATCGCCACCCCTTCCTCCCCAATTGACGAATTTTATTACTAGCAATTTACCTAGGATCTGACAACGAGCTTGAATTAAAATCTTCATTTTCGCTATTTTTCATTATACAATCATTTAGATTTCTATGGATTTGTTACGTTTATTACGACTAAATGGAATTCTAAAAGTTAATTGAAGATGATTTCATAAAGAAATTATTATAAATGCCTCCCCATTGGAATGTATCGCCCCTCTATCCTATTGGAATGTTTCCAGCTCGCATTTAGACCATTGGAGGCCTAGCCTTGTTGAAAATTATTAAAACAATAATAATAACAATATATACTTCCATTAAAATTTCTATTACATTATAATTCGATTGATTCATTCGATAGTTGATCAACTAATTCAAATTAGAGTTAATTAATTACTTACTTTCAATTTAACGTAACCTTTTGAAGAGAGAGAATCAAAAAGACATTTCCTTGGAAGCTGAAAGAAGTTCAAATTCACGAATCCAGGGGTAATGTGAAAATATCAGTGGTTATTTTTATTATTATTTTAGCAGAAAAATTATAGGTCTTACTTCCAAAAATTTTAAGACAGGCGATGACTGAGAATTATTTCCGAAGCTCAAGCAGTCTAAAATGACCGAAACACTTCCGTGAAATTGATTATATGTATATGTGTTAGAAGAGTCAGAATCAGCGGGCAAGGCTGTTTTTTCTTTGCTTCTTTTAAGTATTCTGCCCAACAGCTGTGCACATCGATTTCGCAGATGATCAATCGAAAAAAGTCTTTATTGAGCTAGGATATAAGTTCCTACAGATTCGGATGAAAGACAGTTTAAGTAATAAACAATACGCTACTAAAGAGCGGATTGACATGCGGCTACTGGTGGAAAAGGGTTCTCTACCCTTGTTCTACCTCAAATCCTAAATTTTAAGCCTTCACAAGGCGCATAAAGTTCTTCACGAATTAGCGAATACATAAATTGACGCTAGTTGCTGAAACGGACTTCACGGCGGGTCAAGCAGACACCTCAACTTTCCCTATAACAGCAAATGAAGAGTCAACATAAGTACTGAATCAGTATAAAATTAATTTAAGAGATTGATTGGAATTAAAAGTGGCAGCGAACGAGGGGATTTCCACGGACACTTGGGAGGGTATTTGTAGCGTGCTGGCTAATGCAACCGCCCGTCGTTTCCATGACGATAATCGCACGTGTGGGTGGTCTGTGCACTATCGACCGCCGCTTAATCGCCGCCAAAGTGGGAAGGTCTGGCGGACGAAGCGATTGCCTCTGATGTGGTCATCGCCACTGCTGCATAGGATATGATTTTCAATCACAACCACCGACCTCACTCTTCTATTAAATATTAGAGCCAATCTAAGGCTGGATTTCCAATAAAATGAGCAATTTTAGAAACATGATAATACATATATTTACATTGATGACCACCAAATGCTTACATATTCACCCTTACGATAATATTCAGTAAATACTAATCCACTCGAACTTAATAAACACACTCTATCTCTTAAATATGTTCATTGGGACCCGCGCGAACTTCAACCCCTCTACCCTCAAGAACCCTCGCGAGGGAAGAATGTCTTCCGCACAAAACTCCGACCAGGGCTGGCCGTAGACCAGAATACTAGACCTGCCTGCACCCGCCTGCAAAGCCGTAATAACAGCTACTATTTAGTAACATTAACTTGCCTAGGATCTGTCAAGTATTTTTAGAATCAAAATCAAATTGTAAGAATAAACAATGATAGAGAGTTAGTAGCCAAAACCAAGATGTGTTGGTCGTTCAAGAAAAAGATGGCAAAATAAAAGAGAAACTAAGAAACAATAATATTCAATTTATGAATACATACGTCGCAATGAAAGAAAATTCTTAATTATGATTTATTGATTAGAAATTTTTGTCATTTCATAACTTTTAGTTAGACAGGAATTGAGATCAATACTGAGGACGTTACATTGGCGATTCTGGGGGGCAAAGATGATTGATTTGCAGTACTAGCGATTTGCCTAAAATGCGACAAGCAGTTTGGGTTGAAATCCAATTTTCCACGAACATTTTTAGCACTTTTTCATGTATTTATAAATTGCATTTAAAAGTTAATTGGAGATTAATTCAAATGGGAATCACCCGCCTCTTTAAAAGTTCCTAGATTCGTCCCTAATCTGCATTTCAACAAATCAACGCCAGACTTAAGATGGCAAAGGACCCTAAAATGTTTGATTTGAACTATTAAGCGATCGCAAATGCTGCAACACAAAAGGAAGATGTAATTCCCATTCTTTTCAGAGATCAACGAATATATAGTTAAATAACAGAAGCCATCTATAAGTAAGCGAGAGATCATATACAGACGAGGTCATTGCAAATGTTTTGCAGTCGAAAACTGACGAAATGCAGATCTATTACGCATTTAATTGCCTTCACTTAGCAGAGACCACTGATTTCGTTTTGCTTTCATTTTGGAATCCGGTTCTGCACGATGATAACTTTGCAAATCATCACCACCCACACTGTCTCCTCAAATCCGCAAACAAGCATACGATTCGGAGGCATTAATATCATCCTTATGGTTTACAAATTACTCATTTCCGCGGCCGCACAAATTGACGGTACGCCGCACCCCCTGCAGTGAGTTAAAAAAAGTTGCAGGATTGATTCCCGCTGACGAACCTTCCTCTTGTAATCACGTTTTTTTTTTGCATAATCCTTTTTTTAACGCCGCACGTTGCGTCACGTCCACAATCGGAATGGCGACCCACGCAAGCAAGTAAACATTCCATCAGCAAAGAGTCCATTCTCCGGCCTCGCAAACACTTTTTTAAAAGCGAGCAAATATTGTGAGAACAAAACAATAGCGGCGAGAGAAGGGAAGATCACGGGGAACGAGTTTTTAATTTGGTACCAACGGCGGAAGAGCAGCGTCACCCGAGAAGTTATCAAAGGGCAAACGTGTTCTTTTTAGAGGTCAATATGGGTCTTTTCCGGGCACTATGATCGCTTCCTGGTCGGGTAACGTGAACTTCATGACAAATATTTATATCGCAAATAATAATTATTCGTATACAAGGCAAAGGCGTAGCTACACTTTGTGGTGCCCAGGGCGGCGCCTAGGTTCGCAGCCACACTCAATACATGGAAACAAATTCAATGCGACTTGTTGGAGAAAAAGAGGTTCGAATAACTCTCCAATCGCCGAATGAGCCGGTGAACATCAGGTCAATTCACGGCTTCCTTTTTCAATTCGAGTAATTTAAACACTTGTTACTAAAAAAGAGATATATGATTCCTTCATTCCTTGTTTTATTTTGTACTCTATGAAAAAGTTTATCATGGACAACTAATGAATCAACTAATGTATGTTGCATGTATGTAACAACTTAATGTAGACTTAAAGGACAATCTGATCAATACAAAATTTTAAATGATGACTATTGTATAACCTTTCGATGCGTTAATGCAATGCTTATGGGAGGTATTTATGGGATTTCCCTCCCATTTTTGGGTGAATGCCAGACAATATTGAAAATTATTAACTACGTGAGACTTGTGAGAAAAGGCCTCTAAAAATCCTCGAATATGTGAGATTTCCCTCAAGCGTTGCCACCTGGCCAGAAAGTCACATTGCAACGTAAAAATAAATAAAAATGAAATTATATAAACGCTGACGACATTCCAAAATCAAGGTCAACAAAGAGAGTGCGATGCGATTGAAACTTTTAATTCCAGTGATTTTCCATAATCCACGTGTGCCTCCGTCAGTCGGCTGGGAGTTCTCCCGGAGGAAATCCGAAATTTCACGCTAATTCGAAGGACGTGACAACCACCTCGAACATTGAACTCCGGATGGAAAAAATCTTCCCACACCGAGATTTAAACCGTAAAAGGCAGGGAACTATTTAAAAAGCACGACCAAAAACATCGACCGAAAACAAACAGTAGTAACTTACACGTGCAGGGAAGATTCACGAGGGATGGGATAAAAGGTGGTTAGGTTATCCGGGGAAGAAGCGGACATATGGGCGTCCCTTTCAAAATACGAAAAAAGCGGCTCTCTCGTATTTTTTTAATTCTTGCAGCGCTCACCTGGCGAGGATGGCGCGTGGGAGGACGACCTTATGGAAGGAGTGGGACGGCCTTAAGAGAGACGCCCTATGGAGCCCTTGTTGTGAGTTGGGGCGTTGGTCCATCCCACGAGGACCAGAAGGTCTTTCAACAGGGCCTCTTTCGGTGGGACGAATATGGACGCGGGTCGCGGAGGATGAGTGGGCGACCCATCCGTGGGCCGCGGGCGATAATTAGGACTCAAGATACGAACGCGTGCACTTGTCGATGGAGGGGAAAGTCCATCCGAAGACACTGATATAGACTGAGCGCATATTAGGGAAGAAGGAAATGTGTGGGATGCAGTGAAGGAATTCCTAGGAGCATGGAAGTAGAAAGTGGATTTTTAAAAACGATCTCAAGTGGCGTGGTAATAGAAAGGAGGTCCTTCAGATCCAAAGATGGACTGCGAGATGTCCGAGTAACGCCTTCACACTCTGACGCTGACTGACCGAGAATTATAGTTAGAACCTGGGAAAACTATCCTAAAACACACCTTTTGAGCATGTAAGCTGCGGAGGATGTCCCTCATTATTTAGTCATTTTCACTCATTAGCTTGATTTCCTAACCGAAAAAAGAATAGCATCTGAGTCAGTACGATTAAGGAATTATACCCCCCTATGATGACGTAGCAGTACTAACACGACAAAATAGGATTTTAAATATTAATTGGAGCTAACTTCATTAGTAATTGTGAAAAACCGTTTCCCTTTCCTAGCATATTTCTCGAAGCGCTCTCGGTTAAAATTTTCAAGTAAAATGTTTCCATTCTGAATAAGCCTAAAGAATACTACAGAGAGAAAAGATCGACAATTTAAATCTATGAATATTGCTTTCTTCTATACAGTAATCATCAATTTTTTTAAATTCTCTCACACACAACGGGAAAATACATTTTCATCTCATTAAAGAGACTCGTTAAGACACGAGTTTCTAGAGCCTATTCTTTAATCAATGGATTGAAGAGGTCAGCAATAAACTCTACCATTAACTATTCAAGGAGATGGAATCATCGACGGGCGATTTATACGAGGGCAATTAAGTGAACCGTTCGATTTCTTTCTTCAGTCGTGACTGAATGAGGCCATTAGTAGCAAATATCAACAGGCGAACGCCGATGACAAAGAGGAAGGTTATTTTCAATTGTGACTTGGACTTGTGGTCAACCTTTTAAGAGTCCTAATCACCTTGGAAATCAAGAAATAAAAAAAACACAATGCTAACGATGAATAAATAAATTGCGGTGGTATGTAAAGTAGCAAGAAGAAGCGAAATCCCTCCTCGAGAAGAAGAAATCTTATGAAATCAACCAGAAATTCAGTCGGGAAGTGATTTTATTCAATACGTAAGTGTTACCAAGAAACAGATAAGATAATACACAGATAGTGAATACAGTTTAGGAAAAATACAGCAGAGCAGGATAGGAGTTTGTGGAAAACCTGCAAACGTACAGATAGGTAACTAAATTTTAAGGAGAAAGCAGGTTAAAGCAGATATGAAAAGCAAACAAACAATACAGATACACTATTCCAAAGATAAAAAACTAAAATATGTTTGTGTAAAAAATAAAGATAAAATGAACATTGCGATAAGGAACATGATTAGCAACAGAAACTACACATTCTCACAAAAATACAGATAAAAGCAGATGTTGAACATAAATTAAAAGAAATATACGATGTAATAAAAAACAAGGAAAAGAGAGACAATATGACGAATACTGAAGAGCAAAGAAATTTATAAGGATTGTCTCGCAATTACATCTGAAGTTATTATGAAAATTATGTTCCGTATAATGGCAATTTGAATGCAGGTAACGTAGAAAAACAAGTAATCTCGGGGTGGAGTCAATCCCTGCGATGGCACTTTTTGTTTCTCTCTGAACTCGCAATGCACTTTCAGTTCGGCCGCATTCACGGACTGACCTCCGTCGAAGCTCTCCTGATGCATCTGTGTCACGATCCGCGCTCTCATTTCCGGGAAAGGGTATCGCTTATGAGAGAGCACCGCGGAAAGGCGTTTAAGGGATACGCGAAGCACGGAAGGACGATTACGGCAGATATAAAAGGGGTCGCCGACGATGTCCGTGCCTTAGATGGGAGTGGATGAAGGTGTTTCCCTCGTGAAAGAGGCGATTAGGGAATTGCCTGAGCGAGATTTCGAACGAGTCCTTGTTTCCTACACGTAACATCTAATTCCATTTTAAAAATCACTTACAGCTCACATAATCGGTATTAGTTTGGATAGCATCTAATCCAGATATGCCAAAAAATATATTCTCTTGAAGTTATTTGTATGGGACGACAGCATGCTATTCCGAAAGTATATTTAAAAGTAAATACATTTTGTAATATAACAAAATTCCAATAAAACGTTAAATACATTTTAAATAAAATTAAACTCATGTTTCTTTAATAGATGGGCGAAATAAGCTCATGAATAGCCAAGGAAGTAACGCATTTGGTGAAAACGTTCTGTGTTCTGTTCTTGGAAGGGGGAACATATTTTTAAAATGGCACAAAGTGACCTCAGTTTTCTAAGCACTTTCGTACGAAGTATGTACTACCATATGATCAGATGGGATTGATATTTTAATGAAAATAGAGCTATAGGTGTGGAATCTAGAAAACTTTTCTTCTCGTACTCCTCTTTGTTATCAAATCAAAATTTTTAATGATTTTGTAACTCAGTCTGATTTAAAATTGTGGAAAGAAAAAAATTGAAAAAATATTACGTTTCAATTCTTTTTTACTATTTTTATATTTCTCAAAACGTTCATAATTTACGTAAATAAATAATATATTATATTTTCGCGCATATTCCATTTTTTTCGATAGTTCCTGACTCATTAAGAGCTTTCTTCACCCGGCCGCAGGTCTTTAGCAGCGAGAATTTCATTGTAGTCATATTCTCAATGCTCCACATAAAGAAGAAAATCATTAACGTAATAATGAGTGAAAATACACGTTTTATTGTTTAAATTTACCAAAAGAACGCGTAAAATATCGACGGAGATTTATATAATATGTACGGATAATCCGCCCTCGGATAATCGGAAGTTCACCGTATCTTGCGAGTCTGATTGATCCTCGGAACTAAGAAAGGCGGAAATTCGATTCCATTACGAACAAATAGAAGCCCCAAAGTGGCCATTAATAAAACGTATTCTTTTCGAAAAGCAATTCCGGTAATGGCATCTTCCCTCCGAAGCGAAATCGTCGATCGCGGCGCCTGAAAAACCACCGAGACAGATTTTTCACGACTCGTAAAAGAGCGATTCATCATCCTTAATGGCCGTCAGCAAACCAAACACGACCTCAAAGGCAATCAATCAATCAAACGAGACACGTTAAATAGGAGCGAGCGCCCAGTTTCACCAAGGAGAAGAATTATCATTACCGAGTGAATTATTAATTCAGTCGCAGCCCGAAGCGAGAAATTTGTCGAGAAACTGCTAAAGCTGAAGCGGTCGAAATTAGTTCCGCTGCCTCCGGAAAATGTTCATTCAAAAACCTCACATCCCACAAATGGTGGTTAATGGAGGTGGAAATAAACTGAATTATGAAACAATCGATCTACGGAACTGACAATGGCTACGCAAATTATCGGCCGTGCATTGCCATCAATAACAAACTCAAATGACATCAAAACTGCGTCTTCGGGACTGCTTAGCATCGAAAATAAATGAATAACGAAGCCTAATAATAATATAATTAAAGTTGTGTAATCGCAGCCCAATAGAATCGCGAACAATAGAATCACATACCTATTCTAAATTCCTATAATTGACCGAATGAAAACCTTTTATTTTTACGATAATTGGAAGATTTTGTGAGTAACAGCGAGAAATACCGTGTACGTTAAAATAACCAATGGAGGAACATGATTTCTCTACAGGAGCTTATCATAACATGACTAATACAAGCGTATTTGACGGCAAGGTAGTGTATTTCAAAAGATCATTATGTTAGATTCAGTGAAGCTTTGAAAATGTTTTAATTGAAATCCGAATAGGGAATAGGACCTTTCGTGGGTACCGGAATCATCTAATTTTTTACCTAATATTCGCTTTTAAAAACCATTGTTTGGAATTTATTATTTAAAACTGTATTTTCTATTTCTTCCACGAATGATGATTAAACATATCAAATAAAACCAAACTTTCCACAAAGTCCGATAGTTCTAGATGGTGCCAGTTCCAAAAACAATATTTCTTCAATCCTTTTTTAAACATTTTAATTAACTTGTTTACTGTTATTCCGTCTCAAAAGAATGATTAATATTATGTAATATAAAAAATAAACAGAACTAAATTTGTTATTCTACTGAGTCTCTCTATTTCACAAATATCCTGGATAGTCTATCATAGGTATATTTACGAAACGAACGTTTAGAAAGAATAATATTTCATTCTGAAAATTGCTGTTGGTAACTATCAGCTATAAATAATTAATTTTTATGATTTTTGGAATTGAGAATCGTATAATAATAAGTTTCTTTTAATTTTCTTTTCCCCTTTTTGATACTACCACCTGTTCTGGTGCCTAGGTGTGGTATTTAAGAATAAATAAATAAATATGAATCTGTAAAAATTGTCGTATCATCACCTGTCATTATGATATCAACCGTAGTTTAATCATTGTTATGAATGAATTCCGATGCTGTACTGTCCCTTTCATATAGAATTTAATAGTCCTTAAGATAATCGATAACAATACTTAAAACTTTACTTAAACTAAGCAATAGCAAATTAAAAATCGCTAAAATGTCAGGAAAATAAAAGTAAGTAAAGATCAGTTACCTTCCTCTGGACCTGATTTGAATAAGATCACCAGCCATACGACCAAAGAAAATAGGTTTCCGTTGAGAGAATATCAAAAGCTCGTTTAGAAATGATATATGTATTCTTGCGCGAGAAAGAAGAAAAGATGGTTCGAGAAGGAGATAATAAATGAACTAGGAGTAACTATTGCACCACTTCCGGTTGTCAGACGGGACGTACGGAAACTCAAATATTTGACGGAATGACTAATTCAAACACGATAATTTTACTAGACAAATGTTGAGAATGAAGACAGAAATACAATACTAATTTGTATTTTACTGTTGGAATGCACCAATACTAGGGTATCTTTATCATAACTTAAACCAAATTCAATCAATACGGAACAGTTACATAATAAGCCTAAACCACTTTATTAAGATAATGCACAAATAGAAATGTAAAAGATGAGTATAAGTAAATTTAAAATAAAAAGTGTATAATGTGGTACAATATAATGAGAACTAATAATTGGCATTATGTTGGATAACTATAAGTAAAAACTGTAATACTTCACATCGGATTGTAAGTGTTATCGAAAACGACCATTTACTGCTACGTCTGTTACTTTGAAATAGAGCACCTAATTTACGGTCGGAAAATCCAAAATTTTGTACGTACTTAAAAGTCAACCATAGATTTTAATGTGTCTTTTCATAATTTATCCAAGTATAGCATAACATTAAATGTACAACTTGATATTCACTTTCTGGCTGAAAAGTGTAGACAAATTTTTCTGAGAACAAATCCAGAGAAAGCCGGAAGAATCAAAGAAATGTTTTAATTTCATGACTATGGAAGGTATCGCCGCACGTTGTTCTTTTTATCGGAGGTTTTGGCTTTGCAACAGCACGGCTTCTCCAGTCTTAATTAACGTATTTTTCCTTGCCTCACTTTCTTTCTCTCATTTGCTAATTTATTTTCCATATCGTTTATATAAATAAAAATTTTGATATAAATTAGAAATAATTTTTTTCCTTAGAAAGCATTATCCAGATAAAAGTCGACCTCTTCAATTCAGCATTAACAAAAAACTGAAAAACTCGACTATTATTTTGTATATTTTTATATAATGCACTGTTATGAAGCTTATTATTTCCATAGTGATACCACGATCATAAAACTAAGCAGACAGAATAACTGATTTCAATAAGTCCTTCAATGGCCTTGCTTAGAATTTTTTCCATTAATGAATGTGTTTGCAATACGTATTTCTTAAGGATTTAACGGCGCCAAGAAATGGAGGCTGGTAAATTATTTCATTTCCAGGAACGCATGTCATCCAATTGCCAACGTTTAATATTTCAAAAAACATAAACCCGTTACACAACTGCTAAGAAGGGCCAAGGACTGGCAAACCATTAAGTGTCGAGATCACGGCTAACTGTAGCTCCGTAAATAAATACATTTTCCATCCGGTTTAATATGACACTGCAAAAAGTAAGTATGCATACCATCGGTGAGAATTTAAATTTACAATATGTGAATAAAAACTATTGAGATTTATATTCCACAATAATTTTCGCGGCAAGGGTTTCCATTTAATTATGGTAATCACAGTATTCAGTTAGCGGGCGATAAATGGAGACTATAGCAACTAACATGACAACATGATTATCTTTGATTGGATTGAAACACTTTTCTGTTGAATATAAGCATATTATATAATATAACATAAATATTATATACATAATATAATTTGCTTATCCTCTGATTAAAAGTATAAATAGCTTCTTTAAACCTTTGCGCAGTAAGTGGAAAGTAATCACAAAGTGAAAAGTATGAAATAAAAAACAATATCTAAACTCGACGGAGGTATTGAGACAAAAACACTATTTGCGTAAAATATACAGAGAAGCGGACCAAACCAAGTGAAGGATGGATCACCAAAGAACGGACTGCAGGCCAAATCCGTTTCGTTAAATGTGTTATGCTGCTTCAGAATAATGTTAGATGTTAGGCAATTGTTAAAAATATAACTCAATTTCAAATAATTTTGCAAAGAAAAACATTGTCAGCATATATCTCTTAAGATCATAAAAATAATAAATAAATATTTAATAAAAACAAACAATGATGATATGTACAATACCATAAAAAATTTGGTGTGAATGATTTGTATAATACCACAAATTGTACTGTGATTGCCATGATATTTTGTGGAATCGTACAAATCATCCATTCCTTGTTTTTATCAATGTTTATCATGGATTATCTCAGGATATCGCTCGGAAAAATTCAACATATACGGTTTAGACGACCCAATTTTCTAATAATTCGGGCACACCTTAAATAAATCAAAATGTCCTCGTTGATCATAGTTTCGCAAACAATTTCACATAAATTAACCAACGCGCGAATGCAAATCTTCGAGGGGGCGATTTGATTTCCTAACGGGAGGTGGGTTTTTCTGGGAATTGCATCGACTTGGCAAAGATTGATAGAGCAGAAGCTCACCCACTCCAAGAACAGTGGAACATTCCTTTTTTTAGAGATTCAAGAATCTGAATGACGCGATGATGATGTCACACACGGGGTGAGGCTCGAGTGGAGATTTTTCACGGCTCAGGTGACCCGTCACGGATGCAGAAATGACGATGAACGCAACGCTCTTTTATTATTCCACAGAGATTTTCACCCTGCACACACATAAAAAGGATTCTAGAGACCAAAACTTTTGGAATCGCTTCAAAAGTTGTGCAAGTTGGGTGGCCGACCTCGTTGTCGTTTGGCCAATATGCAAATTCCGAATCAGTGGAAAGCGCAATGTGCAGGGAGTTTCGTGTCGATAGGTGTCATTCGGATTCCGAAATGACGTTGGAACGACTGAATGTAATGCCCCTCACTTGCTGGAACTGATTCAGACGGTTGACATGGACATACCAGATTTACATGTCACAGAATTCCTCCATTCCATCGATTAGTATAGCATATGTTCAAAAACTCAGAATTTCAGAATTTAGAGATTAATATAAAATAAGATCCTGATATTACTTTCTTTTGCCTAAGTCAAAATAATTCTCAAAAAGTCAACTCTCTCTCCCAATGCTATCTCAGATTTCTATATCTGCTCATGCGCTGAACTTATTCTTCACAAAATATCTGCCTTTCGCAGTACCTTTTCTTAATCACGAATACATCACTTCTTCAGCACCAATAAAATATTCAATCCAAATTAAATTCTGTCCTACTTTCTTAATCCAGTCGTATTCTTCGATGAATGTCATTATAACAGAGATAACGAATGAAACTCTGAATTGAATGCAAATTTAAATCTGCTAATATTCAACTGTAAATACCTTAATTCATTTATTTCATTTCTAATTTTCGCTAGGCATCTTAATTTTTTGCAACGTAATTGCATTTCATAAGGAAAATACTCGTTGCAATCGCTCAACGTGTTTACTTTTTCGTTACAATTTTCAAATAAAGTATTCAAATGAGAGAATTGCAGAGGTAACACAAACTAGGATACTACATGTTAAAGCAAGAGCTATGTCTACAGGAAGTTCAGAACAAAAACGCGCATTTAAAAGAACGACAAAGAACATGAAAAAAAATAGAATTTTCTGTAGGGTCGAAGAAACATAAGGTCTAACAGCAATTTCACGAAGCCTCGAATCGTGCGGAGTACTGAATACGAGATACCATTGTATGTGAAGAGTAAAAACAATTACGGCATAATTATACTCGTTGATTTGAATGACCGTGTGAACTAATAAGGCGCCAAACGTGATAAACAGAGAAAAAATATGACCTTATATGCCCCGGAATGCAGCAAAAGTACATAAATTAGGGAAATTCCTTAAAAGCGCGCTCTCTCAGAAGTTAATGCCGTTATCTGCCCCGAATTTAGAATAAATTTTAATATAAACACGAGTCGCCATCTTTGATGCATGATAACCATTAAACTTGCAAGTTTGGCTTTGAAATGGCTCATCAATACAGATCAGAGGTCCAAAGATGGAAAAACTGCGTTGAACAACTTTTCAAAACTAAAATATAAGAATACCCTGCTCTAAAAAATAAAGAAACAGATAATTCTACCTCTACCAAAGAATGATTTTGGGCTTCCTTCGTTTTTTTACTTCTTTTATCTTATAAATTGAAGGCCTTCCCCAGAGTTAAGGCCTAATTATTAAATTCTAAGAAAATTCTGGATTGTGATAAATGGTGAGATAAGTTATAAGAATGCAACAATTGTTGCATCCACTTGAGTGACAGGTAGTTTTCAGGTCACACAATTTCAAACTTTGTTCCGAAGTTTGCTGACAGAAGGCGCGGCTAAACGGGATAGCTTAAAATAAGAAGCCATAGCAATATAAGGTTTGCAAAAACTAAACAACTATATTCACAAAATATTCATCGTTTGCAGCAACAACATTCCGCAATCTTTGAACAAAATTCACAGAAATATTTGTTAGCGAAACTTCATATAAAACCGTTCCGGCTATTCGCAAACTTCATCGAGTTATGTTCCTACCTATTTTTTAGTTTTCCCGATTATTAGCACCATCTGTTGGCAATCCTCGAAGCAAATTCTGAAATTGTGTGACCAAAAATTTACCGCTCTCCCAAGTAGAACGCAACAATAGTCTCATTTCTGTCACCATCCGCGTTCCTCTTATTCAATTTTAAAATCAACTCGCTAATTTCGGGACATTCTGTATCATCACAGCTATACCAAGACTAAGATCATAGCAAACGAAAAATACATTCTCTCGGTTCTTTTCCAACAAACGAAAAATATTCAATTCACCAAGTTCTAGTAGCAGTTTTGTAGTAGACCATTGTATTGCTAAGCATCTGTGCATGGGATCGGATGCTGAAGAGTAACCCATTCACATTATCAAGAAATAACTCCATGAAGTGGAAGTAGTCTAAACACCAATTAATGCTGGGGCAGTGAGAGATGATTAAAAAGCGAGGAAAGCAAACGAAAGAGCGTCACCACCGAAGAAAGAGTCGCATAAACAAACCTTTTCTAGTAACCTCCTCCGCCAGATCATTCTAATCTGCCCACGCACCGAAAGCGCCCACAGACACACGCAATCCCACGCAAATGCCGCGCGTGAGGTCCGACTGCGAATGGAGAAAAAGAAATGCCCACGATTGAAGATTTCCGAAGGGCAGGCTTCCGAATGTATGAGGCGACCCGTTGGTCGCGTAAATCCAGTAGGAGGGATAGATTCATTTTCGATGGGTGTCCTTCATTATTGCGAGATATAATCTGGAAATTTAACTTTTCCATTTCGGAAGATGTTTCAATTGTTAGCCTTGGATAATTTTTAGCTAATCTAAGAATCGGATAGCCAAGTAGGCAACGCATACTTTGGTGAAAGCGGTCCCGGGTTCGATTCCCTGTGGGGTCTATACTTGCGAAATGAACCAGCTGTCCTAACACTATTAAAATACTACTACTACTAATCGCATCTTAAAATATTGTCCTGCTAGGATATCCTAATGAATGGAATATTTTTCATTTGTATTTTGGAACAGAATAAAGTGAAATGTATCTTTCCATTTTTCCTTATAGAATCCTATGAAAAGTTTTAGTCCTAGAATTGTGCTTCACTTGAAGGGCTTAGGAAGTAATCTGGTTCAGAGAGGAAAAAAAGAGAAAACTACCACACTCCTCACTTTGCCTCATCCCCCTCTCCAAGCTTTTGTAGCTAATGGTGAGGGGATGACGTTCAAACCGGACTTCATTTAAATACAGATCGTTAAATACTGCAAAAAGTAAGCTCAAATTTCGCAGTTCCTCTCAAGCAAAATCCGGATTTAAATCTTTCGCTTTAAATACCTTCGTTAATTAAGAATGCACAAGATTACTTTTAAACGAATATTATTCAATGGAGGGAGGAAAGGTGGATATTAAATAAGACGGCTGAAATAAGGTCAGTCACTGTAAAAAATAGCTTGAAAAAATGTTTGAGAAAGCATATGGTGATTATAATTTGAGTACAGCATAACAGAATATTGAACAAACTTTTTAAAAACCAGAAATCATGGATTATGTACAAGAAGCAGAAAGTTAGAGAATCAGTAGTAAAAATACAGTGCAATTGTGAAAATAATAACTGCTACATTCAAACCATTACGGACAAAAATAAATAAGGTAAAAAACACCGAAAAAGGCCCAAAAATGCTGAAAGTGCTAAGAGATGCAGACATAGAGTGGATGAGGATTTAGGATGATGAAAAGTGAAGGAAGAAAAGCGAAAAAGTGAAGACACGGAACACATGGCAAGTAGTGAGGTAAATATTCGCTAGGAAATTTAAATCACCGTATCACGAAACGAAAAAAAGTTTTGCTCAAATAATTATCTGTCAGAACGCATACATTCTCTCAGTTGGCAATAAGATATATTTGAAGCATAATTATCTAACTTCGCAAACAGAAAATTGAAATTTCGGAAGAAGCTAGAAGAATCCCAAGGCTTCTTGGATATAAAATCCTATTTATAGAATATCCTCCCATTTTCTGCATCATAATCTAAGTAAACTCAATAAAACGAGAGTTCTATAAAAGTTTGTAAGCATGATGTCACTAAGTTCCCGATCCCGAAGTTTCTCAGAAGGTTAATCACAGACATGTTTGAGAAGTTAAATTAGAAATCCAACTTTCGCGAACTTTTGATGATAAACAGCTATCTGAAAGGTATCTTAAAACACTTCACTTCGTCAAAAGTTGATTAAAGAACATTATATACGCTAAATGGTGGAATCAGGATGACAAAACAATATGTATTGAAATTTAGCATTTAATATCTCTAACTCTTCCAATGTCGCTCACACTTTTTTCACTACGTTTTTATCGTAATATTAATAATACTCTAGCTATTGGAAAATTCAAATTTTGTTCAGTTCAATTTAAAAAATTGAAGATGTCAATGTCAAAATGGCAGTGTTGAAATCGTTCAAATACGTAAAATACCCCTTAAACTAAGGAACTCTTTGGAACACAACTGTTAGTTCTTAATAAAAGAAAGCTTCATTTTGTACCCTTTGGAATTAAATTATGGCTATAGGTACTTTTTGTGTCAAATGAGGGAAATCGAGAGAAATTAATTACTGAACATCAAATCAAACATATACCTAAATTTTTGAAGCTGGAGAGACCTCGGGGTATCCTTCTGATTACAAAACATGGAAAAGGAAAAGATGGAGAATAAGCGGCCTTCAGGCTACATACAGGCTTTTAAGGCGACCTTTATTTCACTTCTTTGAACATCTCAGACATACCGCATATAAAATTTGTTTCTCAAGAGGAAATTAAATGACGAATAATCCTCTTTATTTTATTCAGTGATAAATTTACTTTTATGTCCACAATGTCTTATAGCCTGAGGATGACCTAAAAGGTCGAAAACATGTTAGCTCAATACAAAAGATCGGTGATAAAGGTTAGATGAGTTCACGAGTACTTGTTTTCCGCTTCAGGAAAGAATTTTTCGTACAGTAAGTCTACATAACATGCTTCTAGAATATACTACATAATTAATATCACTATTTAATTAATAATAATATATGGAAATACAACTTAAAATTAAATAATTTATTCTTGTCGCAATGAAGTAATTTATTTTTCTATGGCATGGATTTTTTTTAGTATTTATGTAATAATTGAATTTTATTTCATATTGGGGTCTCAGTCAGATCTTTAGACTTAGGGCCTCTGATAGTTTAAATATGCACCTAAGCATTTGAAGTAATAGACGAGAGACAAAGTTATTTACATCCATGCATATATTTCAGGAAATAATAAGAAGGGCATACCAAACTCCCGAAAAGGCAGCAAATAATCGAAAGGTCATATGTTCCTTATATCTGGATATTGGACCAGAGCTCATGTCATATTCCTTCAAACAGGAGAATAAGCCACGCCTGCCTTAGGGAAGCTATAAAATAATGGGATCTAATTTAAGATTATCCCACTCATCTAACATATGGGAACAATCCTTCCAAGGGAAACCCGTTTCCCAAATGATCTAACAAGAGATCAGCGCGAAAGTTTCCGTTGCCGATGCGACCTCCGCCACATCACATCAGACAAACGGTAGGCCTCGAGCTATCTTGCGACACGTAGATTTCCGCATTCCTTCCACGAATCAAAATCGAATATTAATGACTCGAATTACAGGCCTCGGAAAGGAAACGCGAAAATTATGGGGCACCCTCACGAAAAGTAGTCGAGTACGAAAAAGGCTAGGGGCCAAAAATAATAACCGAAAGTAAAAGGTTCCATAAGGGGTTATAGACCAAAGATGGGATACGTTTTGAAATGTCAATCCGCTCCTTAACAAGCGGAACATTTAACTGACTTATTTTACATGTTTATTTAATTGGTGTCGAACGATTTTGAAATTTGAATTCCAGGATTGTATCCAAAGAAACCAATACCTTAAAAAGATAATTTTCTTCCTCGGAACCATGATTGTCTTCCCATATAAGAACTCCTTCCTATGGATTTGACCTGAGACGATATGAAAATATCCTGGCTGATCAGAAAATTTATTCCATAAAAAATTTAAGAGGAATGCTAACATCTGAAAACATTAACGTCTTTAACGAAAAAAAATCACTCTTTATACGCTGAAAATACGATGAGATGAACTGAAATGAACTGACTGTCACAGATATTTCTTAAATTATAATCTATTCTTGTTTAATTTCAATGAATTTTTGGTAGATGTAAGTTGTTGCCAAACGTCAGAATACGCTGTGTAATGACTTCATCCATGATTCGCCAAAAGAAACTCGATCTGAACACCATTACAAAAGGAATTACGAAAAATTTTAACCAAAAATTAGAGGTATTGAACTCTCAGGTCATTGAGAAACTGCAGGAGCAAAATTCAAGAGCAATTTGAGTCAATTATCATAGACATTTAATCTATAAATATTTTAAAATATCTTTCGCTTAACTACCCAGGTTTTGTCGGTTTTTCGCACATTTTTGTGAGCAATTTTCTGCTATTGTGTATTTTTCCACGAGTGCACGCATGGTTGAGCTCGTTAAGTAGGTTTTTCCTTTCATACATTACTTGCAACAGCTGTTACTTTCTTTCCGGATGATGATAGGTTAGATTTACTAAGGGACCCTGAATTTCGCGCGAATAAAACATCTTTCCTAAAAAATTTTCAATGTAAGTATTTTTACAAATGTGAATTATTGAGTTTGAAAAGACCACATCAGCATGACCTTAAAAAAATACGCTTAGATCAGCGCAAAGCACGACAAAGACCTCAGGGCTGATTCAAAATCTGCGAAACGACCTTCTTCGAACCGAATCGAATTCATGCCCAATTTGAAATCGAACCCAGTCTTTAATCTTCGAAATTTCCCACGTGCATTCCAAATATAAAAAATAGCTATTATTATTGCAAATTCAAAATAATACACAACACTCCATTGGATATTAAACGTGAAGGTATAATTTTATGATATTTAAGAAAGAATCCTGAAGATGGGTGTTAAAGTGAATTACAAAAGAATTATTCTCTCTAAGAGCACATGAAAATAGGAAAGTTTGCGATTCGGAATTAATAAAATTATAGCGTGAAAATTCAACATCATCGCCTGGATACTCCAACATATATATGACGTCATAGGACCGCTGGCAATAATGCGAGCATTTGTTAAGGAAGCAATCGAAACGCGAAATCCGACGATTCCAACGACCGCTAATCGATTTAAGCGGAATCGAAAACATCCGAGGATGAAACAGCTGATGAGAGCACGCCATGATTCCGTGAAGTCAAAATCAGGCGCATATTTTAATCGCTCCGCCGGCGCGAAATATGAAGAATAAAAAAGGAGGCGAATCTGGTTTCCCAAGGGCGCGCACCCGTGTTATAGCCATGGGCATGATAAGGAGGCGGCATTCCAAGTAGCCGACCGCAAAAAGAGCGAGCAAAGAGGAATTACACATTACACCTGTCTTTACGGACGCCTAGTAGAAAGCGTGGAATGAAGGACGTTTTCATGACTACCGGAGATTTATCGAAGGCGTTATAAATTACAATGATCGATCATTCTGCAATCGGAAATGGTAGTCTAGGAGGATAAGCACTACGTATGTTATGCGGTGAAATCATTGTTGATATATGTCGGAAACAGTTTTGGGAAAGTAATCTATCATGACTAAACCCCTTCGAACAATTTTAAGAATTACTTGTTGATTCACGTAATATGATACACTTAATACTCGATCAAACTGTCTTCCTAGAACGAAGTCGAAAGAAAAAGTCGAATTTGGGTGTATGAAAACGTAAGATGCATATGAAAAATAGATGCATCGATATCGGAAATAGCTGCCAATTCAGCGATTTCGTCGCTAGATATAAGATAGATAGTTTTCCCCTCACCTGGCGACCGTTTTACTGTCTTGGCGACATCCCGCACCCTGCGGAGTACCTTCGGTCGCTTCAAAACTCTTTTAAGTAATCTTATCTTAATGTTTATGTATTTTAAACATGAATTATCATAGAATTCTGCTGAAGAAAGACTTAATATCTATATCATTCATTTATATGGCGTAATTTTTGAGCAGATATCATATTTTTAAAAGCAAATTTAAATTACTTCTTTCCTTAACCACTTTCTAGTGATATTTCTTTTGAGCTTAGCGACCTTTCAGCTGCATTTCGGAGGGAATCTAGCGATCATTTCATTAACAAGTTGGCACCTCTATACCTGAATAGCTAGGACATTTACATTTATGAGCACAGAAAATGTTCCTTATTCCATCCATTAAATATCCGCAAGAATTAATCGAACTACCATTTTAAACTTACGAGAAAATTATGAGATTAAATTAACCAGCAAGGTTTCCATACTTCTTATATATAGCTAGTGATACAAATAATTGATCATTCTTGGCAAATGGTAACAACATATTTCACTTTCACTTTGTTCCAAGACAACTTCCTTACTTCGATGACAGCTACGCTTTTATCTTTCAGGTATTATGAGACATTGAAAATATTAATGCAATAATAAACTAATCATTCAGACCAGAGACTTTTTCTCCAAGCTCTCAGAGACTGCTTTCAACGTCGAATTTAATTTAAGATCGCCTATCGCAAACAAAGTAACGAGTACATAAATCATCACAGAAAACGAAGTAAAAGGCAAATAATTCATCCAAGGATACATTTTCTAACAAATACGACCAAAAATTTGAACGGAATAAACCTTCAGATCGATCTTCTGCTGCCAATTCCCCGTGTTTTGAGAAAGATCATTCTTACTCAAGAAATAACAGAAAGCCTTACAAAAGGTCACATTTCAATAGTGTTAGGCACCGATGGAGTACGTTAAGCGGTCGCATAGTAGTGAACACCACAGAGTTTAATTTGAATGAATTTTCCCACAAAACTCCGATAAAATTACACAAACTAATTGTAAGATTGATATAAGAACATAACTTTTACGTATTTATTAAAATCATTTCTCTATTAAATAAATAATTCAGATATTTAAATATACAATCCAATAAGATGGAGCCTGTGAATATTTAAATCCATAAAACTTGGAAAATATCTCCTTCTAGCTAAGTAAATTTCAGATGAATTTGTAAACGTGCAGAAACCAGAAGAGAAAATTAAAATAATTCGAACTGAATGCTCACTGAACATCTTCGACTCACTCAGTTTATTCATTTCCCTGAGAACATGCAATGGTCAAGTCCTTCGCTAGCAATAGATTTCAAAATTGGGAGAATCACTTACTTTATTTACGAAATCATACTGTTAAGAAAATGAGACATTATCTCAAGACCGCTTTCACTAAAATTCCGCATTTAGCAAAGTTATATAATCTACTTTTTAAAGTCGTCCCGTATTCAGGCAAAGGAAAGGAAAATGATAGAAATTGCAAAACTCCGCAAACTAAGAAAAGTTAATTATTTTTAATAAATATAACGGAAAATTTTCTGTATGTATACGATGCTTATCTATTTTCTTAAAAATTATATTTAAAACATCAGTATTGCATTATAGCTAAAGTATTATGTGTATCTTTAAGTAAAAACATAGATGTTGGAATTCACTACTTAAGCCGAGAACTGTTCCTCTTGAAATTAAGGCAATTACCACAGACAACCACATAGAAGATAAACAGTTAGGGGAAAGTCGTTTTCAGGAAGCTATTTCACGGAGTTGCTAATGAGAAAAGTCAGAAAGGTACGCTCACACAACTACAGGTGCTTGGAGGATTGCCCTTAAGAGATACTTAGTAAAGTAAAATTTTCAAATGATATGTTCAGATTAATAGGCTATATATGAGTTATAATATGTAATTAAGCTTCGATTTTATCATCTAAGAGGAAAAAAACAGAATAAGATGAGAGGTAACAGGTACTGCGTGATTTTAAAGTAACAGGTGTAAGAAAAGTGAATAATAGCCATTATTTGAAATTCAGCATAGTTGAAAATCAGTAAATGAGATGATGAGATTATTTTGTTAGCAAAATTTAGCAAATTAGCAAAATTTGCATACAAGAAGATTACTTACGTGAAATAATATTACAAATAACTCTCCGTCAATGTGAAGAAATTGAAACGAAAAGAAAAACGCAGAAAGGTTAGCGTTCCTAGATTTCCATTTTGAAGGAAGCGGATAGTTAAAACAATGTTCTACATGATACAAGAAAAAACGAACATTAAAAATATACAATTTAAATTTAATATAAATTAACGCAGTATTTATAACGTCATTACCCATTCAAATTAACAAAATAAATTTCCTGTCGACCTTCAATTAAGCATGCGTAGTAAAATTGTCCTTAGTTTACCACAAATCCCGAACCTCACGATAAAATATTGCAAAGAGAGCAAGCAGAAGCACAAAATCTGAACTATCAAGAGTACTCAAAAGTAGCGATTCATAGGATTCATGGAATAATATGAAAGGATCCGTGAGAATAATTGTTTGTCCAAATTAATTTAGAGCCTCGCTCTTTTCAGTAATTCTGCTACATATGCATGTTCATTTAATTGATTAAAAATTAATACTAAACTTGTCGTAATTTATTGTATCTAATTAATATTAATAGGAACGCAAATAAATCTCAATGTCTCTGAAAGCAAATATGGGGATCAGCGAAACTAAAATTGAGCAAAATGGAGTTCTCAGTCAGCTGAAGTTAAATAACCACTAATCTGATGCAAAATAAACTGGAAATTAAAAACATTTTACCTTAGTTACTTATCCAGCAAGCAAGTATAGTAAAAATTGTCCTCCTTTTACGACAAATCCCAAAAATACAGGACAATTATTATGTCCCGAGGGACATAGACGGGGCAACAGGACAATGTATAGTCTTGTATACTATAGGCGTCCTCCAGCCCTACCCTAGATACATTCTGTGTTCCATCCTAAGTGCCAAGTCTCCTGAATAACATCTCAATAAAACAGTTTTCCGGTGGATATGTGAACGAGACTTGCGTCTGCAGCAAAAAGTTGGCAACAACCATGAGGCGAAAACCTATGACGAATCAAACCAGAAAAGAGCTTTCCCACACCTCTCCCCCTCCGCAGCGTCTGGCTCCTGGGCAGACTGAATGGAATGGGGGGCGCCAGGGGCCTCTGAAAATTCCGGAAGTTGAGTCAGCCCACCGAACGGAAGACCTCCGATGGATCGAATCTTATCGATATCGCCACCCAAAGGGAATAAAGCTCCCAAGGACGACTGCTATAAAACTTCTCGGCCATTCATATTGTGCTTAAAAGGAAATCGGCGGAATATGCATAGAAAAGGAAACGGGATTTTACCTGGGAAAGTTTTTCGTCTTAAGATAAGAACCGAGGGGAGATGGGGAATGACCAAGAATAACTTCTGTAAGCATCGAAATAAGATTGAAGTTTTTCATATACAGTTGTACCCCAATGACCCAAAATGCACCTATCTGATACTACAAAAAATCTGTAATTTATTTTTACAAAACAAACTAAATGTTGAAAATTCCCTAGATTTTTCTTTTCTTATGAAGTTGATAAATTTTAATAATCGGCTCGGATCACCAAAGTACATTTACCATTTTACGTCCCTTCCTTCCGAATCCATGTATATAAATATTCACCAAAATCTAGGATGCTTAGTAGTGCCAATGTTGCTTTCAATGCAGCGAATGTTGACACATTTAGCGTTAAGTTTGACTACATATGGGGAGCGCTGATAAAACTTTACGAATTCAAATTAACATTCCGTAAGTATGATGACTTTCTATCTTATCAAGTTGTCCAGTTGTTCTATTTACATGTAGATTTTTACTGTAAATTGTGAAATCTAATGATTTTATTTCTATTAACTTGAACTTCACCTATTTTACTTTATCACTTTCTTACCACTGACGCATTATTTTTTATTAAATTCAAATTAGTGGGTCCTTCCTGTTTGAGTTAAATAAAAAAATATGGTGACTACGTGAAACATATAAATAAAAGAATTAAACATAGTCTAGAACGACTTGAAGTATAGAGGTAGCACTATGTGAGAAAGGTATAATTTATGAAAATGATATATTAAAGATCCATTTGAGACAAAACAATGAACCAGAAAATTAGGCACGATATTACCCCCATGGAGGGCCAAAACAAGGAAGGAAATAACGACTGGAACTAACTATTAATCTGAATAATAAAAGTGTACGGAATCGGCGAAGTCTCAACCTCATTCGTTTCAGGGCATTAAAACGAAAAATATCGAATTATAAAGAACTAAGGAAAACTGTTGGTGATACAGCGCTCATGAATGAGATAGCTTAGCCAAATATTTCCGTCGCTTATTAAGATAAAGGCAAATTAAATAGAGCGGTTGGAAAAGCATTCTATGTAAATGTTTCTGAATTAATTGAATAGAAAATATAATTCTATGAAGATCATGATAGCATAAAATGATTCTGTTTGGAGTAATGCGTTCTGTAAAAACTTAGACATTGAGAATGTTACTCTGAATTAAGTGCTAAACGAGGATTACGGTAGAGAAATAGAGAAAAATCGTAAAAAATTTACAGATTTACTTATTTTGGGGGAAATTGGAAAAAAGGTGGGTAGAGTAAAAAAATTACCAAAAAATAAATTACACAGAGACTGGAAAATCAAAACAGAAAGTGTTGGTAGTTGTGATAAAAGAGGAGATGAATGAAAGATACTTTACAGAACAAGAGGAAAAAGCAAGAGTAAGGGACCATTAAGGAAATGGCCGTAATAAAACAGAAGAAGATCTTATCTTGACCTACCGCAATGATGACGGCCAATGACGTCGTAGGTGCAAGACTGCATTCCACTAAGGAATCATCAGCGGTCAATATCCTCTGTAAATCTAAAATTTAGACCCAACCTAATTTAACCCAAGCCGCACAAATTCTGCATTAATAGTTTTACTGACGAGATAAAAATTCATTTAATTTTTGAACTAAAAACCGATCGGAATTCTATTCACAACAATAATAATCAAGATCTAATTCGGGAAGCAATGAACATATGAAAGCAGAAGAAACTTAGGAAACTTTTCAAATATATTCCTTTACAATTCCTACTCACTTCACACTCCCTTATTTACACTAATATCAGTAGAAAACACCCAATATGAATTTTAGATAATTTGAAACATCATGAACAAAAATATTGGAATAATATTTGAGGGTGTTTCCGAATGATTAGTTATCAACGAATAAAATTGAGATTTGAGACAAGATATACAGGCATTTATAGTTTAGGCAGATTTACTCACTTATAAAAAATATCTGACGAAAATCATTTCGAAAATATCGCTGTATCACTACATCTAAGCATGAGAGTTATGCGGAATTTCCACCATCTGCGTGATAGAAAATAATTATGATCTGTTATGTTCAATATTATTTGTTCCGAAGCTTATAAAGGAATTCTGTCTTTAGCTTCCTGATAACTGACCCTTCCATAAATACCATCATCAAACCCTTTCCTCGTCCACCCCCTTTTCTTTTCCAGACATTCTTCCTACTATCATGCCCCCTGGCGGCTCATCCCCTCTTACGATATGTCCCTTCAATCAATAACCTTTCCTCTCCCAGCGTATTTAATACTTTATTCGTTTCTACGTTCGTGCTTGATACCTTGTTCAATATCCAAAGATGTTTGTTATTTCTTGATCACTCCTCAAGTTAATGCAAATAATAATAATTTCAAGATGCATAAATACTCGCTTCAATACAAAATATTTACGAATGCAACTTTTAATTCCATGCAGTTAATTTAAGAGTCACCCATATAAAGCTCCGGAATTCTAGAGAGAATTCTAGAATTCTTTACATATTCTGGACTGCGGCTTATAGAGAACATATCTAAGGCAAGGAGAAATAATCAGAAAACAGTCAGGAAAGCAATAGACGCATAACAGCGTATTGAAAAATAAGGCAACCCTTCTTTAACTCAATACAGAGACCCCATATTTTCATTTAAATACTGATGTGTACGCGGATCTCCGATGAATCTTAGGTAGAAACGATAGAAAAAATCAAAGGAAAGAAAAGATGTGAATCGCTGAAAATAAAACCATTGTGATTAATGAGGAGTGAAGAAAGGAGCTCCTTTTCCACGTTAAAAACTAACTAAACTAAACAAAACTATGCCTAATTCCAACGAAAGTATTCAGATAGCAGCTTGCAATGCAACTTGCAAAAATGGCGTTCTGAATACAATAGCTGTAACTAGAAAAGGACTATTTTCATAAAATATGAAACAAAGAAGATATTTTGGTTCGCTGTTGGTGAAATTCAATGAATTAGATTTACAGGAATTTAACTGAATGGTACCAAAAGCTTAGCAGGAGGAAAAACATATTTTTCGAAATTTACCTAAAACAAAATATTTTAAGTGATATCTCGAGCATAAGCCTGCTTAAAAAGTCTCTAGTCGAGCATTAAGTGAATTGCTTAAGTGGCTGGTTAATACAAAAGGAGAATGTATTCTAATCTGGAAGGGACGGTTGAAATATTTTTTAGAATCCTATGTTTTCTTGGAAGAGTTCATTCACTTAATTAATCCAAGCCATCTGAACTCAAGGCCGACGTCATTGATTAAAATATCGTAATCAATTGTTCAATGAACTGTGTATGTCAATCTTGTGCAGGCGATTTCAGAGGAGATTCGCATTTCTCTGCATACTTATACTGATTTGGTTTCTTGCGCAATTCTAAATATTAAAATCTAAAAAAAAATTGGCCGGAATGCTAAAGCGTTGCAAACTTCGTAAGACGCAGCGTACACTACATGCCAGCACATAATTATATAGTATTAGCAGTACTTTTCACTACGTCAATACTTAAAAATTGATTTTTAGTCTTCAATCTACGAGCAGGAAAAATATATTTTCTTCCAAACAAAATGAACAATTGAGAAAGCACGACTAATCTTGAAAATGAAAATGGACGACCAGGAAAAATTATCAGAAGAAAACAGAATAATTCAAAAATATATCAGACGTACAAGAAAACGAATCAATGTACTAGCAAATGAAGCGAAAGAAACAGATGGAAATCCTGCGTTCACTTTACGAATGGAGGTTACCAATGCTCAGGAACATGGTCATCGAGGTTTCAGGCGAAAATGTATGCGAATCTGTTCAATTCTAAATTCGCCAACGACTAGCACATGCGAAAAACCCGCATACTGAATTACGAAGGCATGGCCTCTAAGCAACAGGGAGTGCAGGGCAACATTATGCACGTTTAAAAGCCGCCCAAGGCCGCCTTATTTCATCTCCATCGCCTGGAGAAAGTTCGCGCGGATTCCCGGGGCGAAAATTTCGCCTCATGTTGCATTTACGTTTACCCTTTCCCTTGCATTCGAACTGGCGGGCGCAAAAGGTCGATCGACGGAAAAGCAATTAATACAGCGAATACCAAACGTACCGCCGTAAGATCGTGCGAAGGCATATCGATTCGGTGTACGGAATAAGCCAATATTACGGGTGATGAAATCGAGGATGAATTTCCTTCACCGGTCGCCCGCAGATAGTGACGAAATCCGCGAAAAAGAAGGTGGAGTATCTTTACGATGGCTAACGTAAGAAAAAGGCACCTCAATGACCCTTGAAGACTAGCCTCGGGGTGAATCAGCGTCAATGATTGAACTTAGATTATGGTCACCAAAGTATCCGAATATAAACTGAGAACAATTTGTAATTGACAAAAATGAGAATATGCGAAGTTGATACCCCGTATGGCTAATAATTATCGTATTTAAAACGAAGAATGAGATAATCCGTCAGTAAAACACCACTTAAACCATTCATCGGTTTACTTATTCCAAGAAATACAATAAATTAAGATGCAATAATGACGCTGAATCGTTGAAATTTGAATCGTGACGGATAATTCAACAGTTGAAATCCGCGTAAATGCATTAATGTCGTCCCAGGGCGGACACATCAGTATCCGGTACTGATTCCTACATCAATATCAAGTAATATAGGTCCTCATGCTGAGAAGAATAACAATTAATCCCATAAAAACCGAAAAAGCGAAAGAAATCCCTCATTTCCACACGGATCTGCCCGATATCACAAACCCGGGCGCCCAGTCGATAAAAGATTACGCCGAAACACACCGCTATTTCCGAGAAGGCCATGCGTTCCCACGGGGATTCCGCAAAACCTAAAAACGCCTGACAGCCAAATCGCGAGGCAAAAAACTCTCCGGAAGGACAACCAGTATTCAAGCACCACAAATGCAACACTTTGGCACGTATCACGTGGTCCCGCACCTTAAACGAGGCTCGCGAAAAATCCGAGGGAATCCCGGCCACGACGGTAAATACGCCAACACCATATGAGCCCGGCTATCGGGGGACTCAGACCTCGCTGCCCCGGCAACACGCCGGCCTAAAGAAGGGGCAAAGCAAGAGCTTAAATACACACTCACCTTACGGAGAATCCGGCGAAGACGATCTCCCGCGACGAATCGGCCCACTTGTATCCAAGGAGACGAAAAAAACAAGGTGCTGCTCAGGACACGAAAAATTTTCCCTCCTCCAGAAAAAATTCCGAGGGACACGGCACCACACTCGGGAAAGGAAAAAAGTAACCGGGAAAAAACCAAACCAAACAGAACCAAAAAATTTCCCTCCGCTGGAGTTACAACTCGCTTCACACTGACGTAGAAAACTCACGAGGCGACCATAACATTACCCCGCGTCCCGCCTCCTCACTAACCTCACGAGCTGTGGTCGGCAGCTTGGGAGGAAACCGCCCGCTGTTTCTTTTTCTCTCTATTTCCCTCTCTCTCTCTTTCTCTCTTGGTGTTACACAGGCGGTTGGATGCGCATCGGCTTCTGCGCGTGCCCGTATCGTGGGCGTGACCGTTCCGAGTACGGACAGAGAGATCCATGAAACGGCGGGCGACGCGGAGGACATCTGTGAGCCAAGAGAGAAACTTCTTCGGAGGGATTTTATTTCCCGCCTGCTTCGCGTTTTCCCGCTTTTTGGGATCGTTCGAGACCCAGATGCGGAGGCGGGCGATCCTTTCCCAGGGGTGGCACATCCGAGAGGGTGGTGGAGCTGGAATGATAAATAAACAGTTAATCCCGATGCATTGAGGAAAGCCGTAATACGTTCCATCCTGAGTGGGCGGAATTCGGATCAATTTGGTGTACGAGGATGCCGGCTTATTTTCGTGCACAACGCTAAATTGGAGTAGCCAGATTTTTAAAAGTATAGGTCGGGACATTCCTAATGAATAATAGACTTTCTAAAAATTATAGTCAGGACAACTAAGGATAAAAAACTAGCTAAAATAATGAAAACAAAAATTACGCTTACTTATGATTAATTATCCACATTTTTAAAGGTAGAATTATGTAAATAAATTTCCATTTACACACATTCAGATATAGCATTAGAAAATTAAAAATAATTTTTTCACGAAAGCGTCCTCAATAGAATAAAATTCTTCATTACTGCTTGAATAAGAGGTTAAAAAGACTATCCAACCGCCGAATATACCACTGCATTTACTCCTAACGAGTAACGATGGTGGCATATTCAACGAAATGTGCATTGGGTGACATCCAGGTTGGTAATCCGCTGGAGCTTATTTTCTCCACTCGAGGAATTGGCCTGACGCTCATCGGCATATTCGGCCATAGGAGTCTTTTAGATCTCATTAATTTACACTCGAACTCCAATTTATTTTATTCATTTTGCTCGAGTCTAAATCTTACCTTTTCCATAATATTTTTTCGTCATTCGGCAGATAGATGTCGATTTCGATGTGATTCTTGAAAACTTTGCGAGAATATTTGTAAGCTATAGGTAGTTTCCGTTATCTCTGTGCAGCTGCCATAAAGCAAATAATCAATCACGCGCTGCATTAGTGTTTAGAAATGTACATTTTTTACAGCAGGACATTCAAAGACTAAGTCGGGATGCGGGAAATATTGCATCAAGTGGCGAAAATTCCGCCAAAATCAGGACGTCTGGCGACCCCACGCTAAATTTATCTGTACAATTGGCATGAGCTAAAATCCAGAAATACAGCCAAAAATTTGTTAAGAATTATAATTGCCGAAATACAGTAGTTCCTACAATATTGTACTACACACTGCAATAAAACCCGATAAAGACGCTTTTCGTGGGATCAAGTGAGAACCCACACAGGATTTCGTAATAGCCGAATTATATGATACTGGTTGCATTACATCATATTTTTGAAGAATGGTCTGATTTTCGCACAAAGAAATAGCATCTTCATTATTTAATTAATTTTCGTCATTTTTCACTCAATGAAGCATATTTTACCAGATAGAAAACTTACTAAGAATAACGATTTTTTAACAGCAATAATGAGTGGGCATTGCCATCACTCCTAAATTACGCTCAATAGCTCTTATGAATACTGCACTCACTTTCTAGTTTATTCGATATGTTTAAAACGTTTTATAAATAGTATATATATATCTATTATATATAGCTTATATATATAGAGCAAAAGGAAACATCTCAATTCCTTAGAGACAAGGAGTAAAGAGAGGACGGCGGCACAGATAATGTAAAATTATTTTTGGTCCATCGAATGAAGCGAAAGATTGGCTGCAGCGGGTTGCAGGGCGTTTCAAGCGGTAGTTTTACTGCGTTTTTTGTGAAAGGGACAAGGACAGTAAGAAAACCTCGCATTGAGCGAATAGCGTCTTAAGAGGGAGTGTCTTTAACGGGTTTCACTTTATTTCAAAGATGTTATGTACTATATTACTCCTGAAATGTTTGCTGATAAGACCTTGTAAGAGAAGAAGAAAGTTGTTTCGTTAAAAATTTAGAAATGAATATTTAGTATAAATAACATAGGAAGCCATAGGTTTTATCTTTAGGGCTACCTACAGCATCCTTGTAATTATTTTATAATTATTAAAAAACACTTCATTTTGTAAGGAAGTAAATAAATATCAATATGTAAAAGGAAGTAAATAATTTGAATGATAGTTTAATATCATTTGTAGATCAATCAATTTATTTTAATGGTGCCGTAAGCTTCCATTGTACAAGATATTAAAAGAACTTTCTGTAGTTTAGAAAAATAATTTATTGCTTCTGGAAATGACACTCGTCATATGGAATCTATAATTTTTAAATATCAATAATTGACTTCTGGGATATTTCAGCTTGAGAGAAAATTTTACTGTCAATTTAACTTCAATTTGTTCTTGGGAAACGCCTGTTATTTCAACTCGTAAATTATAAAGGTAATAGAGTTAGAGTTAAAGAGGTTAAAATCGAACCTTAATGGATAAAAGGACTTTCATTCTTGGGAAGGATCAAATTTAGTTATTTTAATATACAGGCGGTACTTTTGAAAAGACTGCGTGCCATGCAATTATGATACGGAGGGTGTCTGTAAAGTATTGCTCCGTAGCCAAAAAGAAGGCAATAATATTGCTAGCAGATCATAACGTCTTTGAGGATGGATTACATGGAATTCGAGGTTCGATTAATATTCAAAAATCGTTAGACCGTTATCATTACAGCATTTATTGTGATATGCGACGATCACGGTGTATTCCTCACTCTGTTGATCAATCCGTGCCGTAAGATTTCATTAATTAGTAATGTGATAATAGTTTGAGAGTAATCCCCAAACAATTTTCAAACCATTCCAAATGAATTTAAAAATTGATTTCAAAATAAGCGAGTAATTTACAGATAAGTCTTTAAAAATATCTCTATGGAATGGACACCTGAATAAGATCTTTCCAGGGACGCCAAATATCTTAGGCAGGTCCTGTCAACATTGGTTGTAGTGTTTTTTTTTAGCCATTTCATGCCACAGACCTCTTGGTTTCATTCCTAACATTCCCCAACCATCAGCCAGAAAAATTTTCATTTGAAAGGCCAAATCCGAAGCTCAATAAAAAGTAAAATAAAGTCAGGAATGCTAGAAAAAACCATCACTGTTTACTTGCAGCCAATCATTCAATTGAGAAAGAAGGATGATCAGAAGCAGAATAAAATTCAAGACCTCAAGCGACCCTTAGACTAGTCCACTAAGTCCAACGCCCCTTATGGGAGGTATTGTCCACCTTTAGAATCACTGCGAAAGAAAGCTTAAACTAGAAAGAGTAATAACACGAGTCACTACTAAGAAACAAGGGATGAAAATAAAATTAAAATTAAATCGTGCGGATTCAGGAATGGATCTAGAAACTTACCTGGGGAGGTGGACGATTTAAGATAATCCTTATGAATTCGTTCACTATCTTCAAACTAAAAGTTTCTTGAATACCAACGATTTACTACCATATTCACGGTACTTCTTCACTTCTTGCATCTTATAGCTCACGATTCGACGTAGAAAGGGTGCATAATCCGAAAACTTAAATTCTTTTAATTATTTCTTAAGAAGAAGCAAAGAAGGGAAATCTTCGCGAAAATGAGGAATGAATCTTTATGATCTTTCGCTATATATGAAAGCAAACATGGCGCTCAGACGGTTCCAACATAACAGCACATGACAGTAGCGTAGCGCACACGGCAAAAGCGCTCACGACAAAATCCTACACTATTGAAGCCCGCATAATATTCCTTTGAAAACACGGTTAATTATCCTTAAATAAATCCAAGAAAATTGTTTGAACGTGGAAGTAATATTTTGAAAACTAGAAATAACTCACTCATAGTTCTATTTCCATTGTTGATAATTTTATTGATAAAATTGTATTACAGTATTGCATCTACTTAAAATTGTAATCAACAAAAGAGGCGAGCTAATCCTTCTAATTCATAATTCAAAAATTACTTAATGAGCCATTAATTTATTTAGAGGAAAACATTCTGAATTTTTCGAAATGACTTTTACTGTAAGTTGAACATGTTGACCAATTCTTGTGTAAAAAAAATAGGTATTTATCATACAAATACTATGATCTTATTATAGTAAGTATTGTATTCATTTTTCCATCTTACGTTTTCTGAATCAATAAGAAACTCTTCAGAAGCCTGATTAATCAATAATGAATAGAAGCTTATTTACTAAGATACTTTGTTGTCAAGGTAACCTTCAAATTCTGATGGAGAAGAGTTTGTTGATTTAGAGTCAAAGATCCTGGTTGTCTTTTGTTCCTCTGACTAGTGAGTAAAGTGTCCTTTCTTTTAAGATGTCTGTTTTTTTAATTTAATTCTTGAAAATATAATGTGCCATAAGTATTTTGTGTACATACCTCAAAGCTTCATTCTAACTAGTCTTTAGAGATTAGCAAACTAAGGAACTCCATGGCATTTGTATATTCATAACAGGAAAATATTTAGTTACTTGCTTCTTCATTTTTTCATTAATTATCTATTAATTTTGCTTTTCAATAGTGCTAAAATGTTTTTTAAATTCTTATTGATTGAAGATATCTAGTGTTTAAGCATTCAACCTATAACATGATATAAATTTTTACTTCTCAATTTAGTTAGGATATATTGTTCTTCTATTACATTTAAATAAATTTATATAACAAGTATATCATGTTGCAATACATATATTTTGGTATCAATCTTCAATTTTTCAAAAGGTATACCAAAAATCAGTTATCCATCATATTTCAAGATATTAGATATTTTCAGATATTTGGTTCATAGTTATAATAATCACTTTATGACAACGTTGTGAGCAAAAAATTAACTTTTGTTTCTTATGTATTGTTTATATTTTACAGTAGTGGAAATGCAGCAGATTTCTTATCTTTCATTCTTTATTTTTTCAATTTCTTCGATGGTACCAGGTTGACGAATTATGTATTTCCATGATGATTCCTTCTATATAATTTCATACATGCACCTACAGGATGTTTATTATAGCCTTGTATAGATTTAGGCTAATTATTTACATTTCAATGCACTTATTTATGCCAAGTACAAGATGCTTTGGCACTGCATTGGTTATACCTACCTGTACCTGTTTCTAAATTGGCAACAGTATATAAGCTATAAAAGTTGTTTATATATTTGTTTATTTATTTTTATTTATTAGTTGTTTATACTATTTATTGTTTATTGATTTTCTATTTTGTTTATCAAAAACTTCAATTATGATATTTTCATGTCAAATATGAGTATGGTATAATTGATTAAAGTAGGTCTTAATAGAGAAAATGTGATTAATGCCTTTCAATAAGAAACACAGTTCAAGAAAAATTAATTTGAATAGAACCATGAAATTTTGCCATACCAGTCATAGTATTTACATTAGAGAACCAAGGTAAGCATAAGAAGTTCTTGTTCATATTTTGGAAATGTATTCTTTCTACAGTCTAATGAAACAGTGTATTTTGAAGATTTTTAAGAAGTTAAAATAAGTCTAAATAACTAAAAGTCTTCAAAAATGGATTATCTTTATATTTTGTTGGTTGTTTGACAATGTAATTAAAGTCAGCATGAAGACTAGTTTGATCTTCAATCATTAGCTAGGAAAAACCCTTCAGAAGATATTAGATTTACTTCAACATAAGTTAAGATGAGGAGTGAAGTTGTTTGGCCTTTCTTTCCTCACTGAAGCAGAATATTTAAAAGTAAGAAGTCTTTGTAAGAGCAGCACAATGGCTGTAAGAAAAAGTTTTTATAGCATCAATAAGGAGGTATAAATGCCATAATACACCATTGAAAAGAATGAGATTAAAGGAAACAAAAGATACATTTTACTATATCCTGTACCAAAAGGCGAATAAGAAACACTCCATTCATTAGTATTTGTATAGTGAAAAGTGCTTTGACATCTTAGATCATTTCACGCATTGGTTCCTTCTGGGTATTGAACCCAGGACCACTTTCACAGAAGTGCAATGTGCTACCCACATGGCTTTCTGGGAGCCACTCCATTCATTAAGATATGATAGTGGATGATAAACTATCAATTAAAGCTCATTTAATAATTTTGATTTCATTAGAACAAATAGGCTCATATTTGTTAATTTTAGTATGAAACAAACTGGAGGTAAAATAGAGCAGTATTTGCACTTCTCTTGTTCACTTCATTATTTTCTATTTCTTTCATAAATCTAAGAAACTATGGATTTCTATGAATATCAATTATCTGTGAACATGTAATCTTAACTTCAGATGTACTTAAGTATCACTCGGCAGTAAATTACAACAATAATATAATTACAATAATAATTAATATATTTTAAAGAGTGAGATATCTAAATAATAGAAGTCCTGATATATTAGATGGCTAAAAAATAAAAAGAATAAATCACCCCTTGGGAAATGGAGGAAAACTACTTACTTATATATTAGTGCTCACCACTCTGTCCATAATCAGTTAAATATGATCTGCATTCTTTTAAAATTCCTCTCAATTTAATGTTATGATCTGTTTTTTTAAGTTTCTCTCAGTTGAATGTTAAAATTCAAGTTCTGGAATGAATGTAATTCAAGTCACTAAAGGTATCACTGTATGCCTATTAGTATTGACTGTATCATCATCTATTTTAGAAATGTTTAGGACAATATCCACTTTATTATTTGATCAGTATTATTTTCTGTTTAGTCGTTTCCAATTCATCCTTATTTTTATGCTATAAAACATTGATATGTATGATTTCAGTTGTCACCTTCAGAATGTCTATAGTACGCTCGAGAAAAGTTGTTGATTTACGACAGACCAAGCCAGAATGGCAAAGTCATAACTTGAGCTTATGGCAGACAGCTTCAGATAGACGAGATGGGTCATGGGGAATGAGACAAGATGCAGCAAATCTTCGCAATGAAACATATATTCAAACTAAGTGGGATAAGTACCATAATGATGTCAGGCTGAAAGACAGGTGAGACTAATGTTATAAAATCTCATTGTAAGACTGATTTTATAAGTCAAGATCCCATGTGAGATTATCAAAATAACACAATAAAATACGTGAAATGAGTCTTGAGGAGCAGTCATGATAATTTATTGCAAGTTTGATTTTAATAAGCTATATTTTACAAGTATATATTAAAAAGGATGTTCTTTTCAATTATTCTATGAAAAATCATACCATATGTACATTGTTCAAATCTTATGGTTTCATTATCCCTAAAAACAGTGAATGTGGTTGAAAGCTCCTACTTTGATCCGTACCCTAAGTTTTGTCTTGAAGAATGATGTTTTTCATCACAATCTAATCCTTATAGTTAAAAACATTCATTAGCTTAGGAATTAAAATTTATTATCTCTTTAGATCTCAGTGCTCATATTTGGCCAATTCTGTTCTTAGTTGGCCAAGAAATAGAAAGCATTTAACACACCAGCTCTAAATTTGCATGAGAGTTGTTTTTAAAGTGAACAGAATGATATTTTTGCAGTCTAGGGTGTGACTTCTATTATATTTAATCTTGTGATTTATATAAGCATTTTATTTGAGGATTTATATTTTCTTATATGAAGAAAATGTCCAATAAAAATTATATTTTGAATTGCATTGTATAGGATAAGGCTTGTTCAAAAATGGCTAGAAATTTTGGAGGAAACAAGAAAAAATGCATTGAATGAAAAGAAATTATTAGCTGATTGCAAAGCCTCTGCAGAATCATTTCTAGATTCATTAGGCACTAACATCAGAATAAATGCTGAATGTAATCAGCTGAGAGATGGAAGACAAGGTCATGAGCTCCTACAAGATGACTCTGAAAATGAATTGAAAAAGGTGAGGAATGACTGCTTGATGAGATTAAATAATTCAATGAGACAGCTCGTAAGATCTAGGAATCTGTATCTCATTGATGCTTAGAGAATGATATGTCTGAGTGAATTAACCCTTAAATGATGGAAAAGTTTTAAAAATTTTCTGTTAAATGTGTTGTGTATAACTTCCTTTATATCAGCAGCTCTTTTTTAGTTTATTCTTTGATCCTTTATATCCTTTGATCTATATTTTGCCTACATGAGGTGGGTATTTATTTTTAGATAATACGTTATCATTTATGATCAATAGGTGCAGCCGTGATGTTGTGGAATGTTATAATTATAGTTAGTTAGAGATAGATTTGTACTTTTCCTCAAAAACTTTTTATTTTCCGAACTACTGGTTTCGATATTATATCATTGTCAGGTTCTAAACTAAATCTAAAATAAATCTAATCTTTTGTTTTGTTTTAGATTTAATTTAGAATCTGACGATTATATAATATTGAAACCAGTAGTTCGGAAAATAAAAAGTTTTTGTGGAAAAGCACAAATCTATCTAACTAACTATACCTTATCATTTGTTTGTTATATGTTCATGAACAAGACCATAAAATGGTGAAAAGGCTAAAATTGTCTATAGGGTATGAAAGCAGTTGAATGTTTAACATTGTGATTTGAACTACCTTCTTTGAATTTTTCGATTAACTGATTTCCATGTTTACATTTTACCTACATTTTGATATTCTAATAGCTTTACTGATGAATATTTGCACTTAACATAATGCTGGGGATTCATTATATAATTTATTATTAAAATTAGTATGTTTGTTTCAAAATGATTGTATTTGTTTAAAATTTAAAGCCAACAAAATCATACTGTTATTTTATTTACTGCTGACACATAAAATACATGCAAGGTATATATTTTGAATTGTATGGCTTTAACCAAATTGGCAATAAGCTTGGGGTTCATTATGGCCAAAAATTTACTAATTATTTGCACTTTTAGCTAAGTAAATCTCATTGAATGTAACACAAAGCAAAAACTTGCACCAGTTATGAAATTCTATTATTTCTCTAAGGAAATTTCTAATTTAATGAGGACAGCAAACTCAATGATATTCTCTCAGGCTTAACTTCAGGTTGGTTAAAACACATTGCCCCCTGCTTTCCATTTTCTGCATCTGAATTCTGCAGATTTTTAGTAAAATGGCTGGAAAGGTATGGTAGTATCATAGCTTGCTGAGTGCTTTCTAATTTAAATGCATGTAAACACATGAAACCTGAAAATGTATCACAGCTGATAATAACTGCTCTGATGTTTAAGTATACACCAGGTTTGCTCAATCTGTTTTTCTTGTTGCCGAATATAGTATACTTAAATTTTGTTTTAAGTTTTGACATTAGTTAATTTTAGCTTTCCTTAAACTAATCATTAAACATTTGCATCAGCTTTTGGATACATTTTATTTTGATCCAAGCTATCATCTGCCAATTTTTCAGAATCATTCCATTTCTACATGAAAATGAACTTTACAATATTATAAAATTTCCTGAGAAAACTTAGTTAATAAGAATTACTGTTAACTGTAATAATAAACCCTATTTGCAATATATCTGGAAATCTAACTTCTTAGCTTATATTGATTAACAGTAAATGGGAATTCAAACTATTCATCTTGTCAAATTTATGTAGAAAAGAGAATAATGTTAAAAACTCAGTAAGCCGTATTCTGGCAGCTCCCTAACTCATACAGATGTTGAGTTTCAGTGGGATTTTTTATGTACAATGTTAATGAATAAACTTCCTGCTGCATACAATTTATTATTTAAATCAAGATGTCCCAAAAAAATCCCTAGGATACTGCTTTACATTTTTGAAATTTCCTCTCTGCATACAAAGAAACTGCAAAATAGAACATTATAGAATGGGACATAATGTATACTTCATTTTAATAATATAACATTAACACAAATATCTCTAAATTTCTGATTTTCTTCATGGCAGAAGTTTTTACATGATTGTTTCAAAAATCCTAATGCTAGTTTATTTGCCTTGCTCTGATAAATCAGGCTCAATAAATTTACCATAAAGGTATAGCATTAGATATTCTGTAAGGATTTATTAATCAATTTCAGGAAATAGAGCTGATAGACTCTATCAAACTTATGCTTCAAGGAAGATGTCAAGAAGCATGGGAACAAGATTGCAGATTAGTAGAAGCACTCCATCACCTTGAAGTCAACATGGCTGATAAAGATTCTGCTATAAAAATTGACACAGATGCATTGCTTTTAGAGCCTAGCAGCCCAGGTGTAAGTTTAAAGCCTGATCCATTGAGAATGCCATCAAAGTAAGTTTAAAAAATACCATTATATGGATAATTTTGAAATCTTGCTTAGTTATTTCATGCTCAGAATTTCACCTATTTTAGCTATTGTTTAGGTTTTCATAAAAATTAAATTGTAAATTTTCTTGAAAATAAATTTTTATTTGAATCATACAAAGATCTCCCTTTATGGTGCCAATATCTGTTCTAGAAAAATAACTATTTCTTGAAGGATCCATGGATTACTTGGACTCTAAAGAAAGAAAACTACATTATAATCTCTGTAAATATCAAGAGAGGCTATGACTCAGTAGACAGGGTCTCAATATTTAACATTCTAGAAGAATTTGGTGTTGATTCAAAGACAATCAGTACAATTAGACAGTCTCATGGATATAACATCTAAAGCGAAATAAAGAATAGGCTTTGTAAGAATTCAATATTAAGAAAGGTTTCAGACAGGGAGGATTTTCTCTATTTGCTTTAACTATTTTTGGTGGAGTCAATAAGGGCATGGAAGGAGAGACTAAAAATATGGGGATTATATCATGAAATTTAAGGTAGGTAGTAATTGTTTGACCTTTGACGTTGTATTCTTCTCTGACAATATAGAGACAGCATGAGAACAAATATGCATTTTGGAAGGAATCGTAGAAAAATATGACTTCAGATATCTTTTAAGAAGACTTTCTTGCGAAATAATGTAAAATCACTGAAGTTGACAGACTTAAATACCTAAGAGAAATAATGAAAATCAATGGACCAGACCAGAGGTAGGGAATTCGTGGTCTTAAGACCAATATTGATCTTTCTGGGTGATTATTGTGGCCTTTTAGTTAGTTTCCAAAACAAGTATATAGGAGTATATATTTACCAAATCTTAAATGTGGCCTTATGACGAAAAAAAACCACCTTCGGAACATTCAAGAAAGCAAACAAGGCAAGAGTGAGGAAAATGGTATTAGCATAGCTAATGGGTAAGGATATCCACAATGAGAGAAATTTCTCCAGTAAGACCAAAAGCAGACCAGGGAGTGGAGTAGTGCATGCCATTGGGGGATGTTTTAAGACAGTTTCCTATTGAATTTATCTCCAATTAACTTTCTAAATCCCATTTTGTTGTGAAAAATGTACTAGATGTACGAGTATAGTGATTGTGGGAAACTTCACAATCTAATTTAAATTTAAGCTTCTTGTCACATCCTAGGCAATTAGCTAGTACTGCTAAGTCACAAAAGAGAGTTGGCAATCACCCACTTTGTCCTTCCTTCCCTGGATCTGCCAATGAATAAGGCACTGCAGCAAAGTCTCTAATCTTTGAAATGTAAGAAATGAAATGTCTCAATTGAATCAGGAGAAATAGATGAAATGGAGAAGAAGTGAAATACTGTGAAAAATCCTGGGAACAATGAAAATTTTAGACACCTAAAAATTAAACTTCTATAAGAATGAAGAACGCAAAAAATATCAGATGCAATCAGGAAGAGGATAGATTGGGTCTTTGGCCAATGAGGATGGACAACAGTCAGTTTTTAGTCATGTTTATTAGAGTAAGGAAAACAACCAAAGGATCTAAGGGATGAAGAAAGAATGGAAGAAATGCAGCTAACAAGGGAAATAGAGGAAGATAGAAAATGGAACAGCTTCTTGAAGATTGTTATGAAACTTCAACCATTTCAAGATGAAAGAAATAAACAAAAAATGAAGAGAGAAAAGAAAAGAAAATGAAAGAATGAATAGCCAATCGGTGAACAAGAAAAGAAACAGAAAATGCAAAATAAAAATTAAAAAAATGGGTTATGTTTCTCTCTTAACATGGCCGAAATCAAAATAGGAAGACATGAATTACTGAAACATTTTTCTGCATTTCTATTCTGTATGTGAAAAGTATAAATAAGATTTTTGTCACGATTTCTCTGTAAATAGATTACTATAGGAAGGTTTCATGGGATTCCAATGAATAAAAATCTTGATAATGGCTTCAGAAACCATAACCGAAACATCAATTTTCCAATTTAAAGTTACCTGGATCAAATTTTGTGAAACCATCCTATGTTATAAATAAAGACTCAAAATAAATCTTTTGATTGAGTGAGCTTGAGGGATGTTTTTAGAAAGCTATTTGCTAATTAAAACATATGATTTGGTTCTCCTTTCTGTTCAGATCTGATTTCAAAATTTGGTATATAAAAGCATGATCTTTTAAAATTTATTGTAATATTAACAGCAGATCATGAAAGAATTTTGTACAATTTAAGAAATCAATAACACTTACATGCCATTGTTCAATAAGTTGATAAATATTTTGCGGAATCTGGGGAATGCATTAGATGGCAGTGAATACGGGAAAAATAAAAAGCTTAAATTATATTCATATATAAGGGAGTTTAAGGGAAGGATTTAACATGCAAGCCAAAGATAGCAATTTAACTTGTAAATGATTCATTTGATGCTGTTGCATTTTTCCTTTGCATATAGACTATACATGTGTACTATCACATCATTTTCTTTTATAAAAAGAAAACTTTAATTTCTTTATAGTAGGATAATTTAAATTTCTTTCTGTTATCTTACCTTTTCATGTTAATATCTTTTATTATAAATTTTTAATTTCTAATATCTCAATTTGAATTCATGGGATTATCTTGAGATGATGATATCTTTTCTCTTCCAACTTTTAAAGGTTGTCCTTAAATGATTTCATGCTTAAAAGGATGGTCTGGGAATATTTGATGTTTCATCACATAAGGTATACTGTTCCATGTGAAATTTTGTGATAGTAGGGGGGATTCTGAAATCCAAAATATTCTTTGACATCATTTAAGGACAGCCCCTAAGAATTAATATTTAGTCATAATTCCTAGTCATAGTGAATATATCTGCTTTACAGCAGTGTCTCTCCCACATGCTGGGAAGAAGCTACAAGATTAGCAAAGGACCGTCTGGATGCTGAAGCTAAATCTGCAGAAAAGCTTCGTAATGCCATTGAATTAGCCAAAGAAACAGCTATAAGTGATCTGCAGGTTCAAAGAGAGGCAACAAATTATGCACTTCGTGTAGCAGTTCACGAAACACAGAAAGCTCGGAATGAAATGGAGTGGCAGAAGAGAAAGGTTGAATTCTCTTAATATTCCTTTTTGTTATATTTATATCCTTTTACTTTGTAGTTTGTTTCACAAAACATAAACTTCTCCTCAATGCACTACCCTCAGCCCACTGACTTATCCAGCTCAATTAAGAATTCAATCCTGCTGGTCTATCCATCACAGAACTGTGATTATGTAATATTATTACTCCCATGATGTCTGACTAATTCAAGAATAACTTTTTATCTAAATGTGTTTTTTCATAAATTGCAAATAATATTTTTGGAAAAAACTGTACATTTTCGGGAACGAGACTTCACAATATCATTAAAAAACATTTCTTTGTGACAATTTCAGCAAAATTACTATCTAAAGGGCATTTCATTCATAAAATAGTTAGAAATTTATCAAGGTTATTAATGTGTAGTTTATAGTACTGTTATTAGAAATTACATAATGGTGTATCCAGATGTGAGTTGAGCCAGTTACTAGATTTCACTTTAAATTACATTGAAAAAAAATACTTAACAAAGATTGTTGATTTTGGATCTTTGAATTTACTTTTTTTATAATAATAGCTCATTGAAGAGATGGAGAAAGCAATGAAAGAGATAAATGCTTTAGAGCGAGCTTTGAAAGATAAGGAAGGACCCTTGAAATTGGCAGAAACTAGACTTGAGGAAAGGACAAACCGCAGAGGAGTAGAACTATGTTGTGATGAATCTCAGTATGGTCTCAGAGAAGAAGTGCTTCGACTTCGCAAGGCCATGGACATGCTGAGGGAAAAGCTCAATCAGGCAAAGTGAGTATGAGGGAGGATCAGATACTGAATGTATGAAAAGAGCTGCAATATCTGATTTTAATGACTTACAGCCCACTTTATGACTTATTTTAATATATTTTGTCCAACGACATGAAGAGACCATGTAAATCTTATGGCCCTGTGTATTCCTTACAGGATAATGACACACGCTGTTCATATTGTTCTATCAGACATTAATTTCACTCTATGTTGAATGTCTTCAAATCAATGATTGCCAAATTTTTTTTCTCAGACATTAATTTCACTCTATGTTGAATGTCTTCAAATCAATGATTGCCAAATTTTTTTTCTATACAAAAGTTGTAACAGCTCGCACCATCCCCCCGTAATGAATACATGAGACCATAAGATTTACATGATCTCTTTATTATGTTGAACAAAGTATAGGTATTATATCACATATAAAACTTGTAAAGTATCAGAAGAAATCCATTATCTTCATTTTACTGTTTCTTAAACAACAAATAGAATTGAATTTAAAACAAAATGTTTAAATATTAGTTTTTACAGAATGCCTTTAAAGCATTTTTTTTGTTTGTTTACATAGATTGATTGATGAAAATTTTATTGTAAAGTGATAAAAACTCGATGTTTGATCATAATGATATTACACCATCATCAATATGGGTTATCAATCAAAGGATTGATTTTTTTATTGCTTTTCAAGTCATCATATCATCTGCTAATTGCTATGTTCTCTTGTAATGAGTAATATCAACTACATTAAGTAATTCAACCTGTTTCCTCACATATAATTCCTTTTATCACTTTTATAGAAGAGACTAGAACACACCTTATTGTGACCCAAATTGAGTTTTCTCTTCTTATACCATATTTTTCCCATTTATGCCAAGCTCTTTTTCATTTTTTGGGGCAGAATTCTGGTCAAATTTTTCTTCTTTATGTTAATTATAGCTGGATTGTCTACTGACTGCTGCATCCCTTTGGTTCTCACTATGATTGTAAACAACTTTTTACTTTCTCTGTTCTTTGCCTTCTTAATCTTTGTAGTAAAGAATTGTGACAGTAGCATCCCTGTATCACTCCTATGTTGATTTCATCATATATGATTATCACTGTTTTCTCTTTAAGATAGAAGGCAAATGCATATGCTGCAGCCACCTACAATTCATTTCTTTCAGTGCTTATATCATTTTGTTCTGTTCCAAAGGTTTTCAGATGTTTGTTGGAAGCCTCCAATTAGCATCTTTGATGAATGGGCAGTCAAACTAATTTTTCAAAAAATCCTCACATTTTACCTTCATCCTCTACTTTGGTGTTGGAAATGTAATATACATCTCTGTATAGAATACACCAGTGTATAAGGCACAGCAAGGTTCTTGGGACTTTATTCTTCATATTGAGAAAAATAATAGAAAATAGTATACATATTCCTATAAGATGCACCTTCCCTTTGAAACTAATTCTCTTTTGACAAATTATAGCTTATACATGGATATATGGGGTAACTTATTCCTTGAAAATCTATTGGTCCTCCCCTGTTGTATAAATTTCCCAAAGAAGTTCATGGAGCTCACTGAAGTCTTGCCTCATTTGTTTTTACTTCTGGAGATGATATTTCCTGCCTTGGACTTTTCTTGCCCACAAGACTTTCGCTGCAGCTTCAACTTCATCCAAAGAATAGGATTTTCTTCCTCATTTATGTATAGGTTATCTTCCTCTTAGATTATTCTATCATTTATCTGCTATATTTCCAATAATTTTTACAACTATTATCACTGAAATGAAATCCGTCTTTAACAGAACCCATGATCTTTTTTCTGGATAAGACAGTTTTCCACTTAATACAAGGTCATCTGTTATTAATGGATGTATGCCAGGACCTGTTTTATTTTCTGATAAATTTATGCTTTTCATAAATTCTGTTTAAGACAGGTTTCATTGTGTATGAGTTTTAAGAATGAAGGGTCTAAATAAATTCTGTAAGAATGTTAACATCTTTGCCTTTAAAGGTATTGAATTTTCCTTGGGTTGATTATTTATTGAATCTCATTGCGTTATGTACTACATCAACTTTTCCTAGCATAAGATGGGACTACATTCATTCTCAAGTTTTCATTTGAATAAAAAAGAGAGAAATTGTGTGTACTACAAATTAATTTTCAAAGACAGATTATTTGTCAGGATTGTGATGAATTTCACCCAAACCTGTTTCCATCAATTAATTACTTGATCATATAGTATTTTGGATTTTCTCCAGTATGCATTCTAAAAGAACAGGGTATCAAACCTTTTACTAAGTTCATTTCAGAGTGTCATCATACCTTCTGGTTATATGTGGTTAACATAAGTGGAGTTCTATTTACCCTTAAGTAACTCTTCCTTTAAAATCAATATAAATATCTTTATCTCATCTCATAAATATAATTACATATTTCACCCATTTAAAATGGCCAATATTTGAAGTTTTCTTTTATTTTTTTGCTCCCAATCAGTTCTTGTTCAATAGTGTTCACCTTTTCAACGTTAACATTAATTTACTAAGGCAAGAATTTTCTCTGATGGAAATACTTAAAATCTTAATATATTTAACCTTTCAATGAAGACTATAGGAATTTTAAAAAAAATTCTATTAAATTTTTCTGCAGAGCTGTCTACAACTCAATGGAAGATCAACTGAAAAAGATAGAAGCTGATATAGCTGATAAGGACCATTCAATAGAGGCAAACATGCGTTGCTTAGATACCAGAGAAGGTCTGTACCGAGAGATAGGAGCTGATGGTGAAACAGAGACAGACAGGAATATGAGACTATTTAAAATTGATAAAGAGCTACCACCAAAATAAAGAAATCCAAGGTAATTGTCAAAATGATCCTAAGAATCTTCAGATAAAAGATTCTAAGGATCATTTTCACTAAACAGTAAAATCACTTCCTTTATCCTCATCAATTTTCAGAAACATTTTGGAACTGAAAAGTGTTTTTTTATCATAGAAATTATTATCCAATTCACACCATCCTCTGTAACACACACAGCTTTTGTAAACTTGTCCTGTTTTCGATAAAATTTTAGTGTATGTGTCATTATGTATGGCTTGCCTCAGAATGTTCATCAGATATTGAATGGATATGCCTATGATTCACAAAAAATGAAATTGATTCTGAAAGATTGAAAGAGTAATATACTCTTTGAGTAATCCCTTCCCAGTGCTAGCCAACTCCAAAAGGAGGCCCGCTTGTAAAATTCCTTAGGGCCCCTTCTCATGCTTCCTCTGCCTAGGCAACAAGTAATAGTTGGTAAATGTTAATAATTTTTCACTAAACAAATCTCCTACTGGTATACTATTGACCAATCCAAAATAGTCAAACTTACATTTAATTACTCTAAACATAAACCTGTGAATGTTTTCATGAACTTTGAGATGAAATCATTCCCACCTTGTAGATGGAACATTGATTTTCACGGAGGAAATAAAACAGTGGTAAATTCAGGATTCATCTAGTAGAGGCAATAAGTGCGCTAATCTGTCTCTCACAAGATAAAAAGAGGTGTGGTTTTTAAAAGAAGCTGATATATTCAGGGCATCATATACTGTAAATGGATCCCACATTGTAAGTTAAATTTATCTACTATGTGTTAAGGCAAGCAAGTTTTTTCTCCCATCCAGAGTAGTAACAAATCACCAATCACCAAAGTTTATCCAGTTATTAACTCAACAGGACAATTCCATTCGCCTCTGTCATTTAACATTCACCAAGTGCTAAGATCTCAGAATTTTGTCTTTTATGTTTCAAGAAATATTCAACTTTCTAACTTAGGAAAGTTTCTTTGTTTTGTCATTTTACCTAAAGACAGACAAAGTTATTACTCAGTAAAGCTTATGATTTTTACAAACTAAATTCCTCACATGATTTCAACCATAAAATTGGGATACTTTCAATGCATCATTATTACCAAAAGTTATGGCTATTACTATTACTAATGACCTAAGTATAATCTGCAAATAAGAAAGGACAATTTCTTTAAATTTAATGCCACAAACCATTGTTAGATGAGCACTTGATAAAAGAAAATATGTTGAAGATTTTCAGTTTCAGCTAGCAGTGTATAAGAAAAATAAAATTACTATGTGAATGTCATAAGATATAAAAGCTAATTAGGTGACGACAAAACTTTTTCATTTTTATAACATAAATAAATTTCAGATATCTAACTAGCATGATTTTCATTCAATGGATTTCACATTTCCATTGCTGATTCTTATATTTGGGGAAATCCTGAAGTTCTTATAAATGAATCTCCTCTGTGGTTTTAATAAAAATAGAAATTAACATGGATAAGTAGATTCATTACATAATCTTACATGTATAAGACAAAATAAGCATTTTAATGCAAGTACATTTGACTATGAAATTAAAACAAAATTTACAATAATAAATATACTGCATTGATAATATAGAGCTGTAACAATATGTCACAGCATATTGCAGTTAACTCTTTGCAAATGAAATAATTATAGTTCACATAATCATGGAAAATTACAAAATTATCACAAAACAAGCAATATTTGGTAAATTATGGTAAAAAAGTTTGAATTTATAAAACCAAACATAATAAAAATAAATTGAATAATAATTGGTAACCACTGGGATTTTGATAAAATGTAATAAAAATTTTTCAACCTTATGAAGGTTATAATCTGCAAATTAAGAATAGTAACACAATAAGGCTAATAAGTTCTAAAACTTACATAAGGTAAGAATCTTATTGAAGAATGTCATCTAAATGCTACAGTTAATATGTCTACATAAAAGTGAGGAAAATGAATAGAAAATGTAAGAAGTAAGGATGTAATGAGTAACTTACAAAGATTACAAAAGAGGAGAGTGAACCAGCACTCACAAAATCATTAACTTCAAAGCATAAAAAGAGTTAATGAGTAATTAAAGTAATCTTACATCAACCAATTTCTAATTGAGGGTAAACAAATTTAAGATTGGTTTTATCAGGTTTTTCATTAAGCTAGATTTATTATTGTTATTCACTTTTCATGTAACAGATTTCCAAAAAGTAATTAAAAATTTTTATGCAAATATTCAACAAATGCTCAAATGAGCCTTTCCCACTTATTTAAAATACGTCGCTACAGAATTCAATCTTATAAAATACAACAGAACAATGCAGCGATGGGTTGGTATTACATCAACACAGCTAAGTGTCAACAATAAGAGGGCAATACAGCATTTTTAATTCCTTTGATTCCGCACTTACATCAGAGCTGATCTTATATCCTCTATTCATCCTGAGTTTAACCTTTGGGTCATATTATAGATTTTGATTCAACGTCAACAATTTCCTTGCAAACGAATTTCCACTCGTACTTCAACAAAACAAAAACTCAATAAAATTAGCCTTTAATACTAAGGGGGCAAAAGTGAAGGATTGTGAGCCACTATTGCTACTGTTCAAACATTATACATGCACAAATGTATCCTGCTTTTTAAAAGCCAGCAAATCCTAATCTGACTTGGTCTCCTTAATACTAACAAGGTGTTTAAAGCAATTGTCGATGGCTGATAGCATTATCATACTAACTTCTTAGGAAAAAAATTTGTGCCAAGCATAGGCCTTCCTCTCATAGTTGTGTCTAACAATTCTGCACTTTTGCCAATTTTAACAACTTTTGGGCCCACACTGTTGGCTCAATCAAGTGGCCTGCACTGAATTGTTCACAAGTGAGGCCTAAAGCCAATACTAAATATGACTCACTCGTGTCCACCATTTAACAACACTTGGACAATCAGCACACAGATGCTATAGCCAACCATGCATAACCTCCCAAGGTCCCTCCTACCAGGGTGTTGAAGTACACAGAGCGCCCAAATTTTGTGAAAAACAGAGGGATAGAGAGCAAAGAGAAAAGGAGGAGGCTGGGCAGTGTGGAACGCAAGCCCAAGGACTGCTTGAGAATGGCACCATTGCCGTTTTCACCGGCTCCCCACAGAACAGCTTTGGAGGGTCCCACTTTAGCATTAGAGGCTGATTCACTGGCATAAAAACTTTTCAGCAGTCTGTAATAGAAAGAAAACGATTTGATTTACTCTCAAGAATCTTGAATGAAAACAATTTCTTCAATCACCTAGAAGAATATACAGAATTCTCAATGGCTATAACATACCAGGCTTAAATGTGTAGTAAATCAATCACACCTTCATTAAAAATTTTTATGAACTGAAAAATGATGGTTATAAAATACTGCTCATAAAGAAGGACCAATAATGGATTCAGTTATAGAATAGAATTTATAGGGAGAAGCTACATTTAACAAAGCATATTAGAGATCAATTTGAATTAATTCAGAACTGCATGATCAATTCATAAAAAAGTAGGTCAAAAAGGAGACAATAGCCAACTAATTCTTTCAGTTTTATATACAAAAGGAATATAAGGACAATAAAAAACGAGTAAAAGTTGCTTGCATACTGCAAGCTATCCGTTGAATACAGTATCATACCAAGTACTGCCTCAGTTCAAATTTAAAACTTCGCGCCAAAGACCGCCTGGCGACGAACTAAGAACCCGATCGTGAGAGAAGACAGCAAAATAATGTTAGATAAGTGCCATCCTTACTTGTTCCAAAGTTTCGATTCAATATCTTATCGGGAAGGTCCCACGCCTCTGTCACCATTCCGGGTTTTATCTTTCCAGCTTATCGGGAAGCCGTTTAAAAAAATCGTCAAAGATTTCCGCAATGCATTTCTTATGGAAGAATTTTGCATCCACCTGGCGTCGAACTCACAGTCATTTGGCTACATTTTTTCCATGAGAAGCATAGAAGACTACCTCAACTTCAACCTCCGAAATTTTGGTTACTCTATCTTAATGATAAGTGCCTCAAAATAATTTTCAAAAATCCACGCAATGCATTCTTATGGGAAAATTGCGATTTTTGGGAATTTCTGGCATCGAACCCATGATAGCTAGCATCGAAGTCTGCATTATTCTGGCATCTAGAGTGTAGGGCCAGTACGTCGAAAAAATCTGACGTCGATGGCGCTTGTGGAACATGGTCAGAATTCGTATCCCCTATATCTATATAGGTATATCCGGAGAGTTAGCTATATATAATAGATAGATATTAAAACCAAATAAAAAACTGTAAAAACATCAAAGTCATAAGAACATGGATCTATAAGTACCCATGTTTGAAAACATGGTAGAGTTTCTGAGGGAAGTCTGCACTACCACTGTGATATGACATATTTATATGTGACATCAATTTCAAACTGATCAATATTTTAGCTTTGATTTTACAGTTAATAGCAGTAAGCATATATGATGTTCTTAGAGGTTACATGCCATCTGTAGAAGTCTAGGATTCAACATATATTGTAACCAGCTCATATTGTTTCAAAGAATTCAAAAGCTGAAATAAATAAATAACAAATATTGAAATACGGTGCTATTAGGTTCTATTCTGAATTTTTCATAACAACTTACACAGATTATTCTCCCTGGTAAGACAAAATATGGAGTGCAATTACCCCAATTCTGTTTCACACTTGTTATCATTCTTTACCAGCCCTATTTGTTGATTTATATACTGCGTACTACCACTGAATTATGCAGCTATCTTAATTTGCAGAAAATCTGAAGTCTTTAAAACTACACTTAAGTTTGAAATTCACTATATAAAAACTGTATATTCTTAGAAATACTATTTTTCATATCACCTTTATGAATGAAGCAAAATCTTGAACCTGCATTACTCAAACTTTGAAAACAGCAGAGTTAAAAAAACATCAGACTTGGGAATAATCCAGTTTGAAGTTTGAATAGCCATTCTGTCCTGAACAACATGCAGTTAATCTCTTATGAATAGTTCACTGACAAAAACTTAGGATACACTCATCAGTCTATGATCATAAGTAGTAAAAATGCCTACTCTGAAAGGAACAACTTTTTGGTAGAACTGTAACCAAGATCATTTCCATCAGAGACCTCGGAAATGATATCCAAATCAGATATCTTAACTCCTTAAATTCTAAATACTGGTTTTTCAACTTTATATAAATTGGCATTATTTGGGTCAGAGTATAGGTTTATTCTGATTTCATTGTAATGAAAAATTACCTCAAGCTTTGAACAAATCAGAGACTGAATAGCCTCCTTAATTGAATTTAACTTACTTAAAGTCTGAGGTGCTACTGCTACCGTATTCTTACCTGTCTTTCTCAACAAATAAAGAATGAATCCAACGCTGGAAACTTGTCTCTTCCTGAGGGACACTGGACATCGGAATTCGACGAACATGAATATGAACAGCTTTGCACTTTCCCAAAAGAAAATCTAGAAAAAATATCAAATCATAAAATCAATTTTAGACAATTCTGTGGTTACACGAGTCACAACTTAAGTTTCAGAGGTTACTCACATTATATGGATTATGTCAACACATCTCTAGCAAATGAAAAGAATAGAGTTGATATGTTTCATATACACATGCTTGACATTATATATGTTCTCAAGAATGTTAAAAAAAGATATACTAAAAAATAGGTCACACAATTTAACATTACTAGAAAAGACAATTCATTTTCATGAAAATTTTGTGATTTGCTCCACAATTTTAGATTTTTTCATCTTCGTGAATGAAGAATGCTGAAAGTAAAGCAAGCACAAGAATTTGTGCAACATACTGCTAGTCATTTATCTATTGTGATTCTAATTACTATTTATTGTCATTTGTAGTTAAGCCCTTGAATACTTAATTTCAAAAAAATTAGGGTGAGTCTATACATGCAAGAGGCATTATGAATGGTAATTTTAAAATAAATATACAGGATATAATGCAATCCTCAAACAGATAATAGGGATGAAATACACTTATCAATTGTGTTATGAATTAAGACATCAATTCTAACCAACTTCCTAGCATTTGAAATTACCAATTGTTGGTCATAAGTCATTATCGCCTTATGAGTGACCTTGGTATATGGTACTGACCCAGCTTAACTTAACAGCATTAGTAACTCATACAGACCACTACACTGCTAACTTCCATTACACTAAATAGTGCATCATTTTGTTTATTCTCAGGGTTAAATGATTAATCTTTATGTGCAAACTAAGAGGGTTCAATGTCTTGAGTTCATTTTTGAGTTAATACAAAAAAATAGGGAATGTGGGGGCACATGAACCTATGGAAAGGTAGAACACTTATATATACAAAAATATATCCATTAATACAAAAGGTTGAAATTTGGCAGCTGTAAGCAAGGGGCTAGTGATACAAAAATATTTTTAGTTTCCACAATTCAAAGCAGTAAACTGAATACGTTGAATTATTCCTCATGTTATTACTGGAGAGTAGGCATTCATTAAAGTCCAAAAGTTTAAATTGCAATTTGTCAACAGGAATTGGCCAAGCAGTACTTCATAATTACAGTAAACCCTAGAGTTGACTTAATCAGGCATAAAATATGAAAATAATGCAAAATAAATTAGGTTAGCCGAGACTTGACAATCACCAATTCACAAGTACAAATTGAATGTGACTTAAGAAATTATTCCAAATTATTACTTCCTTTCAGATTTCTTCCTTGGATTATGTAGTGATATTCTTACCAACAAGGTGTGGTGCCCTTGTGCGGGAACCAAAGGCATTGCATGTGCCTGCATATGCAACAGTAACATCATAGACGGCATCAAGGCGCTGATGGAGATTACGAACAACCAACCAAGCACCTTTTGCTCGAGGAGTGAGGTGGTGCTCCAATGGAGTGAAGCCAGCTTTGATTGCTACTTCCCGAGAGCGAGTTGCTCTGGCTTTATCACCTGGATCAAATCGAGTTCCTTCAGGAAATATCACAACCCATGTCTAAAAGAATGGAAGGAAAAGTCATCATCAAACTAACACTGGCAATTTAAAAATAAAAGTTTTTGATCTCTACATTATCTAATAATCTAAATATTAAACATCATGAAATTAATCATCAATAGCACTTAACATAATCGAGCATAGAGAACAACTTCCTAACAAAATTATCCATAATAAAGGATTTACTGTTTCATGCAAAAGTAATTAAGAAGTCTAGGTAGAACATATACCTAATTAGAAGTCCTCAATTCTGCATTAATACTTGCAAATGAGATATTCTGTATAATGATACAATAATACTCAACGAATACTGAACATAAAATTCATAATACCATAAATTATGAATTATAGCCGAAGAACCATTGCTTAACATCTAATCAGAATGTCTACCAATACTGTATCAAATATAACTAGAGCAGATGTACAGTTTAACAACAAAAGTTAGCTACATTCAAAGACAGCAATTAGAGAATCAAAATAAAAATGTATCTTCTTCAATTCCTTGGTCAGTCAAAATAACTAACCACCAACACACAAACTAAATTCAACTGACACAAGAGAATAAAATAACATGTCTTTTGTTCATTAAAGGGCTATGATTATTTACTAGCTAAGAAGAGATTTTGAGGAAACCTGTAGAACATTTTTAATATAAACATTCCTACAATCCAAATGATTTTAATCTTCAAGTGCTACTTTTTTAATCATTACTACATTTTATCCACAGTTGTTTAAGCCAAATTTTAGTATATTAACCCCTTAACTGGGGACTATTTATTTCTAAACCAATCACAAAGTGAGGAAGGTTGTTTTCTACACTTGAGACAATATTTTATCAGCTTATTTATATACTTTCTCCCACCACAGGAACATCTCAGGAAAGAATCTTAAGATACTTACCCCATTTAAGGGGTTAATAATGTAAAATCAACATTTCTAGTCAAACACTGATATAGAATAGTGCTGCTTGAAATCTATGAAGTTTGAAACAAGTTAAATAATGGAAATATTTTCTTGCCTGGTAATGAAATGCCATTGAATTGGATGCTAATGGTTAATAAAAGTCCAGAAAATTTTTCATCCTGAAAGGGACCTTAATAAGAATGCATGGGAATATCTGAACTATTTGTTTCTTGAATGCTACAGTTACTCACAGGAATACGAGGATCCTTAAGGTATTCAATGCTTTTCACCATTTTCTGAGCCTCAAAATGACTACGTCTCACATAAATGCAACCATGTTGGTAGAAATAGTAACCATAAAGAGGTAACATCTGCAATTCATGCTTCATCACAAATCTCAAATGGCCAAGAGAACCCTGCTCTACAGCCACCATATTGGTTAGGATCCAATCCACTGAAAGAATTTGAAAATGAAAATAAACAAGGTGATTTGGAGATTAAAACATTATTAACCAACATTTGCTTAGTGATGGGTTAATTCAAAACCATACAATTTCAGAATACAGCATATTTCCTTTTAAATAGTAATACAACTTCCAAGAACAAATTGGTACAAGCAGATATGCTGAAAACAAAATGGCATGCTAAAAATAAAACATAAGCAGTAAGTGATAAAAATGCACAAAAATTTGTTGCATCTAATGCCAGAGATGTTTGTTAAAGACTAACATGAATACAACTTGAAGAGAGGATGTGGAGTCAGAAAATGTAATAATGATATAACTTTAAAGCTGAAAGTTTAAGAACTACAGGGTTAAATATCTTATAGCAAAGGAATAGAAGGAAATTTTAGTCCTATAGTTGCCTATGATATGCTTGTTCATGCAGTATGCACAAGTACACCCTAAAAAAAATAAGACACTTGATTTATGAATGTGGTTGAAATGCTTCTTAATGATTCCAACTAGGAGCTTTGATAATAAAACTTGTATAGGTTCACTTACATAGCTTTAAATTTGCTTTAACTATTAAGATATCTAGAGAAAATAAAGAGGACAAAAATTTTTACTATCTGTACTCATTTCTACAAGATCATCAAATCTTAAGAATCCTAAGAGATACAAACTCCAATAGATGTTCGACAGAATGATATGAATATCTACTATCACATGGCTAAATCAGGAAAATTTTCGCAAGAGGATTGTATGGAAATAAAAATCGAGGAATTTTTTTCATTAGCTAATTACAATAACACAGCCTTACGGGAAATGGAGAAAATAGGAATAGAAAAAACCATTAATTGGCAAAAAACTGAACAATGGTTAGGTGATTCAAAGTTCATCTCCCAGACAATACACCTATCACTCTCACAGGAAGTGGAAGATTCAATTCAACATTTTTAGTAAAATCTTGCGAGGAAAATGTTACTCATTACAAATGTGAATCAAATGATCATAATCTATCCGTTTTCACTTATCTAAACCTAGCAAATTATTCAGAATGCCCAGAAGAAAACAACAGTCAAACAAGAGGGACAATTTGTTATGTTATTTTATCTTTTCCTAAACAATCCTGGATTCTTTTGGCATAAATAGCAGGATCATACAGCCCAATTCGTCTCACCTATTATATAGGATAGTTCCCTTTTTCGGAATAGAAGCAGTTGCTTTCAATTGTTAATCTGAGTCACTTCTGCCTTCAGTGTACCTTATGTGGATTGTTTCATAATCCTCAAACACATTATGATCATACCTGTGAAACTAAAGGATCCAAACTGTTATAAAAATTGATCCCAGAATTCAGAATTCAAATGAATGTGCTGGATACAAAGATGGATAAATATCATAAGCATTGTGAAGCATGAAATTCAAGAGAAGTGCAAAAACATGCACAAAAAACCATGCAAAAGAGTGCAAATCCTACTCACTAATACCCATGGGTGAAAATAAATATAATGGCTCCCATTCAATTGGACAAATAAAATAATGGCATTAAAAATTGATGCCTGTAAAAATTTAATCATAAATTATACTTTCACGGTTAAAAATATCTTCATTGATACAATAATAACAGCATCACAAAAATATACTAATATATATAAGCACTGGATACTATCTGACTAAGACAGTATAACAAGAGATAATGAGAAAGATGGAGTGCAGAGTTATAATAATTAATTACCTGTGGACTGGTGATTAGCAACGTACAAGACGGTTTCTTTCTTCTTAAACACTTCTTCAGTATCACCATAGAAATAAACCTAGAAAATATATAATTCCAAGTGATTCTTAATTTATTTTTCAAATAATTTTTCCCATAGGTTAACGTTTTTCATGTAAATTAGAACAAGTTTCAAGATATTGTTCATAAACTGATATTTTTCATAATAAAATCCAAAACCCGTTAACTATGAGCTCACAGGGGCTTTTATCAGTTGATGAATAACTTCTTTAATGAATTAGATGGAAAATACATCAATGGGCCAGAAAAACATTTAAATATACATTTTATGTAATGATATGTCGATTATGGTAGTTGGTTTCAATTAATTAAGTTAAAGATTACATGATGGCAATTTCAAATTCATACAAACCTGTAAGCCTGTACAATGATGGAAAAAGAACAGCACTAGACGCTGGTAAATTGAATAAGAAATATCATCTCCCATTTGGTAAGCCCAAGCAGGAAGAACTAATGAAACTCCTTTCCAGATGGACCAAAGAAAGAAAAGCTCAGGAGCAGCTCCGAGCATAACTACAGTGGATACTACATATCGAAGGACTCCTATAATCCGCATCCTGTGAATACGATGCGAAAGAAATAGTTTTTAAAAAGTTCATAGCATAAAATTTACTGTAAAACATTCATTACAAATATCTAAATACATTTATTCGCAACAAATATTAATAGCAAATATGGTTTGTTAGAGAGATTGTCTTAAGACTTACAATTCTCATTATCAGAACGTTTAACTAAAAGGTAACTTAATTTAAGTAAACAATAAGTAAGCAAACTTCGGGTCGTTTATATACATCAACACAAACCTTGGAAATAAGATTACGACATTCCCCATCGTGGTTCTATCAAACAAGTAAAAGATCTGTGAGGTAAAACATAAATTAAACCAAAAAGTTTAATAAAATGCAGAATAATAAAATAATCAACACTTATATACTCTATTCTACAAGTGAAAATAAGAAGTTTAACTCAATATAATTACTATAATGATAAGTAATGTACAGCAAAAATAGCGAGGGTACAATAACCACTAATCCAATTTCTTGAGCTTCGCGAATACATATATTGTATTCAAAACAACCCCCACTGATATTCCTAATTTTCAAAATGAGACATTATAGGTATGAAATATCAATATATTTATAAGTTCTTACGTAAAGCAATTTTTTCAATCACTAAAAGAGCTATAAGGCCAAATGACAGAGTGCAAAACAAAAACTAGATTCACCGGTACCTGACTTCCTGCAAGCATATATTTCTCAACGCAATATGCTACTCAGATGCGGTGAGTGTTTTGATATCGATTGAATGAAGTCGGTACGGTTGGTACCGTCTGTAGCGCAGATGTACACAATTGCATATTTTTAAGAATTAATTTCCAGTTTTAATGCATGATGTTCTTTCTTAAATAAAGAGGACAGATATATTGGTTTTCAAAACTAAGCTTTTGGAGTTATTCTGTAGAGCTTAGCGGTACATTAGTCAAGTTTTATTGTACAAAATTAACCTCGCAAGCTAAAAGAGAATTGATGGTTTTACGATCCTAAGGTAAGACAGCCGTGAAACAACGTGATAAAGGTACTGATTTTTTTCATTTCGAGTGAAAAACAATGAGGTGAAGCAATTATTTAGAATATTTCCTCGATCTACGTTAGGATCTACATGAATGTTTTAAGGCGCTTGTAAATTCTTATAAAATTTTGAATTAATTTTTCTCAGTAAATAATCGTTGTAAGTATCTGTCATTCACGTAACTTTATTTACGTTTTAATGTCAGATATGGTATACTTACATCAGTTTCTTAAATTCCGCAAGGCGGGATCCCATGTTGGAGATCGTGACAGCAGTCTGAAAATTAGAATAAACTCATATAATGTATGTTTGCTGTCCGTCTTACTTAAATATATGAAGAATTTTACTCTGAATGTAAATACCTAAACTATACTTTCAATTTAAATACATTTTGGTTTATTTTTACGACAAAGAATTGTTCGTACTTTCAACAAGGTTATTTATATTAAATGATTTGGATGACTTAACCATTCAATATAAAACATAATTTGCTCACAATTATGATAAAAATTCTTTAGGAATGCTTATCTCCACCCATTAAAGTGAAATATTCAATGCATAATAAATGCATCTGGGTCAATGAAAAGCATCAATGGTCCCCCTACTAATTTCTTCACTCTCTGCTACCTATGCAATTGGTTCTTTTTCACATCATCTTGTATATTATCATCACCCCATGAAGGATACCATTTATTATAACTCAAATTTTAAATTTGGATAGTATATCAACTGTGTACTGTTTTGTTTTCTCAAACTTGGTTAAGTAAGAGACATTTTAGGAAATGAGCTTTCTTTTCTATCTTTAAGGACTTGTCCACATAGCTTTGTATATGTGATATGTATATTAATAATAAATGAACTTGATAAAAATTTCTTTATTTTGAAAAAAAATTTTTCCTATTGGCTGATTCCTGAAGTGCTTAAAACATATGGTCATAGAAGGTATCATCATAACCTAATTACAATATTATGTAGAAGATAAGCAGAATCTTTGAATGTTCCTTTATGCTATCTTCTAGCTCTTTGACCCACAAAATAGAAAAGTACATTTTTAATTATCTGAAAGAATTAACAAAATGAAATTATTGAGGTCATTGAATAAGATAATTTTAACTATTTAGAATTATATGATAAGTAGAAAATTTATCAGAGAATTTTATAATCTGAGTTGAAGTTAAACAACTAAATCTTTCTGTAAGGAATTCTGGTTTTGTGATAATGGGGCATAGATCAGCTTATAAAAAATAAATTGCATTATTTACCTATTATTTCTTGTGTTATAGATTATGAATTTAGTCATTTGGTGAAAATGGAAAAGCTTTGTTAATAAACCATGTCCTTGAAGAGTATATCAAAGAAATATTTACTTATCAAACAAAGCTCTTTTTTATAATTTTTGGTGATTTATCTCACTGCCTTCATGTATGTCTCACAATTTTTTCAAAATTATTTTGCTTTCACTTACTTGAGAATTAAAATGATGAGGAGCTTTATAATGCTATGTTAAAACTTCACGCATTAAAGCTAGTGTGTATTCTCATCAAACTAACTTAGTTTTAATTTATACCAAGTGTATTTGATGTCACTAGATACATTTCAGTTTCATGTATGATATTCCACATACAAATCATAATTTTGAAATTAAAAACTATTTCAAACTTAAAGAATGCATTGATTATGTCAAAATGTGTGCCATCCAAGAGGCTGTTATTATAAGACGGATAACTAGGCTCTTCATCAAAGGTACTTACTTGTTCACCTAAAAATATATTAATCTTTCTCACTAATTAGATTTATGCCTGTCTTTACATGACCTGTATCGAGACTTTATATCATTTAGGTTATCAATTTAAAAAGCTTATATAGAAAAATACATTATTCAGAACAAAGGATTTTTAATTTAGATTATTCTGCCAGTTTATGTGGTATGGAATATTACTTCTTAGATGGAACTGTTGCAATCACTGCTGTTTACATTTTTTAATATTGGTAGTAAGCAGCTTAACTAGGGGGAGATTGAGACTAATTAATGGATCTTTTTTTACATTTAATCCATCTTAAAGATTTACAAGAAAGAGCAATAAAAAGGTGAAGCAAAATATTATTTTCTGATAAAATGTGATAATTTTTGTGAAAAACCAATGTATATTTAGGTGCATTGTGAATTAGTTATTCCAACACAATGTAAGCATGAGACAGTGAGCTATTTATTGACTTTATCAACCAAAACCAAACATTGTGTGCTTTTTTAATAGGTACTGAATTCGTAACAAACTAGATAGTTAATGTTTAACTCTTTCCGAATGAAATTTCTGACTAGAAATGAAATCTTCTCAATGGTTTCTATCAGGATGGACATATCTGAGATACTTCTTCATACTTTGTAATAAACCTTGGTGAATAAATCGGAAACTAGTCAATTTTAATTTCTCACTCAAACTTTTGTTTCTAAGATAAAAATTGTTAGTACATTTATTCAGAAAGGTTTAATTAAGTCGTTTTCGTAAAAAATATATATGCACGCGTAAAAATAAATATACATTCATAAAATAATAAAATATACATTCATTTGAAAATATGCAAGAAATTTACTTACGAAACAATGGCAATATCCAGGTCGGAATATTGCTTTAAAATATGGAATTGAATCGTGATTATTCAGTTCTTCATGCCAAACAAGCTAAAGGCTAACCGAGGAAAAAGATTCAATGTTCGGTCAAAAAAGAAGCAATGCTATTGACTTGCAAAGCGAGTGCACTCAGTTCTATAACCAGTCTTTATTCTACTGCACAATTTGTCACCAATTGAAATAATTCTAATCCGCAGAATAACTTTTGAATGTGAGAGAAATGTCGATTGAATGTTGCGGCTCAGATTTTATTTCATGTTTCAAAAAAGTCTTATTTAAGCTTATTATTTTCAAGAATTAAAGCATTAACGTGGCCACATTTATTAAAATCAAAGTGGATCACGTTAAGATATTTCCCAATAATCACCAAACTACAATTCGGTGTCGGAACAAAATAAAATTTAAGGCTTTCAAGATTTGTTTAATTTCCATGTGAAATGGGGTTTGTTTATTAGAAACAGTTCATATGTTATTAAATTTATTTCGATCGTAACTTCAATAAATTTATCGTAATATCGGAATACTATAGCATTAAAATACTATCATAAACGGCGATAATTAATGGAAATTGTTATTATTTTTTTATGGAAATGGCTCCTTTAAGGTCAGTACATCGTCAGCAATTTTGCTTTGACATCAAGAAAGAAAATGATGATATCAAGATTAAAGAGCAAGGGCTTGTAATAAGCGTAGAAATCTCACCTTCTGAAAAAGAGAATATATTTATTCATAAAAAGTATAAGGCTGATTATTATGTGTATGAATTAGAAAGGAAGAAGGAATGTCATCATGACGAAGAAGTGCTTGCCGATTTAATCCCAGAAAAGGTATTGTAATAACTTCATCTAATTGTAGAATGATTTTGGTTTGATCGTATCTTATTCGGTGTAAATAAAGTAACTTAAAACTAATACTTAGCAGATTTAAAAAATTAAATTTCAAATTCGCTGAAAAATACGTGAAGGCTAAACAGCGCCTCATTTTATTAGAACCTAACGACCAAGGAAGCCTTGCAAGAAGTATTATTATGCATAACTTTCAAATTATGAGTAATTGAAAAAATTGTAGCGTGGTCTGAATTTCATCAGTGCTATCAGAAATGACTAAGCTGATTCCATCACAATAACACCAGTCGGTTAATCTCGAAAGATGCATATCGCGTCAATAAATTTACTTTCATTGTGATTTATATAACTTGAATGAAAAGAAGTGCATGATTTTGGAGTATTGGGACCCCTCATCTACAAAAAACAGACTTCATGGAGATACTGAAATTCATACGAAGAGGAAGTTACGTAAGAATAATGTCCTACGGATGAAAGACCAAGCGATGAGCAGGAAGATCCCAAATCTGTTACTCAGTTTGCTCTAAATACCAGATGGACCAATCATAGATGTAGACAATTAATTTAATTTCTATTTCTTAATTCAAGTATAAGTTCAATCTGTTAATTTATCGCCAATACATGCACTGGAGTTTTTGGCCTAGCTAAATTAACGTTAATTCTATAATTGCCAGGTCGATCTCGGAGATTCTTCGATAAAGAACTTAGCGAAGACAGACGTGAGGAATTTAAGTGAGAATGGAAGCGACGAAAGTCTATTGAGCAGTGTTTATGAACAAAACAAAAAGGGGAAAAACTTAGGTGAGGACATAATGTAAGTCTGTTTTTTGCACGAAATATTCTTTTTGATGCTGGAGAAATAATTATTTTTTTTCCTCAACTACAAGTAAATGTAAGTATTTAGTCTTTTTCTTTGAAAATAATTTCGTTAGAGAAAGTGATTATGATCAAGAAAACGAGTATTATAAAGATTATTATTTCTTTCTACTCTCTGCAACTATTTATTGGTATTAAGGGTTAAATTTTATCGTAAGACCCATGCATGTCTTTCAAATGACCTGCACAAATTGTAGAATGGCATGGAACGGTGGTGAAACGCGTGCTCCAAGTGGCACACGGGAATATGTTCTGACACGCAAACGTTTAGGGGTTTCCTTTTTATATTTATTTCGCTTGAAAGATTGGAGATCCAAAGTAAATAAATCTGTGCTAAGTTAGTTTGTAATATTAATCAGTAATTAATTTCAAAAATGACATTCTGAGCTCTTAATTGATATAAAAACATAGATAATATCAACTCCTTATGCTTTCGTCGGCACCAAAAGTCTTTGATATTTATCAAATAAGGCTCATTTTTTGCAAAAGGTTCCTTATGCAGATTCTTTCTGCCAGAGTTTTAAACCTCCTAAATGGAATTTTAAAAATTGAATCATTAACTTCTGATGACTTAGAGTAGTTCCATGACTGGTTCCATTGCCAAAATTACTCTTTTGACTCACGAATGAAGGGTAATTTTATCGTGGAAGTCAATATACGTATGTAAATACGATCAATGGGGAGAGGAAATTATTTATGTCTTTCTAGCAATATGCCTAGGGTCTGACGAGGAATTTGAACCAAATATTTATTAGTATTTAGTATATTTAGTTAGTATATTTAGTTTAGTATATTTAGTTTTCTATTCTCTCTGTAGGCATACTTTATTTATCAAGTTAATATGGCATTTAAAATTTGATTGGAGATGAAATCTTAAGGAAACTATCTGAAATCGCTTCGCCTTATACCTTGGCAAGTTTTATAGAAGAATAGACTTAAAAAGAGACCAACGGGACCGGGAATCGAACCCGGGTCTCCCTATTGCTGGTCCCGTCGAACTTTATTCAAGTCTATTCTTCCTTAGGATTTTTCCTTAGTGTACGCCATAACGTACAAAATTCACCTTCACCCATTCCTTGCGAGATTTATAGAGCCGCTCCTGTAATTTACCATATGAGTAAATGCCTCCCTTTTATTTCTTTAATAGAATTTAATTTAAATTCTATTAAAAATAAAAGAATTTAATTCTTCTCTTCTTAAACATTTAATATTGAAAATTCTCAATAATGTACGATCCCTGTTACAATATAAATTCGTTAAAACATCTTCAATTTTTATATTGATCTTTATCGCGTAGGTTTGGTAAATCCCAGAGATTGGAAGTGGCAGGGACCTCCATGGTACACCAATCTGTCTCCTGTTCAGGTAAGGAAAGTAAGCTTTCCTTAAATAATTGCTCGGTAAGCTTTTGATGTCTTTCTAGTCTGTACAACTTATTGTGTACATATTATATTGAATACGATACGGCAGAAGATTTCGGATGGTGCGAATTTGATGAAGCTACCGCGATCATCCGCGTTTATTCTCTGAATGGAAAGTAGGCGGTGCAAAGAATGGGGTCACTCAAAAGGAGAAAAGAGTCGGTGATGAGCTTAAATTTATGCGATTCCACCTCCAAAAGTCACCTGTATCTAACATTTCACGTATTCTTATAATCACATGTAAAGTAATTGCATGGCATCGTCTCCTTTTATAAATCAATGAGGAACATCAAGGAAAATCAAATCGTTTTCGCTTAAAATCTGTTTTCTGGGTATTTTTTTTAGAGATTTAGAAGCATTTTCGAATACTACATACCCAAGTAATATTCTATCTCAGTTAAAAACCGACCCTCTTAATTTGAGACCAGAAAATCCAGATTTTTTCACGTATTTCCAATAAAAGTCTACCCTTGATAGATTTTATGTCTTAATATACGTATGTGCAGCCAAATATAATTACATGTACAACTTGACCTATATTTTCAAAGTGTACTTAGAAAACATCGGTGGGTTCTCATACTCTGTATATGCTAAGACTTTGAAAGTGTAAAGCTAAATATTCACGTGAGCAAATTGTCCTTGGTAATGGATTTGTCAGGGGAATTTTTAACAGAGCGTTTGGATGTATCATACTTACATTACCATCGATATTCGTATTTTCGTTCTGTAATGATTTATGCATGAATTAGGCTTTTGTTATTTAAAATTTTGACCCAGAGTAGATATGAATTGCGTCCCTGAAAAAGTAGTATCCGCATGAAAATCGATCAGTTAAATTCAGCCTTAAAATAGATCGAAAAACTATTATATGGGTTTATAACTGTGGAAAAGTGTAATTGATATTTTATTTATGTAGACGAGAATTTTCGATATATTATGGATAGGTACCTAAATTGCTTGGATTTCATTAGGGTTGATTTGGGATCAGAATTATCAACCGAAAATGTAGCGTAAACGGCTTAAATCATGACTGTAAACACGGCAATACTAGACACTAAAATAATGTTTTACTATTTTTTATAATTATACGGGACTGTGATTTGTTCTAAATTGGAGGATTGTTACTTTCGTTTATTCATACTTCAAATGTCTGTAGATCACTCGGTACTCAATATCCTGTAGGTTACTCTAAATATTTTCTAATCATACCCGTTTTAGATTTCTATCACGGCTGGATTTACACTTATATTTCCCAATATAAGCTTTGTAAATAGTCGGTCACCATCCAGACGAAATTAAGAGGTAATTCTCGAAAAGTTAATTTTGGAGAGAAAGTGCAGAACCGACGCTCTTCTCTCTTCCAGTCGATAATTAATTTGTGTGCTTTTCGCCGGATGACATAAACTTCTGAGTATTTCAAAAAAAAAATAATAATAAATAAGTAAGGAAGGCAAGTATCTGAAATTCCACGAACTGTTGTGATATCTCTCTATAAAACTCGAAGTAACATTTGGATTGTTGGCATAATTTGTCTTGCTCAGGATTTAGATTCAAAATTCATTTTCCTGAAATTAGTTTTTAAGTTCATTATAAAATTAAATCTATAAATTTTGTAAAAATAAAATTTTAAATTTTACAAAAATCACTTTAACTTTTAGTTAACGGTGGTGTCACCTGAGTGATGTTGTATCTTAATGTAAAAATGAACATATGCAGGGTCATGCCGTGCCTGACTTTCATTCTCATTCAAGCGAACCTTGGCAGAAATCAATGTAGTAGAAAATATACCGAAGTTATAACTAGGTCAACGGAGAAATTTCGTTGGGAGTGGTAATCGCCTCTCCATTCCTAGAGTTAAAAGCCCACAAGACATGTATGATCCAAAGATATCAAACAACCTTGAGGCATGCGGATGAATTTCAATACAATGTGGATGTGAATTTTGGTTCATTCAATTTCGTATTTTTTGCTTATGAAACAGGAATTCAGAACTGAGCATTAAAAAGAGGAAAATTTTAAGCGAAAATTCTTTGAAATTTTACACGCACATACAGCGTCAAAAATCGATTGCTATGGTTTACTGCAGAGAATGCGAAAATTTTAATTTATACAACAGATCGTTAGAAGATGGATTTCTTCCGCGAGAAAGGCATCGTTAAATTAAATACATCATAAATCGTAGTTTCATATAGGTCTTACAAACTAGAATTAATCTCTGGTAATGGGAAGGTGATAACTAATTGTAAGTCTTTCTTAAACAAGTCGAATTCAGATATTTTTGTCACCAATCGTATGTTTCACGATCTTTTTCGGATGAAAGATTCTAGATTCAACTTAAGACTCACTGTAATATATTTATTTTGTTTCTCCATGCCCTCTTGTCGCGTTTAATTAGTAAATTATCCCTTTTTAAGAAATTAACCTAAGTAAAAGATCGAATAAATAATATCAAAATTAATTCATCCAAGTTGTCGTAAAATTCTCATTTTGTGCCAGTTAAGAAGAAGAAACTTCGAGTAAAAGATAGAGGAAGATTCAGAAACGTGTGAATAGATTCATTCAAATGTTAAATGATGATAAATGTGGTTCTCTCACCGTGGTTAACAACAAAAAACTCGGATAAAATTAGTTTTTAAGGCGATGTGCCCGTTTTCTCCCCGTCTTAACATGGTAGGTTCAGGTTTTATGCCATCAGAAAATAGTTACCCCAGTCTTAATAGATTTTGTATTTCGTACTTCAATGCACAGATAGCTGCAGTGGAAGCTTTACCAGAGGCTCTCAAGGCGGACATCGAGGAAAAAGTGCATTATAGAACACTTGGAGGGCTGTTGGCCATGGGCCTCACTCCAATGCCGAACTTGAATGTGCTCAAGAAAGCAATGCTTTCATGCGTCAGCACATCCACAAGGGCCATCGCAGCTGATAGAAAATTGGAGAGGAAGATAACGAAAGACTCTTCGCTTCCACCGAAAGATAATAGGTAATTTGGCGCGGATCCTATTCATATCTTTGTGGAATTACCGTTAGTGACGTAGCGATGCCGGCGTAATTGGGGTTCATTCTGGATTGTACTATTTTGTTCCAGAAAAGAACTTCAAACTTTCACGTCAGTGTTGAAGTTAAAGTAATTTTATGATGTTTGGTGTAGCATTTTCTCGGTCAATTCCCTTCTTATCTCTTGGAATAGAATTTCAAAAAAAAAGTCCTCGGAGGAATGAGTCGAATCGATTATTCCTCTCTTTGGAGATGTGTAGAGTTTGCAGTTTTCCTTCCTTGGAAAGCACCCAATGCTTTCCAGCGTTGAGACCCAATGATAAATAGGCAAAGGAATTTCATTTGACTGCATAAATTCTTTGAAGTGTCTAATACTCGAGCTAATTTCGGAAAGTTCGATTAAGAAAGGCTTTGGTAATTTTGGGCAGCTATTTTTGCTCAACTACTTCAAACTTATGGTGGTCAAAAAGAACCGATGTAGGTATGAGAGTTCCATGTGTGTTATTTAATGATCATATGGGTATCTTCTTAATATTTTATCACAGAATCGTATTAACCAGTCTGCGAATTTAAAAATGTTGTGACTATCCCAATTTGAAAACTTACACGGTGTTATGACCCGATATGAATTCCACGATTTATGCTACAAAGGTTCTTTCAGCAGAAAGAGTAGCAACTTCAACCATTCGAGTACACTAAGATGCTAGTACGGTTCTGTTTAATTATTTTTCTTATATATAATTGAAGGTTTATAAATAGTTTAAAAAGGTTGGTTGAAAGCTATTATTGTGTGATATTGGAGAAAAGCTCATTATTGTAATGGTGCTTGCTGTCGAGGTAAAATTGTGTTTGATTTCAAGCATATTTAAAGGATAAACTTGGAAGTATTTATTAATGTGACTCATGATATCCATTGTACTTTATTTATTAGCGAGTAAAAGAGGCCATTTACCCTGTCTTTTTTTACGGGGTTAACAGAAAATTCTATTAAAGCTGTCTAGCTGTTGCTTTATTCTGCGGTACGTGTTTCACCTTCAGATAGAATTCCTAAATTGAGATCTCCTTCCTTCCACAGGAGATTTAATCGCCCCGACGGAAATGGCAAGGGAAACTGCTCTGTCAAAAAGCCAAGTGGAAAAGAGACACATCTTCAGAGCGGTATTTCGGAAATTCGAGTTGAAGGAAAAATCTCCCAAGTGAGTGTATCCATCCAATTATAAAATATCAAGGTCTGAAATGAAAGTATCTCTTTCATGGCTTATTTTCGCATCAGTACGAATAGGATTAAATTCAAGACTTCCGTTGTCATCAGAATTATGGAAATTTCAATATAAAATAAGATTAACTCGAAACTACAATTCTTAATGATTAATATGTTATATAATTAGAAAGCAGGGAAATTTTAAAGCGTGGTATTATAAGTAGAGCTTCCCAATATTTTTCCTTCAGCAGCATCACTTTTAAGAATTAATTGAAATTAACAGCAGCCTGAAGCGTGATCAGAGTACTTATTGGTATAGGAAACATAGTGATCGGAGATTTTTGGGAAACGGAGAGTTTTAAACCTGATTTCCGAATCCAGAAACGATCCATTTGAATTTTTTGTTTGAATCTCAACGTTTCATCATCGTTTTTCATGCATTGTGGATATGTTCATCGTAAACAGATAGTAATGAGGATAAGCAGTTAGGAATGTATGGAGTAAGATTAAGGAAATACGTGGTATAGAAAGTGCCTACCACGAAAAGGAGTAGCATTTACATGTTGAAAGATGTGATAAAACAATGTGTGGGTTTACTGATCTCTTAAAAGAGTCGAGTTTATTAAAAAGGTGAGTAGTTACCCAAAATAGAAATAGAATAAATGATCAGCGATTGAATCAAATTGAAATAAATGTAAGTCATATTATTTTTCTTAGGTTTGAAAACGCTATGATAGCCGTATGTCGACTAACGTCAACCAGGTTCCGGAAGCCACGGGAAGTCCGGGATTGCAGACTTTTTATAAATCACCCTTGGATGATAGGGTGCGTGATTTCTTCAACGTCGGCAATCCCGTTGCTTCCAGACCCTGGTTAACGCTAGTCTGTATACCAATGTGGGGTTTTCAAACCTCCGATTCATTGAGAATTCTGAATGATAAATACGCCTTGTTCCATTTTATTTTCTTTCAGTCAATTTGTATGTTATTTATTTATTAGAAAACAAGTTAAAAGACGACTGTTATATTTTGCAATTTCTATTATTAGAATTGATACACATGCCCTTACTCCTCGACTATAGTTTCCCCTATCTCCGGGGAAATATTTTAATTCAACGCTGGGTGCAGTACTCAATATAACATACCTTGTGAATACGATACATGTGACGACTTATTGTTAAATTCTGAGTCAACCGACGGGACTGAAAATTCGGAAATGAATCGAAATTCCAGTCTATGAATCGAGGATCGCAAAAAATTCGAAATGGAATCGTAAAAATGCCGTGAATAATTCAAAGTTCGGCCTTAGACAAGGCAAATAATTTTTTGTGTTCTTTCTTGTTTTTGCTCGAGGCGGCCATTTACGTTTCATAAGTAGAGCGATACGGCTAGCGTTCAAGCGAGACTTACCATATCAATAATCCATTGGGCGCTTTTTCGACGACTTACTCGCGCGGCGTTTCTCAAATGAGAACGCTGAAATTTTTTATCACAATGGCGGTTTGGTAAAACGAACTTGCAGATAAACGTTCAGAAACCAATATTTGCCGATCGTACGGAAGATGGAGAGTGTGAATAGTAATCGTCACATCAAACCGAAACGAATTTCTCGTGAAAAGATAGATAAGATAATTTTGAAATTACTTTGCCACTCCGGCGAGAATAGCGTTGCTAGTGGTGATTAACAAAGGCCAGTACATCTCTACAGCATAATTGAATGTATTCTGTATGGAACCATACCATATGACCCGTTTTGACCGAGGCTGTCTGATATATACTCTCGGTCATTTCTCTCTCATTTCCCGGTTTTATGAAAATACTCTGAGGAAGAATATGATATAAGATACGAAGTTTTCATTAATAGAAATCATTTAAACATCTATTTTCATAAACTTTTGACGCGTATTACATGAAATTGACTCAGACTAACACGAGTTTTGAGGCATCGTTCCGGTTTTCCTTCTTCAGAATCTGATTCGGGGTTCTTACCATTACAATATGGTAAACCTAACGATAAGAAGCAAAATAAGTTAACTTGAATATATAATTACGTACAAATATCCATTAATAATTGAAAACCAGCTTGTTATATTCCAAGGTACGCATGACATGTATGATGCAAAACTTATGTTTTCGTTGAAGTAAAGAATGTAGTAACGCTATTAATTCATTAAATCGAGACTATAAAATGCGGACGATGCGATGACGAAATGCACGAAATTTATTTTAAAATTTCTACGGTTTTGAAATAAGCAGGCGCCGTATTTTAGAGATAAATGCATAAGATTACTATCTAAAGATATGCGATTACCATTCTTTTGGCGTATTCTACGGAATTCTGCTCGGAAACATCAGCACTGCATTAAGCTATAAAGACCGGCAGGGCAAGAAACAGAAAACGTATTATTTCGACTACCTCAGCCTTAACTTCGTAGAACTTGGCTTTATCATTCACCGTGAGAGATTGGACCAAATAACAAAGTATTTTGGTAACCAAAATACTTTGTTCAATTTTTCACGATGATGGATTTCGTATTATTTTGCTTCTTTCTTGATTTTAAACATCACGAGACCTTGCTACGTTTTTTGCTTTAGACAATTCATATTACATAGGGATTTTTTTCCTTCAAGTAGGAGGGTTACGGAATCCTTCCAGTTTCTTGATCACTGCTTCCAATTTCGTTTGGGAAAAATTCGGTTCGCTTCTCAAATATATCACTCATTCTTTTGAACTCATAAACGCTCATTTTCTTCTTTTGCGTTCGACAATCCAGCTCGAGGAAAAGCTCTCTATCATCAAAATATTTCAGTTTTGTTTGAACTTTAAAATATTACGATTCATACCATATACGTAGTCAAATTCTGCATTTCCAATAAAAAGGACCTAGTAAATAATTAAATAAGTCACCTAAATTTAATCCGACTTTTTTATGAACAATTTCAGTAGGAAAGATCCTGAAAATATTTTCAGCTTAGATTTTATATCTGGAAAATGAGATTTTTTCTGGAATCTAAATTCTATCTAAGAGTTCAATAAACCCGCGGATTGTTTTATACCAGTATTACAATACGTATGTATGTACATACATGAATACCAATCACGCTACTCTTTCGTGGTTTTACTATAAGCTCTACCTAAAACCTAAAGCATTGTCAGATATTGACTTAAAATATATGAATCGGTAGCTTTAAACAAGAAATCAATTTCACACGGGAGGGATAACTTATCCTGGTTAATGTAAAGACTTTTATGAAATACAGATTTCGGTGACTAAATACTATGGTGTAAACTACTAAATAGTATGGTGAAAATTAGCCTCGCACTGTATGCATTATTAATTTGTGCCTCAGCACAATCGCTGCGGATGCACGTACTCACCATGATTGGAGAAGACAAGGAATCCCCGCCCGGAGTTGTTTTGAAGATGAACTTGAGGAGGTCTGCTTCCTCCGCAGTACAGAGAGGGAAAGCGGAAGAATTGGCCACAAAGTAGCACGCGAACAGTTTCCTCGGTGTCCCGCTTTCTACTATTCGGGGAGGCGGGAAACTTCAACGGACTTGAAATGCACTGGATAACAATAGACCTGTTGGAATTTTTCGCAGACGGCTTAAGATGTTTATCTATCGGACGAAGTCTCAACTTTTATGTAACGGATTTTATCAACCCTTTCGATTGGGAGTTAATTTCCCTTGTTTTTCGACTGTCCTCATTTTCACTCCTCCCCTCTGCGGGAGTGAGAGTTACTATCTCTTCGTGGAAAGAATCATCAGGTGAACGACGGAATCCAAATTAATTTCGATGCGCGTTGAGAGTTTTCAATTTGACGCAAAAAATAAAGTAAAGATTCGTTGTAATTTTGGTGGTAAAGCGGGTTCGCGGTATCCGTGCAGCTAAGGTGATTGGATTTAAAAAGTGGTATTAGATGATTTTGAAGCATTCATGATACAGATTTCGAGTAAGCTGACCCATCAAAGATAAGGAAAATTGCATATTAACTATGATACATCTAATTATCAATCGGTGCGATTTGGGATCTACATGAAGTGGAATTTGATACAGATTTAGAAATTGTCCAAAGTAAAGAAGCTTTGCTCGTTTTCAGTACTGACGGTAGTTTACCGACTATGGCAAAGTCTCTCGGGTGGGATTCAGTTATTTAGATTTAAACCTCGTGAGCCGCCAATGGCGCGTTGGGAGGATATACTGACATCATTGCATATTAGTAGCTTTTCCATTGTTCTGCGAGAAGAACGACCAAAGGTAACGGTAATGAGATCAAGTAACCGGCGGAGGATTTGCGAATTATTCACCATCATAGAAATCTTAGACGAGTTAGATGAAGTTATGACACCATTTATCACAGAAATCTCCAATAAAAATATACAAAGAATTAAAAGGAAATGAGCGCTAAAAGTTTATTCTGGTCGTTCTTCCATAGAAAATTAGGGAATATAATAGAATATAGCAATTTAGGTTTGTTGGTGTTAAAAAACTCGTTTCCATTCGCCACAGGTGGCTTTTGGGATGATTATATAAGTAACAAAAAGTTATTTTTAAAGTATTTTGAAACATCACATAATAATTGTGGTATTGTTACGTGAAGTGTACACTCACATGGTGGCATTCACTTTAAAGGAAATGCTCAACATTTTAAGCACAGATGATTGCTAAAATGGATATATCCGAAGCACTGTGTAACTCGATCAGTATTCGTACGCCATTTTACAAAAGTAGATTTTTTCAAAAATTTAATTCTACACTTCTATTGTTCTAATTTCCTTCAGTCGCCCATGAAGATGCCTTCATTGAAGGTGCAACGTGCATGGGGCTACTCCTATCGGTTTTGATGGTTTATAGGTATTACTGTTACTATTACTAACCAGTTTTAAATTAAAATTATACTATCAAACTAGTCATTAAAACGATAAAGAGGAATTGAAAATATGGTTAATATTCATATTTTTCAACTGTTTTCTAGTTCACGTTTTCGAATTCTTAAAAGAAGAGTTGAACAATATAATTTCTAGAAGCTTTTCCAGAGAAATTTGCCTAAACAATGATGTATTTAAAGCTGTCCAAATATGTATTGATAACTTCATTTCATCCTCTGAAGTTTAATTGTTCAAATAATTTTCTGTTCCTTCTGCAAAAATCTTCAAAGTTCAATTCACTCTAAAAATAAAATTTTCACAAGAGCCTCAGGTAAAGATCGAATTTAATAGTTTAGTTTTGTAAGTTTTAAGAGAATAATTTCTGATTTTAGAAGTAGAGTTCCTTTCGGAGGATATTCTTATTTCATCGGCTATAAAATTTGAATACTTTTTTTACATACAACCAAGGTAATGAACAAAATGCTTTCCGATGTAAATTTATGTAAGAATAAATTCCTTTTACGTTTAACAGAGAAAAAATTTTTCTAAAGCAATATTTCAACTTTGATGAGTCATCACATCATGAGAACTTTTTTTGCGAGAAGTAATTTGAAAAATTTTCCGTGTCAGATAAGGTTTGGAGATTGAGAACAGATTTCTGATTGATACTGATGGGGTAGCCGAGGACGAAGCGCATAGTCCATTATCCCTCGACGTAGTGACACTAATAAATTGGTAGTACTCTCAAGTTTCACTTTTTAGATAAAGGATGAACTTTGTTTGCTCATCAAACACTTGATTGGCACCGCAACTTTTCAGAAACTCAATTCCATCGTGCTTCTCTCCTCAGGTTTTCGTCTTTTCACCAGATTTTGTTGTATATTCGTTCTATCGCAAATTAAAGAGAATCAATTTCATATCCATTTCATATTCATAACACTTCGACGTGAAAATACGAATGCAAGACGCAATTTTAAGGGAATAAAAATATCACACACTTTGAAGTCAAGTATAATAATAATGTATTATCTGTTATAATAAATTTACATGTAAGATATGCATTACGTAAGAATTCTGTGTGTGATAGGTTTTTTTCATTAGGCATGTATGAAAATGTATATTATTTGTGTGTGTTATGTTGCACGTAAATACTGCCATCAGGCGTCCCATTGCAGTTTAACATTAATAATACTTAATATATGTTATTGAAAATTACTGTTCGTGACCCATAGCCATAATAGTTCACGTGGAAATTAATTTAAAAAGAAAAAGTAGACGAGATTGGAGTTGCCCTTGAACGAGTACAAGAAAAATAAAAAATAATAATTACTAAATTAAGAGAAGGCAAAATATCTCGGTCGAAAATAAGTTTTCTGTAACTTTTGAAAAATAGAATTTCATCGAATCAACATCATGGTATTTTATATCGAGTCAAGCTTCTCTTTTTATTTATACCTGTCCTGGGTGCAACTAAAAGTAACCTATATCATAAATTTTAGAAGGATATTTATGAGATATAATTGTGAATGTGCTATTTCTGAATAGAATCGTTCTGTTGACTCAACTCCGAAGACGGGAAGTAAAAAAGATGCACCGAGACAGTTACAAGGTTCAAGGCTTCCGGGAACAAAGTGAGTACAAGATATTCATCACAATAGCCATTTATTACAAATAGATCGTATACAACTCAGGATAAATGACAAGTTATCCGTTTGAACGGACTTTGACTTTTTCAAATATTTTCTAGATGTTCTATACATGTCCTATTTTATTCCTGGTGTGTTTTTGAGTTTTGAAGATGACAATATTGATAACTAAGCCCCACAGAGGGAAAACAGACGTGTTATCGCGATGTCATTGAAGTATCGACATGAAAATGTGTCCTTTCAGATATTTCATTCATTATTTAGTTTCATTTGTAATGGAAGATAATAAAGTTCAAATTACTTAAATTATAAAATTTAATCAATGGTGGAGGCGTGCGGATATTCGAAATTTTGAATTAAATCCAAATATTTTTCGAGCAAAAAATTAGCTTTTGCAAATTTAACTGTACGAAATTATGCTGGTTACTTTTTATTTCATGTTACAATTTCTAGATGAAATTTGCGGGGAAAATTTTGCATGAGTGTTCTTCTACCCAAAATTATTATAATTTGCCAATCAAAATTCTATAGTTACAAAATTATACCTAATTTTAAAATTTTCCTCACTATAAATTTCCTGTACTATTCAGCGGATAACGGTGATGACCAAGAGACAAAGAAAATGAGAGCTTCAGTTCGGGAATGTTATGAGAAACAAATGGAAAAAGCATCGAATCGAATCTAATATTAAATCGATTTGATTAGAAGTGAAAAAACACGATTCACACATCACTGTTATTCTCTAAACTTTATATAATTAGTGGAATTATGATTATATTTATGGTACAAGGATTATACGTAACTAGCGGGAAGCCTCATATAGGAAGTTAGGCGCTTCTTAATCTTATTGTCAGTCTGATGACCGTTACAAAATATTGGTAAGAGTTATAAATGGAGTAGGGAAACATTAAGAAGTAAAGGAAGGGGAATTTGAGACCATCAACCTGCCAAAAGAATAGACATATTATGTAAGATTACCCTTCGTTTGAACTAAAATTGTGTTTCTAAATCAGTTTCGTGTGTCAAGATGTGTACGAAATTAAGACAACATTTTAGCAAAAATTGTACGAGGTAGGTCAGATACGATTTTTCGCTCATTGAAAGTCATTATGATTCATATATTTCATCGAAAGTTTGAACAATTCATCGCCTTTTATGCTATGTATTGATTTTAAAATCCTTTTTATCATATCAAAGGCCTTTAAACGAGTATAAATGATGACTACTTGGATATTCAGATTGTGTTTTTATTCGGAGTTTTTTAAGGTGAAGATCCTTTACGTGAAGTTATTTTAATACATTGGGTAATTTCCTGAAATTATCACGTAAAATTGAAAGAATTCTCCTTCGGGAAGGCTGATTCAATTTAATTTATTTATATTTCTTTCAAAGTAGCTTATAGAACGAAGTAACGTTTGTCTTAAATTATGGCTTGGAGAATGCTTATCAAAAATTATAATGATTTTTGCTTGGTTATGCTCTTTATAAGTGGTTTGTCAAGATGACAATTATACCAACAGCCCGTTAGTTCTAATTACTAAGTGATGTTATATCACATTGTATGTACCAATAGAGGGTTAATCAGAGTAATTTTCGTACTGAAAGATAATTACGTTCAAAATGGAAATTCCATTCTTCTGGAAAAGGCCGTTCAAGTGGATGATCAGAAAGAGAGATAAGCAAAATTTCTCCCGAAGAATGTATGTACTTGAACCTGGATCTGATATACCTTGCGGTGCGATTTTTTTTATCGGGAACAACAGGCGTGCCTTCCACATGCGGAAAGGTGAAGTTTGCAGAGAGAAATTGCCCTTACGATAATTCAACATCGAACTTTCTAATTTCTCAAATTTCTAGATTCGTATTTTGCCGGGAAAGTAATTAAAACGGGTTTTATATTCAACTATAAATCTTATCTGTGGTGATGGCATACAATAGCTGTAATAATAAAAAACGAATGGTAGATCCGTGCTACATTTTTAGTCCTGCCCAATTTCATTGTTTTACAATACCCCTGGAACAGTTTCAATGAGGAATCGAAATACCCTGTATTTATGCTATAGTTAAACATGGTTTCTTAACATAAACATAAATTTCTTTTCTTAATTTTACACAAATTTTAATTATTGTAAATTTTCAAAGTAATATGTATGTTTCATTTAGTCTGATTCATGTTCCTGATAATATTAAATATGCCGAATAAAGAAAGCGTTTTTCGCTTATTGCATACTATCACAGAGAGGAAAGCAAGAGTAAACTACCCTATCACTAATTTTGCCTAGTAAGCCTGTTTTTTATCCAGGGCTCCTGATAGCTAATAGTGTAGTGTAAGGTTCATTCGGTTGGTGAGCTGATGTATTAGATGTATTAAATATATAGTTACTCATAGTTTGATATGAAATTTTCGGGTATTGCTGTTTTTTCGTTCACTTGGACTTATGAGTGAATAGTATGTTTAAACCCACAACTTAATTTCGTTGGTGTGCCGCACAGCATTTCCAACTCACAGTATGCCGTTGGGTAAATACTTAGGCAGACACTGGCTTATCCTATAGTCGTAGTGCTTCTCAACTGCTTCACAAAATGCGTCGGATACTGTGAGAGAGACCGTGATAATGAAGATCCAAAGTGAGAAAAGAAGGAAAAGGAGCGACGACGAATTTGAGAAGAAAAATGCGTAACTTTATGAAAGGTCGATTTAAAAGGATTCTTTTTGAGCCGCTTGTAATTTTTGGGGAGAAGCCACTCATTATATACTATCGTTATGAATAAATTAATAATTTACTCATAACTGTGGAATTTTACGATCAAGGTTGTAATGCGGTAGTTTTCATTCAAATATTATAAAAAGCTGGAAAGATGGAAATTGTTGGTATAAATTGGATAATAAGTTAATATAATAAAGTTATTAGAATTTGCGGAGAAAAGAAGGTAAAAAACATAGAAAGAAATCTGAAATGGATGATTTTGTGAAAAGGTTAACAAAGAATAGGGCAAGTTAAACGGCATTGGTGGTGTAAGAAAACGTATTCACGTCACAATCACCGTCAATCCTTTATTGATTAATCTTTGACTCCTAGCATGAGGTTTAGCAAGAGCCTTTGGTTGAAGGATACTCTTAAGACTGAGCTATTATTAGAAATAACCGTATTCTTAGGTATAAACGGTTCAATTCTGAAGACGTCTCGCCCGAAAGATCTACCGAAGGGCATGTATGTTGTATTTGAAGACTTGTTTATGGATTAAATTTATTAAAGCGGTACACGAATGTCGAAAAATAGTAGGAAATCGTATTTTTATCGTTTTTGCTCGAAAATCCCGCCACCTTAACTGTTTCTGAAAATTATTTGTAAATCATTTTAGTATTTATTTAGAAAATCACCATAAAAGAGCTAGTGAACTAATGATTGTAAAGGGTGATATTTCTTACACGCCGTATTAGAAGTTGCTGATATACTCTGTTCTTCAGCACTGGGATACTAAAAGAATTCTGAAATATGATATCCGACATATCATCTGAAGTTGAAAAAATTTGAATATTATGAATCTGAAACCTCCGTTTAGGCCAAATTAGATTCAACGTGCTCAACCAAGAATCACCCAATGCGCATTTCATTTTGCATTTACCTCGCGAGGTTGGTGGCATGTGTGTGGTTGTGGCGCCTATGTGTATATTTTTCTTTGAAATCTGGATAATTTCAATCAAATGGTGGTCGAAATTTATGAGATAGTTTATCATACTTCATCGTTTACTTGGGGGATCAAACTAGCAAACTTTGACCCACGAAATGTGTATACACGGACTTTGATATCTCAGATCTTATGGCCTTGACCAGGGTCTATAGATCTTTTGGTGTTCCACAGTGGCTCTTACGTATGCGGTCTTTCGCTTGAGTTCAACGAACTTCATCCGCGTTCTATTTTGCTGGATGTTTGGTACCACTTCAAATCGCACAACCCGCTTAATATATCAGTCATGCACTCAAAAACTCTGAGAGAAGAGGTAGTAGCAGCCTTTTCGCGTATTCAGCGCAGCTTTTTCGCCATTTACTAAAACATATTTATGAATTTCAAAAATATTACAGCAAAACTGGCTTAAGACACTTTTCAGGGGACCGACTTTAAACCGCATAATAAGCGGGATATGAGAAAATTTCATTTTTTGCACGTTGATAGACAATACTGAGATATCTATCGCTCCTTTATTTTTAAAGAGAGGCTATTCCTTGTAAATTAAATAGATACACCACACATAGAGCTTCTTTACACTTAAAGTTGATGTTGCAGAATTTGTTGATTCGATTGCATGTTTTGCTTATATTTAAAAGTGGTGCACATGCGGCCTTTCTGTGAGTAATGGTTCATCTCCCGCGGTCTATATGATACGGCAGTCAAATCTTATTGCTCAGCATTTATTCCTTTACCTACGTGGAACAAGAGTAAATATGTTTCGTGCATTCCATTGGAGTTACTCCTGATTAGCGAAAATCATTTCAAGCTGCATTATTTATTTATTATACCGATGCGATTAAAACGAAGCTGTTTGGATGGATGTTAAATATTTCGCATTCGTCCCGTCCGATTTACCGTTTCTATTTCCCAGGTTTTGAATATTCGCTCTAGGGTAATTGCTGCAACTCTAATTACTCGCCTCAAGCGTCCTTTACTCTGCGTTCGTTTACTTCATAAAATCGTGATGTGGTGACTCGACTAAACATTTTGATGCTCACTTTTATAAATGCAGTAAATAACTCCAAACGAGATGAGCCAGGAAGTGGAGCTCACTTCCAAGCATTCAATTGAATATAACGCTGTACATAAAAATTTGGCCTGATTTTCAAAATAGTTTGTTTTACTTAAAATGCAGAATACCTGCATTAGGAAATGTTTTATTATTACTCACTATCATTCTCAATTAAAGAGTGCATTTCAGCATGAATTTCTCTATAATTATTTCTTTGTATTCTATCTTTATTCCTAACTATTCATGTGTTGCTTCTTTGGCTTCTTTGTCCACTTACATCCAGTCCTCTTTGTCTGTGTCCTGGTTCGTTCTTTTAGATGGTGTTCCTGCATTTTCTCCATCTTCTTTATCGTCCGTTGTTATGTCTGTCTGAGGTCTTCCTCGACTTCTTTTATTCATTTCGTTTTTCCCCTGCCTGAGTTAATAACTTCGAGCAACCGTCTTAAGATTCTGTTATCATTCATCCTATGTATGTGTCCGTAAAATTTCATTCTTCTTTTCCTGACGTATCTGTGATGTTGACTGTGTATTTGCACATTTCTGGCGCGTGTCATTTCATCCAGATCCCTTCTTTATTTCTCGGCCATAAAATTTCGCTAAGGATTCCTCGTTTCTGATTCTCTAGTTCCTTAATTTTTGGAAGGATCTGTTTTCTCTTATTATTATATTTACTTCCTACATGTGATAACTATAGTATGCCTCGACAATATGATATAATCATAAGAATGGTAATATGGCGAGGAAAAGTATAAAATTTAATGTAATTGAAAGAAAATTGGCTTACTTTTTCACCGAACATAGTGAACGTGACGTAAAACCGTCATAATAGACGGTTATTTATCAAGATGAGCAGATTATTTCTCTAAATACGTTAGACTAGAGATAATTAAATTCGATAACTCGGAGATAAAAATCGGGAAGGTTATTACAACATATTTATTAGTCCTAAATTCCGAGGAAAATTTTTAGATACGAAAAACTGTTTTCGTTCGTTACAGTGACGAGAATGAAAATAATGCTTTCACTAGTAAAATGATATAAGTGGTGCGTAATTATTCCCTTTCACTCGAGTAATCGCGTTCCTTACTAAATACAAACAAGATAACGTAATGTGTATTACATAATAAAAGTTTTGCGATCTTCTTTGCGTTTAATAAGAATAAATTCCACCACATCTATTGGAACCATTCAGTTACATTCTATTTTTGAAGAATTCGTTTCAATGATTCGTTGACTTGCATGGACACGAGAGATTGTAAACATAAATATGTTATGTACATAGGTATATCATCATCAACCTAGTTCTGTCCACCCTGGGAACCCGTGATCCTTCCAGCTCCTATTTTCTCTAGCGGCTGTTGTTTCAAGGAATTTGACGGTAATCCACTCCCATCTGTCTTTGGGAGTCCCACTCCTTCCCTCGGAACCCTCTCCGTCGCTTTGTGATTCCAAATTTATTTCTCCTTGTACTCTCCTCCCGTTTTAGCTACCTCTTCGATTTTATCCTCGTGCTCTCTCCGATAATATCTGAATGTGGATTGCTCTCTGGATCGCCCTCCAAGGACTGTCTTTTGGGATTCTCCGTGCACTTTCCTGGAGATTTACTTCGTGGAAAAGGATAATTGTTTACGTAACCCGTGCACGCAGTATTCCTCCGTTAAGGAATAAGGAAAGAAAAACGGTTTTCCTTGCATTGCAGAAATGTACGGAGGATAGAATAGTAATATGTATTTACAAATAGAACTGTTATTCATGAATTCTAAAGATATTAAGAGTGGATGGATGCATTATCATATAATTTGATGAAATATCATTTGGTAATAAAAGCATTGATAAGCATTTCTCTCATTCATGAATCTAAACCTCGAAATCTTACAAACATTTCCTTTTACACATATCACATTAAAGCCAACGCTAAGATTTTGCCTGATTACAAATACTGCAAGGCTAAACCTGAAGGATGAATTTTAATTTTTGAATAAGAACAGCATAGCATCGACTTATAAGGATATGAAATAAAGGTATACAACTAAGCATTTCTACATTATTGTTTTGAATCCTATAAGTTAAGTATTATTTTTAAGTAAAAACGTACCAAATTATGTCAATGTATTATTAATTTAGGTAAATTATTAATTAGGTCAATATATTTGCCTCACTGTCGGTCTTTCATCTCAGGAAGTCTGACCGGGTTCTTTATCTCAATTTATCGAGTATAGATAATCGTTGTATTTCATTGCGACGGTCTTTTGGATTCACAATATACACGTATAATCGTGTCCATTGTAAAAGAGCGATTGGTGACTGAAATTTTGCAGTTAAAGGCTGACTCATACAAAAGCGTTTAAGGTAAATTATTTTGTAGAGGAATATGAAAAGGGAAGTAACAATCAGGCGTTAAATCGTATTTGTCTGAATATATACATGAATATATACATTTCGAATTGATGGGTTGGCCACCTGCATACAGGTGCTTAACCCTATGCATGAATTTAATTTATATAAGCGTTAGAATTTGGCGCGTGTCGGACTTCTGCAGAAAATAGTGAATTCCGGCTTAATTGTGTTGAATTCCGTCTGAAAGGGAGGGTTATTTTAATACTTTGATCGAGTAAAAATAAGCATAAATTTTTATTTGTTTTCACTTTTTACTTTGAAACCTTGCTAACCAAAAAATAAAAATTAATCTACAATTAAAAAATTGCTTCTGGACTTAATACAAATGATTTTTTGGAACCAGTAGGCCATACAGAAGATCAATTATAATCATGTGTAGAATGAGTAACCTCATAAAAAGATTTTTCACAAGAAAATTTTGCAAGGAAATATTGTGTATTTATATCTAGTTAACTTCCCGTCAAGGATGACGGAAGTTAATTTAAATGACGATTAAGCCAATAATACCATAAGCGTTTATAAATATCAATCTTGGCATTACTTTCCAAAAGGCATGATATTTCCTATGCATTCTAATAGGAAAACTTGTGAGCTCGGCTTCAACTCGACTTGCTCGTCAAGGAGATGAGTTTTTTATAACCATAAAAATATTTTGGAGGGGGAATATAATTCCAATCTTTAATTCCTGTACAATAACCACTGCGCTATTAGCAGAGAAACTTCGCCTCTCTTAGAAGTTGGATGGGTACCGAAGACGATCGATTGCTTTCTGAGTGATGAATCGCTGTCGGAGAAAATTGAAAAATTGATAAGATCGTAACAAAATGAACCTGTCAGAGGACAAATTTATCATTATCAACGCCACGGAAAAGATATTGTGATGACTCGCGGAAGTAAGGGAGGCTTTAGGAAATGTTGTGAAAATTGGAGAGACGTTTTTCACCATAGGAAGGGATAACTAATTTAGAGGCGCCCTTGGATCCATCGATGGGTTAAATTTTTTGTAGAGAAGAATAGTGAACGCTTACTATTTTTACACTTGCTTACTTGTTGTTCTGATTTACTTTTCTGTGGTGCTATCTTCACATAAAAATTGCTATACAAATTTTAACTCAAGCGCTATTTTTCGTGAACGATGTATTTATTTAACGATTATCCTAAGAACGGAAAAGGAACTTGCATTCGACTGATGAGTTGAGGAGGATTGAAAATTCGACTTCAATTTGTCACTTTTAAAAATCGTTTTAAGGAAAAGGGGGTTCTTGGAACTGCGAAAAGGATGAATTGGCTCCCTTGGGATGAATTCGAAACAAATTAATACCACTTTAAACCACCAATTTAGACCACTTAAAAAGTTTCACTTCTTCCTCAATGGTTTTCTGCAGACAGCGACAACACGGAATTTCCTCTTTGCCCCAAGAAAACATGTTTTTGTAGGTCAGCTTATGACATGGCTTATTGACATCATCCATAGTGCGTCCAAAATGCTTAAAAGGCGATAAACAGTCAGCATTATTTCCTGGATATGATTTGGTCGTGATATTTTCCTGAAATAGTTATGTGTGGTTAGTGAATTTTTACTTCCACTCGAATTAACTAAATTATTCGAATTTCGAATCACATTTACAAAATATTTATTTCGACACACGATGCTTGGTTTCTCGTAAATTTCCCTGACTGGAGTACGCATTTTCTTCGTCTATTGTTTTTCGTCGTCGTTCACCAAATAGCGTTACAATTTCAATCAAGGAGTTTTTTCTATTGGATATAATTTCGTAATTATAGTAATTTTGAGTAGTAAATTATTTTTGATTAGAAGCGTACTTATAAAAATTATGCCATAAAAATTTCACGAGGAAAATTGAATTACCAAAAAAGAAATAACGGAACCGTAATTTTCCGTCGCTTAAATTTGAGTTCGTTATCGATTCTATTTGAATCAATTCGAGTTTGGCAGATGTCGATTCGGTTCGAAATTTTTGTCGAACAAAAATATTCATTCGAATCGGTTCGAAATTTTAAATATTTGCGCTCCTCTTACCTGTATTTAATAGTTTTAACAAATTATAAATTGATTTATGTTTCTAGTGTTATATGTATTATATTACGCCGCTCAATAAACCACACACTACAGTAATATAGAAAATGGAACGAAACATTTAGGATGAAAAACTTGGAATTATTTCTTATAAAACTGATAAAAATGGAAGTTCTCTAAATTTTAGCCGTGATTTAGCACCCGTGATGAAATTTACTATTATTGGCAATTCTTGGAAAAGCTTGGTATTATTATTTCTTAAATTGTTGAACAAGGGAAGGCTTCTACATTTTTGCTCACCCATGATGTAAAATTACTTGAATTGAGAATTCTGGGAAATTAAGCGGTATTTTAGTTTATAATCCCTATATCGCAGTATACCCTTCAAATATTCGATGAGGGAGTCATTGCTTTTCTACTTATATCTAGCGGAATTAATTTATGAATAAAAATAACTAAAACGAAGAATAAAACTTTCATTTTTGCAAGCTTATTTAATGCTAGTCGATTTTGAAGTCTTCACATATATTCATTATGCATTTTTGTGTCAAAACTATAATGGAGTAATTGCTAAATGATGAATTCAATTTATAAAAGTCCAAGTAATGAAGGAAGATACTTATAATGGTGTTTAGTAAATATCGCGGATAGGTTGCGAAAAAATTATATTATATGAAGGTTTCTCTAAGGATAAGAAGATGGAGAAAATGTGCCACACAATACGAAATTATTGGTTAGCGATGATTTATAAACTGAAAATCTTTGTAGGAATCGAGGAGAGCTTGGAAAAAGGATGAAAACACCTCTGGACTCTTCTCATCCCACCAAAACACCTCTCGAGATACAAGTGGATGCCGTGGCCTTCTTAATGTCTCTATATGAAATATCTGGAGGACGCAAAGGTATCTTATGTTTTGAGACTATCTATCTTTTAGTTTGCCGGTACTAAATCTACAACAACGCAAGGTTTTTATCCTCTGCCTGGTGAATTTCTGCCCGTGCATCATTTTCGTTTGAACAGTTGAGAGCAACTTTTGATTACATCCGATGATTTTTGAAATTATTTTACATTCATCGCGTATACGGAGATTATACTTCCGCGTTAGCAGTCCAGAGAGCAGTTCCTGAAGACAGAATCTATGAAACTTCCTGATTCTCTACTTTCCAGTCTTATAGCAGTCCTTACTATTGCGAGAATGACATAGAAAACGACGGAGTGCATTGCAGCTGGCGAAGGCCGCATAACATGCTATTGAAAGAGAACAGACGGATCTGTGAACTTCGCCTATAGACACCTGCTGTACGTATTTGTGTACCGAACACTCGAGTATTGAGTGTATTGAGAAAGTCATGAACAAGAAAACTTAGCGATACCAGGGACCCGAACCCAGGGGTTAATCTACCGCTGGAGAAATACCTCTCTTGGGTCATTCCTCTCGTCAAACCTGACAAAAAAATACATGACGTTTTCATATCTTCCTGAAACTTTGCCACATTATTGATAATAACAATCAATTCACTTTTACCAATTTCTAGATCAACAATCCGAGTAATTACAAAATGGCGGCTAAACAAATTTCGCGGAAGCAAGAGTAATACTTCAGTCTCCAGGGCTTTGTGTAGCTTACAGTTAAGAGCTGCGTAATTTACGAACAGATTGAGTGGAGCATATATGATAATCATAATCGGTTTCTATAGTCGAAACAATCGTCTGATATTAAAAAATCTTTATTAGCCACTTTTAATCATAGAGTTGATATTCCCAATGTTTATTTTTGGTCTAGCTAACTTTATTGACTTCTCCAGGGTTGTTTGGTCGCCGCCGAAACTCGATTATGTATCTTCCAACTTTCTTTTTACAGGAAGTGCCCTCTTTCACCTCACTGGAATTCGATTTTCTCATGAATTATTCATCCACGCACTAAAATACGAATCGATCAATTATGGTTGGAGTAGGATTCCGTTCCCTCCTTTATCGGAGAGCAGCTTATAATATCATAAGATAACTAGGTTAAGGATAAAGCTCTATTTACTTAGCCAATAAAAGTACATGATTCAGATGTTGGAAACTGCACAGTTTTTATTTGTAGAGGGCGTAGACATAGCTGCGTGGGAGAGCGTCGGTCGTGATATTATTCATCGCTCAACCGGCACCGTTGATAAAACCTTCGCATCAACGATCATTCAGAACATTTTATGACTCCCGCCCTTACGTAACAGACCATGGTCATTCTAAACGAGCCAAATGTGCAAGGGAGGGGAGAAAAGGTGCATCCACCGAAAACAGCTCTTTCCAGACCATTTCGGTCTCTTTCGTAATATAAAATTCCTCCGGTAGGGTATAAAGGACGAATTTTTCAGAAAGATAGACGTAAGCATCTATTTTTAGACTACATGGTTTCAATGATGGAATTGGATTTTCGCTTACGCGTATGGGCTTTTAAGCGTAAAAGATCTGATCAAAATTAGCTGTAAAATATAAAATCAATTTTACTATTTAAGAATTTCTCCTCGAAACGCGTCTTTGATGAAGTTTCCGATGAGCCTTTTTGTCTGAAAAGGTTGGAAAGCCCAGCTTTAAAGCTTGTTATTGCTTCAGAAGGTGATCATTGTGAAGGTGGTCATGTGAATAAAATCGTCTTTAAAATTTGATATTGGTTTTATCTGCAAATATTTATGTAAAAGGGTAAACGGTTACGCTTGACAGCAGAGTATTTTAAATTTGCATTTAATATATACTGTGTATATGTTGGCGGCATGCAAGTCAAAGGTGTATGAAAATATTTTCTTATATTTAGAGTTGATGTGGAAGGGTTAAGGCTACCATCTGACAATGGTCATTCTGCTAATGGATTCAAATTATTATATGAGTGTTCTACCTTTCGGTAGGCTCATGTGCCCCCACGTTCCCCACTCAATGCCCTCTCCTTCACTTTCTGGTAACTCATCCCGCTCCTGAAGTCATCTAGCATCTTTTTTCTTTGTCTTCCCCATCCGTCTTTTCCCTCTCTTCCCTCGATCACTTCCTTTAGTAATCCCTCTCCTTTCAGTTTTTTTCCTACCCACTTCCTCTGTCCATGTTTGATTACTTCAATTAAAACTCTCTCATCTCCGACCATCTGAGTTTGTTTCTCTATCAACCCAGCTTACTTTTTCCATCCTATACCTTACCAATATCTCGATATTCTCTAATATTTTGATGACCTATTTTCTCAAGGTCCACGTTTCACACCCTTAAAGAAATACATTTCACACCAAGAATTTTACTAATCTTTTCCTGATTCTTATATCAGTTTCCTTCCGTTGCAGACACTTCTTCGGCTAATTCTGTGTTTTTCCTACCATCATCTGTGCATTTTGCAACCCTAGAAAACACCTTATTTATGAAAATTGATCCACTTGTTCTAGTTTAGTATTAGTCTAGTAGGATTTAAATAATAAATAAAATATCTGCATCGGTGCCGTACTCTTCCGGGGAATAATAATTTCGATTGTAATCGTCCGTGACTCGTTGGTTCACTTAGGAGACGCATATTGCCAATAAAATCAATCCCTCATTCGTATCATTTGCACTTTAATTCACTTCCGTGTTATTAGGCTTGAGAGTGCGTTTTTGTCCTTACAGAGTGCATATTTATACAGAGAGAATAAATAGCTGCTATGGTCGTTAACCTTCGAATAGTCCCACGTATATGCATGACCTCTTTGAAGTCTTCACGCATTGCCTGGATGTTCCTTTTACGGGACGACCTTGCGCACCACGGAAGTACGTGCACTTGACGTTGAGAAGCCCCCATAATTGGATTTCGGATTAATTGCCGTCGTTTAAAGTATTAGAGCGACGGGTTAAGTCCTGTAATTCCACTAGGATTGCGCCTAACTGGAGCAATGGAGTGCAAACTGTGCATAATTAAGTAGTCCCGACGGGGGTCCGTGAATGTGACCTGCGGAAGCATCACAAATGTGATGTGAATTTCGTGGAGAAATGAGAAAGTTGTCTTAAACGCATTTTCCTCTTCATTGTCTGAGATTATTCTCCGGAGGACTGCCGGAGATTTATTTATTTAAATAAGGCTAGATCAGGTGGAGAGGTCAGGTTTCATAGTTCATGGGTCAATTACTTCAATTTCATTTGTGATACGCCATACTAACTACATTAATGCGGCTATACTTAAATGAATACGCTCTTTAGGTTTTATTGATAGGTTACACTACAAATGGTGTATTTGTGAGCATATATGTTAACTGAGAAAGAAATTTAATTTTTTCTCTTGATTAAAAGCACCAATTATAATTATGCCATGCGCCACTGTTGGCGGTTGGGTTGGCCACACTTAGGCCAGATGAAGCCTGTAAAGTAGCCAAAGCATCGCTGGAATGGGAAAGATTAAATCGCTTAAAAGTAATTAAAAATTAAGTGGCTTAATTTCGCATACATAAATATACTACTAGTTCAGGAAGTGTATTGTAATATATAAAATTAAATATGTAATTTATCGTAGACACGATATGCGACTTTGATTTATGTCAAGCATTTAATGTTACTGGGAAGAAGTGTGTTCGTAATAGAGCTTGATGGATAGAGTACGAGATGTCACTAAAACAGAAAAAAAGGTCTCTAAAACAAAAAAGGTCGCTAAAAGAAGAAAAAGCCGTTAGATCTTGCGGCAACATCGCTAAACTGGCAACAAAGGTTGCGGGATCGAATATTTGAGAGTAATATTTTCTCAAAAATTGAGATTCCTTAGGTACTGCGCTAGTCATAGCTAAAGGCTTCCATAGTTTATTTAACTTCACGTGTTATATTTGTCCTATAGATCCGCACATCTGCTCAAGAGAGGTGAATGTATTTAACCTTTGAACTATGAGTATGAATGCTTCCCGTAAATTATCAAGGCGTTATTTCGTGGAACCATATCTCATAATTATCGCGCCGCATATATTCAATTCTGAAACGAGAGAAAATAAGCAACATAAATCGTCACAAAATGGATTCAAAATTATCACGGAGATCCTATCAGGGAGACCGTATTTATCTTTACCCAAAATATGGAGCAGTAGTGTATTAATGAAGTTACCATTCCCTATTTTGTGTCATCTTGTCTCCACTATATCAACTGTCATTAGCATTCAGTACAATTAGAGCTTTTTTTAATGCACGTATTTACTTTTAGAATTGGACAAATAAAGAAAACCTGCCGCAAAATGCACGCTTGAACTCGATTATAAAAGCGGATGACCGTATATCCGTGGGCGGCATAGGATGCACGAACGCTTAAATCACCGAGTATCCTCAATGGCTATGGAAAGGTTAAAGGTGACAAACGAACCACGAAATTAGATTTTGCATGTCGTTTCGCCACGAAACTTAAGCAAGAAATGGAATTATTCGTAAAAGCTACCCTTAGGATTCTCTCCTATTTATTTTATCAATAATCTTTTAACGTCGTAGATCGAATTATTTTAATGTAAATAGAGCTAAATATGGTGAAATCATTCGTTGACGAATCTCGAATAGTTTACAAATGGTTTTAGTCGGAGATGGAATATTTCTTTTAATTGGAAGTGTGAAGCGATCAGACCGCGCTAGAGTCCGCATGTGGCTTATCTAGCAGTACCATTAAAGTTCGTGGTTTGTTTAAAAAATTAAGGAAAAGCAGCGTTGTATCAACTTTCGATTTGGTTATATTATATAAACTCTACGTCCCGATTCTTGCTTCATATCATTAAAAAATTACCTTTGTTCCGTTAATCGTGATATTTTTATGATGATTAAACGCAGATTATAGAAAATTTAAATTTTCGGATTCTGTTTCAGATTCTGTTTTAATAACTACGTAAACCACCACATTACAATTAATTTTGCTTAGTTATTAAAACAGGATCTTCCGAGTTTCCCCAAGAAAAATTGATTTCTGCTTTGTCAGCTTATGCTGAATTTGTGGTGAAGAATGTTAGCATCTCAGAAAGACGCCATTTCACCTTAAAAATTACGAATCACATATGCTTTATATTCAATATCAATACAGGAACCAGGAGTTTTTCATCTTCATCATCTTTTCATCTTCGTTTGAGATAAAATGTCAGTCAAAAAAATGGTCATGAATACTTTCGATTAATTCGTCGATTTTAATTACATTACAATTAATACATCGATCTAAGAAAATATCGCACGAGAAAAACTGAAAAAAATTGTCCGGTTTATTGATGGGAAATGTCCCGTTGTCAAGTAGATGATATGTGGTGAGCATGTAATTTATCTAATATTTCTGATTGGTTCTGATGTAATTTATCTAATAATGCTTCGGCTCATTCGTCGCCGTACTTGGAATCGCGTTGTTGACCAAATCTTCATAGTTAATTCAATATGATAACAATATCTGAAGCTCGTATTCTATAGCAAATTATATGACAAGGCAAAGTTAGGTAACTAGTGGTATCTGCAAAAGATACTACTGATTATCTAATTTTTTGGGTCAGTGAATGAGTCGCTTTTGAAAAGGAGCGAAGACCGCGATATTAAAATCACGAGCATTGAATGTTCGCTCCGAAGAATCGCTGATTCACGCACATTCAACCGATTCAATTATCCTATCAGTTTTCGTCTCAAGGCTGATGATAGTTCACATTGTGTTGGACCACTTTCTGAAACATCGGCTTAAGGAATCTTGAAAGAAGGTAGTCTATAGTCAGTAAAATGATGATATCTTCTCCGCGAAACGCCAAAAAATAAATAAATGAAAAAAGGAGTGGCTTAGAGAGCGGGTCAGAGGATCGGTGAATCAGCTGATAGCATTTTCCGTATAGAAAACTGTGTTATCTGTCTAGGCAGATAAATGAGCAAATCTGCCCGAAGGAACCTGAAAGTACGAAACCTTCCTCGTGCTCTCTCTCGTTCAACGTTGCCAAATCGCCCGAGATGAAAAGATGAACGGCGGTGTACTGAGTATGAACAGCAAGTGGACGCAGCTTCCCGACTGGAAAGGCCGAGCTCAGGGCGAAAATCCGTGAAATGATGAGTTGAGAAATCGGGAGGCGCGATTCTTTCGTATTCCATACAGTCGGATCGAAAATATATCAAAATACGAATGCGAAAGTTGCGAGACAGTTGCTCACATCAAATAAAAGATACGGATACATTTATTTCGTAATTTAACCCTATCGGCGATTAATTTGTGTCCAACAGCATCGTAGTACGGAGACTTCAATAATAACTGACATATGTACAGGTTTCAACCTATATGAAGAATAAAGAACATCTTGAGGCCGATTAGATATTGCTCGTTTTTAAATTGAATGAAAACCGAACGAAGATTCTTAATTTGTCGGTACATTAAGTTTTACTGATACACTCTACGTTAGATAGGCTAAAGTTGAAGCGTCTCCTGAATACCTAACGACCAATTAATCTTTTTGTTCGGCATTTCTTTGCTTTAATAGATTTTTGCACTTGTATATATAAGTATGTTTGGGCGTTTTAGGACCCACAACAGAAAAAGTTGACATTGTACATGGGGCCCGATATTAGCACCTACATTGGCGCTCACGAGGGACAACACATCATTAAATGCCGCTATGTAACACAGACAGCTCCACGATTAATATTCCCCATGATCCATGACACTCGTGAATTTGATCGAGGTGACAATCAACCGTGTCCCTTCCTGCGCACACACTGAATGCTTAAACCCTTAAAAATCGGAGAGTTTAAAAAAGGTCAATTACCATTTGAGAAAGCATTCGGAATAATCATCATCACGTAAAACACAACGGCATAGCATGGTAACTTAAAGAGTCAATTTATAAAAACAATAAATGGATGCCGGCAATATAAAAGAAATGTAAACAACCTCCTTGGCAACCTGATAAACCTGATGCCATTCATGTAAAATCTCTCCGAAAATGATTCCGAGGCGAAACTTTACTTTGAAACGTCATTCCAAACATCGCTGAAAGAAACAACATTTACATCGCCGCCAGTTATTACGTCAGTCGAGGTAAACATCGAACGGACTAATACTTGGGCATTGGTGTACGAAACAGGGGGCCATGGGTTTTCTGCACGCATCCGTTAAGTGACGATTAAATCGGGTCGGGGGCGTAGCGCTCTGACCTGCGACCCGTGGTAATCCTCGACGGTAAACTGCTTTCCAGGCAGAGTGTGGCTCTCCGAGGAACCTCAGCGTGATCGCCTGCTGTTGAGCTCAGCCGCTCACCTCCAACTGCCCACCACACTCCAAAGACTCGACTTCGCATTGCCACGGCGCCTGCGCAGTGATCTTCGCGCCTTCGATAATCACGAAAGTGACTCACGGATGGGACAAAGGAAAAAAAGAGGTACGTTCTTTCAACTCACGGTTTGCCGTCAAAGACTCGAGCCAAGGCTCTTTGTGTGTGAGCTCCGCCTTGTGGAGCGATGTACGAAGAATGGAGCATCCTCAACAATCCACTGATTTTTCTTTAAATCGGGCGATTTAAATGTGACAATATTAAATGCTTCTTTTGGTGAGTCGTGCTTAAATGCGGGGCTTTTAAAGCCAAGTTTTGCGGGATTATTGGTTATGTTTTGGGGCAGTCGTTATCTTTTGCGGAGATGATCGCATTGTATATGGGCAAATATGTTTGTCATCAAATGGTAGTCGTAAGAGTGATCTCGTCAAACTAAAATTAGTCCAGTTAAGTCGTGATTATTCTTATATCCACGAGCTATGTAAATAGGACACAAAGATGTTTTTCGAGTCATAATAAAAATTTTACCGGATTATTTTCTTCTAAAAGTTTTACAAAAGGAGTATTTTATAAATTTAATTTCATAAAATGAGGTGGGATTAAAAGTTCGAACCGGTTTGTGTGAACCGGTTCTTAGAATTTCTTGAGTTCTTTTTCTTGATTAATTTCTTGAGCTGAACCGAGAATTCAAACTGACATGATGACAGTATAGCTATATACGCACAGGTACTATTATCGGCTCCTTTCAGCAAGAATATTGTTTCAATATTTGATCATGAAATATTTCATTCTCGTTTCATCATATAGGTTCGTTATCAAATTTTCAAATTAGAACAAAATGGGGAAAATGGCATTTAGACTGCAGTGCGTGGTTGCATACTTCCCGGGTGAAAACCTACTTCTAAAACTTTGAATCCTGCCACTGATTTTTCTTCCAATTCCATTGTTAAAAGATACCTTTAAACGACTAATTTCATTTTAGGGACGTAAGATCTTACAATTTCCAAGAATATGTGTCGATGAAAGCAGGATGTAGTTTCCTCGTGAAAAATGTTGGTGATTTATTTCTCCTGCCATAAAATACTAAAAAGTTACTCGAAATTCTGTGGAATTTAGTCTCCAAGAATAGTGACGCATGCGTATGATAGCATCACATTCGCATCAAGATTATATTCGTGGATACTTTAAAGATTGTCGTAGGTTTATAGTCTCAATTTGAATCATTGACGTTTGTTTTGACGTACTTGTGATCGTCCATCCCCTCAACGATCCCGAGGGATGCGTTCCCAATAACCTCGTCGAAGATATAATTGGCCAAAGATCACTTTGCCCCGCTACTCAAACGTTATATTCTATTTTCGCTGTACTTTGCTATGAGTAATAAAGTGGAAGTCCATGGACCAATATTAAACGACAAGAGAGAGTTGTAAACAGAACAAGACGCAAATAAAAAGCATAAACTCTCGTCTAGGCTTCCATGGAAATTATTTCACGAAATGTAAACACATTTTCTGTGCATGCTCGTGGATCTATACTGTGTCCACCTCCGAATATTTAAAATCCGTTTGTTAGGTTCGTTTATTTCACATCCTTTTCGAATTGCAGCGAAATTTCATCCATTATTTAATCGGTATTTAGTTTGATTGTTTTAAATTACGACCCCCGTAATCACTCGTAGGGATTTTTTTCCTTGAAGTTTTATATCTCAAATACATATTTTATTTAGCTACCTTTACTCTCTCGTGTATTAATAGACTTTTCCGTCGAAATTTTAAATTTAAAGGGTATGTACGATATTTTGTGACTGATTTATAAAGATGGTCCCATAAATTTTTACGGCGGACATGCGAGTGGTTGCATTGTGCGCGGAGCAATTGATCTTAAACTTTTATTAAAATTTAACGCTAAATTTCAGCATTCATGATTAATTCCAAATTTTCAGAAAAGATTAGTGCTGTAATTCTCCATTTCTTTGCGTAAAAATGTCTATTTCTACGCTTCTGTAATCTGCTTAAAACTTGAAGAGTTTAAAATAATTTTACCATCAAATTATAATGATGCTTTTGCGAATGTAATGTTGGTGAAATCATGTTATGGCATAATTCATTCCCGGTCATGTGGTAGTCACAGCGGACAGCAACTTCTTAACTTGCCAAAAATAATTTATTCCGAATCATCATATTATATGAAGGAATAAAAGAATTACGGGAATGAGTAAGTGCGTATTGATAAAATGACCGACAAAATTAGGAAAATAAAAATTGCGTTTTAAGGACACTTTCAAAAGTTGAATTTCAACAAATTTACGCGAAAATTTCTTCTATACGTTGGAAAAATGAACATAGGCGATACGTAAATTAAAGAAACCGATAAAAACATAGATGGATACCAAATCATTCCAGATTATACACCAACACTTTCATCAATGGAGAGAATATTTTAAAACTAAAAGTTTACAGGAATCACTCGCAAAGAGGAGAGAACCTCAGGACAAAGAATTCTCTATTATTCGGGTTATTAATTAGGAGCGGATGCACGAATTATTGGAAATCACGGATAATCCAATCTTTCACTGATATTTCTTACAGTGTTTATAATCTAGGTAAATAGAGAATATTTCAGTAATTCCATCAATAATCCTCTATTATCTATTTTTCCATGAACTCTTTAAGACTTTTTCACTTGACCGAGGATCTTTTTAACAGCGAAAAATTCATTGCAATCCTATTCCCACTGCTTCAAAGAAAAATTCCAAAGGTCTTGCAGTATTAGAACACGGAAATACTTACTTCATTCAAAAAACGGATAATCTCTCACGGGTTATCTGTAATTCCTTATGGTGACGTTTAGTTGTTTGCTGATGCGGTGATAATAATCTGGTATACTTTATTGCTCAAAAGAGATAATTTGTAATCATACTGCAATGATTTTGAATTATCTTCCTGAAATAAATCAGTTGTGTCAAATCAATTTTTGATTATTTTCCGGACATACGATGTAGGAATAATGGATGATTAGTAAATTTTCAATACGCCTTAGACGGTTAGAGAATACATTTTTACCTTATGCATGGTGAAATTATTGAAGTATTTTTCTCATAAAGCACGTTAAAATATAGTTGGAATATACCCATTTATTTATACATAGGAAGGGTAATATTTATTACGTTGTCCTTATTAAGCTGCTAAATAACCGTATGTATAGAAATAATATCCAAAATAAGTTAAAGTCATCCTCGTAATTCGAGGCTGTAAGATCAAGAATTTTCACGTACCTCCAATAAAAGTCGATCCTAGATTTTTATGTTTGTCTTGAATTAATTGTGGCCATGTATAGCGCATCAAAATGTACAATATACATAGCTGTCTTTTGACAAATCGAGATAAATCAGGAAGAACTGGCAACGTGTTTTAGTTACCTATACGCACGACCACACGATTATCGTTACTATTGAAGGTTTTGCGTTTGCAACTGCGTATCTTCTCCTGTATTCATTAGCGAATTTATCCGCGCCTTATTTCTTTTCTTTTCTAATCCATATTGTTTACACTAATTGACGTATCAACCCATATTAGACATGAATTTCGATCCTGAAAGAGTAAAAATCCAAATAAAAGTTGACCTCTTTAATTCAGCCTTCAAAAGATGGACGGTAAAAATTTATTATTATTGCGATATATACGGTAAAATTCAGGTTATCTGCTTTGAGTGTCAATCAGGAATGAATATTATCTGTATAAAAAATTCTACTAGTTTCCAAACCATTCTGCCCTTCCTTTCTAGGACTTAAAGGCATTATGATAAAGAGTAATTTAACTTGCGAAACTTTATTCGGTGGAATATGAGATCGGGAAACTTCGCGGTCACAATAGAGCCTCTTTAAAATATGCATATATTTTTCAGCCCATTTCCAATTGCTATTTTAAATTGGAAAAGATTTCTTTAATCATCATCTCTACATCTTGCTCCAGTTCTTCTTGTGATTCCATTATTAATTTTTCCATCTTCCCGTCGAAAATAATTTATATAATTAATTTATAGAATTCAGATTTCCTCTTAATATATGAGAGTGTCGAATCGATAGCGGATTCTTATCCTAAATTGTCAACAAAAGAAGACTCTCGAGAAGAAAATGGAAGTAGATTTCGGCATTTAAAGGTGACGTATTGAAGGAAACTTGAGCAACACATTCATGTCTCTGTAAACGGAAACTCAAAATATAGTTGTTAAAAGGGTTTCCAGTTCCCAAGTTGAAGCGAAGAAATGGACGCAAACTGAAATATACCGGATTTGTGACGTCGAAGAAACCCAAACTTGGAATTTTCCTTGTCGCTCAATTCACTTGGATGGAGACATCTCGGTTAAAATATTCACGGTCAGATGAGAAGACATTTAGAGCTCTGGCGAGAGAACTCTGTTGCTCGGAAACTAATACTTTTCTCCCTTTTATACCTTTGAATTTAATTTAAAATGTATATTTTAAAGAGAAAAAGAATTAACTACTTCATTTTCTACTGCTTTGCGAGGATTTGCAACAAAATATCTCGGCGTTCCTTCAACGATAATAATTTTTTTGGTATTTGTTATAATAATAATTTTTATTTTTTCTCAAAAATATAGGAGAATAGAATACGTTACGTTATGGAGAAATTTCATCACTTATTACTTGAATTATTTCAATCTGTTGGTTGTATTGGTAGAGCATATGCATTTATATAGAGGACAAGTCAACTTTATTGATCAATGCATTCATAGGAATATTAAATGAAATTTTATTCAATATAGTGCACAATAAAATCTCATAGTTTAATAATTTAATTGTTCAATTTGGATAAACATAAATAAAGAAACCTAATGATATTTTTATTGGTGAATTCCTTTACATTATACCATTTTTAGCTTTTTATTACCTACCATTGCCTATTTTCGAAATAATCACAGTAAATTAAGGGCATATCGCATAACTTAAAGAGGAAATGTAATTTATCGCCTAGATATGCGGTGACATCCAAAGTAAAAGGGGGAAATGGTGTATTCAGATGCCATTGGCACATGTAGTGTGCTTTGTGAGAGTTTCACTTCCTCTACAGGGGTCAGGAGCACAAACGACTCCCACTGATGTGGTTATACCGTCACATACTCATACACACATGTTCAGGAGATAGTCTACGTAATGAAAGGTATCAATAGGTGGACAAAGGAACTCAGGAACAAAGGAAAACAACCGAAGCAATTTGGCAACAGAAATCCGAGAATTGACATATTTTTTTCTTGAGAAATGAATTTAGGGAAATGTACTTGATGTCGCGTTTATGAGAAAGGCAAGCATTATTTTATTATTATTTGATTTGAAACGATGATTACCATACTAATCTAATTGAGAGGCGTCGAATTATTAGTTTCAAAATCTGATTTTGCGAATCGGTGAGTTACTTCATTAAATCATTGACATTTTTGGTGTATCTAATGATCCTCTCCTCTATTTGAGACAGCATCTTCATTCTCTTAAGTTAAGAATATTTGATTTTCCCATGAGTAGATATTTTTGAATGTTGTCATTCCCGGATAGTTTACTTTAACTTGACGTATGAAAATCTTGTGGTAATGAATTTATATGCTTCATTCCTTGGTATCACTAATGTATTGTCTTTAATATCATTAATATTAAGGCTGAGAACAAAGTTTTTTACGTTAGTTTTCTGAGAAAATGTTTCGTAAAACTCATTTATTCTAAAATTTTGTTCTTATGACATTCTTTACATGCGTCAAATAAAAGGTACACTTCACGGTTTTAAGTTGATTCTTTATCCGTGAAACATGTTTCGATATGCTGTCGACATAAAGAAAACGAAAACTTGATGATCCCAAAATACAGGGAAAAATTTTTGTGGAACTTCGCCATTAGAGAGTAAAATTTAGCAAACTACCTCATCCTACAAAATGTGTGCATAATAAAACAATTAATTTGTTTTCACTTCGTTAGAAGAACCAAAACCGAGAGCTTCTTAAACATTGTCATTTGCATTTTGTTTACATTATATTAAGTGATCTTAATCATATGCAAACAGACTAAATATTTTTTATTGATTGTTTGATTTATTACTAAAAAGGGATTGTACTCCACAGAAGTGGAGAATTTAGTTTTCACATTGTTTCACATTTTTCAGTGTTTCACATTTTTACTACTGTATAATGGCCTTCCACAAAATTACACCTAATCGTATCGATTATAGGATTTTTTTAGCAGATTGAGTTAATTATATAAATATTAATGTTAATAATATAAATATTTGGTTATAAATATTATGTGACTTCTCTAATAAGTTTTTATTTAAGAATTAGCAACTATACATTTCTATATACAATGCATGAAAGCTAGGATATGGTCGTTGGGCACTTGAGCTCACTTTCGAGGGGTCATGAAATTTCACTTTTGTTCCTATTTGCGTTGGCTTTCAATTGGTTGAAGAAAGTAGCTTCACAGAGGATTTCCGCCTATGAACCACATTAGCATAGAAAAGCGCTTTCACACAGGAAGTGTTTCTCATGTCAGTCAGAGGTTAAATGTAATTGTAATGGTCTTGTGCAAATTTCATTGAGCAATAGAAAGCGCTAGGAAATGGAATTCAAAAGTATATAGCTCTTGTAATCCAATTTAAATGTCAAAAATCGTGCCAAATGTAATTAGTGGAAACGGTTTAACCGTGGGACTAAAATTAGGGTTTTTTTTTTTGGAGAATATACATAGTGTCCCAAAAGTAGGTACAGTATTTTCCGAATTATAATATGTGGTTTTTTGCGAGGATATGCGCGAAATATCACCACGAGACTTATGTGGTCTATGTAAATGCCAGGAAAATGACTGTCGGCCATGCGTCTTATATCCCTGTGTGTCTTATAAGCTAGAAAATACTGCACCTGTTATTGTAAAATCGGCCAATCCTTAATAAGCTAAGTCTATTAATTTTAATTATCTATGAAATGTGCTAAAAAGATAAGATCTTCATAAAAAGAATAAAGTGCTTGAATATCATAAGTGTCTTAAAGTGTCATAAATACCAACTCAACTACCAATATCAACTGTTACTGGGCCCCAAACTGATCGCCCCAACAGTAGCTGTTGGACTGTATCTTAGACTTCTTTAAATGTTTGCTTCTTTTTGTTTGTTTCTGAGAATTATCGCAAACTTCACTTTTAATAGCTTTTCATGTATTCTCATAGAATAAGTAAAATATTCCTTTCCGTTATCTCTCCACTGATGATATACCTTTTATTGTAAATTTTCAAATGAGAGATTTTCCTTTTTCGCTTTCGATTAAACGTATTCTATTCGTGACTGGAATCGGAATATGATACATATACGGCATAGTTACATTCTACAACAAGAAAAAATGATAAATTCTTATTGAAGTTGAATTTTGAACCTCATGAATGTATTTTCAGTGAAAATTTAACTATATTATTACAATCATGAGACTGATTGAAAAAATATTCGGAATGGAGTTGAATCGAAATCATTATATTTGGACGATTTATATCCTCTATAGTTTCGTTTGTGCAGAATTTTCATTTTAATAGGAGCAATTACTATTGGTTTTTATCAAATGAAAGAGACAGAAAGAAAATACTGCAATTTTAATTTTACTGAAAGCCATCGGTAGAGTGATGATGTCTATCGAAAAACATAAAATCACTTACTTTCAAGATGTACAAAATCTTTCGAAGGAAGCGTCGGTTATATAGTGTTCTTTCATGCACTTCGAAACTTGAGACTGTTCGGTTATTCAACTCTTCCCTTATAAATCTATGCTGGAACTTGTTTGCTTAGTGCCTTATCGATAAAGACGATAGCAGCAATATCCAATGGTAAATAATTTGCATCGGCTTTTAGTATTGAAAATTAGGACAAAAAGTTTAGGATAACAGAAGGAGATGTATTTAAGTGTCTATGGACTAGAATTCCGGTATTAATATGCGTTTGCTGAAAGCAATTTTTGCATTTATTGTACAACATCCCCTTTACTCGTGTGAGCTTTTTTTCCAAAGGAAGCTTCCCTAACTCGTAAAAGTTTGGAGGGCCTCCTCCGAATGCGTTTCAGACAAATTTGTGAATGGTTCGACCGTAATAAACGTCCAAGTTACTTTATCGTTTAAAACGTAGGACCCAGGAAAAATGGGGTACCGAAGAGTCTTTACACTCCGAGTACAAAGCTTAATTTTTTTAACTCAAGTACGGATTTGGGTCGCAAAGGATCAAAACTTCTAAAAAAAATTATTTATATTCACAATATTTACCATTCATGTAAGGAATTAATGAAAATTATATAGAGATGATTATGACAACAATTATGTAATCCTGAAAAATGAAATACATTATTAAGCAATAAAATAAATAGGAAATATTTTCCTTTTCACAAGTATGGCATTTGAGTAGTACAAAGAATTGGGTTTTCAAAGTAAAATTCTGGTTATTTACTTTGATCTCAGTTGGAAATGCAATAACTTTGTCATAACAATGGTTACGCCACTATAAGTTGGGAGCCTTATCCCCAAATAACCTCAATTCTATTGATTCCTGTGACTCATTTCATTCAAATTAAGGTATGCCTTTGTTTTAATTTTAAACTCCAAAGATGATTCCCAGGAGATGATTATGGTATCAAAAGTATGTTCGAATTTTTTATTTCGAAAATGCTTATCTTGGGTCAGTGGAGACTATAAGCCCTTCTCTGAGAGCTAATGTTTTTTATCTACCACGTTTTAAAAATTCATTAAATGAAAAAACAAAAAACTTAAAATCAAGAACATAAAACGAAAATCACAACAATGAATTATATTGTATTATATATATATATATATATATATATATATATATATATATATATATATATATATATATATATATATATATATTTAATAAATCTAGATGTCGGGTTGTCCGGATAACAAAGATTTTTTTTTTGTCGGCTAACAAATGTTTATTGGATATGAGCAGAGATGAGAAAAATTGAATTAAAAACAAGCGAATAATTTCATTGTTTACACCCATAGTGGAGTAATTCGATTAAACTTTTCGAATTTTCACTCTATCTTCGGCGCGCCGAACAACCGAATGATTCTATTTAATCGGTTTTTATCTCGCTCCTTCCCATCGGCTGAACCATTCGATAAATTCTAGGTTTCACCAATTCCATTCTCCTTCATCCAATTGAGTAAATGTTCACCTCAGCCTTTGGTGTATTTTTGCCTTTTAATAATGTCTTTTTTGAAAATATTATCTCCAAATAATGGGCAGCATCCAAATTAAATGATTTTCTAATATAAACTAAAGAGAATTATAATTCGTTCCGGAATATAATGCTCGCAATAGTGTCGCTGCACACCGTTTGGAATACATTGGGCTACAGCATCATCTTATCTCTGCGGTCCATAGATTCGCGCAAATCGTTCAATCCCCCGTCTGGCCTCTTAAAAGAGCTTCGTTTGGCACATATTAGCGAATGAAAGAGTATCAGATGCGACCGTTCATCTTGCAGCAAAGCGGCGGAAGTAGCGATGAATTGCTATTGCGCAAACCGTCTGTGACTCCAGAGACTGGCTCTTAAGATCCATCTTCAGATGAAGTAGAGGAAATGTATTACTGTTTAAGGAATGCTTAAGTTAATCATGTTCTATGAACCATAGTTGATGATAATTCAACCTTCCGGGACAACACTTCTTAAAAACGATGTATTTCGCACTTCTGGCCAGCTTCGGTATAGCTCACCATCTGGTGAATTGGTAGTAAAAAGTGCAACGTACTCGTATACGAATAAATGACTGAATTGTGTTTGGGAGTTCACCGCAATAATAAACTTGTATATATTACAAGTTGATTGGTTGAAGTATGAAATATTACCATTGAAATAAGCTTCTAGAGTGTCGATGTTACTGCCCTTTTGTACGATTTTCGCTATTCACCGACCTTATGAAATTCTTCTCAAGTTTTTCCGTCAAATGTTCTTTATTCGGCTCTTGCGAGTTTCCGCCAAGGAAATTTATTTATAATTCTGAGATACTTTTCTTTCAATGAGATTGAGGGATGAATTTTAAACGGGCTATATATTCTGGCTGACCATGTGTGTTTTTTAGTTATTCGTTTTGTCATTTATTTTAAGCATCATTATGTAGTAAATTGCATTTATTTTCCATCTTCTTGATACCAAATGTATTTCTCAAGTAATTCATTCATTTTTATTGATGTATATACTTGAAGATGGTTGTTGATACACTGTTTACATGTAATTATTCACTTTGTACTTGTATTTTCTTGTCATTTTCTTTCCCATTTTTTCAGCTGTTAGTAGTGGTAGATTTGTGCTGTTATTTCACGTCCCCTCCTTACAGGGTGTTTTCCAGCAGTGGATAATTTTCCCTGAGAATCTCTTAGGTTTTTTATATCCACTTTTATTCTCATTTATACCCTTCTCTTTTACAATTACCTTTAGAAATTATGACGATGGGTTGGATTAATAAGGAGACTTTTAATCTCAATCTAGGACAAAAGCAGACGCATTATTACTATTATTGTATTCTATCTGGTTGAAAATGGGACATTTCTCTACCATGAATCGAGACAATACAAGGCAATCTTTTTCGCTTGATTTTAATGTGGACATGTATTCGTTACTTCAATGCAAATATTATAAGAAAGATTTTGATGCCATTTTATTGGAAATCGTATCTTAACCATAAATAAGGTATCCCCAGTTCTTGCACACCTATAAACAAAAAAACACTAGGTATTACAACGTTTTAAGTTGAAATTGCTATTTCATTTTATCTATAGCTAAAAATTTTAACGCCGTGCATTTGCTAATGAAAATCATTAAAATACCAGAATATTTGAGCAAGGGCGGTCAGCGGCACGAAGTTCATTTCGCGATGATGTTGACAGGTGTGATAAATGGGATTGTCAATACGAAAACGCGACGTGTGGTGAGCCTCGTACGAGCCATGTCGTATATTATAACGGGTGGAATTTTGTTGATTGGATTGCAATTCATTCCGAGTTCCGCGCATCCCTTCCTAATTCATATCAATTAATCACTAATCACTTTCACCATTTAACAATTCACGCTTCCTTTGCGAAATTACTAATATGCAGAGCATAAACATTTAATCAAGTCGTATTTCTTGGCTTTTATCTTGAAACAGCATTTCTGTTTCAATTATTGAATAACTCCACTACTCATAATGAATTTCTCATTTTCATTGCATTCCATTTACTGCCGTTCTTTCCTTATTACTAATTACTTGTGCAATTTACTCCGAGTTCGTCAACTATTAATAATATGTATGCACTACCATTTACTAATCTAAAGTTTCTTATGCTTAATAATCGTCAAAATTAATTCATCACACATTGTTCTCTTCACAGAATCTACTTTCGTTTTATACTCTATAATGTTATCGTTTTGATGATGAATTTGCCATTAATGCGAAATCATCGCTGACGTGTTTTTTATTCATATTCGGGATAACTTTCTGTATAGATGAAAGTGATTGCACAAGTTGTATTGCAGCTATTAGTGTGGTAATATTGGATATTATTCTATCTATAATGGGGGTGTTGTATTCAAATATGATTAATGTAGCACGGCGGACTATGCTATCTTTGCTTCTTTCTGATTGAAACACCAAAAACCAATTAATTAACAGAAAATTTGCGTGTTATCAGTCCCCTCTTTCTCGCATCAGAATCGGAAATATTTATCGCCAATGTTTTGGTACCTTTTCACATAGTATAGTTTTGGAATATTCAGTACAGTCCCTTTGGTTGCTACAATTAGTAACCTTTACGTGAATACTATGGTAAATATCATTTCTGTATACCTGTTTCCGCTAAAATATCTTTATTACTGGTTTCCTGGCGCTAATGTTTAAGTTATATATCGCTTAATTAAAACCTTGAAACAACAAGGTAAAGCAGACATCAGATAATTTAGGGGATCGGCTTTTACAATTTTCCGAATTAACTTGATTTTGAATTAAAAGAAATCTTTTTAATCGCAAAACACCGCTTGGGCTCTGAAGATACGATTATTTCTCATCTCTTAAATCGAAATTCATTAAAAGTGTGCAAAAATGAAATTAATAAAAACTTACTACAATTGAAATTAATTTCATCTTTCTGAAAAAATGTAAAATTTAGGAGCAAAAACTCTGTTAAAATTAAAGAATGATGAATATCGTCGATTACAATCCCATAAATGCCGTTTTCCATTACCCAAAGAATGTAGAGAGTACATTTTCCCCGTGGAAAATAAAGCGTTTTCGTATTAACCGTTTTTCGCGTTAACCGTTTCGTATCAAATTAATTGATATGCATTGAAAGTTATCGGGGCCGAACGGACCAGTACTACACTTTTTTTTAACTGATATTTCGTGTTATCCGTTTCGTAACCTGTTTTTTCGATACCTACGGAACTCTGTTATTTTTCTAGGTTTTCACTTTTTATTTAGGCTTACCTAACGAAATGAATTCCTCTCTATTCTCAGAACACTCTTATACGAAAACAGAGGTAAAATAAACCTTCGCTAGATCCAGAACTTATCAGCCACGCAGTGCCAACATAACCTTTCCCCATTTCCTTTCTCGTCCTTCAAACTTTCGAATACATCGTTTCTCGGTCGAAGTTATCCTGAGAGCGTAAGATGTCAGGATAAGTTGAAACGGATCCAAATAAAAAAGAGGAGAGAGATGAGAGAGCTCCTATAGGAAGAGACGTTCCTTTTCTCTGAACGTTGTTTTGAGTCCTCTGAAATGCCCCATCGATTCTAGAATCGACCAACCTGCCATAATGAAGATGGAAGTACGGTGTTTGAGAGTCTGCAAATAATACATCGCTATCTTTTGCTTCTTCGCAAAATATTTTATTTAACCTCTTTCTTGGAATTTGATATCAAGTAAAGCTTAATGGGATATTGGGAAGATTTATACGGATATTATCACGTATTTTATGCGTTATATATATATATATTTTTAAAAAGACGATTAAAACCAATAAAATTCTATGTGACGATATTTGTTGATACATCTTAGATGATTTGGAGTATTTTTTTTCACTTCCTTCAAACTTCCTTTCAAACGCCTTAATTACTTATAGAATGTTATCGTTAATATATCTGATATGATCAAGCTCACCTTTGTAGAAAAGTGCCGTATTCAAGAGAAAAAATCTTTGAAGTCCTCAGAATGTATTCCAAGAAAGAAATATTCAATGGAAATACAAAATGGTTTTCTTCTTGTATGTTATCGTAAAAGATTCAAGGTATATACGAGTATTATCTATAACTGTCAAGTTATCTGTATTATAATTTAATGCAGTAATATTTTAGTTTATCTTAGCTTATATCTTCTATCAGTATTTTCTCAAAAATTCTCAATTAATTCATCTCCATGCATTATGTTTACATATCCATAACTAGGCCATGCTGCTATATCTTGATGATTTGCTTTTGCTTTTTGGTGCAGAATAGAGAAAAATGTATCTCTCATTTACTTTTGTCTCGGTCTTGTTCATTACTCTGATGACATGAATGCTGCTTAGATATGAGTGATGCTGAATGTCATCGATTATGTCTCTTCTGATGGAATTATTTCACTCGTAATGACGCTTCACTATATAGAGTGTAATTGTTCTTTTCACAGCATTAAGCTCAGTCAAGAAAGGAGCAACAAACTACCTCATCCCTCACCATGTCTAGAAAGCCTCATTCCCTTCTCCCAGTTCTTGGTAGCTAATGGTAGACGGAATGAGGTTCTTCTGACTGAATACTTTACGGGCCATACTTATTCAAAAGTCATTACTATTGCTATCCAAATTAAAATTATCATACTTTTGGTACTCTTTAAAATTTCCAAAAAATGTTTCACAGTTAATGATAGCATTACCTTTACGCATGTTTTTACGAAAGGGGTAGAGGATGAAATTTTTCCTGCTCTATTTCGAAAAAAATTCATATACCTTCTAATCATTAATAAGACTGAGAAAGAATTGTACTCTGGTTTGGCCCATGAATATAATTAGCTGCATGTATCCGGGTGCGGCGACACAATGTTTAAAAGTGCTGTTTTATCGGTTTTTTGAGATATTTATTCAGTTTTAGATGACTAGTGCCGATTTTTGCGGAACTGTAACAGATTTTGAATTGTTAAAGGCGCTCTCTTTTATTTCCTTCTGCAAGAAAAGATGGCGACATCTCTTTTTTCCGTAGTAGAAGAACAGCTTGAATAAAATCGGCAGTCATAATGTTCACCCTTCTCTTATGAGGATAAATTAAATGCAACTATGGACATCGCCGCTTGAAAGTTAAGATCCTTTTATTTTATGTATGTATGTACATGTATTTAACATTAATATATACATCTATCTGCGAAGTGTTTTTATTTTTACCTTCTCGTCTTAGATTTCACGAACAATTGAAAAACTAAATAAGCTATTGTCATGTGTATAGCTTCCTTGGAGACCGATGGCGTGAAAGGGGAACGTTTATAACTTCGAGGGTGTATAATATGAGGCATAGCCGTAACAAATAGAGGTTTCGTTCGTTTCATATTAAGTGGTGTTGACATGTTAGTACCAAAATGGTTATCCTCAATGATCAAACATACTTAATACATCTGCTATTCATTGTATCTAAAAATATATTATGTATGATAATGCTCAAGTAAAAATTCTCCTTTATTTGATCAAGTCAGTCATATTTTATGTACTGCGTTCCAGTTTTTCGTATCAGTTTGATAGCTGAGAACTAAATTTGAAATCTTCTAATATAAGCTATAAATCGCAATGTGATCGCCGAATCAGGAATACCGCATAGAGATGACCTGGAATGAGGCTATTGCAGCACGGAAAAAATACATAGCATTTAATTTCCATACAATCCATCATTAATGACTAGAGAAGCTGGAACGTACCCTCATCATGTTTATCCAACTATAACAGAGTTCAGTAATGAAAATGAGCCGCAATCGATCAATGTAGTAATTATAAAACGATATTGCTTTAAACCGAGAATTGGATGTTGCGGTATTCAGGAAATGTTTTCCTGGAAACCGAGGGAGAAAGACAATTAAATCTGGGACATATCTCGATAAACTGGAACGCACCAACTCCCTACACGCGCATGGACGTTAGTGATAGGGCAACTGTCAAATAAAAAGGAAATGATCAGTTTCAGCCTCATTTATGCTGCTATGCATTAATTTATTTAGCATGATTAATGAAATTCAAATGATACGTTACTTCATAGCGATCTTGTTTCTGAGCAAGCAGAAATGGAAACAACTACCAAATCGATTACTTTGCTACACTTCAGATCTAGCTTTAGCTATTAAAAACTATTTCAAGCTTGGATTATTATAATTTCTTCATAGCTAAACGGATGAAAGACGGCAAGAAAGTAGATCTTCTTCCTCTTAACTTTTCTATATTTAGCTACGTGACGGAGCATACTTTACATTCCTAATATATCACACTCTTTTGAATAGTGTTTGCTACGTTTAATTTTTAACGCGGAGTTTATAATTACACCATTTACCGATACCTTGTTTTGAGAATTTTGTTCAAACAATGTTATAATTTTTATATACTTTTCTTAGTGCATTAATGAAACCAATTATTATTATTAATTTAATTCCAGCTTTTCATTTTTAATTTACTTCAATCACGCTTAAATTAATTTGTATTTATCTTAAATTTATTTTATATTCATCTTAAATTTATTTTTAATTTATCTTGAATTCAGTTTAAATTTATCTAATTTTTAAAATTTATTTTTCTATTTAATTTATTTCGCTTCTTTACTTATTTTTCTTTTTCGTTTATTTTTAATTGTTTATCCTTACCACCATGTCAGAAAAGAAACAACCTATTAACATTTTAAAACCATTATGGCGTAGTATTCATTAAATCAAATTGGGTGTGATTTCGCTGAATTCATACACATTGGAGTATTTTCATATTTTCCAAACGGTGTCTACCAATTCACTTCATATACACTTTATAAAGGTTTTAATTTCAGGACACCTTCCAAATAAAGCGGCCAAATCTCTGAAAATTCTACAAAAACTGATAAAAGAAGAAAAGGTGCCGCACCATCCCTCTCCCTATTTGGCTCTTCCTTCTTTGCCTGCACCGCAGAACCCACCTGCGAAGAAAAAAGGTACTGTTCTATTTCAAATCAATATGAGCCTTTCTTAAGAATAGCAGGTATGTGAATTAAACTATAGTGTATCCATAAGGATTACGTGAATACAAAGTATATAGATGGAAATGAGCGAACACTAATATTTTATATCAATCTTTAAGATTCTATGTTCGAAATTGCATCTATTGGCGTATAAGACGCAGTGATTTCCAAGGGTTTCGGAAACTCTTCAATTTTCTCACATTGAATCGGCTTTCGCGATTTGGAATAGAGTTATAACTGGTTAGCAATGCATACTTTATCTATTCATGCACACAATTCAAAAAATGGATGTGTTTATTATTGCGTCTATGGTGTTTTTATCGATCGCTGACCTCAAGATAACAGAGAGCGTATCTTTGTAGCGTAATATGCATATTCTTTATCTTGTAATATAAATGCGGCATTGAATAAAATAATAAATTTAAGAACTGATCTTTTTCTAATCTGTTTAGGATACGTGTCGAAATCGAGTGTAATAAACTAGCGAAATGTTGCAAGTATCTAATTAAATGTAAATAAATAAACAGATTGGGATATGAATTAGACGCACAGAAAACCCGCATATACAATCATATATGCGGTAAATTATTCAATAAAGAATGATTTTCTGAATTTTATATACATTTTAATAGTTCCAGTTCTTACTGTTAGTATCCAAAGATGCATTAATCCGATCAGCTCATGCATTTTCCAGAAATGGTCTCATTTGAGTTGAGGCCAAATGGGAACACCTATTATCGTTTTTATTTCTCTTTGGCTGCTTCTGCATTTCTTAGCTATCGCTAGTGCTTGAACAGCCAATGATGTAGCCTTCATAAGATTTTCTTCGGATTAAAATCATCGCTTCTTTCTATGCCAAGTGTTGTACATTGTGTATAGCTACATTTTCGAGCTTTTTGATGTGTATTCTCTATTGATTCGTTCCAACCTGAGGCCTCTTGATCACTTTCCGTAACAAATGAACGTATTTAAATAATTTTGTTTCCCTATCTCGTTCATTGCGACAAGTGAAGAGTAAATCGAATGTCTCCTGCTTAGGTTGCTATAATTGAATTTCTTTTTCTCTTACGATTTCGATGTTGAATTGTATCAAAGAAGACTAACATAATAGTTGCCCCTTGGTTTCATAGGTAGCCTGTTGACTTCTTTATTGATCTTATTCATTTGTCTTTTAGTGCAAGATAGAGAAAAATGTATCTTTCATTTACTTTTCTCTCGGTTTTGTGTAAAATGTAAAAAATGAGTAAAATGTTACTCATAGAGTCAATGTGCTTTACTTAGGTGAACGTTTTCTGGTTCCAGCATTCTGACTTGATGAGGAAACCAAGAGCAAATTACCTCACTTCTCATCTTGACTAGTAAGCCTCATTCTCCTCATCTAGCTATTGGTAACATAGGAAAAGGTAATTTAGTTCCAACCGATCTTCGGATGGAATACTTTACAGGCCTCATGTTTGCCTCTTTCTGATGAATAAATACCCACTCCTGTGTTAGACATTATAGCAAATTTTTAAGATTTTTTAAATCCTCCACGTGTACTGAAGAAAATCCATCAGAAAGGCATTGAACTATACATTCGGATTCTGGAGAAAATTTCTTACAATTGTTTGCTCTGCACTTTATCAGTTTTTGTCACTATCCCCAAGCATCTCTTAGGAACTGCTCAATGCAAACGAATTCTGTTTATATTTATTTTTCCTTATCGATTCCGCTGTAAGCATTAGGTGTGTCCTCGAAACTTCTCTGAAGTGTAGTACAAAGGAAGCGTGCGCCTGCATGAGCTGGCTGCAGTCTTCAGGAGTAACAGGAATGCGTTATTGATTTCTGTGTCGAAGGTGTTAAAGAGTTTAAACTGACGGTATTTTTCGGTTTTATCTCGATTCTAGCCGCAATATTTGGTGAATATATTGCAGACAAGTTTAACGATTTCATTCAACTGTCTATCATTACTTGTCCCATCCATTACTAAGTTGTCCTATTGAAAGCAATGAAATTTATTCTCTCCCATTCTTCCTTCTCACGCTTACGTTTATAAACGAAGTTTAATTCATAGAGTTGGATTTCAACTTGCTGAGGCTATTTTTCTTGTTGATATTGCGAAAATTATGGTAATTGGAGTACAGTCGAGCCTCGATAATTCCGAAATTTCTATGAGTCGAAGATAAAGCCTGCCTGATTGAGAAAACTTTGATTATTCGAATAATTTAGCATAGGTTACTCGAAATTCATAGCCGACCTTCTCTAGTCATAAAAGCTTTTATATTTCGAAGTATATGCGGCCTAATCTCTATACTATGCACTAGTACAGAGTTTGCGGATGTGCATTTGTTTAATTCTGACTTCATCGTAGTTAATGTAAGCCAACAGAAGATAGTTTTTAGTTTGGATTTTATTATTTTCTAAACATTTCTTTTAACGTTTATCAGTTTTTAAAATTAGATTTAATATTGATCTAAATTTTGTTTTCGATTGTTAATCGTTATGCTCTGTATTCGAGTGATTTTTCAATTGTCTTTTTCGGTTTCGAAATCTTCTTGGAATTGATTCGTCCGTCTATGACAGGGATGGCCAACCTATGATGCATCCGCCAAAAGTGGTGCATTATATGATTATAAGTGCCGAAATGAAATTAAAGGAAAGTTAAAAAAAAATATCGCTAACAATTTACATCGTATTCACGCACAAAAACTCTTACATACAAAACTTATAGCTGAATTATATAAAGACACTTTAATCACAGTCTATGGCGAATAAAAAAGAAATAATTGACGCATAAATCATAAAAGGTTGGCCTGGTGTACGACAACTTTCTCAGTCCTAATAGGCCTTCACAGCGATTAACTCTCTCTAGTTATGATTAGAAAAAGTTTTAAATTCATTGGACATTGAACGCGACCTTTATATACCTTCCTAGTAACAAGTAGTGTAAACTTCATCGAAGACTGATTTTCATCGTGATAAAAATATATACTTTTTTTAATTTTAAAGGAATTAAAGAGCAGGTTTTTAAACGGAGGCGTACGAACCATCAAGAGTTGATGAGTCTATATTATTTTGTAAAGATGCTTGTACATACATTTCTTGTTTAAAACGGATGCGAATATCAAGATCGGTAGTCAGGTTGATCACTCCTCCTTTGGTGACGAAAGAAAACTCCTGCATGGGATATAAAAAGGAGCTACAACTACAAAATATTTAAGAAATGTTTCTGCGTTAACTTTACCTCTTCAAATGTTTTTTGCTGTAAAATTACCTTGTATTTGCAAGTGGAAAGAATTAAAAGTCTAAGATTATTGCTACTTTAAAATGTGTACATGTGAAAGTATTGTCAAATCATTTCCCTCCATCTTCCTTTTTTCATGATCTCCCTCAATCAGGAGACGATAAGAATGAAGGCAGAGAAATTGTAAATTCTACAAACTTTAATTAAGTAAACGACTGTTTTGCTTAACACGCCATTTGCAGACGCCTGTACAAGTGGGAGCATATATTTACAGTTGGAAATTTTAAAGGAAGTATTTTGAGAGGCTTCCACTTGGATTCATAAAGGTTATGAATAAACAGTCAAGAAACATTTTACGGAATCTAAGGCTGCATTTTCGTTATAATTTTGTCAATCTTATTACAAACACAATATACATGTATCTGCGTTGGCTTGACTTCATTGAAAGATATGATAAAAATAAAGAAAAACTTCCTCATCTCCACAAGATTTACTTTCAAATCGACTAGTTTTGGCTAAAATCAGATATCAGATAATCAGATACATGTGTCATAAATGTGTAAGCACGTATATAGTTTTTTATAGTGGAAGGCCTAGCACATATAGTTATATTTATACACTTATACAACTTATTATAATGAAGAATTTTGAAGGAGAGGAGAAGAATTCAGAATGGTTTTCTAATTCTCGCGACATAATTGAATTATGTTGATTTGTTACTTAAGAGTTCAGAGAGCCCGATTCTTTCTCAGCATTCTTAATGAAAATGTGATGTATTTGCGAATCTTTGCAATAACGTATTTTGAGAGTTCAAGGAGAGCCAGCCGCTGAAGATCTATTCCTTTAAACACGAGATTCATCTTTCATCTTTGAACACATAATGCTCACAGTCAACTGGATAAGTTCGCGCACCTATGAATAAAAATATTTTCCAGATCACTTAGCAATCGATGGATATATCACTATTGAGTCCCATTTTCTTTACAGTCACTGTGTCCGGAGTAAGAATTGGAGGCGACTCGAAGAGTACTTCGGCGGTGAGGGGAAGGCGCACACAAGTCATCAATGAAGTGAAAGTAAGTGGATATGTTCGTAATGCTAGTTTATAAGATTATTTCTGTTAGAATGTGTCCATATGTATAATTATGAAACCCAAAAATTTAGATAAATGAGACGCTAAATAGATAATTAGAGAAGAAACCTATCTTATGCGAAGAGCAACGCGTTCCAAAAGTATCCGCTTCCTTAGACCATACTTAAATGAGGAACTTTTCTCAGATAGAACGATTGAAATTTTAAACATACTTGTTTTAGTAAGAATTTTTAATACATTGAGAAAATATCAGGACGATTTAAAAAAATGAAAGCTATCTCATCTAGGTATTGCGGCAAATTTTCCCTCAGAATGTTGCAGTTGACTGACGGACAAAGATATAAGAATTAACAGATGAATATCAGAGAAGAGGAGGAACTATTTAAAGAAATTAAAAATAGAAAAGCATCTTTACTGGGGCATATAATAAGCAGGGATTGTTTTTCAAAAAGAATAATCGAGGGAAAATTAAAGTAAAGCGAGTAATGAGAAGAAGAAAGTTAGGAATGGTTGATGATATAAGAAATGGCAGAAGCTATAGTAAAATGAAAGAAGATGACCGAGATGGACCGAGAGCGATGGAAGTAGTCCATGATAATAATTAATTAAAACCTAATATAATTAATATATATCCTGTGTTATGAAAGTTCAAGAAATGAAATATTCTATATCCTTGTTGATTCTGAAAATAATGGATGAAAACGCACTTTTCTTAAAACTCACCTCTGCAGTTGTTAGTGCGCTTATTGCCTTGCTGAATAATTTGTGCTAGGGACTGCATTGGATTCTAAATCCATCTATTAAATCAGTAGTTTTTAAACTTTACTCGACTGCGGACTTCCTATTGATAACTTTTTGGTTCACAGATCTTCTAAATACCGTGCTTTCAAACAAATATTGTAATTTTACTTATATTTCTATAACCATTAAGTAGTACAATTAATTACGAGAATTTTATTATTATAATACCTCAGTCGATTTAATCAACAGGCAAATGTTACAAAATATAGCTAATGACGAAGTTGAAATCTACATGAATTAAGAAAAATATAAGAAAAAACTTTCATACCAAGGAACCCCTTCAGACTATCTCGTAGGATCAAATTTAGGAATCGCTGCGTTGGATGATTAAGTCCAAAATAGTATTTGCATTTAAGATAGTGGTATGATTTGGGCAACTTTCGTGCATGACATTCACTTAAACTAATCTTTTTTCGCTTAAACTACGTATATCCACGATTTCCATTCCATTTCATCTTTCCAGCGCTTTTCTAATATTCACAACAAACTTCTCGACCCAGTTTGAGATTTCAAAGAGTGCCGTTCTCAAATTACCCCCAATTATACCCATGGTTCTGCTCTTTGATAACGTAATAGATCTTGCAGGTTTTACAAACGTACTGAAAGGTGCTTTTTACGGAAAATGTAGGTCTAGAGTGGATTCCATTTCAATGACTTGGCTGAAACATGTGCAAAGTAAGATGTGAAGCAGGCTGAGCACGTGATCCTGGCTGAATATCTTCCTTTGGCACCTTTTCATTAGAATCTTTCGCTTTCGGCCAGGTTCATAGCAGATTCATTCATTTATTGAACTTCCTTAAAGAAGAGTTAAGTACTCGACTAGCCTAACCTGATGCGTATATTTTACCCTACCTTAGATTTCAGATATCATGCTTGGAATACGGATAAATTTATACAATTTCTAAAAGAATTGGAATGTATAAAATTATTTATGGTAATATAAAAGTGACATCGTAAAAAATAAGATTGAAGATCTCAAAAGTGAAGATGTGAGTTATGTTAGCTTAGCTTCATTCATACGTCTGTTTCTTTCACATTGATGCTGCCATATACGAAGTTTAGTGCTGGACTAATTAAAGATATATTTTGCTCTATCTTGTACCAAGATGCAAATGAAATATATTCCATCTATCTATCTATATATATCTAAATAAGTACCCTGCAAGCCCCCTTTTGGCGAATGGCAGGGAATGCATGTAACAAGAGGGCTATAATATCGGCTATACTATCGGCTTCTACGAACGTACTCTCACTGAATTTGTTAGATAAATTAAATCTTTGTTATAACCTTCTTTCTTCTAAAGATTTCCACCCTAAGTCTGGAAGCATCTGGTTATCACTCACCGATTTTTGGCAATTCTTTACAAAACGTATTGCCTTACGTTAAGGTTATCATCAAAATATGGTTTTAGGAAAAGTATTCTCAATATAAGTAACTAGGAAATTAGAATTATGCACAATTTTCAATAGAGTTTTACTTTCCTCATTGAGATGAAGATCCTTATCATGGTTAGAAGACGAATGTGTTTTCTATGGTAATAGCCTGTGGTGTCCCATAAAATCTCTATTCACGAAAGTTTACATTATTTTACATTTAAATAATTTTGTTGATTACGAAAAATCGCTGTGAAACATCTTCAATATTAAACCTCTTCATCGCTACGATTTATACTTATAAAAATCAATACAGGCTAAAATTTTCCTTTTCAAACCATACGATATCAATTAATATAATAATGCCTTTCTGTGATGGATGATTCTTTACAATGATTATTTTCACAATCAGCATTCGCTTCCTTCGTAGAATAAATACATTATCATACAATAAAAAATTGTTGATTATATTTCGAAGATTTCCTGGCCGACTAAAACTGATCAATGATAAACATAGCTGGTGATATCTTTTCAGAAATGAATATTTGATTGCTTTATTTAAACCGAAATTCTTTGGAGTGTATTTTTTTCCTACGCTGAATATGATTGTATAGTACCTTGAAAAGTTGCTTCTAACCATTTTATGACGTAATTTAGTTAATATAAAAAAGTATCTGCTAAATTTATATTATAGTGAATGTATTTTTAACATTCCTAGGTTTTGTTCATAATCTCTTGGTTTTCAGTTCTTCGCATAAAATATTCAATAAATAAGTATATTTTAACTGCTTTTTATATTCTGAATATCTCCAAAATATTAAATTAATTCCATCTCTAGGTAGAACGTAGGCCGAAGAAGAAACGTTCGTGCGCGAGTTTTGGAGAAAATTTTTTGGTAATAATGTACCTTCTCATGATTTTTTTCTCCGTCGTCAGAAAATTTTCATTACGTAACGTTATTTACTCGTTCTTTTATGACTTCAGAGAGCTCTAGTGGAAGTTGGTAGAAAGTTCCGCGACCCAATAGCTCGGCTGCCTTTTCTCTGGAAGCACCCTGACCTGAAGCTGTGGCTAGACGCAAGGAGAAGAGCGGCAGACCCTCAGTTTTCTGCCAAGAGGTCAAAGGTCACTTTGCGTGAACGAAGTAAGTGTGAAAAATGCATTCATCGCTTGAAACTTTAGCGCTAGAAAATCAATCTTGGTAAAATTTTCGAAGATTGATTCAGTGTGGAGATAACATGACTTTAGCAATAAAATTATAAATAAAAATGGGTCTTCACAAAATATGACCCACTAGGTGGAGGCCCGCAAAACGTTTGGTAAATTTTGCTTATTTACGAGAATAGTACAATCGCAATAAAACGTGAAGGCGCCCTTTTGGTGATACTTAAAGAATATCAACTTCTAATTAAAATCAACAATTATGAAAATAAAAATTATAAAAGGCGTGTTCCAGAAAACTTCCCTATATCATTAATTATTTAGCGATTCAAGTGAATAATTTTTCTAAATTATAAAAATAATCTTTTTTTCCGCAGAAGTTATTCTGCCGTCTGCGACCAATCTTGTCATATACACGCGGCCTTTCCCTTTCCGTAAGTTCCACAGGTTTCCAATAGAAACTTATTATGGGCATCAAAAACAGAAAGTGTTATTTTTCATTGTATTTATGAATGTATGTACAGTAAAACCTGGTTAAGAATACTTTTAGGGGACTGAATTAAAACTCAGTTATTAGCGGGATAGCGTTAAATCCGGATTATGATAACTTTATATTTCTGTTACGTTGGAAGGATTTTTTTGGCTCTGGAGTTTATAATGATTGCTTAAAAACGGAAAGGAATCTTTAGTTTCCTTTACATGCCATATTTCTATCAACTTATGTGGAGAATCGGTGAAAGAAAAGAAAAGAAACTCGGCTTTCAATGAATAAGAGATTCACTAGAATTGCCTCCGACGGTTGCCGATATTCGGCGCTTGGAGAATTCCTGTATCTCTTATGCGGAGTATTAGCTATAACGGGTTCTAGCGCGTCTAAGGCATGTTAAGGGACCGCGAGCCAAGAGAAAACTACTCATTTAATCCGATGACGTCTTAAACGGGAGTGTTTTAAACGGGTTTTACAGCATGTAAATGTACACAAGCACACACAATAGGAGGATGTGCCCCCTGTATACGCTTGTGACGATCCATCTCCGTAACTCCTCTTTTTCCATTACCACCCATGCTAAAGAGGTAAAAGTAGTACATCACAATTCTCGTAAATCAAAGACGATAAAATTGATTCCTCCGTCGAATCTTACTGGGAATTTTCTCTCTTCTGTTTTCCAACAAAGTCTCCGGTTGTTATGGGAGAACATTTCAGATAATGAATGAATTTCAGGAAATTCTAGAATTTGAACCGAAAATATACATCGCCGACTGAATGAAGAGCCTTTGTGTTTTATCTTTCCATTTGATATCAACTTCATGAGGCAAACATTTTGCTAAAGAAATCCTTCGATTGGAATAGATTAAATTTCATCTAATCTTTTCGGAAATTAATAGGAATGATCCGGTGAGCACTTCCGTCCCAGGAAGGGTATTTGGGATTCCTTCGCTTATAAATTCCCGAGGAAACCATTTTCATCTTCGGGAAGTTTGGGTTCGAATCAAAGAAATAGTAACGTTCCTCCTGAATTTTCCATTTTCAGACGGCGAGGTTGCATTCTTTTATTCATTAAAGTACGTAAATATGAGGAATTTCCATTTTACTTGTTCTATTATACGCTGAAACTCTCCATTGCAATTATTAAATTATTCGATCGATGAATTAAAATCATTGCAGTTCATTCAGAGATTAATAAGATGTTTAAACTCTATCAGATGTTACGAAGGTGATAGGGAGGCATCTAACCGTGATATTTTTCTTCCTGTTTTTACTCTAATTCAACAAAACACCCAAATTTTGATTCAGTTCCGGTTTCTCTCCTATCAATGTTAGGACGATTTTCTTCACTCCGAACGTTTAAATCTAATTTCATTCTGAAATTTTGTTTTAATACTTATTAGCGTTTTCATTAACAATCCATTACAGTAAATTTTAGAATGAAACTTAGTAATAGTTGTTTGCAAGTCATGGCCACAAATTTTTGTAAACATTCCTCCATTTACGAAAAAAATTACCGAGTTCAATAGCTCTTATAAATTATTACTAATGGTTGAAATGGTTAACGTTTAGAAATTTGGACTACTTAGCACAGGTTTTTAATGACCGTTGGGTAACACTTTTACAGGGTTCCCATTCGTCTCGTTTTACCTGGGACAGTCCCTTCATAAAAATGTCTTGAGTAAATTTCAGAAATCCTTTTTTAAGTACGCTTAATAAATGTATTTCATGCAGTTTTTAGTACCAATATATCTTGCACTCTTGATAATTATAAACACTTATATCTTATTATTAAAAGAATAATGCCTTAGAATGCCGGGACTACCGAACAATTAGCTTAATATCTCATGCGGCAAAAGTTATTCTTAGGGTCTTGAATAGAAGAATCGAGGGAAAAACTAAGGAATTCATAGGGAATGATCAGTTCGGTTTTCAAAGAGGGAAAGGGACGAGGGATGCAATTGGGGTTATGAGGGTTCTCGTAGAACGAAGCTTAGAATTTAAAAGGGACGTTTGTGCATGTTTTGTTGATTTTGAAAAGGCCTTCGATAGAGTTCAATGGCCAAAACTGATGGTGATACTAAAGAAAATTGGTTTGGATTGGAAAGATAGGCGTTTAGTGCAAAATTTGTATTTAAATCAGACCGCCAGAGTAAGAGTTGCTAATGGGGAATCGGAATGGGCAGAGTTAGGGAGGGGAGTAAGACAAGGCTGTCCTTTATCACCATCTCTTTTTAACTTATATGCAGAAGAAATGATCAAAGAAGCTTGGGATGAAATAGATAAGGGAATAAAGGTTGGTGGGGAACTTGTGAAGTCAGTAAGATATGCAGACGATAAAGCTATTGTGTGCGATTCGGAAAAGGGTTTGCAAAGCCTAGTAAATGCACTAAACGATAAAGCAAAGGAGTTTGGGATGAAAATCAATGTAAGAAAGACTAAGATTATGAGGTTTTCAAAGGGAAAGAAAGCTAAATTAACAATAAGGGTGGATGGGGAAAAATTAGAGCAAGTAGATCAATTTCCATACTTGGGCAGCCTTCTTTCTAAGGATGGAAGATGTTCGACAGAAATTAGAAAAAGGATAGCATTGGCAAAGGAAGCTTTCATGAAAAGAAGGGAACTTATGACAAAGGGACTTGATAAAGGAATCAGGAAGAGATTGGTAAAATCCTTGGTGTGGAGTGTAATGTTGTACGGGTGTGAAACGTGGACGTTGAGAAAAGAGGATGTCAAAAGATTGGAGGCTTTTGAGATGTGGGTATGGCGTAGAATGGAGAAAGTTAGTTGGGTCGATAGAAAAACGAACGAGGAGGTTCTAGAGATGGTTGGGGAGAAAAGAGTAATGATTGACGTAATTAAAAATAGACAAAAGAAATGGGTGGGTCAAATATTGAGAGGGGAAGGATTGTTGAAGCAAGCGATCGAGGGAAGAATGCTAGGGAAAAGACAGAGGGGAAGACCTTTAGCCAAATATTACCTCTTTCTTTGTTGCTCTCATGCACATGAGCCTCCTCAAAGCAATTATGTGTGGTACTACTGTTGCTCGGCAAATGATGCCCTTCAGGTGTTTGATGCAAAGGAAAGCTCTTCATTGAGAACTCAAAAATGCTCCTTATTTTCTTTTACTAATTTTAAAATGCACAAAATGATATATACACTGGAGAGTAGGTAAATACACATCAGTAAACAGGGCAAGGCACTCTTTTACCAGAAGAGAATGAGGATATTTTCAATTTTTATTCATTAAAATTTATCATTCAGGAATAGATTAGTGTTTTGGAATGATGAAATATATGCATTTGTATAATATGTGTCAATAGTAATAGGATATATAAAAAGTGGGTATGGTGACAGCGATCCAAGCCTCGATTTCTGGTTGTATTCTTTGACTGGACAGCAAAGTTTGGATGCAACGTAACCCTGCTTATGATGGAATGAAAGACTGCTTTCCTAATTTTAATCTTAATATATATACGAGTAAAGGTTGCTTGCATACTGCAAGCTAATTAGTACAAATTTAACAATAAGTTCCCCTTACGGGTATCATCTTCGAAGCTTATCCAGCAAAATTCTTAAAAATTGCCGCAATACATTTCTTACGTGAGAAATTTTCATCCATGTGGCATCGAACTCACGGTCATATGCAACCTTTCTTCCACTGGTTCTATAGAAAACTACTTCAAACGCAAACGCTGTGATTTTGAATAGTCTCCTGCATAGAGAAAGGCCTCAAAACAATTTAAAAAAAATAGTGTAAATGACCGCCTGGCGTCGAACACAGGACCCGTTCGTGAGAGACAATGGCATACGAATGTTAGAGAAGTGCCACTCTGACGTGTTTCAAAGTTTCAATTCAGTATCTTATCGGGAAGGTCCTAAATTAAGATTCCGTACTTCCCGTTTGAAATGCATGGTAGAATCGGACTCACGCTCTTGCATCGATCCAAGGACCACTAGAGAAACAGCGGATGTCATGAAAGAATCTTCTCAAACGCCTCTGTCACCATTCCGGGTTTTATCTTTGAAGCTTATCGGAGGTAGTCTTCTATGCTTCTCATGGAAAAAATGTAGCCAAATGACAGTGAGTTCGACGCCAGGTGGATGCAAAATTCTTCCATAAGAAATGCATTGCGGAAATCTTTTTAAATGCCTTCCCGATAAGCTAGAAAGATAAAACCCGGAATGGTGACAGAGGCGTGGGACCTTCCCGATAAGATATTGAATCGAAACTTTGGAACAAGTAAGGATGGCACTTATCTAATATTATTTTGCTATCTTCTCTCACGACCGGGATCTTAGTTCGTCGCCAGGCGGTCTTTGGCGCGAAGTTTTAAATTTGAACTGAGGCAGTACTTGGTATGATACTGTATTCAACGGATAGCTTGCAGTATGCAAGCAACTTTTACTCGTAATAGATATATAGGGGATACGAATTCTGACCATGTTAGATATATATAGGGGATACGAATTCTGACCATGTTCCACAAGCGCCGTCGACTTCAGATTTTTTTGACGTACTGTCCCTACGCTCTAGACGCCAGAATAATTCAGACATCGACGCTATCATGGGTTCGATACCAGAAAGTCCCAAAAATCGCAATTTTCCCATAAGAATGCATTGCGCGGATTTTTGAAAAATTTTTTGAGGTACTTATCGGTAAGATAGTGGAACCAAAATCTCGGAGATTGAAGTTGAGGTAGTCTTCTATATTACAAATGGAAGAAATTTTACAAAAAAACCGTGAGTTCGACGCCAGGTGGATGCAAAATTCTTCCATAAGAAATGCATTGCTGAAATCTTTGACGATTTTTTAAAATGCCTTCCCGATAAGCTGGAAAGATAAAACCCGTAATGGTGACAGAGGCGTTTAAAAACATTCTATCATCAGGTTTACCGTTTCTCTAGTGGTCCTTGGTTCGATGCAAGACGGTCATTCCGATTCCACCATGTATTTCAAACGGGGAAAGCGGAATCTCATTTTGGGACCTTCCCGTTAAGATATTGAATCGAAACTTTGGAACAAGTAAGAATGGCACTTATCTAATATTATTTTGCTATCTTCTCTCACGGAAGGGTCCTGAGTTCGACGCTAGGCAGTCTTTTGCGCGAATTTTTGCAATCTGTTTTGAGAACGTTCTCGATGCGATAGAGCAATCAAAATCTCGGTGTTTACAGATGAGATGGTTATCTATTGTACCAACTGAAGAAACTTTACCAAATGACCGTGAGTTCGACGCCAAGTGGATGCAAAATTCTCCGGTATAAAATGCATGGCGGGCAATTATGACATTTACTTTTAATGCTTATCCGACAACCGGGAATGATACAAAATGTAATATACATAGGTGTAATTCATGTGATTCATATACGCAGTTCGCCGTTCCTCTTACGGTTCTTGGTTCGATGCCTGAACGTTATTTCTATTCTACCGTGTATTTCAAAGGAAGAGAGCGTATTCTTATTTTAGGAACTTCCTCATAAGATATTGAATCGAAACTTTGGAACAGATCAGAATGGCACATATCCAATATTAACATGCAATTGTGACGCCCGATCGCGTCCTTAGTTCGACGCCAGGCGGTCATTTGCGCGAAGTTTTGAACATTGCTTTAAGGCCTATCTTGGTACGATACTGCATTTAACTGATAGCTTGCAGTATGCAAGCAACTTTTACTCGTATGTAAAAGATATATATACTAAACTTACAAATTATATATGATGAAGTCTATTAATTATTATATACTTTTCTCAAGGGTTGTTCTTAAAACAGAGTGCTTATGAATGGAACCAAATGGAGTCGCACCCTTACACACTTCATGCACCAAAACTGCCTGAGGAAGCGCGAAGAGGAAAACTTTTATCGATGAATGACTTTGAAGCCGCAAGAGAAAAGGTTGATATGCAGTTGTAAGCAGTCTAATTTTTCAAAGGGGACTCAATGTTTACACAAACACTGATTTTAGTAGTTTGTTATTCAGATTGACGTTATCCATTTCAGTTACTTTAATTTTCATCTTTATAATTTTCATGAATTATGGTAAATTTAATTCCCGAGTTTCCTGCTTGATGTACTTAATTACAATTCATGTATTCCTAAATATATTTTATTTATGCCTTGTGATTATATGTATTAGATTCATGAGAAAATGTTCACAGAAGAAATCATTATATAAGGGAAATAAATTGTGAAGTTGAATAGGGTTATGGTCAGCCACTATATTCAATGAAATGAAGAAGGACTTACAAAAAAACCATGACAAAATTCATTATTTATCTCAATGATTTTAAATTAAAACAACATTTTATGGCATTTTTTAGCCTCAATATGACACTGATATGAAAAGAAGTTGACAAAATGGTGATATGGATTGGTGGAATGATGAAAGGTCTAACTAGGGATTTGACTTAGCACATATGATCATAGTACTTTGCTGTTAGTCTTAAATTAAATGATCACTCTCCTGCCTTTCTCTCTACATCCTGCATTTTTTTGGCTCTGCCTTAGCTCTTTACAGATATGCAGTGCACAAATTATGGTTTCAAAGAGTCCATTTTGAAAGAGGTAGAAATTTTGATTATTTCATGACATTCTTCTTTTTTGTCCGAGTATTAATTACTCCAGAATTGAAGAGTTTCAAAGGGGGTTTCCTTCCTGAACTTTATTAATTTAGTACTGTGAATCTGAAAGGGAAGGCTTTTGCAGCACATAGATGTATATATCTTTATTTTTTGGATTTTTTAAATCCTTTTTCTAATTTTGACTCTCTGCTGTTTTTTTAAAGTGGACGAAGGTAAGGCAGGAGTACTTAACATGTCTGCGGAAGACTGTAATAGAGGATTCAAGGGACTACTGGCTAACAATGAGCCCTCCACTCCCAGACCCTCAACCATGGAAGAAGAAGACACAAAGACCTCCACTGGATCCTCCACCACCCAACTTTAGTCATGTATTCTTTGCTTACATGCCTGTTAGGGAGAAGGACATCATTGTTTAAACACCAGGTGGGATATTAAAATCAAAATAGCATATTCTGATATCGTAATTAGTTATCTTGCATTGTGATCAATAAATGAGACTTTAAAATTCTGATAGGTTCATTAAGAGTGGAAAATACAATCCTGGAATACAGAAAATCAAAGCTGCACCATGCCCATGGAAATTGTGGGGAAAGCCCTTTGATAGTTCACTCAGAAATTTATTAAGTAGGCTCTTTTTATTTTTTTTTTCATTTTTATAATTAAGTTTACAAGTTGATAACACAAGCTAACTGTAGTTTTCTGCAGTTGGAAAGGTATCTTTTCCTTAATCACTTGTGTCCATCTACTGCAAAACAGTACTTGCTAACAAACCTCTATAAAAGGAAAGAACACAATTAGGCTGAAATTTTAGAGTTTAAATGCTCCAATAGCCATCATTGTAGGTACTCAACCAGAATTGTCCTGATAGATAATTTAAAAAATCCAGAGAAAGTGGAAAGAAAATCTTTCCACACCTGCCCTTGGTATTCCCAACAGTATGTGTTTTGATAAGTAAGTTGTTCTCTTAAGATAATGAAGAAAACAAAAGATCCCTATGTATCCAATTTATGGATTATATTTCATTTCACCCAATTATGGATTTTCATCAATATGTCAAACTGGGTTTCTTGAGAAAATTCGGGTTAATAAAATCAGTATTTTTCAGTTCCTTCAAATTCCATGTTTTCTTTAGGAGACAAATATCCTTAGCTCTAATGCATTCAATGAATGCTCATGTGAAACCTGTTTTTAACAGATCCGGTGTAAAACAAAAACCTGTCTTATCCTGAAAAAAATTTTGGTCCCGATGTGTGGTATAGAAATTTAGTGTACTTCAACATTGTATTGAACAGAAACTGTCTAACATGGAAAGCAAATGAAGATCTGTATGAAACCTAATGCATCAACCTTTTTATGTTAATAATATTATTTCAATCAATCAATCTTCAAAAATCAATATTATTTGAATGGTTTACCATATTGTACTAGACAACCGTCTGATAAGAGGTGGAGGTAAGAGAAATAGCAGAGAAAGTGTGCATCTTGAAAAAACGCATTTGTCATTCACTAACTGAAGATTGGGCATGAAAAAGTTGGGCACATTGGGTGCTCTATTTGCTTATTCAGGACCAAATATCTCTCACTTCAATCACGCTGGCAAAAATTCAATAATTTGGGTTCGAATTGATTAACCATACACCGTATTCAACCAATTTTGTCCACAGCGACTTTTTTCTGCATTCTAAGTTCAAAGTTTTGCTCTAAAGTTGGAGATTTTTATCAAATGAGGAGCTCCTCACATTCTTGAATGCCTATTTGGCAGAACAAGATGGAAAATATCATTTGGACAAATTAAAGAGATGCACGTATCTCTGGAAAAAGTGTCTATACTTACAAGGTGACTATGAGAAAAAACAAAACTGAATTTTACCAACAAATCATAGTTTTAAATTGGGCTTGAAACCTTACAGACTATCATTTGCATTTTAAAACCCCAGTTTGATCTCAAAAGAGTCAAACCGTTCTCAAAGAAATTAAAACTGTTGCTGTCTTTATTTCTTTTGGAGTATCATATTAGGAAAAGTAGCTGCACTAAATCAACACCAGCACCAAAATAGAGGAAATTGAATGAAGTTTCTTATTTTGGTCATAAAATATCATTATGAAGTCAAAATTGCAAGAATTCAGTTGGAACAAACGTTAATGTTGTGAAATGTTGAGTCTATAAATACCCTGTCTCCTTGACTACTGATGAGATATTTAAAACCAAGCTCATACATTTATCCGTGAGAATACAGACTGAATTCTAGCCCATGTGAAAGTACCGGTAACACCAAATAAGTAACTATTTGAACACGAGTCAATTTTCTGAGACTTATGCATTTGTGGTTAAGAACAATTTATAATATCAATTCCCTGGGAACAAATCACAAACATTAAGGTAAAGTTTCCAAATCAGCTAGATGCCGTTTCAATTTGAAAAAGCTACTAGGCATGGTTTATGTTGAAATATTTGAAAGTTATATAAGAATCCCGTGAGCTGTCCTTCAGCATGTGTCAGAAGGTTCATGAACCATGACCCTAATATGCTAATTGGTTAATACCACATATCTCACTAGCATTTTTTGTAAATAATAACATGATTCAATGTTAGTTCTCTTACATCAGCTATCTTTTGCTTTCTTAAGAGTTGAAAGGTGCAATGTCGCAAGTAGTATCGTATTCATCAAATTTTGCTCCCCAATGGTAATCAACAGGTGTAATTTTTAGTGTGGCCGTCAATGTTACTGTCTGTCCCATCCCTCATTACATTAAAAAATCATTGCACACAATTAGTTAACTATACATTGTCCTGGCCTTACAATATTTTTTGTTTATACATTTGTCAAAAATATTTATTTTAGGGCTCAGGATGCAAAGGTAGCTCTAGCATAATAAATGATGAATACTATAAGTATGATTTACAATTTATAAATTTTTACAATTTGGTTGTTAGCCTTGGCTAAATTACTATGGTAAAATATTTATCAAAATTTAGTCATGGTCTAGAATGCACTTGTAGACTATAGTAGAACAGTAATTAAATTAATTTTTACATCAATGCCAAAGATGATAAGTTACATAATGTTAGCCATACATAAGCACCATAATTTTATAGTTGCCTCGGATGCAAAAATATATTTAACAACTCATAAAATTTCAAATTTAAGTTTCAATTCACAAATATTTACAATAAGTGAAAATAATTAATTATACATTCTCCATGCCAGATAATGGTAATTACATATATGAAAAAGAATCAGGCCTTGGATTCAAGAGAAACCAAGAGAATATTTTATTTATCTGTTTCACTATTTCAATATTTTTCTTTGGATTATTGGTCTATCCTCAAACCCTGACTCTTTTCCAATTCCATATCCCTCTGTTATACCAGATATGGTACCACCAAATATGGGTTTGTTTGAGATGTGAGATACATTCACTGCGCCTAATTTCAGCTTTCTGTATCCTCCATATGTTGCTAGCTGTCCTTGACTTGTACCTTCCAGTTTTAGAGAAAGATAGAAGGAGTGTACTCTTTTGCTGGTTTGTTTTTATTTACTACCATAACATATATATAGTAGTATGTACTATTATATTCTATTTATATTATTAAATGTTACAAAATGACCGTGTGTTCGACGCCAGGTGGGTTCGAAATGCTTCCGTTAGAAATGCATTGGTGAAATCTTGGACGATTTTTTTAAATGCCTTCCCGATAAGCTGGAAAGATAAAACCCGGAATCGTGACAGAGGGGTTTGAAAACATTATTTTACGCGGTTCAGCATTTCTCTAATGGTCCTTGGTTCAATGCAAGAGCATCATTCCAATTCTACCATGCATTTCAAATGGGAATAACGGAATCTTATTTTAGGATCTTCCTGATAAGATGTTGAACTGAAATTTGGAACAGGTCAGAATTGCACTTATCTAACATTAGTATGCAATTGTCTCTCAAAAACGGGTTCTGAGTTCGACACCAGCCTGTCTTTTGGGGAAAATTTTTAATACTGTATTGGGGCCTTTCTCTGCACAATAGAGCATACTAAATCACAGTGTTTGCGTTTGAAGTGGTTTTCTAAAGAGCCAGTGGAAGAAAGGTTACAAATGACCATTAGTTCAATGCCAGATGCAAAATTCTCCCGTAAGAAGCGCATTGCGGCAATTTTAAAGAATTTTTCTGGATAAGCGGCAAAGATAAGTCCCGGGAAGGGGAACTTATTGTAAATTTTCACCAATTAGCTTGCAGTATGCAAGCAATTTGTACTCATATTATATAACAGACATAACGGCATCAGAATGAGCAACTAAATATATATCATAGAACATTATGGACATTATAGCTGATTGTTAGTAAGCAAACAGGAAAATTATAATGCTGGAAAAGAAAGGAAAACTGAAATTTATAACTTCTTTTTTCTGTCATTCCATTTCATGATATAGTTGGATATTCTGAATTACAAATATTCTATCCTTAATAGCACTTTACACCTGTACACTTTCACTAAATGGTTTTTACTCACACCTCTGCAACATAGGAAAATAGAGCTACAAATATTACGCCTAGGTGGTCCTTCAAAATACTAATACATTCATATAAGGAAAATTTGCTTGCATACTGCAAGCTAATTGGTGAGTATTACAGCAGTACCAAATTACTTTGGAAAGTACTCGGGAAATTCCAAGTTCACCTAAGTGAAACATACAGGAAAGTATAATCAGTCTGACCTCGAGCCAAGGTCCACCATTGTTATCTTTCCTCCCAATTAAGTTGGGGTAAATACCCTTCCAACCTTATGCTGAATTTTAAGTCGATAGCAGATAGGGAATGTTCTTAAAAGTGATTCTCTACTTCCCGTTTCATGTATGGTAGAACAAAAATGGCCCACTTGCGTCGAACCTAGGACTATCAGGGAAATGGTAAACTGTGTTTTCAAAACATATTCATGACCGCTGTAAACATTCAGAAATATCGAATTCTATCTTCTCGGAAAGCGCTTGATAAAGTTATTTAAAATCTCCACCATATATTTATTAAGGGAGGATTAAGACCCCCTTAAGTCGAACCCAGAGCTATTACGTAAGATACCCTTGGAAATTTCTAATTGGTAAGGGCGTCTTCAATATAGATATAAACTTCGGGAATATACAAAACAAATTTAGCTCTTGCAAATTTCATCGCAACATGTTCATTGGCGAATATATTTAATTTTGAAATAGTGTCGTCAAAAATTCATGAGTCTATGAAGAAATTTGCAATCATTGTAGCATTTCTTTCGCATTCCGTATTCCATTTAATCAATTTTAAAGTCAACCCCTTAACTTTGGGACACCATATGTGTGTTAATCTTGGGGGTACGGACAGTAGTTGGAGTACTAATTATGCTCAATGCATTCACAACAGTGAAAAATCACATACCAGAGTTTGCTAACTTATCGTCTGCTGCGGTCGATTTTGATACAAATCTCTCGTCCGCAATCGACTGCGAATATGCGAAAACTATGCCATTTGTCGAAGCAAGAATCATCATCAGTTGTATTTGCGCGTCTCATAGGCTTTTTTTGCATTTTTAAAAAATTTTTGGAACATAATGGTTTATTTACTTGTACATAGACTTTTATACGAAGTCATGAAAATTACTTAAAAGATAGGAAATCATTCCAATCGACCGAATGTCCATTGACGTTTGTCCTGTTCATGTCATCATGGCAGTTAGATCTGATGTGCATTGGTTTGATGAAATTGTTTTTCTAAATTGTGTTTAAATTTCAGTATATGTAGTTGTGAGCCTCTGCCATTTATGAATTGCACCAATTTCTCTAACGTTGTAATGTTTTTTTACAAGGGAAAGCATCTTCCCAGCGAAAAATCCATAACATTTTGTTAGGTGACGAGACAAAACGGCACTTACGAATGCTCAGATGAGTATTAGAAAGCCCGGTCATGCTTCTGCTGACATCACTGTCCAGTGCAAGTTAGCTTTTCTTGCGCTCTTTAATTTTTCTATTGCCTTTTGAGATTGTCTGTTTTATTGTCTTCATCAGATGCTCCTGAAATTGCCATTGAGAAAGAAATGGTGACTACGGCAGAAGGATATGAATTAGATTAGTCTTGCACTGTTTATGTTAAGCCCAAAGCCAAGGTAATAATATCCTGCTTCCTCATCTTAATAGTAAAAACTGCTCTTATCACTTGAAGTCTGAAAAATATTATTGATAGAAAAAATTAGCTTTATCGATCATTAAGTGTATATCTTTGACTTTCACCCAATACTTTTAATTCTTCACTTATGATTCTCTTTTTCCTGAAAGTCTAATGAAGTTTGCTGATGGATTCTGTAGGAGAGATTCAGACAGTTTCTTATGTTTTAGGATTAGGATTCTACCTTAGGATTTTTTCTTCCTAATTCAGCATTACAATCTTGAAATATTAATTTTTGTTGCATAATTATTTCTTTGATGAATGAACAAATTTTGGAAAGCTCTATCAGAAACATACATTTTAGATTTTTCTGAACAAATCTACTTCTTTATTTAAAATTACTTTTAATTTTGACTGCTGTTTTATACGATTAATTATTTCCGACCTTAGATTTTTAAAACTTCCTTTGTGATTTGTGTTGAAGGATAATAATCATTCCTTCATGCTGATAACAGAGTACTGTGAAAAGGAAAACAATATATCCTGAAACTAAGCAGGATGAATGCTTAGAAGAATTTAAATATGTATATAAAGTGATTGTCCATTTTATAAATGATTTTCTCATGTTTACAAGGCATGTAACTGTTCAATTTTGCATTATTCATGTCAGAATAAATTGGTAAATATTTTGGAATAAATATATAGGATATCAATAAAAATTTTATTTTTGGTGTTTCTTTAAATTTTCATTTCCTTTTTAAAGAGAGATAATTATATCTTCATGATATAGATGTATATCAATATGTGATTCAAAGAGAATTTCTGTATATGGATCAATATCGACAAAAAAATCTATAATCAGATTCATCCATCCAATTCTTCCAAAATTTAAATATCTTTTCTTCTGTAGTATGTCTTTTGAGAATAAAAGCATTTTATTGACATAATTTTATTGATCCTGTGTATTTATAATTTAGGATTAAACTGCTCAGTATTCTTAATGTCAGGGCATTGCAAGATATCTCAAACTTTGGGTAAATTATGGCAAGGGAGTTCACTGTTTTTTAAATTTTGCATTGAATTATTTTATAATATCTGTGATAACATTAATTGTTGTCATTTGAAATGTTGTAAATGTTTAATGTATTTTCCATATTCTCCAGCTATGGTAGAAGTTCAGCAGTAAGCATATTGTGCCATCTGACAGGATTAAGGAGAAAAGGGAAAGCAATCAATCAATCAAAAGGCATATCCTGTACATTTCATGCACTCAGATAACCAATTTTGGAACTTACACTTGCTTTGTAAGCAACACTACAGGTCATTGTAAGCAGATTATGAAACTATCAGGTATTTTTCCTTTATTTACTCATTTTATGATTTATCATGTCTGTTGATTAAACAAGAAGTCAGTGGGTTATTTTTCAATACTATAATATAATACATACCACTACTGATACTGTAGTATCAGTATTGGTATGTATTATATTATAGTACTGTAGTAGTAACACCACTACTGATACTACTGTATCAGCAGTGATGTTGTATCGTGTATGCATGCTAAAGGCTACTTTGCAAATCACCTAGAATGCAGAATGGAAACAGCCATAGCATACTTTAAATGATTAAAAGTAATTCTACATTTACCGAGCACAACCTCATGTACACAAAAAAGAATGTAAGAAAATGAGAGATTTTAAGATTACACAATCTCTTTGTCATGAATTCTCATCTGTTAACTTGCTAACAAAGTGAAATTAAAGTAGATAATAGCAAACAATGAAGTGAAATATTACAAAAAATCTTAACTAATTTCTCAATTTTGCTTCGATTTAATATTTAAGTTGAAGATCTCATATCAGCAAACTCAGATGCTTATTGTATCTTAATAAAATCTTCCCTTTCCAATGTTGATAATAAATAATAGCTGTTTGCAAAACTAATAAAACTGACTTGTTGGCACTTTTGGAATGAAAATAAAGCTAAATGAAATCTTTTCATGTTTCAAAATTTTCCTCTGATTTATGTGAACCTATAGATCTTCTCCCTCTCTTGATCTCAAATGGCTAATTAAAAGCTCAATCCTTCTTCTGGAAAACTCCAATGGTAAAAAAATATCAAGGTAAAAATGAAATTTAGTATTGTCTTCCTTACTGAATTGTGAGGAGTGTTCAAATGAAAAGGTACAAAATGACACTGTGGGTATAATTGTAACCTTATTCAAAAGTAATCACCAGAGACTTGAGCACAACTTTCCCACTGTTTCACAAGCCAAAGAGTTCCCATTCTCAAAATACCTGTAGCTGTGACAAGAGTGCCATGAAAGTTACCCATGAGCTAGTTACGAAATGAATCTGTAACAGTACACAAATTTGTCCTGTCAATGATCTAAAGAGAGATCTTCAGGTAGCCATCCAAAATTATTCTGTGTACCCTCTTCTGAAATTATGAAGATAGAAAACATATGCTAAGCATAGTTATGAAATACTGTAATCAAGTTCTGCTGACAGAATTAAATATTCTTCACTTAAAAAAGTTGAATTTCAAATTACATAATTTTGAGTTCCATCAATTAGCCATGACTATTTGATAGTAACAACATCTTCAACCAACCATTCAAGAACATGGATAAGATCTACGTTCTTGCATCTCTTAGTGTGATATGGTACCGCATTGGCAGTCTTTTATTGAATTAAATAAGGCACATATCTGACTGAAGGATTATTTTAAAATGATAATTGACATGTTTACATAATTTCAAATAATTCATTTTCTTTGATGGAATTGAATTTTCTTTGTAAATGCATCATGACACACCATGCACTACAGAGAAACAATTGATATTCCAATTCATCACTCGTAACTTCTCAAATGTTTCGGTGCTGATTTAGAAGTTATTGTTACGTAATCTTTATTTGGGTGATCTGTTTCTGAGGTAAACACTGTTTTTTTCATCATTCAAAAGCACCAATAGACATGGCTCTTTGAAACTAACCTAAGAATTAACCATTGCTGTAATGTTCTCTCAATAATTACAGTAGAACTCACTTAAGGCACTTTTAAGGAGTGAAAAATGCCTTAGCAATGGGATAGTGTTCTAAGCATGATATAGCAACTCATCATTTCTTTTACTTAAAAACCATGTTATTTTGGCTCTTTAATTTTCAAATAAGTGCTTTACTCCATAAAATGAAAAGGGTACTTATTAGTTTGCTTTATTTGCCACAGCTGCAGACAGAATAACTGAAGACTTTGCAAACTGTTGTTGTTGCATTACACTGGATGTCTTCTTCTCATATTTTTTAAAATATTTATTGAGTGCTTCCCTTAGTTACTTATGATGGTCACTTTTCGCTTTTATTTTTTATAGAGAATGACAATAAGAATAATAAGAACAGTAAGAATAACAATCTCTACAAGACTACAATCAGCAGCCCACAAAACATTTCACTGTTTACATTATTATCTCCTGATTGCCCATCTGGTAAAATTTGCTTCATTGGAAAGGAAAGAATTACGAACATTAAGTAACCAAGAAAGATTTTCTCTTTCACAAGAAGCAGACCATTCCTAGAAAATATGGCAAGAAGTTGACCAGTATCACACAACAGTTGTTCATAGTCTGTATCTACAGCTGTGGTAAGAGAGGCAAGATATGTAAGATTCCTTTTCTTTTTTAGTTGTAAATCATTTCTTTAAGTAAAGAGACAAAAATCCTTCTCTTTTGTATTCTAATATAAAAGAAATAAAAATTTGTAATATCTGACATAGAGCATGGGTTTCACTTTTCCCTTATAAATTGTCTTAGCCAGATTTTATTGTATATTGTAATAATCTGTTAGCTGAGCCACAGATTATTAATTACAAAAAACTGCCATACCATGCCATACATGTCCATGTAACAGTATAGCCTGGATACAGTGGATATCAAAATCCATTCTCACATTCTTTATTTATTGAAATGATATATCTTAAGTAATTTTTCAACGTTTAATTTCTATTTAGTGTAGTAGTTCAGCCTTAATTTCTATGTAGCAGTTGTGTGGCTTATATATAGGTGGCAGTAGGCAATCAACTTGTATTTTTCATCAGTGTCAGCAAATTGTGAAACTACTGTGGAGCATGGATATGTGGACAATTGGAAAGAAGGAAAGAAACACTGCAGCGTAAGTGGAATAGATCTATTTAATTGCAAGCTGCTTGTTCCTTCACTCTCTTAGAAAGAAATGCTAACCAAAGCTTATCAGTAGTGTGTCAAACCAATCAAAAAGAAGATGTTATTCGAGAGAAGGGATGCCTGACTTCTAAATTTGTCTTGTTTAATATATTCCTGAAGAAAATAAAAAAATCTCTTTGTAGGCTATGCCTCTTTCGTCTTAAAAAGAAAAACCAATTGACCAATTGTTATAAAAACTGGAAGAAAAATTAACCTGGCATTTTTAACATGTAAGACCGATTTGATTCTTAGTGAAGAATATATCAACTACCTTTTCTGGTTGCATGTATCAACTTTAGTTTACAAATTATCTTAGTATCTCTGTTAGGGTATGCTTAAAAATATTTAAATTGTGATCCTTTCTTTTTGTTCTGACTAAATTGTTTCCTACCTTAATATAAAATTGTAGATTTCATTTGCACTTAAAAAGATACACACAGAGAAGTTTCTATTAGTTGCTGTTTGGACGGATTCTACTCACCAAAGCATTAGATTGCTTGTCTTACCAGTATTAGTAGTACCAGTGCTTCTTTCAAGACAACTAAGATTCGCACTGTAAAAAGTCTTTTTATCAGAGACAATTTTTCCATCCTATATCTCATTTTTAAAATGTGTGCATCTAGAAGATTTGGCAGGTAACTTCTTAAATATGTAAGAAACTTTTGAAATTTCCTTTTTTGTAATGAAAATACCTAGTAGCAATATTTTGTCTTCATTCCAATGGAGAAAACTTAAGTGTGTAATTTTTAATCTTGTTCAGATATTGTCGAAAATCTATATAAAATAATTTCTAGTTTCATCTTTCTTCATTACTGAAAGAGCTTGATAAAAATGCATCACCAACATATTTTTATCCAAAAATGGAGACTGCTTTCATGCCATCTAGTAATTATAAATAACCATTTTAACACTGTGTAATTTCTGGCTAAAGTTCAGTGAAAATTTCTAACAATTTTTAGGTATGATAAAAATACTGCACCATATAAATATATGTCCTCCCTACAGTATGTTCTAGTAAAATAATTTTACTTCTTTTCTTCCTTAGAATATATTCACTTAAATTCGATTGTGCATGGAATATGTCCTTTGAAATGTTGAAAATTTAGTACTTGATGTAATATTTGGTCAACTCTTGTGTTTACTGGTACATTAAAATCCTTTCTCTATGTTTCTCTCTTTCATCTTATGTTTAATGAAAGAGTGCTATTGAGGTGTTATCATCTTCATGTTTCAGCAGTGAAAGACAACATACTCAGGGTTCCCCTCACCTATTAGTAACCGGATCCTTTTTGCTCTCAACCCTGAGATAACCTTGATAATAACAGATTTACTGCTACTCAGGTAATGAATGCAGGGATAATGTTTAACTTAATTTGCATTTAAATGGTTTACCGTCACCTCATCCAATATCATGATGTAATAATGAAGGAATTATGGAAATTCATGACTGAATTTTTAAAAAAATTATATGAATCTCTGTTTCATTAACTACTCAAGTCATATCCAGCAAGGGAATTCAGGTCAAAATATTGTTTAGGGCATGTTAATAATGTATTAATCCATTCCTCTTTGGTATATTTCTAAATCCGCCATGCAGGGTTTTTGATTCATTACAGGAGATGTAGCAGAAAATATATCAATATATAAGAGAAGAGGAGTGGAGTTAGGGTAGAAGAGGCCCTAAGTACTGGCCCCCATCTGAAAAATATTGAACTAAGAACATTGGGAAGTTTGCACCAAAGATTTAGTAAAACTAATAAATACACAGTGAAGTGGAGTGCTGAGACCAACTGCAATGAGCCAATTCTTGGTTGAATATTTTTAAGATAAAAAGAAGTGAAAATTACAGTCTTTGTTATTTACATCATGATAAACAAATTTGATAGTTAAACACCTTTTTAACAAAAAATATTTGTTAGATCCATAAGTAGGTGCCTGACCTACTTAAAAAAGGTCATTGACATGCATCAGCTGATTGCCCCTTCATCACTTGCAAGCTAGCATAGCTTTCATGCATATGGAGGTTGCCCAATCCAAAGGATGGTAATATTACAAATGATACTGCAGCAAATACAGGTAATGAAGAAACTAAGGGGAAGGATGAGAGAAGAGCAGTGAATGACAATCAATTAAGTAACATCAAATGATGAATTTCAATTTTAAAATGTTATTCTGCATCACATGACTTTTCAGAAATAATAATATAACCTAATAACACTCCTTCTAATTTTCACTTCATTCAAAGGATTAACTTTGCACCTTAAAGCCTTACATGGGGGAGAATTTTTTTCATTCATATGGCATGTTTATTGCATAGTATAACCACTTAAAAAGGAAATTGAAAAAGTAAATACAAGTAAGTAGTTCAGAGTTGAGCATTACTGATCATCTTCATTCCTTCATGGTTATAATGAATTAGAGTGCAAAGCGTAGCTTTCTGGTGATTAATGTATAATTTTCTGATGTGTATAATGTATTCAATTCTCATCTTTGCTGTTGCAAACAAGTCAGTTTCTAGTTGTATGAGATATTACATGAAGTTCCCTATGTTCTAAATGGACAGTCTATTTTATTGTTGAGTATTTTATCAAAAATATTGAAGCAGTAATAATTTATTAATATTAATATCAAAGCATTAATATTAATAAGTTATTATTCTTCTTCCTCTGAAATTTATTTCATATGTAACTGAGGCTACCTGGTGAGGAATTTCTGGAATGATATTCTTCTTGAGTTGTAGAGTAGAGGCTGATACCAAAAGTCATTGGGAAGCAGTGCTAATGTCAGCCTCAGGCGTGCCAGTGTCAGGCCCTGTAGAGGAGGTGATGAATACCCTGAACATACTGGCTGTAATAACAAGGTAGATTGTAATCCCTTACAGTCCCTTAGAAAGGAGACATTACATTGAAAAGTATGTCATTTGCATGCTATAGGCAATTCATTTATTTTCATCCCCTTGGGTAGGTACTTTGCAATTTAAATATTCATACCCATTAGATAACAAATTTATTCAAAGGAAATTAAATAATTATCACATACAGTACAGTCCTCTGCATTAAAATAAAGAAAAGTGTATCACATGGAAATAAAAAACACTAATATGAATAAAAATGAAATAGCACCTGCTATAAAATAAAAATAAATAACCTGTTACATAAAGTGATAAATGAAATAGATGAACGAAATGAAAATAGGCCCTATATAATAATGATAAAAAATATGTCAACTTAATGAAAAAAAAAGAGAATGCATCAAAATAAAAATGTAAAACTTAAGAAATAGCTTCTGCTTCATAGTAATAAATAATTTTGTATAAAAAAGCTGCTACTTTAAAAATAAATAACAATAGAAAACAAATCAATCATAGAATATCCAAATAAAAGATACATATGTAAACTTATTTCCTGATGTTCCTTAATCTGAAAAGATTATGCAAAATAGTACAAAATATTGTACCTTATGTCCAATGTATGGTATGACAGCTAAGATCATGATTTTAAAGCTTATGTATGTAGAGTATGTCTCTATCTATACAATTTTTATTGTAAATATGTATTTATTTTATATCCATGTATTATTTTGTATGTATGACCTTCCTGAGTATATCTGTGTGTCCCAGTACATGTAGAAATGGCTAAAATGGTAAATAAGAACAGAATGGAATTGAACAATTATATTTATAAATTTCCTTTCCTTCTAAGCCTTAGATAATGTTCTATTATCCTTAGATATTATCATATCATTCCAAACAAAGTTCACTTGCAATTTATTTTCCCCAATACTTAAGTTAAGATGAAGGTATAGGGTTCATCTCCAATCTTCATATAGGAAAATTTATTGAACCTTGTCAAAACTCATCTTAAAAAGAATTGCTATTATCAAGTCATCTGTAGTAATAAAGCATAGAATGCAATTCCACTTTAGTGCAGCAATCAACCTTTTTGTGTAAACCTTTCACGAGGTGGCAGAGTAGAGGAAGATGTTGCCTACACCTCACAATGAGGTGCACTCTCACTGGAACTAGACACATCATGAGATGTGTAAGCAACCACTTCACTCTGCTGGCTAGATACCCTCAGTAAGAGCTTTTAAACGAAATATTACAAATTATTAATTATGTCCGGCAGCAGTGTAAATATACTTAGAAAGTTTTGATCAAGGCATTGATAAATACCTCAGCAAATTTAGTAATAATTTTAAATGATACAATATGATTTAAAACGGGTACATAGGTTGGGATTATTCAGTGTATAAACAAACAAAATTGTGTAAAATATTACCACACATCCGTTTCAAATGCAGGAGATTACTTTACAAAAATTACTGTTTACTGGAAAGCTGTTTTTCTCTGCTCACTTGTCTCTTAGGAATGTGTGATTCCTTATTACGTTTCATCGTTTCTTGACTGGGATGAGGAGTGACATCTCACCCAAGACGGATATCCATCCGCTCGGAAGTGTGAAATGCATGGAAGTAGGGAGATGGATTACTTTACGATCGACTCGGATCGAATCTGAATCCATTGCTGCCAATCCGTGGGGACTCAGAAACACCCCCCTGCTCTTCTCCAGATAGCAATCTAAGAGTGTTGCAAATGATCTTCAATATTTTGTATCTTCAATGAATGATGAAGAATTTGACTATCCTCAATTATATTTACTGTAGAGAATTAATTACCTTTAATTTTCTTGAATGAAATTTTGAAATTTTCTTAATTCTCCTTGGAATTTCCACAATTTTTACATATATCTTTAATTAGATGTCTCTCATTTCATGAGCAGGTCCTTAAACATTTATAAATTGAAATCTTGATATTTCTTGTAGTAGTTATTGATCCCAAGTGTATATACAAGAATTGTGATCATTCCTTAGAAATGGATTTTATGCACCTTGAGCAGAGAAAGAGCTTTACTAATATAATAGTGTAGCTTATCCAAGGTATCTGAAATAAATTAAAATATTATCAGACTTTTTAATCATGAAAATATTCTAAAATATCTCTCTCTGTAAACTTATGCTTCACTGAACATTCATTAAATTCCGAAATACTTTTCATGACTTTTATTTATCCCCAAATATGGAAGAAAATGTTATGGCAGATCTTCCCATTTCTCTTAAAAATAATGTATGGCATACATTTTTAAAACTTTATAGTCAAGATTTGAGAAGATTCCCATGACAAGAGAATTTTTAGGGCCTCCTAAAAAGCTGTAACTGATTATCAGCATAAAACAACACCTTCTTTATCTTTGACTATTCATTAGCGGCCTCCTCAAACACTCTGTAGTAGTATTGTGGAAAATACTTCGACAGGTAATTTCCCACGTGAGATCCCACCGGGAATCGAACCCGGGACCGCATTTATTGAAGTCGAACTCGCTGCCCACACGCCTATCCGGGAGCCCCACAAACGCGCTGTAAATTTATTGATTAAAGAATTGGAGAAGTTTAGATAATGAATATTACTGATATATCGCATAAAAAACTCTTTTATGACAATACAATATGCATTCGAATGATACGAAACCGTATCCCTACACTCCCAGACATATTTATCCACGCTTCGCTATGATGGAACAAGAGAAATCATATACCGCCCTTCTCTTGAATTCGTAGCGATGGTATGAGTGTTCAGGAAGCCAATTTTGGCGGAATTTGTGCGGTCGCTTTCCTGCAGTTGACTCATAGCAGTCGTAGCATTTGAACGGAGCGGACCTATCTCTTCTGTAGTCTCTCAACGTTGAACTCCTTAGCAATGTAAGAACTTTTGAGAAGTCTATACATCTAGTTATTCAATATTTATCGGTGTTATATCTTACGGATGACTCTTCGGGATTGCAACGATCTTCCGATTCGATGATTTTATGTTACTCTTAGGGTTTATAATGCCTTATTTCCTTTCTAGTGTCCTGATAACTTCGTCTCTGAGCGGTAGGAAACGTGTGTGGCAGTTTGCACTGTGCTATTCGCCCGCGATACAGGATAATTTTCCACTCTGTTTCAAGGCAAGTCGACGGACGTTGAAGTTTCAGAAGGCTATCAGCGCTCTTTTTCTCGGAAGATGGGTACGTACTTTACAGTTTGCCCCTAGTAGTGTAAGAATATCCTAAACGTTAAACATAACTCAATAATTGAATAGTTCTCTAAGTTCAGTGTTTCATTTGGGTATCCATGGCTGATATCTTCTCGATATAATCATGGCATTGAACTCTCGTTGAAGCGACTGCCATTAAGATATGTATAAGAGAAGCTGAAGTTCATAGGCCAGACGAGTTGATTCTCACGGGGGTAAAAGATGTAGGTAGTAAATTTAAAAAATAATTTAAAGAAGTACATCAAGCATCTCTCTCTTAATTCTATGAGAGAAATTATCAGACTGTGTGGAATTTCCCTCTGCTTCGAACTTGGCTCAAGGTCGTCCGATTATTGTTTTTCTTCCAATTTTCCTCGTATATTTCATTTGTGTGTTTTCTATGTTATGACGATACTTAGTTTTATCATACAGAGGTGACATAATCTAATACATCCCTATGTTTTGTTGCTCAATTTGGATATTCCCGTGTTAACTGCTGATAAAGGAGAGGAATTTACTGTATGACTTATCTTGGATTGAAGTGCTTCCGAAAGAGAACTCGCAGAGGAAGGGTAATGCTTGCGGAGAAAGAACACACACTTGGAAATAACAATTTTTGTTTACCAGAGGAAACACAACGTAAGAAATTAAGCTGCCCAGCAAGGAGGCCGGACCTTATTCCCATTGAAAATATATGGGGTATTATAGCAAAAAAATCTTCAAAAGCAAGACCGCCCTCAAGACTGGAGCAAATTACTGGAAACTATTGAGGACGCGTGGGAGAACATAGGGCCATCAGTGTGTCTTCGCGTGGTGCAATCAATGCCAGAGCCTCTTGGCATGGTAATTAGGAACTATGAAGGATGGATCGGTTACTGAGGTATTTGTTGTATTTACCAGGATTTTTAAGTATGAATATAGCTCATATATACCTTTATGTATTATGAAATACATTATCAAGACATTATAGCATATTATAATTTTAAATTACTTTTATTTATTTCCTCACATATCATCCCTGTGACACTGAATGAACGACGGATTACACTCTTCACTAATTCGAGGTAGATTTTGACGATCATGTCAAACATACTCATACCTTAAATTCACTCCTGAAATATGTACTTTCAATGCTAATTTTACTACTATCTGTAACATATCCTTAGATTTGAAACAATTATACTTTAAGGTGGCTTTCAGAGGAGAATAGCGTGGCCCAAGAAACCAGCCACAGAAAAACTATTATTAATTATATTGCCTGGTTGTTGTTGGTGTATTCCTAGAGTTAGATATTAAATTTTTGATCTGTGTTAACGTTGAATTCTATAAATTAGGCTTAGGTAGCCTTAGAAATTTAAGTGTTAGATTTAATTCAATTTTTTTATTATGCATTTCCTGTGTTTCGCGGGTTTTTCCATCCCGCTTCTTGTGCGGTTGTTTTCCCTCAACGTGGGTATTTCCTTCAAAAGCCTTCAGCTTCGAAGATTTTTTTCCCCACAAATCATATCATTAGATTTCTCTTGTTTGTTCATTAATAAATGGTAATGTGATAACTATATTATTCTTCATACTTCTTATTACAGCGATTCCCATTCTGTATTTACCTTATGTTTCAGACTCTTAGCCGTCCATCTTCGTAATGTAGAATTAAGAAGTATGAAGACCTATGTTATTGCGTCTATAATTTGGGTACTGTAATGATTATGAGAAATAATAAATATGATTCAAAACCATAGATAATCTTCATCCAAAAACAGGTTCATAAAACATGGCTGTGGCGCCCACCTACTGGACAGCGGACAGCAGAGTTCCTTTTTGGCGAAACTTCTCCACCGGGAATCGAAAGAAAGGAAGCTCGACGCCTTAGAAATGATGGAGGTTTCTTCTGGCGAAAATTGTACCAATGAGTGCACCTTTCTAAACCCTCTTCTTACCCTACACTCAAAGCTGCTTTAGATTAATGAATGATTGATAAAATCCATTAATATGGAAATACATGAATATCTTTTTCTTTCAAATTAGCATGTCGTTCCACAAAAGTAGTAAAATGATAGAATTGACGCCTTTTAGAAGCTTCATGAGAGGCTTTTGATTAACTTAGAAAATAGAAATGATTATGCTAGTGCATATCTCGTAATACATTTTCATTGCATAAAAACCTCCTTTCGTTATTACTGAGTATAGTTTCTTTTTAATTTCCATAAGCATAGTACAAAATGTATATAACTCCAGAATATAAAGCCTTTCTCACCCAATTCATTTCTTTTTGTTACTAAGTTTGACAATCTTTGATGGCTATATAAATTTTAATTGAGAGCCATAGAGCAATTTTAAGTGTTTTAGAGAGTGGCTTCAAAAATATACATTCAGGGAAGTTACGTTGTATTGAGCTCTTTTCATAAGATCTTACGTAGCAAGATTTCAATGCATTCCTTTCTCAATTTATCTCGGAGGCCTATGAGTTTCACAAAGACATCAACCTTGGCTGAAGGGTGTCTTCGACCGCTGGGATGGGACTCCACAGCTGGAGGAAGGATTTCAGGAGTTGGCCTTTGGATTCGTCGTTGCAATTTGACGAGAGGTCCGGCAGCGGGGAGTTCCTCTCCAGGGCGAAAAGGTGCTTGTGAAGAACGACCCGGCACAATTCGGCCTCCTTCCCTACAGGTGACCACGAAGAGCCAGAATAAGGAAGTGATATTTGTGTGTAGTGAGTGCTATGCGAGTGGAGAAGTGCGTGAAGTGTGATTTGAAATGTGTGCAGTTTTCAGTGTTTAGTGTGTTTAGTATTCGGTGTTATACGTTAACACTGCTCATCATGGAATACTCATTGGAAGGTATGTTAATATTCTTTCTTTACATCCTCATATTATAAAGTAATAGGCATCATAGGTCTTTCTAGAAGCAGTGGTAGTTTCTAAGACGTCTGCAATGTTAGAGTATGGTATCCCATATACCTCTTTACGCACCAACCAGTAGAAATACTCAAATACTTGCCCCGAGATCGTGAGCTCCTCTCATTTTTCTTTTCTCTGTTTACCACCTGGTGAAGGGGTTGGACTGAAAAATTTCAAAGGGGGTAGAGGCTATTTCTCATCATGCTACATTTTTCCTGTAAAACAACGCGATTAGAGATAATAGTGTTTGTAGGATCACCCTTAGAAACCTTAAGGCATTGCTTTTAGCTGAAGATTATTTCCGATTACCTTACTGAAACTAGATTTGCTTTACCGATTAAAAGGAACGGAGGATTCACATAATGTACATGTCCTACTCTTAACACATCCGTAAGAGATGTTAGAATCATAGATTAAAACAATTTAAAATCTTTTAAAAAACTTTTCGTCATAATGAATGCCTTATATATGAATCATGTATGAACTATGCTCCTGCTACATTTTAATTTCATAGATCCGCACTATCAAAGAGGTGTTTTCGTTGACTAACATCATAAATTTAGGTATCAAAGCTTACTCTTGCATTACTTGGGTGTAATTATGGTCTACTAAGTCACAATTAGTATGTCATTCATCAAATTTTCCATGCTGACCGCATCCATCAGAAAATTTAAATAATTCATTAGGTGAAGTTTATTCTCCGAAAAACTTTGACTTAGACAGTGTGCGGAAGAAGATACAAAAATATTACATTACCCAATCTGAAGTTCTATTCTATGATAGAATCACTGAAGATTATTGTAATAAATTATCTTTACTTCTTTATCACGTTGCGTTCCACTGAGATTAATCTTGGATTGACTGAGACCCATTAAAAATATAAAGGAAATTCCTGTCTACCTTGGGAGACGACGATTCACAATTTCCCTGAGTTTTATGTCTTGCATATTCGGATTCTTTTTTCCTGTGTAATTAACTCCACACTCGAATCAATTATAGAATTGCCATTGATCCTAAACGTAACATAACTACTTATATTGTAAAGACAGCGTCTCAGCTTCCAACTCCATTCCTAGGATCTATTGAAGGACATAAATAAGAATTAGAAACTTCACGACGCGTATAATTGACCATTCGAAAATTAATTCCCCATAGAGTATCGAGTGACATTTCAGCTTGCTGCCATATACTACCGAATTAAAATCTATTTCTCAATTTTTTTATTCTTAAGCAGCATCTTAACGAATACATAGAATGCCATCATATCTTTTATATCGGAAGGATGCTGATTAGCTTTCCGAAGATACTTGGCTCGGTCCGGACCGGAAGACAATTAAATACTTGTTATATTTAATATTAATTCGGAGCGGCCGATGGACTATTTTAGTGATGTTATTTTAATGTAACTAGATTTTCTAGCGTAATAATATCGAATGTAACACTTGAATATAAAACTATGAAAATAGATTTCCGCCCGACTTTGACTCTAGTAGTACCTATCTGTCAAAACAAAAACTTATTTCATTAAATTTTAAATGATTTCTGATTACATAACGAACAATTTCAAAAATCATAATTTGAATTATGTCGCCGTATCAATACAATGCTTTTGTTTAAATCAATTATTTCGATATTATGAAGATCGACGTCCATGCAATGCTCAGGTCTCCAGTGAGTGGACACAAATAAATGCATGATAAATATGAATAAGCAGGATGTGCGAGAATGAGTGCACGATCGCTTTTATTCCAAGACCAGGATCTGCACGATTGCACTAATTTAGATGTCTAAAAATGTACTCCTTGTGCAGATAGAAGTTTACATTTTATTTACCTTCATGTTACCCCGATCGTACCCGGTGAATAATCCTACTTTATAAAGAAAACACACCCTTCGCGTTTATCGATGGCACAGTACTATTTCAACCGAGAAATTATATTAGAAAAGTCATAGGAACCACACAATGTTGATATCAAAAGACATGAAATTTCATTAGTGTTACGTTTTGATGTATGGTCGTTTTTATTGCTTTTAAAAAGTGCACAGTTCTATTGTTCTATCGACTCAACGGTAAATATCTCTTGGTGGGATTCGTGGATGTCCTGATGGATTTCTTTCACTTATTTACATTTTAAGCTTCGGATCAATAATGACATTTCATTCCTCCTTTGAATTTTTAATGTTGACTCTATAAAAGGAGATGAAAACCATAACTTTCTCTTCCGTTGATGTACTTAATTTAATAATTAAACATAATATTTGGAAAAATATTTAACATCCATCAGCAAATGCATTCAATTCCACAATGACATGGTTTGTTTTTTCTCATACATAACAAAAAGCTTCGAACGATTGTCAGATAAGTTTTTGATTGCATTCAGCCCTTTTATGGTAATCCGATGTTTAGGAAACCGGTTAATGTTAATCTAATGATTCGAGTATTATCTCCGGAGCCTCTTACTTCACAACTGACCAAAGAATAAAGCCCACGGGTTGCATGTGAATCATAATTTAATATCATCAACATGAAACTTGTGTAAAATTCCACCGAAGATTAACTTACATTCAATTTTCTCTATAAAAAAGCTGAAAGCGATTAAAATTATCTATACTTCTTTAACACGTTGTGTTACGCTATGACTAGTCGGATCGATCGAGTCCCATTATCACAATAAAGAAAATTCCTTTCTTTCGTGGGAGACGACGTTTCACAATTTGCGTGACTGTTATGTATTGAATGTTCGGATTTTTTTCCGTGTATTTAACACCACACTCGATTCACATAATAGAATAGCAAAACTGCAGTTGATTTTAAACGTCATAATACTACGACTTATAGCTCGAACTTTCGAATTTCATTCTAATCGATTTCGAATTCTATATCTACGGAAAGCTAAAGTTAGAATAAATCTTCGCACGAGCTGTAGTGAAGACCGTAAAAGAGAGCTATGCTTGCAAGTTTCATTTTATCATCTTCGGTCTTGGGATGCGTTTCCACAAAAAGTTGTCCTTCAAAAGATTCAAATTTTCCCATTATTGCATTATGATACTCCTACCTCTTTTTCGCAGAGAATGTGAGGGTAGCTTCGTCCATTCCAACAAAGAACCATGAACAGAATGTGTCTTTAACGATGGATTGACTATGAGTAGAAAATATTCAGCCGCAAATGAGTTGATACGAAAATGTACATGCATTTAAAGTATTCGATTTGAGGCAAAATTCTCCTCAGGAAGATTCCAGAAACAGAACGATTTTCACGCATGCTCAGAGGATTAATGTTCATTTTGATCGCCTTTGAACTCCATTGGCATAGCCAAATAACATTAGAAATCATCGTGTGCATTTCAGAGCAAAAATCCATGTGAGAGAAAGTGTTTTAGGTTGATATCTTTGAGGTTGAAATTAGTACTACTTCGACCGGCAGTGTGGTTTCTGCTGAATATTTTTTCTTGTAAATTGTCCCTCTTTGAACTATGCTAAGGTATGAGAAGCTAGATCCATTTCTGAATCAAAAGGACAGCTATAATAACCTTTTGTTCATTTCCTCTATTCGTAATATACTTGTGGTTGAACTACTCTAATTTCCCAAAGTATGGTGCTTGTAGTTTGCCCCCAAGAAAACATTAATTGCACGACTTCTAACATTCAAGACTTTTTAATCCTCTTCCTGGACCAATGATCTTTTAGGCTACCGCAATGTCCCCAGTTCGATCATTGATAAAATTGACCGTTCTCATAAGTAATATACGCGTACTTCTCATGTATCGGTGGTATCTTTGTTATGCAAAATAATTCGAAATGATTGGGAAATTCCATCGAGATATAGGATTATTTTCTGAGGCTATGAACAACCAGACCCCTAAACGAACGTTGCGATAGTCGAAGTCTCTGTTACATAAGAAAATGCAAGAAATTCAGCTGAATCCTTAGAATCATTCGTGGGAAAAAATGAGAGAATTCAATGTTCGGATCTGTAGCAGTTAGGAAATAAATTCTTCGTCAAATCGTAGGTTAGGACACTTAAGCTCATAATCACTTCGACCTTTCCAACGCTGATTTAATGAACTGCAAGTTCAAAGTGCACTTTACGTTTGGTAAATCTATAACTTAATAGTATGAGAGTCGCTTCAAAGGTAGTGGCATTCGGTTTATTCCACATCTTGATTAAATACGTAATCAATTACACTTTTCTTTTTAAGTTACATCAGCTATTTGGTGTTTTCGTAAGGGGAAGAGTATTTCGAAACTGGAATGTAAACATCAATGATATATTAACAATCATGATGACCGGGCAGTTCAAGAATTCTATACCGGAAAAGAGTTTTGGTTAATTTTCTCATGGAGATCGAAGAACACGTGATACAATCATCAAATGTTAACATTAAAGAAATTAACCCAATTTCAAAGAATATAAGCGTTTCGTTTGAAAAGTGTTCTCGGATCGATTCGTGGCGACTCAGGCCGTAACGAACCATTCTAAACGCAGTTCTTATAGCCTCGAAGCTTCATTCGCACGGCAGATTTTGATTTAATCGATGCCTCGTATGAAAATTCGACTTGATCATTCAATCAAGCCTTGTATTTTAATCTAAGCATTGGCGAAAACTGTTGTTAGACTTAAGGGGCACTTCGCATTGTATGTTTAACCTCTTAAGTTCGGAGTCCATTTGAATGGCAAATTAACTGTTCATATAGTAACTTAAAATGTGTTCACAACGTTAGCTAATTATTTCTAAGTATAAGTAATATGGTCAACATGTTGCAAATGAAGTTCGGTCGGTTATCGGCAGGATATACTTGAGGATGCTAAAAAATTCTTATCATAACGGCATGCTTTAATTATATAATTGAGAAAATATTATATAGAGAGCGTTTCAGTTTCCAACTCCATTCCTAGGATCTATTGGAGGACATAAGTAAGAATTAGAAACTTCACGACGCGTATAATTGACCATTCGAAAATTAATTCCCCATAGAGTATCGAGTGACATTTCAGCTTGCTGCCATATACTACCGAATTAAAATCTATTTCTCAATTTTTTTATTCTTAAGCAGCATCTTAACGAATACATAGGTTCCCATTATATCTTTTATATCGGAAGGATTCTGATTAGCTTTCCGAAGATACTTGGCTCGGTCCGGACCGGAAGACAATTAAATACTTGTTATATTTAATATTGATTCGGAGCGGCCGATGGACTATTTTAGTGATGTTATTTTAATGTAACTAGATTTTCTAGCGTAATAATATCGAATGTAACACTTGAATATAAAACTATGAAAATAGATTTCCACCCGACTTTGACTCTAGTAGTACCTATCTGTCAAAACAAAAACTTATTTCATTAAATTTTAAATGATTTCTGATTACATAACGAACAATTTCAAAAATCATAATTTGAATTATGTCGCCGTATCAATACAATGCTTTTGTTTAAATCAATTATTTCGATATTATGAAGATCGACGTCCATGCAATGCTCAGGTCTCCAGTGAGTGGACACAAATAAATGCATGATAAATATGAATAAGCAGGATGTGCGAGAATGAGTGCACGATCGCTTTTATTCCAAGACCAGGATCTGCACGATTGCACTAATTTAGATGTCTAAAAATGTACTCCTTGTGCAGATAGAAGTTTACATTTTATTTACTTTCATGTAACCCCGATCGTACCCGGTGAATAATCCTACTTTATAAAGAAAACACACCCTTCGCGTTTATCGATGGCACAGTACTATTTCAACCGAGAAAATATATTAGAAAAGTCATAGGAACCACACAATGCTGATATCGAAAGACATGAAATTTCATTAGTGTTACGTTTTGATGTATGGTCGTTTTTATTGCTTTTAAAAAGTGCACAGTTCTATTGTTCTATTGACTCAACGGTAAATATCTCTTGGTGGGATTCGTGGATGTCCTGATGGATTTTTTTCACTTATTTACATTTTAAGCTTCGGATCAATAATGACATTTCATTCCTCCTTTGAATTTTTAATGTTGACTCTATAAAAGGAGATGAAAACCATAACTTTCTCTTCCGTTGATGTACTTAATTTAATAATTAAACATAATATTTGGAAAAATATTTAACATCCATCAGCAAATGCATTCAATTCCACAATGACATGGTTTGTTTTTTCTCATACATAACAAAAAGCTTCGAACGATTGTCAGATAAGTTTTTGATTGCATTCAGCCCTTTTATGGTAATCCGATGTTTAGGAAACCGGTTAATGTTAATCTAATGATTCGAGTATTATCTCAGGAGCCTCTCACTTCACAACTGACCAAAGAATAAAGCCCACGGGTTGCATGTGAATAATAATTTAATATCATCAACATGAAACTTGTGTAAAATTCCACCGAAGATTAACTTACATTCAATTTTCTCTATAAAAAAGCTGAAAGCGATTAAAATTATCTATACTTCTTTAACACGTTGTGTTACGCTATGACTAGTCGGATCGATCGAGTCCCATTATCACAATAAAGAAAATTCCTTTCTTTCGTGGGAGACGACGTTTCACAATTTGCGTGAATGTTATGTATTGAATGTTCGGATTTTTTTCCGTGTATTTAACACCACACTCGATTCACATAATAGAATAGCAAAACTGCAGTTGATTTTAAACTTCATAATACTACGACTTATAGCTCGAACTTTCGAATTTCATTCTAATCGATTTCGAATTCTATATCTACGGAAAGCTAAAGTTAGAATAAATCTTCGCAGGAGCTGTAGTGAAGACCGTAAAAGAGAGCTATGCTTGCAAGTTTCATTTTATCATCTTCGGTCTTGGGATGCGTTTCCACAAAAAGTTGTCCTTCAAAAGATTCAAATTTTCCCATTATTGCATTATGATACTCCTACCTCTTTTTCGCAGAGAATGTGAGGGTAGCTTCGTCCATTCCAACAAAGAACCATGAACAGAATGTGTCTTTAACGATGGATTGACTATGAGTAGAAAATATTCAGCCGCAAATGAGTTGATACGAAAATGTACATGCATTTAAAGTATTCGATTTGAGGCAAAATTCTCCTCAGGAAGATTCCAGATAGAGAACGATTTTCACGCATGCTCAGAGGATTAATGTTCATTTTGATCGCCTTTGAACTCCATTGGCATAGCCAAATAACATTAGAAATCATCGTGTGCATTTCAGAGCAAAAATCCATGTGAGAGAAAGTGTTTTAGGTTGATATCTTTGAGGTTGAAATTAGTACTACTTCGACCGGCAGTGTGGTTTCTGCTGAATATGTTTTCTTGTAAATTGTCCCTCTTTGAACTATGCTAAGGTATGAGAAGCTAGATCCATTTCTGAATCAAAAGGACAGCTATAATAACCTTTTGTTCATTTCCTCTATTCGTAATATACTTGTGGTTGAACTACTCTAATTTCCCAAAGTATGGTGCTTGTAGTTTGCCCCCAAGAATACATTAATTGCACGACTTCTAACATTCAAGACTTTTTAATCCTCTTCCTGGACCAATGATCTTTTAGGCTACCGCAATGTCCCCAGTTCGATCATTGATAAAATTGACCGTTCTCATAAGTAATATACGCGTACTTCTCATGTATCGGTGGTATCTTTGTTATGCAAAATAATTCGAAATGATTGGGAAATTCCATCGAGATATAGGATTATTTTCTGAGGCTATGAACAACCAGTCCCCTAGACGAACGTTGCGATAGTCGAAGTCTCTGTTACATAAGAAAATGCAAGAAATTCAGCTGAATCCTTAGAATCATTCGTGGGAAAAAATGAGAGAATTCAATGTTCGGATCTGTAGCAGTTAGGAAATAAATTCTTCGTCAAATCGTAGGTTAGGACACTTAAGCTCATAATCACTTCGACTTTTCCAACGCTGATTTAATGGACTGCAGGTTCAAAGTGCACTTTAGGTTTGGTAAATCTATAACTTAATAGTATGAGAGTTGCTTCAAAGGTAGTGGCATACGGTTTATTCCACATCTTGATTAAATACGTAATCAATTACACTTTTCATTTTTAGTCACATCAGTTATTTGGTGTTTTCGTAATGGGAAGAGCATTTCGAAACTAGAATGTAAACCAATGATTTATTAACAATCATGATGAACGGGCAGTTCAAGAATTCTATACCGGAAATGAGTTTTGGTTAATTTTCTCATGGAGATCGAAGAACACGTGATACAATCATCAAATGTTAACATTATAGAAATTAACCCAATTTCAAGGAATATAAGCGTTTCGTTTGAAAAGTGTTCTCGGATCGATTCGTGGCGACTCAGGCCGTAACGAACCATTCTAAACGCAGTTTCTTATAGCCTCGAAGCTTCATTCGCACGGCAGATTTTGATTTAATCGATGCCTCGTATGAAAATTCGACTTGATCATTCAATCAAGCCTTGTATTTTAATCTTAGCATTGGCGAAAACTGTTGTTAGACTTGAGGGCCACTTCGGATTGTATGTTTAACCTCTTAAGTTCGGAGTCCATTTGAATGGCAAATTAAATGTACATATAGTAACTTAAAATGTGTTCACAACGTTAGCTAATTATTTCTAAGTATAGGTAATATAGTCAGCATGTTGCAAATGAAGTTCGGTCGGATATCGGCAGGTTATACTTAAGGATGCTTAAAAATTCTTATCATAACGGTATGCTTTAATTATATAATTGATAAAATATTATATAGAGAGCGTTTCAGTTTCCAACTCCATTCCTAGGATCTATTGAAGGACATAAGTAAGAATTAGAAACTTCACGACGCGTATAATTGACCATTCGAAAATTAATTCCCCATAGAGTATCGAGTGACATTTCAGCTTGCTGCCATATACTACCGAATTAAAATCTATTTCTCAATTTTTTTATTCTTAAGCAGCATCTTAACGAATACATAGGTTCCCATTATATCTTTTATATCGGAAGGATTCTGATTAGCTTTCCGAAGATACTTGGCTCGGTCCGGACCGGAAGACAATTAAATACTTGTTATATTTAATATTGATTCGGAGCGGCCGATGGACTATTTTAGTGATGTTATTTTAATGTAACTAGATTTTCTAGCGTAATAATATCGAATGTAAAACTTAAATATAAAACTATGAAAATAGATTTCCACCCGACTTTGACTCTAGTAGTACCTATATGTCAAAACAAAAACTTATTTCATTAAATTTTAAATGATTTCTGATTACATAACGAACAATTTCAAAAATCATAATTTTAATTATGTCGCCGTATCAATACAATGCTTTTGTTTAAATCAATTATTTCGATATTATGAAGATCGACGTCCATGCAATGCTCAGGTCTCCAGTGAGTGGACACAAATAAATGCATGATAAATATGAATAAGCAGGATGTGCGAGAATGAGTGCACGATCGCTTTTATTCCAAGACCAGGATCTGCACGATTGCACTAATTTAGATGTCTAAAAATGTACTCCTTGTGCAGATAGAAGTTTACATTTTATTTACTTTCATGTTACCCCGATCGTACCCGGTGAATAATCCTACTTTATAAAGAAAACACACCCTTCGCGTTTATCGATGGCACAGTACTATTTCAACCGAGAAATTATATTAGAAAAGTCATAGGAACCACACAATGCTGATATCGAAAGACATGAAATTTCATTAGTGTTACGTTTTGATGTATGGTCGTTTTTATTGCTTTTAAAAAGTGCACAGTTCTATTGTTCTATTGACTCAACGGTAAATATCTCTTGGTGGGATTCGTGGATGTCCTGATGGATTTCTTTCACTTATTTACATTTTAAGCTTCGGATCAATAATGACATTTCATTCCTCCTTTGAATTTTTAATGTTGACTCTATAAAAGGAGATGAAAACCATAACTTTCTCTTCCGTTGATGTACTTAATATAATAATTAAACATAATATTTGGAAAAATATTTAACATCAATCAGCAAATGCGTTCAATTCCACAATGACATGGTTTGTTTTTTCTCATACATAACAAAAAGCTTCGAACGATTGTCAGATAAGTTTTTGATTGCATTCAGCCCTTTTATGGTAATCCGATGTTTAGGAAACCGGTTAATGTTAATCTAATGATTCGAGTATTATCTCAGGAGCCTCTCACTTCACAACTGACCAAAGAATAAAGCCCACGGGTTGCATGTGAATCATAATTTAATATCATCAACATGAAACTTGTCTAAAATTCCACCGAAGATTAACTTACATTCAATATTCTCTATAAAAAAGCTGAAAGCGATTAAAATTATCTATACTTCTTTAACACGTTATGTTACGCTATGACTAGTCGGATCGATCGAGGCCCATTATCACAATAAAGAAAATTCCTTTCTTTCGTGGGAGACGACGTTTCACAATTTGCGTGAATGTTATGTATTGAATGTTCGGATTTTTTTCCGTGTATTTAACACCACACTCGATTCACATAATAGAATAGCAAAACTGCAGTTGATTCTAAACGTCGTAATACTACGACTTATAGCCGGAACTTTCGAATTTCGTTCTATTCGATTTCGAATTCTATATCTACGGAAAGCTAAAGTTAGAATAAATCTTCGCACGAGCTGTAGTGAAGACCGTAAAAGAGAGCTATGCTTGCAAGTTTCATTTTATCATCTTCGGTCTTGGGATGCGTTTCCACAAAAAGTTGTCCTTCAAAAGATTCAAATTTTCCCATTATTGCATTATGATACTCCTACCTCTTTTTCGCAGAGAATGTGAGGGTAGCTTCGTCCATTCCAACAAAGAACCATGAACAGAATGTGTCTTTAACGATGGATTGACTATGAGTAGAAAATATTCAGCCGCAAATGAGTTGATACGAAAATGTACATGCATTTAAAGTATTCGATTTGAGGCAAAATTCTCCTCAGGAAGATTCCAGATAGAGAACGATTTTCACGCATGCTCAGAGGATTAATGTTCATTTTGATCGCCTTTGAACTCCATTGGCATAGCCAAATAACATTAGAAATCATCGTGTGCATTTCAGAGCAAAAATCCATGTGAGAGAAAGTGTTTTAGGTTGATATCTTTGAGGTTGAAATTAGTACTACTTCGACCGGCAGTGTGGTTTCTGCTGAATATGTTTTCTTGTAAATTGTCCCTCTTTGAACTATGCTAAGGTATGAGAAGCTAGATCCATTTCTGAATCAAAAGGACAGCTATAATAACCTTTTGTTCATTTCCTCTATTCGTAATATACTTGTGGTTGAACTACACTAATTTCCCAAAGTATGGTGCTTGTAGTTTGCCCCCAAGAATACATTAATTGCACGACTTCTAACATTCAAGACTTTTTAATCCTCTTCCTGGACCAATGATCTTTTAGGCTACCGCAATGTCCCCAGTTCGATCATTGATAAAATTGACCGTTCTCATAAGTAATATACGCGTACTTCTCATGTATCGGTGGTATCTTTGTTATGCAAAATAATTCGAAATGATTGGGAAATTCCATCGAGATATAGGATTATTTTCTGAGGCTATGAACAACCAGTCCCCTAAACGAACGTTGCGATAGTCGAAGTCTCTGTTACATAAGAAAATGCAAGAAATTCAGCTGAATCCTTAGAATCATTCGTGGGAAAAAATGAGAGAATTCAATGTTCGGATCTGTAGCAGTTAGGAAATAAATTCTTCGTCAAATCGTAGGTTAGGACACTTAAGCTCATAATCACTTCGACTTTTCCAACGCTGATTTAATGGACTGCAGGTTCAAAGTGCACTTTACGTTTGGTAAATCTATAACTTAATAGTATGAGAGTTGCTTCAAAAGTAGTGGCATTCGGTTTATTCCACATCTTGATTAAATACGTAATCAATTACACTTTTCTTTTTTAGTCAAATCAGTTATTTGGTGTTTTCGTAATGGGAAGAGCATTTCGAAACTAGAATGTAAACCAATGATTTATTAACAATCATGATGAACGGGCAGTTCAAGAATTCTATAACGGAAATGAGTTTTGGTTAATTTTCTCATGGAGATCGAAGAACACGTGATACAATCATCAAATGTTAACATTATAGAAATTAACCCAATTTCAAGGAATATAAGCGTTTCGTTTGAAAAGTGTTCTCGGATCGATTCGTGGCGACTCAGGCCGTAACGAACCATTCTAAACGCAGTTTCTTATAGCCTCGAAGCTTCATTCGCACGGCAGATTTTGATTTAATCGATGCCTCGTATGAAAATTCGACTTGATCATTCAATCAAGCATTGTATTTTAATCTTAGCATTGGCGAATACTGTTGTTAGACTTGAGGGGCACTTCGGATTGTATGTTTAACCTCTTAAGTTCGGAGTCAATTTGAATGGCAAATTAAATGTACATATAGTAACTTAAAATGTGTTCACAACGTTAGCTAATTATTTCTAAGTATAGGTAATATGGTCAGCATGTTGCAAATGAAGTTCGGTCGGTTATCGGCAGGATATACTTGAGGATGCTTAAAAATTCTTATCATAACGGCATGCTTTAATTATATAATTGAGAAAATATTATATAGAGAGCGTTTCAGTTTCCAACTCCATTCCTAGGATCTATTGGAGGACATAAGTAAGAATTAGAAACTTCACGACGCGTATAATTGACCATTCGAAAATTAATTCCCCATAGAGTATCGAGTGACATTTCAGCTTGCTGCCATATACTACCGAATTAAAATCTATTTCTCAATTTTTTTATTCTTAAGCAGCATCTTAACGAATACATAGGTTCCCATTATATCTTTTATATCGGAAGGATTCTGATTAGCTTTCCGAAGATACTTGGCTCGGTCCGGACCGGAAGACAATTAAATACTTGTTATATTTAATATTGATTCGGAGCGGCCGATGGACTATTTTAGTGATGTTATTTTAATGTAACTAGATTTTCTAGCGTAATAATATCGAATGTAACACTTGAATATAAAACTATGAAAATAGATTTCCACCCGACTTTGACTCTAGTAGTACCTATCTGTCAAAACAAAAACTTATTTCATTAAATTTTAAATGATTTCTGATTACATAACGAACAATTTCAAAAATCATAATTTGAATTATGTCGCCGTATCAATACAATGCTTTTGTTTAAATCAATTATTTCGATATTATGAAGATCGACGTCCATGCAATGCTCAGGTCTCCAGTGAGTGGACACAAATAAATGCATGATAAATATGAATAAGCAGGATGTGCGAGAATGAGTGCACGATCGCTTTTATTCCAAGACCAGGATCTGCACGATTGCACTAATTTAGATGTCTAAAAATGTACTCCTTGTGCAGATAGAAGTTTACATTTTATTTACTTTCATGTTACCCCGATCGTACCCCGTGAATAATCCTACTTTATAAAGAAAACACACCCTTCGCGTTTATCGATGGCACAGTACTATTTCAACCGAGAAATTATATTAGAAAAGTCATAGGAACCACACAATGCTGATATCGAAAGACATGAAATTTCATTAGTGTTACGTTTTGATGTATGGTCGTTTTTATTGCTTTTAAAAAGTGCACAGTTCTATTGTTCTATTGACTCAACGGTAAATATCTCTTGGTGGGATTCGTGGATGTCCTGATGGGTTTCTTTCACTTATTTACATTTTAAGCTTCGGATCAATAATGACATTTCATTCCTCCTTTGAATTTTTAATGTTCACTCTATAAAAGGAGATGAAAACCATAACTTTCTCTTCCGTTGATGTACTTAATATAATAATTATACATAATATTTGGAAAAATATTTAACATCAATCAGCAAATGCGTTCAATTCCACAATGACATGGTTTGTTTTTTCTCATACATAACAAAAAGCTTCGAACGATTGTCAGATAAGTTTTCGATTGCATTCAGCCCTTTTATGGTAATCCGATGTTTAGGAAACCGGTTAATGTTAATCTAATGATTCGAGTATTATCTCAGGAGCCTCTCACTTCACAACTGACCAAAGAATAAAGCCCACGGGTTGCATGTGAATCATAATTTAATATCATCAACATGAAACTTGTCTAAAATTCCACCGAAGATTAACTTACATTCAATATTCTCTATAAAAAAGCTGAAAGCGATTAAAATTATCTATACTTCTTTAACACGTTGTGTTACGCTATGGCTAGTCGGATCGATCGAGGCCCATTATCACAATAAAGAAAATTCCTTTCTTTCGTGGGAGACGACGTTTCACAATTTGCGTGAATGTTATGTATTGAATGTTCGGATTTTTTTCCGTGTATTTAACACCACACTCGATTCACATAATAGAATAGCAAAACTGCAGTTGATTCTAAACGTCGTAATACTACGACTTATAGCCGGAACTTTCGAATTTCGTTCTATTCGATTTCGAATTCTATATCTACGGAAAGCTAAAGTTAGAATAAATCTTTGCACGAGCTGTAGTGAAGACCGTAAAAGAGAGCTATGCTTGCAAGTTTCATTTTATCATCTTCGGTCTTGGGATGCGTTTCCACAAAAAGTTGTCCTTCAAAAGATTCAAATTTTCCCATTATTGCATTATGATACTCCTACCTCTTTTTCGCAGAGAATGTGAGGGTAGCTTCGTCCATTCCAACAAAGAACCATGAACAGAATGTGTCTTTAACGATGGATTGACTATGAGTAGAAAATATTCAGCCGCAAATGAGTTGATACGAAAATGTACATGCATTTAAAGTATTCGATTTGAGGCAAAATTCTCCTCAGGAAGATTCCAGATAGAGAACGATTTTCACGCATGCTCAGAGGATTAATGTTCATTTTGATCGCCTTTGAACTCCATTGGCATAGCCAAATAACATTAGAAATCATCGTGTGCATTTCAGAGCAAAAATCCATGTGAGAGAAAGTGTTTTAGGTTGATATCTTTGAGGTTGAAATTAGTACTACTTCGACCGGCAGTGTGGTTTCTGCTGAATATTTTTTCTTGTAAATTGTCCCTCTTTGAACTATGCTAAGGTATGAGAAGCTAGATCCATTTCTGAATCAAAAGGACAGCTATAATAACCTTTTGTTCATTTCCTCTATTCGTAATATACTTGTGGTTGAACTACTCTAATTTCCCAAAGTATGGTGCTTGTAGTTTGCCCCCAAGAATACATTAATTGCACGACTTCTAACATTCAAGACTTTTTAATCCTCTTCCTGGACCAATGATCTTTTAGGCTACCGCAATGTCCCCAGTTCGATCATTGATAAAATTGACCGTTCTCATAAGTAATATACGCGTACTTCTCATGTATCGGTGGTATCTTTGTTATGCAAAATAATTCGAAATGATTGGGAAATTCCATCGAGATATAGGATTATTTTCTGAGGCTATGAACAACCAGTCCCCTAAACGAACGTTGCGATAGTCGAAGTCTCTGTTACATAAGAAAATGCAAGAAATTCAGCTGAATCCTTAGAATCATTCGTGGGAAAAAATGAGAGAATTCAATGTTCGGATCTGTAGCAGTTAGGAAATAAATTCTTCGTCAAATCGTAGGTTAGGACACTTAAGCTCATAATCACTTCGACTTTTCCAACGCTGATATAATGGACTGCAGGTTCAAAGTGCACTTTACGTTTGGTAAATCTATAACTTAATAGTATGAGAGTTGCTTCAAAGGTAGTGGCATTCGGTTTATTCCACATCTTGATTAAATACGTAATCAATTACACTTTTCTTTTTTAGTCAAATCAGTTATTTGGTGTTTTCGTAATGGGAAGAGCATTTCGAAACTAGAATGTAAACCAATGATTTATTAACAATCATGATGAACGGGCAGTTCAAGAATTCTATACCGGAAAAGAGTTTTGGTTAATTTTCTCATGGAGATCGAAGAACACGTGATACAATCATCAAATGTTAACATTATAGAAATTAACCCAATTTCAAGGAATATAAGCGTTAAGTTTAAAAAGTATCCTCTGATCGATTCGTGGCGACTCAGGCCGTAACGAACCATTCTAAACGCAGTTTCTTATAGCCTCGAAGCTTCATTCGCACGGCAGATTTTGATTTAATCGATGCCTCGTATGAAAATTCGACTTGATCATTCAATCAAGCCTTGTATTTTAATCTTAGCATTGGCGAAAACTGTTGTTAGACTTGAGGGGCACTTCGGATTGTATGTTTAACCTCTTAAGTTCGGAGTCCATTTGAATGGCAAATTAAATGTACATATAGTACCTTAAAATGTGTTCACAACGTTAGCTAATTATTTCTAAGTATAGGTAATATGGTCAGCATGTTGCAAATGAAGTTCGGTCGGATATCGGCAGGTTATACTTGAGGATGCTTAAAAATTCTTATCATAACGGTATGCTTTAATTATATAATTGATAAAATATTATATAGAGAGCGTTTCAGTTTCCAACTCCATTCCTAGGATCTATTGAAGGACATAAGTAAGAATTAGAAACTTCACGACGCGTATAATTGACTATTCGAAAATTAATTCCCCATAGAGTATCGAGTGACATTTCAGCTTGCTGCCATATACTACCGAATTAAAATCTATTTCTCAATTTTTTTATTTTTAAGCAGCATCTTAACGAATACATAGGTTCCTATTATATCTTTTATATCGGAAGGATTCTGATTAGCTTTCCGAAGATACTTGGCTCGGTCCGGACCGGAAGTCAATTAAATACTTGTTATATTTAATATTAATTCGGAGCGGCCGATGGACTATTTTAGTGATGTTATTTTAATGTAACTAGATTTTCTAGCGTGATAATATCGAATGTTACACTTGAATATAAAACTATGAAAATAGATTTCCGCCCGACTTTGACTCTAGTAGTACCTATCTGTCAAAACAAAAACTTATTTCATTAAATTTTAAATGATTTCTGATTACATAACGAACAATTTCAGAAATCATAATCTGAATTATGTCGCCGTATCAATACAATGCTTTTGTTTAAATCAATTATTTCGATATTATGAAGATCGACGTCCATGCAATGCTCAGGTCTCCAGTGAGTGGACACAAATAAATGCATGATAAATATGAATAAGCAGGATGTGCGAGAATGAGTGCACGATCGCTTTTATTCCAAGACCAGGATCTGCACGATTGCACTAATTTAGATGTCTAAAAATGTACTCCTTGTGCAGATAGAAGTTTACATTTTATTTACCTTCATGTTACCCCGATCGTACCCGGTGAATAATCCTACTTTATAAAGAAAACACACCCTTCGCGTTTATCGATGGCACAGTACTATTTCAACCGAGAAATTATATTAGAAAAGTCATAGGAACCACTCAATGTTGATATCAAAAGACATGAAATTTCATTAGTGTTACGTTTTGATGTATGGTCGTTTTTATTGCTTTTAAAAAGTGCACAGTTCTATTGTTCTATTGACTCAACGGTAAATATCTCTTGGTGGGATTCGTGGATGTCCTGATGGATTTCTTTCACTTATTTACATTTTAAGTTTCGGATCAATAATGACATTTCATTCCTCCTTTGAATCTTTAATGTTGACTCTATAAAAGGAGATGAAAACCATAACTTTCTCTTCCGTTGATGTACTTAATTTTTATAATTAAACATAATATTTGGAAAAATATTTAACATCCATCAGCAAATGCATTCAATTCCACAATGACATGGTTTGTTTTTTCTCATGCATAACTTTAATCTTCGAACGATTGTCAGATAAGTTTTTGATTGCATTCAGCCCTTTTATGGTAATCCGATGTTTAGGAAACCGGTTAATGTTAATCTAATGATTCGAGTATTATCTCAGGAGCCTCTCACTTCACAACTGACCAAAGAATAAAGCCCACGGGTTGCATGTGAATCATAATTTAATATCATCAACATGAAACTTGTGTAAAATTCCACCGAAGATTAACTTACATTCAATTTTCTCTATAAAAAAGCTGAAAGCGATTAAAATTATCTATACTTCTTTAACACGTTGTGTTACGCTATGACTAGTCGGATCGATCGAGTCCCATTATCACAGTAAAGAAAATTCCTTTCTTTCGTGGGAGACGACGTTTCACAATTTGCGTGAATGTTATGTATTGAATGTTCGGATTTTCTTCCGTGTATTTAACACCACACTCGATTCACATAATAGAATAGCAAAACTGCAGTTGATTCTAAACGTCGTAATACTACGACTTATAGCCGGAACTTTCGAATTTCGTTCTATTCGATTTCGAATTCTATATCTACGGAAAGCTAAAGTTAGAATAAATCTTTGCACGAGCTGTAGTGAAGACCGTAAAAGAGAGCTATGCTTGCAAGTTTCATTTTATCATCTTCGGTCTTGGGATGCGTTTCCACAAAAAGTTGTCCTTCAAAAGATTCAAATTTTCCCATTATTGCATTATGATACTCCTACCTCTTTTTCGCAGAGAATGTGAGGGTAGCTTCGTCCATTCCAACAAAGAACCATGAACAGAATGTGTCTTTAACGATGGATTGACTATGAGTAGAAAATATTCAGCCGCAAATGAGTTGATACGAAAATGTACATGCATTTAAAGTATTCGATTTGAGGCAAAATTCTCCTCAGGAAGATTCCAGATAGAGAACGATTTTCACGCATGCTCAGAGGATTAATGTTCATTTTGATCGCCTTTGAACTCCATTGGCATAGCCAAATAACATTAGAAATCATCGTGTGCATTTCAGAGCAAAAATCCATGTGAGAGAAAGTGTTTTAGGTTGATATCTTTGGGGTTGAAATTAGTACTACTTCGACCGGCAGTGTGGTTTCTGCTGAATATTTTTTCTTGTAAATTGTCCCTCTTTGAACTATGCTAAGGTATGAGAAGCTAGATCCATTTCTGAATCAAAAGGACAGCTATAATAACCTTTTGTTCATTTCCTCTATTCGTAATATACTTGTGGTTGAACTACTCTAATTTCCCAAAGTATGGTGCTTGTAGTTTGCCCCCAAGAATACATTAATTGCACGACTTCTAACATTCAAGACTTTTTAATCCTCTTCCTGGACCAATGATCTTTTAGGCTACCGCAATGTCCCCAGTTCGATCATTGATAAAATTGACCGTTCTCATAAGTAATATACGCGTACTTCTCATGTATCGGTGGTATCTTTGTTATGCAAAATAATTCGAAATGATTGGGAAATTCCATCGAGATATAGGATTATTTTCTGAGGCTATGAACAACCAGTCCCCTAGACGAACGTTGCGATAGTCGAAGTCTCTGTTACATAAGAAAATGCAAGAAATTCAGCTGAATCCTTAGAATCATTCGTGGGAAAAAATGAGAGAATTCAATGTTCGGATCTGTAGCAGTTAGGAAATAAATTCTTCGTCAAATCGTAGGTTAGGACACTTAAGCTCATAATCACTTCGACTTTTCCAACGCTGATTTAATGGACTGCAGGTTCAAAGTGCACTTTACGTTTGGTAAATCTATAACTTAATAGTATGAGAGTTGCTTCAAAGGTAGTGGCATTCGGTTTATTCCACATCTTGATTAAATACGTAATCAATTACACTTTTCTTTTTTAGTCACATCAGTTATTTGGTGTTTTCGTAATGGGAAGAGCATTTCGAAACTAGAATGTAAACCAATGATTTATTAACAATCATGATGAACGGGCAGTTCAAGAATTCTATAACGGAAATGAGTTTTGGTTAATTTTCTCATGGAGATCGAAGAACACGTGATACAATCATCAAATGTTAACATTATAGAAATTAACCCAATTTCAAGGAATATAAGCGTTTCGTTTGAAAAGTGTTCTCGGATCGATTCGTGGCGACTCAGGCCGTAACGAACCATTCTAAACGCAGTTTCTTATAGCCTCGAAGCTTCATTCGCACGGCAGATTTTGATTTAATCGATGCCTCGTATGAAAATTCGACTTGATCATTCAATCAAGCATTGTATTTTAATCTTAGCATTGGCGAATACTGTTGTTAGACTTGAGGGGCACTTCGGATTGTATGTTTAACCTCTTAAGTTCGGAGTCAATTTGAATGGCAAATTAAATGTACATATAGTAACTTAAAATGTGTTCACAACGTTAGCTAATTATTTCTAAGTATAGGTAATATGGTCAGCATGTTGCAAATGAAGTTCGGTCGGTTATCGGCAGGATATACTTGAGGATGCTTAAAAATTCTTATCATAACGGCATGCTTTAATTATATAATTGAGAAAATATTATATAGAGAGCGTTTCAGTTTCCAACTCCATTCCTAGGATCTATTGGAGGACATAAGTAAGAATTAGAAACTTCACGACGCGTATAATTGACCATTCGAAAATTAATTCCCCATAGAGTATCGAGTGACATTTCAGCTTGCTGCCATATACTACCGAATTAAAATCTATTTCTCAATTTTTTTATTCTTAAGCAGCATCTTAACGAATACATAGGTTCCCATTATATCTTTTATATCGGAAGGATTCTGATTAGCTTTCCGAAGATACTTGGCTCGGTCCGGACCGGAAGACAATTAAATACTTGTTATATTTAATATTGATTCGGAGCGGCCGATGGACTATTTTAGTGATGTTATTTTAATGTAACTAGATTTTCTAGCGTGATAATATCGAATGTAACACTTGAATATAAAACTATGAAAATAGATTTCCGCCCGACTTTGACTCTAGTAGTACCTATCTGTCAAAACAAAAACTTATTTCATTAAATTTTAAATGATTTCTGATTACATAACGAACAATTTCAAAAATCATAATTTGAATTATGTCGCCGTATCAATACAATGCTTTTGTTTAAATCAATTATTTCGATATTATGAAGATCGACGTCCATGCAATGCTCAGGTCTCCAGTGAGTGGACACAAATAAATGCATGATAAATATGAATAAGCAGGATGTGCGAGAATGAGTGCACGATCGCTTTTATTCCAAGACCAGGATCTGCACGATTGCACTAATTTAGATGTCTAAAAATGTACTCCTTGTGCAGATAGAAGTTTACATTTTATTTACTTTCATGTTACCCCGATCGTACCCCGTGAATAATCCTACTTTATAAAGAAAACACACCCTTCGCGTTTATCGATGGCACAGTACTATTTCAACCGAGAAATTATATTAGAAAAGTCATAGGAACCACACAATGCTGATATCGAAAGACATGAAATTTCATTAGTGTTACGTTTTGATGTATGGTCGTTTTTATTGCTTTTAAAAAGTGCACAGTTCTATTGTTCTATTGACTCAACGGTAAATATCTCTTGGTGGGATTCGTGGATGTCCTGATGGGTTTCTTTCACTTATTTACATTTTAAGCTTCGGATCAATAATGACATTTCATTCCTCCTTTGAATTTTTAATGTTCACTCTATAAAAGGAGATGAAAACCATAACTTTCTCTTCCGTTGATGTACTTAATATAATAATTATACATAATATTTGGAAAAATATTTAACATCAATCAGCAAATGCGTTCAATTCCACAATGACATGGTTTGTTTTTTCTCATACATAACAAAAAGCTTCGAACGATTGTCAGATAAGTTTTCGATTGCATTCAGCCCTTTTATGGTAATCCGATGTTTAGGAAACCGGTTAATGTTAATCTAATGATTCGAGTATTATCTCAGGAGCCTCTCACTTCACAACTGACCAAAGAATAAAGCCCACGGGTTGCATGTGAATCATAATTTAATATCATCAACATGAAACTTGTCTAAAATTCCACCGAAGATTAACTTACATTCAATATTCTCTATAAAAAAGCTGAAAGCGATTAAAATTATCTATACTTCTTTAACACGTTGTGTTACGCTATGGCTAGTCGGATCGATCGAGGCCCATTATCACAATAAAGAAAATTCCTTTCTTTCGTGGGAGACGACGTTTCACAATTTGCGTGAATGTTATGTATTGAATGTTCGGATTTTTTTCCGTGTATTTAACACCACACTCGATTCACATAATAGAATAGCAAAACTGCAGTTGATTCTAAACGTCGTAATACTACGACTTATAGCCGGAACTTTCGAATTTCGTTCTATTCGATTTCGAATTCTATATCTACGGAAAGCTAAAGTTAGAATAAATCTTTGCACGAGCTGTAGTGAAGACCGTAAAAGAGAGCTATGCTTGCAAGTTTCATTTTATCATCTTCGGTCTTGGGATGCGTTTCCACAAAAAGTTGTCCTTCAAAAGATTCAAATTTTCCCATTATTGCATTATGATACTCCTACCTCTTTTTCGCAGAGAATGTGAGGGTAGCTTCGTCCATTCCAACAAAGAACCATGAACAGAATGTGTCTTTAACGATGGATTGACTATGAGTAGAAAATATTCAGCCGCAAATGAGTTGATACGAAAATGTACATGCATTTAAAGTATTCGATTTGAGGCAAAATTCTCCTCAGGAAGATTCCAGATAGAGAACGATTTTCACGCATGCTCAGAGGATTAATGTTCATTTTGATCGCCTTTGAACTCCATTGGCATAGCCAAATAACATTAGAAATCATCGTGTGCATTTCAGAGCAAAAATCCATGTGAGAGAAAGTGTTTTAGGTTGATATCTTTGAGGTTGAAATTAGTACTACTTCGACCGGCAGTGTGGTTTCTGCTGAATATTTTTTCTTGTAAATTGTCCCTCTTTGAACTATGCTAAGGTATGAGAAGCTAGATCCATTTCTGAATCAAAAGGACAGCTATAATAACCTTTTGTTCATTTCCTCTATTCGTAATATACTTGTGGTTGAACTACTCTAATTTCCCAAAGTATGGTGCTTGTAGTTTGCCCCCAAGAATACATTAATTGCACGACTTCTAACATTCAAGACTTTTTAATCCTCTTCCTGGACCAATGATCTTTTAGGCTACCGCAATGTCCCCAGTTCGATCATTGATAAAATTGACCGTTCTCATAAGTAATATACGCGTACTTCTCATGTATCGGTGGTATCTTTGTTATGCAAAATAATTCGAAATGATTGGGAAATTCCATCGAGATATAGGATTATTTTCTGAGGCTATGAACAACCAGTCCCCTAAACGAACGTTGCGATAGTCGAAGTCTCTGTTACATAAGAAAATGCAAGAAATTCAGCTGAATCCTTAGAATCATTCGTGGGAAAAAATGAGAGAATTCAATGTTCGGATCTGTAGCAGTTAGGAAATAAATTCTTCGTCAAATCGTAGGTTAGGACACTTAAGCTCATAATCACTTCGACTTTTCCAACGCTGATATAATGGACTGCAGGTTCAAAGTGCACTTTACGTTTGGTAAATCTATAACTTAATAGTATGAGAGTTGCTTCAAAGGTAGTGGCATTCGGTTTATTCCACATCTTGATTAAATACGTAATCAATTACACTTTTCTTTTTTAGTCAAATCAGTTATTTGGTGTTTTCGTAATGGGAAGAGCATTTCGAAACTAGAATGTAAACCAATGATTTATTAACAATCATGATGAACGGGCAGTTCAAGAATTCTATACCGGAAAAGAGTTTTGGTTAATTTTCTCATGGAGATCGAAGAACACGTGATACAATCATCAAATGTTAACATTATAGAAATTAACCCAATTTCAAGGAATATAAGCGTTAAGTTTAAAAAGTATCCTCTGATCGATTCGTGGCGACTCAGGCCGTAACGAACCATTCTAAACGCAGTTTCTTATAGCCTCGAAGCTTCATTCGCACGGCAGATTTTGATTTAATCGATGCCTCGTATGAAAATTCGACTTGATCATTCAATCAAGCCTTGTATTTTAATCTTAGCATTGGCGAAAACTGTTGTTAGACTTGAGGGGCACTTCGGATTGTATGTTTAACCTCTTAAGTTCGGAGTCCATTTGAATGGCAAATTAAATGTACATATAGTACCTTAAAATGTGTTCACAACGTTAGCTAATTATTTCTAAGTATAGGTAATATGGTCAGCATGTTGCAAATGAAGTTCGGTCGGATATCGGCAGGTTATACTTGAGGATGCTTAAAAATTCTTATCATAACGGTATGCTTTAATTATATAATTGATAAAATATTATATAGAGAGCGTTTCAGTTTCCAACTCCATTCCTAGGATCTATTGAAGGACATAAGTAAGAATTAGAAACTTCACGACGCGTATAATTGACTATTCGAAAATTAATTCCCCATAGAGTATCGAGTGACATTTCAGCTTGCTGCCATATACTACCGAATTAAAATCTATTTCTCAATTTTTTTATTTTTAAGCAGCATCTTAACGAATACATAGGTTCCTATTATATCTTTTATATCGGAAGGATTCTGATTAGCTTTCCGAAGATACTTGGCTCGGTCCGGACCGGAAGTCAATTAAATACTTGTTATATTTAATATTAATTCGGAGCGGCCGATGGACTATTTTAGTGATGTTATTTTAATGTAACTAGATTTTCTAGCGTGATAATATCGAATGTTACACTTGAATATAAAACTATGAAAATAGATTTCCGCCCGACTTTGACTCTAGTAGTACCTATCTGTCAAAACAAAAACTTATTTCATTAAATTTTAAATGATTTCTGATTACATAACGAACAATTTCAGAAATCATAATCTGAATTATGTCGCCGTATCAATACAATGCTTTTGTTTAAATCAATTATTTCGATATTATGAAGATCGACGTCCATGCAATGCTCAGGTCTCCAGTGAGTGGACACAAATAAATGCATGATAAATATGAATAAGCAGGATGTGCGAGAATGAGTGCACGATCGCTTTTATTCCAAGACCAGGATCTGCACGATTGCACTAATTTAGATGTCTAAAAATGTACTCCTTGTGCAGATAGAAGTTTACATTTTATTTACCTTCATGTTACCCCGATCGTACCCGGTGAATAATCCTACTTTATAAAGAAAACACACCCTTCGCGTTTATCGATGGCACAGTACTATTTCAACCGAGAAATTATATTAGAAAAGTCATAGGAACCACTCAATGTTGATATCAAAAGACATGAAATTTCATTAGTGTTACGTTTTGATGTATGGTCGTTTTTATTGCTTTTAAAAAGTGCACAGTTCTATTGTTCTATTGACTCAACGGTAAATATCTCTTGGTGGGATTCGTGGATGTCCTGATGGATTTCTTTCACTTATTTACATTTTAAGTTTCGGATCAATAATGACATTTCATTCCTCCTTTGAATCTTTAATGTTGACTCTATAAAAGGAGATGAAAACCATAACTTTCTCTTCCGTTGATGTACTTAATTTTTATAATTAAACATAATATTTGGAAAAATATTTAACATCCATCAGCAAATGCATTCAATTCCACAATGACATGGTTTGTTTTTTCTCATGCATAACTTTAATCTTCGAACGATTGTCAGATAAGTTTTTGATTGCATTCAGCCCTTTTATGGTAATCCGATGTTTAGGAAACCGGTTAATGTTAATCTAATGATTCGAGTATTATCTCAGGAGCCTCTCACTTCACAACTGACCAAAGAATAAAGCCCACGGGTTGCATGTGAATCATAATTTAATATCATCAACATGAAACTTGTGTAAAATTCCACCGAAGATTAACTTACATTCAATTTTCTCTATAAAAAAGCTGAAAGCGATTAAAATTATCTATACTTCTTTAACACGTTGTGTTACGCTATGACTAGTCGGATCGATCGAGTCCCATTATCACAGTAAAGAAAATTCCTTTCTTTCGTGGGAGACGACGTTTCACAATTTGCGTGAATGTTATGTATTGAATGTTCGGATTTTCTTCCGTGTATTTAACACCACACTCGATTCACATAATAGAATAGCAAAACTGCAGTTGATTCTAAACGTCGTAATACTACGACTTATAGCCGGAACTTTCGAATTTCGTTCTATTCGATTTCGAATTCTATATCTACGGAAAGCTAAAGTTAGAATAAATCTTTGCACGAGCTGTAGTGAAGACCGTAAAAGAGAGCTATGCTTGCAAGTTTCATTTTATCATCTTCGGTCTTGGGATGCGTTTCCACAAAAAGTTGTCCTTCAAAAGATTCAAATTTTCCCATTATTGCATTATGATACTCCTACCTCTTTTTCGCAGAGAATGTGAGGGTAGCTTCGTCCATTCCAACAAAGAACCATGAACAGAATGTGTCTTTAACGATGGATTGACTATGAGTAGAAAATATTCAGCCGCAAATGAGTTGATACGAAAATGTACATGCATTTAAAGTATTCGATTTGAGGCAAAATTCTCCTCAGGAAGATTCCAGATAGAGAACGATTTTCACGCATGCTCAGAGGATTAATGTTCATTTTGATCGCCTTTGAACTCCATTGGCATAGCCAAATAACATTAGAAATCATCGTGTGCATTTCAGAGCAAAAATCCATGTGAGAGAAAGTGTTTTAGGTTGATATCTTTGGGGTTGAAATTAGTACTACTTCGACCGGCAGTGTGGTTTCTGCTGAATATTTTTTCTTGTAAATTGTCCCTCTTTGAACTATGCTAAGGTATGAGAAGCTAGATCCATTTCTGAATCAAAAGGACAGCTATAATAACCTTTTGTTCATTTCCTCTATTCGTAATATACTTGTGGTTGAACTACTCTAATTTCCCAAAGTATGGTGCTTGTAGTTTGCCCCCAAGAATACATTAATTGCACGACTTCTAACATTCAAGACTTTTTAATCCTCTTCCTGGACCAATGATCTTTTAGGCTACCGCAATGTCCCCAGTTCGATCATTGATAAAATTGACCGTTCTCATAAGTAATATACGCGTACTTCTCATGTATCGGTGGTATCTTTGTTATGCAAAATAATTCGAAATGATTGGGAAATTCCATCGAGATATAGGATTATTTTCTGAGGCTATGAACAACCAGTCCCCTAGACGAACGTTGCGATAGTCGAAGTCTCTGTTACATAAGAAAATGCAAGAAATTCAGCTGAATCCTTAGAATCATTCGTGGGAAAAAATGAGAGAATTCAATGTTCGGATCTGTAGCAGTTAGGAAATAAATTCTTCGTCAAATCGTAGGTTAGGACACTTAAGCTCATAATCACTTCGACTTTTCCAACGCTGATTTAATGGACTGCAGGTTCAAAGTGCACTTTACGTTTGGTAAATCTATAACTTAATAGTATGAGAGTTGCTTCAAAGGTAGTGGCATACGGTTTATTCCACATCTTGATTAAATACGTAATCAATTACACTTTTCTTTTTTAGTCACATCAGTTATTTGGTGTTTTCGTAATGGGAAGAGCATTTCGAAACTAGAATGTAAACCAATGATTTATTAACAATCATGATGAACGGGCAGTTCAAGAATTCTATACCGGAAAAGGGTTTTGGTTAATTTTCTCATGGAGATCGAAGAACACGTGATACAATCATCAAATGTTAACATTATAGAAATTAACCCAATTTCAAGGAATATAAGCGTTAAGTTTAAAAAGTATCCTCTGATCGATTCGTGGCGACTCAGGCCGTAACGAACCATTCTAAACGCAGTTTCTTATAGCCTCGAAGCTTCATTCGCACGGCAGATTTTGATTTAATCGATGCCTCGTATGAAAATTCGACTTGATCATTCAATCAAGCCTTGTATTTTAATCTTAGCATTGGCGAAAACTGTTGTTAGACTTGAGGGGCACTTCGGATTGTATGTTTAACCTCCTAAGTTCGGAGTCCATTTGAATGGCAAATTAAATGTACATATAGTGACTTAAAATGTGTTCACAACGTTAGCTAATTATTTCTAAGTATAGGTAATATGGTCAGCATGTTGCAAATGAAGTTCGGTCGGATATCGGCAGGTTATACATGAGGATGCTTAAAAATTCTTATCATAACGGTATGCTTTAATTATATAATTGATAAAATATTATATAGAGAGCGTTTCAATTTCCAACTCCATTCCTAGGATCTATTGAAGGACATAAGTAAGAATTAGAAACTTCACGACGCGTATAATTGACCATTCGAAAATTAATTCCCCATAGAGTATCGAGTGGCATTTCAGCTTGCTGCCATATACTACAGAATTAAAATCTATTTCTCAATTTTTTTATTCTTAAGCAGCATCTTAACGAATACATAGGTTCCTATTATATCTTTTATATCGGAAGGATTCTGAATAGCTTTCCGAAGATACTTGGCTCGGTCCGGACCGGAAGTCAATTAAATACTTGTTATATTTAATATTAATTCGGAGCGGCCGATGGACTATTTTAGTGATGTTATTTTAATGTAACTAGATTTTCTAGCGTGATAATATCGAATGTTACACTTGAATATAAAACTATGAAAATAGATTTCCGCCCGACTTTGACTCTAGTAGTACCTATCTGTCAAAACAAAAACTTATTTCATTAAATTTTAAATGATTTCTGATTACATAACGAACAATTTCAAAAATCATAATTTGAATTATGTCGCCGTATCAATACAATGCTTTTGTTTAAATCAATTATTTCGATATTATGAAGATCGACGTCCATGCAATGCTCAGGTCTCCAGTGAGTGGACACAAATAAATGCATGATAAATATGAATAAGCAGGATGTGCGAGAATGAGTGCACGATCGCTTTTATTCCAAGACCAGGATCTGCACGATTGCACTAATTTAGATGTCTAAAAATGTACTCCTTGTGCAGATAGAAGTTTACATTTTATTTACCTTCATGTTACCCCGATCGTACCCGGTGAATAATCCTACTTTATAAAGAAAACACACCCTTCGCGTTTATCGATGGCACAGTACTATTTCAACCGAGAAATTATATTAGAAAAGTCATAGGAACCACACAATGTTGATATCAAAAGACATGAAATTTCATTAGTGTTACGTTTTGATGTATGGTCGTTTTTATTGCTTTTAAAAAGTGCACAGTTCTATTGTTCTATTGACTCAACGGTAAATATCTCTTGGTGGGATTCGTGGATGTCCTGATGGATTTCTTTCACTTATTTACATTTTAAGTTTCGGATCAATAATGACATTTCATTCCTCCTTTGAATTTTTAATGTTGACTCTATAAAAGGAGATGAAAACCATAACTTTCTCTTCCGTTGATGTACTTAATTTAATAATTAAACATAATATTTGGAAAAATATTTAACATCCATCAGCAAATGCATTCAATTCCACAATGACATAGTTCGTTTTTTCTCATACATAACAAAAAGCTTCGAACGATTGTCAGATAAGTTTTTGATTGCATTCAGCCCTTTTATGGTAATCCGATGTTTAGGAAACCGGTTAATGTTAATCTAATGATTCGAGTATTATCTCAGGAGCCTCTCACTTCACAACTGACCAAAGAATAAAGCCCACGGGTTGCATGTGAATCATAATTTAATATCATCAACATGAAACTTGTGTAAAATTCCACCGAAGATTAACTTACATTCAATTTTCTCTATAAAAAAGCTGAAAGCGATTAAAATTATCTATACTTCTTTAACACGTTGTGTTACGCTATGACTAGTCGGATCGATCGAGGCCCATTATCACAATAAAGAAAATTCCTTTCTTTCGTGGGAGACGACGTTTCACAATTTGCGTGAATGTTATGTATTGAATGTTCGGATTTTTTTCCGTGTATTTAACACCACACTCGATTCACATTATAGAATAGCAAAACTGCAGTTGATTCTAAACGTCATAATACTACGACTTATAGCTCGAACTTTCGAATTTCATTCTAATCGATTTCGAATTCTATATCTACGGAAAGCTAAAGTTAGAATAAATCTTCGCACGAGCTGTAGTGAAGACCGTAAAAGAGAGCTATGCTTGCAAGTTTCATTTTATCATCTTCGGTCTTGGGATGCGTTTCCACAAAAAGTTGTCCTTCAAAAGATTCAAATTTTCCAATTATTGCATTATGATACTCCTACCTCTTTTTCGCAGAGAATGTGAGGGTACTTTCGTCCATTCCAACAAAGAACCATGAACAGAATGTGTCTTTAACGATCGATTGACTATGAGTAGAAAATATTCAGCCGCAAATGAGTTGATACGAAAATGTACATGCATTTAAAGTATTCGATTTGAGGCAAAATTCTCCTCAGGAAGATTCCAGAAAGAGAAAGATTTTCACGCATGCTCAGAGGATTAATGTTCATTTTGATCGCCTTTGAACTCCATTGGCATAGCCAAATAACATTAGAAATCATCGTGTGCATTTCAGAGCAAAAATCCATGTGAGAGAAAGTGTTTTAGGTTGATATCTTTGAGGTTGAAATTAGTACTACTTCGACCGGCAGTGTGGTTTCTGCTGAATATTTTTTCTTGTAAATTGTCCCTCTTTGAACTATGCTAAGGTATGAGAAGCTAGATCCATTTCTGAATCAAAAGGACAGCTATAATAACCTTTTGTTCACTTCCTCTATTCGTAATATACTTGTGGTTGAACTACTCTAATTTCCCAAAGTATGGTGCTTGTAGTTTGCCCCCAAGAATACATTAATTGCACGACTTCTAACATTCAACACTTTTTAATCCTCTTCCTGGACCAATGATCTTTTAGGCTACCGCAATGTCCCCAGTTCGATCATTGATAAAATTGACCGTTCTCATAAGTAATATACGCGTACTTCTCATGTATCGGTGGTATCTTTGTTATGCAAAATAATTCGAAATGATTGGGAAATTCCATCGAGATATAGGATTATTTTCTGAGGCTATGAACAACCAGTCCCCTAGACGAACGTTGCGATAGTCGAAGTCTCTGTTACATAAGAAAATGCAAGAAATTCAGCTGAATCCTTAGAATCATTCGTGGGAAAAAATGAGAGAATTCAATGTTCGGATCTGTAGCAGTTAGGAAATAAATTCTTCGTCAAATCGTAGGTTAGGACACTTAAGCTCATAATCACTTCGACTTTTCCAACGCTGATTTAATGGACTGCAGGTTCAAAGTGCACTTTACGTTTGGTAAATCTATAACTTAATAGTATGAGAGTTGCTTCAAAGGTAGTGGCATACGGTTTATTCCACATCTTGATTAAATACGTAATCAATTACACTTTTCTTTTTTAGTCACATCAGTTATTTGGTGTTTTCGTAATGGGAAGAGCATTTCGAAACTAGAATGTAAACCAATGATTTATTAACAATCATGATGAACGGGCAGTTCAAGAATTCTATACCGGAAAAGAGTTTTGGTTAATTTTCTCATGGAGATCGAAGAACACGTGATACAATCATCAAATGTTAACATTATAGAAATTAACCCAATTTCAAGGAATATAAGCGTTAAGTTTAAAAAGTATCCTCTGATCGATTCGTGGCGACTCAGGCCGTAACGAACCATTCTAAACGCAGTTTCTTATAGCCTCGAAGCTTCATTCGCACGGCAGATTTTGATTTAATTGATGCCTCGTATGAAAATTCGACTTGATCATTCAATCAAGCCTTGTATTTTAATCTTAGCATTGGCGAAAACTGTTGTTAGACTTGAGGGGCACTTCGGATTGTATGTTTAACCTCTTAAGTTCGGAGTCCATTTGAATGGCAAATTAAATGTACATATAGTGACTTAAAATGTGTTCACAACGTTAGCTAATTATTTCTAAGTATAGGTAATATAGTCAGCATGTTGCAAATGAAGTTCGGTCGGATATCGGCAGGTTATACTTGAGGATGCTTAAAAATTCTTATCATAACGGTATGCTTTAATTATATAATTGATAAAAAATTATATAGAGAGCGTTTCAGTTTCCAACTCCATTCCTAGGATCTATTGAAGGACATAAGTAAGAATTAGAAACTTCACGACGCGTATAATTGACTATTCGAAAATTAATTCCCCATAGAGTATCGAGTGACATTTCAGCTTGCTGCCATATACTACCGAATTAAAATCTATTTCTCAATTTTTTTTTTCTTAAGCAGCATCTTAACGAATACATAGGTTCCTATTATATCTTTTATATCGGAAGGATTCTGATTAGCTTTCCGAAGATACTTGGCTCGGCCCGGACCGGAAGTCAATTAAATACTTGTTATATTTAATATTAATTCGGAGCGGCCGATGGACTATTTTAGTGATGTTATTTTAATGTAACTAGATTTTCTAGCGTGATAATATCGAATGTAACACTTGAATATAAAACTATGAAAATAGATTTCCGCCCGACTTTGACTCTAGTAGTACCTATCTGTCAAAACAAAAACTTATTTCATTAAATTTTAAATGATTTCTGATTACATAACGAACAATTTCAAAAATCATAATTTGAATTATGTCGCCGTATCAATACAATGCTTTTGTTTAAATCAATTATTTCGATATTATGAAGATCGACGTCCATGCAATGCTCAGGTCTCCAGTGAGTGGACACAAATAAATGCATGATAAATATGAATAAGCAGGATGTGCGAGAATGAGTGCACGATCGCTTTTATTCCAAGACCAGGATCTGCACGATTGCACTAATTTAGATGTCTAAAAATGTACTCCTTGTGCAGATAGAAGTTTACATTTTATTTACCTTCATGTTACCCCGATCGTACCCGGTGAATAATCCTACTTTATAAAGAAAACACACCCTTCGCGTTTATCGATGGCACAGTACTATTTCAACCGAGAAATTATATTAGAAAAGTCATAGGAACCACACAATGTTGATACCAAAAGACATGAAATTTCATTAGTGTTACGTTTTGATGTATGGTCGTTTTTATTGCTTTTAAAAAGTGCACAGTTCTATTGTTCTATTGACTCAACGGTAAATATCTCTTGGTGGGATTCGTGGATGTCCTGATGGATTTCTTTCACTTATTTACATTTTAAGCTTCGGATCAATAATGACATTTCATTCCTCCTTTGAATTTTTAATGTTGACTCTATAAAAGGAGATGAAAACCATAACTTTCTCTTCCGTTGATGTACTTAATTTTTATAATTAAACATAATATTTGGAAAAATATTTAACATCCATCAGCAAATGCATTCAATTCCACAATGACATGGTTTGTTTTTTCTCAAACATAACAAAAAGCTTCGAACGATTGTCACATAAGTTTTTGATTGCATTCAGCCCTTTTATGGTAATCCGATGTTTAGGAAACCGGTTAATGTTAATCTAATGATTCGAGTATTATCTCAGGAGCCTCTCACTTCACAACTGACCAAAGAATAAAGCCCACGGGTTGCATGTGAATCATAATTTAATATCATCAACATGAAACTTGTCTAAAATTCCACCGAAGATTAACTTACATTCAATATTCTCTATAAAAAAGCTGAAAGCGATTAAAATTATCTATACTTCTTTAACACGTTGTGTTACGCTATGACTAGTCGGATCGATCGTGGCCCATTCTCACAATAAAGAAAATTCCTTTCTTTCGTGGGAGACGACGTTTCACAATTTGCGTGAATGTTATGTATTGAATGTTCGGATTTTTTTTGTGTATTTCACACCACACTCGATTCACATTATAGAATGGCAAACCTGCAGTTGATTCTAAACGTCGTAATACTACGACTTATAGCCGGAACTTTCGAATTTCGTTCTATTCGATTTCGAATTCTATATCTACGGAAAGCTAAAGTTAGAATAAATCTTCGCACGAGCTGTAGTGAAGACCGTAAAAGAGAGCTATGCTTGCAAGTTTCATTTTATCATCTTCGGTCTTGGGATGTGTTTCCACAAAAAGTTGTCCTTCAAAAGATTCAAATTTTCCCATTATTGCATTATGATACTCCTACCTCTTTTTCGCAGAGAATGTGAGGGTAGCTTCGTCCATTCCAACAAAGAACCATGAACAGAATGTGTCTTTAACGATCGATTGACTATGAGTAGAAAATATTCAGCCGCAAATGAGTTGATACGAAAATGTACATGCATTTAAAGTATTCGATTTGAGGCAAAATTCTCCTCAGGAAGATTCCAGAAAGAGAAAGATTTTCACGCATGCTCAGAGGATTAATGTTCATTTTGATCGCCTTTGAACTCCATTGGCATAGCCAAATAACATTAGAAATCATCGTGTGCATTTCAGAGCAAAAATCCATGTGAGAGAAAGTGTTTTCGGTTGATATCTTTGAGGTTGAAATTAGTACTACTTCGACCGGCAGTGTGGTTTCTGCTGAATATTTTTTCTTGTAAATTGTCCCTCTTTGAACTATGCTAAGGTATGAGAAGCTAGATCCATTTCTGAATCAAAAGGACAGCTATAATAACCTTTTGTTCATTTCCTCTATTCGTAATATACTTGTGGTTGAACTACTCTAATTTCCCAAAGTATGGTGCTTGTAGTTTGCCCCCAAGAATACATTAATTGCACGACTTCTAACATTCAAGACTTTTTAATCCTCTTCCTGGACCAATGATCTTTTAGGCTACCGCAATGTCCCCAGTTCGATCATTGATAAAATTGACCGTTCTCATAAGTAATATACGCGTACTTCTCATGTATCGGTGGTATCTTTGTTATGCAAAATAATTCGAAATGATTGGGAAATTCCATCGAGATATGGGATTATTTTCTGAGGCTATGAACAACCAGTCCCCTAGACGAACGTTGCGATAGTCGAAGTCTCTGTTACATAAGAAAATGCAAGAAATTCAGCTGAATCCTTAGAATCATTCGTGGGAAAAAATGAGAGAATTCAATGTTCGGATCTGTAGCAGTTAGGAAATAAATTCTTCGTCAAATCGTAGGTTAGGACACTTAAGCTCATAATCAATTCGACTTTTCCAACGCTGATTTAATGGACTGCAGGTTCAAAGTGCACTTTACGTTTGGTAAATCTATAACTTAATAGTATGAGAGTTGCTTCAAAGGTAGTGGCATTCGGTTTATTCCACATCTTGATTAAATACGTAATCAATTACACTTTTCTTTTTTAGTCACATCAGTTATTTGGTGTTTTCGTAATGGGAAGAGCATTTCGAAACTAGAATGTAAACCAATGATTTATTAACAATCATGATGAACGGGCAGTTCAAGAATTCTATACCGGAAAAGAGTTTTGGTTAATTTTCTTATGGAGATCGAAGAACACGTGATACAATCATCAAATGTTAACATTATAGAAATTAACCCAATTTCAAGGAATATAAGCGTTAAGTTTAAAAAGTATCCTCTGATCGATTCGTGGCGACTCAGGCCGTAACGAACCATTCTAAACGCAGTTTCTTATAGCCTCGAAGCTTCATTCGCACGGCAGATTTTGATTTAATCGATGCCTCGTATGAAAATTCGACTTGATCATTCAATCAAGCCTTGTATTTTAATCTTAGCATTGGCGAAAACTGTTGTTAGACTTGAGGGGCACTTCGGATTGTATGTTTAACCTCTTAAGTTCGGAGTCCATTTGAATGGCAAATTAAATGTACATATAGTAACTTAAAATGTGTTCACAACGTTAGCTAATTATTTCTAAGTATAGGTAATATGGTCAGCATGTTGCAAATGAAGTTCGGTCGGATATCGGCAGGTTATACATGAGGATGCTTAAAAATTCTTATCATAACGGTATGCTTTAATTATATAATTGATAAAATATTATATAGAGAGCGTTTCAGTTTCCAACTCCATTCCTAGGATCTATTGAAGGACATAAGTAAGAATTAGAAACTTCACGACGCGTATAATTGACTATTCGAAAATTAATTCCCCATAGAGTATCGAGTGACATTTCAGCTTGCTGCCATATACTACCGAATTAAAATCTATTTCTCAATTTTTTTATTCTTAAGCAGCATCTTAACGAATACATAGGTTCCTATTATATCTTTTATATCGGAAGGATTCTGATTAGCTTTCCGAAGATACTTGGCTCGGTCCGGACCGGAAGTCAATTAAATACTTGTTATATTTAATATTAATTCGGAGCGGCCGATGGACTATTTTAGTGATGTTATTTTAATGTAACTAGATTTTCTAGCGTGATAATATCGAATGTAACACTTGAATATAAAACTATGAAAATAGATTTCCGCCCGACTTTGACTCTAGTAGTACCTATCTGTCAAAACAAAAACTTATTTCATTAAATTTTAAATGATTTCTGATTACATAACGAACAATTTCAAAAATCATAATTTGAATTATGTCGCCGTATCAATACAATGCTTTTGTTTAACCCTTTCGAGACGGACTTATATTCTTAAAATCGCTCTCTGGCACCGAATACATTCGAAGGAAAAACTTCTCCTGGACACGGAAGCATTTTTCGACTCAGATGGTGTCAGGTATAGAATTGAACCCTTCTTAGTCCTAATCCTCGGCAACCGCTATCGGGGGAAACCGTCGCCGGGTAATTAACCTTCCCTCTCACAGCACGGGGCCGCGGCTAACTAAATGTTATTGCTGTCGCTTTGCCAAAGAGTACTTTTTAGCATTAGTTGTCAATATGAATTTGGAACTTAAAATCTTGCACTTTGCCGACTATATGCAACTTTTAAACGGAATTCTAGCGTTATTATTAAGGAATTCAGTATACTGCTATATTTTTACATGGTAGTATACTAAAAACCTTAATATTAACAGTAGAATTTCGTTTAAAAGTTGTACATAGTCAGCAAAGAGCGAGATTTTAATATCTAATGTGATTTTGACAATTACTGCTAAAACAATTGTTTCGCAAAATTATTGCAATGAGATTTAATTTGCCGCGGCACCATGCAGTAAAAAGGGTTATAAACGACCCCGGGGGCTGAGTTTCCTCTTTGTGGTGCAGAAGGAAAGGTCAGAAATCCCCCAGAAAAGGGTCAGAAGGGTAAGTTTATAATATCCTAATCCTCTGAAACTGCACCCACGCGCGATTTATACCTGCGTCGTCTATACACGACAGCCGTCTTTCTGCGTAGGAAAAATGCCGTCGTCTATAGCCGACAACAGTAGTTAAGCGAAGGAAATCTACCGTCGTCTATAGCCGACAACAGTCTCGAAAGGGTTAAATCAATTATTTCGATATTATGAAGATCGACGTCCATGCAATGCTCAGGTCTCCAGTGAGTGGACACAAATAAATGCATGATAAATATGAATAAGCAGGATGTGCGAGAATGAGTGCACGATCGCTTTTATTCCAAGACCAGGATCTGCACGATTGCACTAATTTAGATGTCTAAAAATGTACTCCTTGTGCAGATAGAAGTTTACATTTTATTTACCTTCATGTTACCCCGATCGTACCCGGTGAATAATCCTACTTTATAGAGAAAACACACCCTTCGCGTTTATCGATGGCACAGTACTATTTCAACCGAGGAATTATATTTGAAAAGTCATAGGAACCACACAATGTTGATATCAAAAGACATGAAATTTCATTAGTGTTACGTTTTGATGTATGGTCGTTTTTATTGCTTTTAAAAAGTGCACAGTTCTATTGTTCTATTGACTCAACGGTAAATATCTCTTGGTGGGATTCGTGGATGTCCTGATGGATTTCTTTCACTTATTTACATTTTAAGTTTCGGATCAATAATGACATTTCATTCCTCCTTTGAATTTTTAATGTTGACTCTATAAAAGGAGATGAAAACCATAACTTTCTCTTCCGTTGATGTACTTAATTTAATAATTAAACATAATATTTGGAAAAATATTTAACATCCATCAGCAAATGCATTCAATTCCACAATGACATGGTTCGTTCTTTCTCATGCTTAACAAAAAGCTTCGAACGATTGTCAGATAAGTTTTTGATTGCATTCAGCCCTTTTATGGTAATCCGATGTTTAGGAAACCGGTTAATGTTAATCTAATGATTCGAGTATTATCTCAGGAGCCTCTCACTTCACAACTGACCAAAGAATAAAGCCCACGGGTTGCATGTGAATCATAATTTAATATCATCAACATGAAACTTGTGTAAAATTCCACCGAAGATTAACTTACATTCAATATTCTCTATAAAAAAGCTGAAAGCGATTAAAATTATCTATACTTCTTTAACACGTTGTGTTACGCTATGACTAGTCGGATCGATCGAGGCCCATTATCACAATAAAGAAAATTCCTTTCTTTCGTGGGAGACGACGTTTCACAATTTGCGTGAATGTTATGTATTGAATGTTCGGATTTTTTTCCTTGTATTTAACACCACACTCGATTCACATTATAGAATAGCAAAACTGCAGTTGATACTAAACGTCATAATACTACGACTTATAGCTCGAACTTTCGAATTTCATTCTAATCGATTTCGAATTCTATATCTACGGAAAGCTAAAGTTAGAATAAATCTTCGCACGAGCTATAGTGAAGACCGTAAAAGAGAGCTATGCTTGCAAGTTTCATTTTATCATCTTCGGTCTTGGGATGCGTTTCCACAAAAAGTTGTCCTTCAAAAGATTCAAATTTTCCCATTATTGCATTATGATACTCCTACCTCTTTTTCACAGAGAATGTGAGGGTAGCTTCGTCCATTCCAACAAAGAACCATGAACAGAATGTGTCTTTAACGATCGATTGACTATGAGTAGAAAATATTCAGCCGCAAATGAGTTGATACGAAAATGTACATGCATTTAAAGTATTCGATTTGAGGCAAAATTCTCCTCAGGAAGATTCCAGAAAGAGAAAGATTTTCACGCATGCTCAGAGGATTAATGTTCATTTTGATCGCCTTTGAACTCCATTGGCATAGCCAAATAACATTAGAAATCATCGTGTGCATTTCAGAGCAAAAATCCATGTGAGAGAAAGTGTTTTAGGTTGATATCTTTGAGGTTGAAATTAGTACTACTTCGACCGGCAGTGTGGTTTCTGCTGAATATTTTTTCTTGTAAATTGTCCCTCTTTGAACTATGCTAAGGTATGAGAAGCTAGATCCATTTCTGAATCAAAAGGACAGCTATAATAACCTTTTGTTCATTTCCTCTATTCGTAATATACTTGTGGTTGAACTACTCTAATTTCCCAAAGTATGGTGCTTGTAGTTTGCCCCCAAGAATACATTAATTGCACGACTTCTAACATTCAAGACTTTTTAATCCTCTTCCTGGACCAATGATCTTTTAGGCTACCGCAATGTCCCCAGTTCGATCATTGATAAAATTGACCGTTCTCATAAGTAATATACGCGTACTTCTCATGTATCGGTGGTATCTTTGTTATGCAAAATAATTCGAAATGATTGGGAAATTCCATCGAGATATGGGATTATTTTCTGAGGCTATGAACAACCAGTCCCCTAGACGAACGTTGCGATAGTCGAAGTCTCTGTTACATAAGAATATGCAAGAAATTCAGCTGAATCCTTAGAATCATTCGTGGGAAAAAATGAGAGAATTCAATGTTCGGATCTGTAGCAGTTAGGAAATAAATTCTCCGTCAAATCGTAGGTTAGGACACTTAAGCTCATAATCACTTCGACCTTTCCAACGCTGATTTAATGAACTGCAAGTTCAAAGTGCACTTTACGTTTGGTAAATCTATAACTTAATAGTATGAGAGTCGCTTCAAAGGTAGTGGCATTCGGTTTATTCCACATCTTGATTAAATACGTAATCAATTACACTTTTCTTTTTTAGTCACATCAGCTATTTGGTGTTTTCGTAAGGAGAAGAGTATTTCGAAACTGGAATGTAAATATCAATGATATATTAACAATCATGATGAACGGGCAGTTCAAGAATTCTATACCAGAAAAGAGTTTTGGTTAATTTTCTCATGGAGATCGAAGAACACGTGATACAATCATCAAATGTTAACATTATAGAAATTAACCCAATTTCAAGGAATATAAGCGTTAAGTTTAAAAAGTATCCTCTGATCGATTCGTGGCGACTCAGGCCGTAACGAACCATTCTAAACGCAGTTTCTTATAGCCTCGAAGCTTCATTCGCACGGCAGATTTTGATTTAATCGATGCCTCGTATGAAAATTCGACTTGATCATTCAATCAAGCCTTGTATTTTAATCTTAGCATTGGCGAAAACTGTTGTTAGACTTGAGGGGCACTTCGGATTGTATGTTTAACCTCTTAAGTTCGGAGTCCATTTGAATGGCAAATTAAATGTACATATAGTAACTTAAAATGTGTTCACAACGTTAGCTAATTATTTCTAAGTATAGGTAATATGGTCAGCATGTTGCAAATGAAGTTCGGTCGGATATCGGCAGGTTATACATGAGGATGCTTAAAAATTCTTATCATAACGGTATGCTTTAATTATATAATTGATAAAATATTATATAGAGAGCGTTTCAGTTTCCAACTCCATTCCTAGGATCTATTGAAGGACATAAGTAAGAATTAGAAACTTCACGACGCGTATAATTGACTATTCGAAAATTAATTCCCCATAGAGTATCGAGTGACATTTCAGCTTGCTGCCATATACTACCGAATTAAAATCTATTTCTCAATTTTTTTATTCTTAAGCAGCATCTTAACGAATACATAGGTTCCTATTATATCTTTTATATCGGAAGGATTCTGATTAGCTTTCCGAAGATACTTGGCTCGGTCCGGACCGGAAGTCAATTAAATACTTGTTATATTTAATATTAATTCGGAGCGGCCGATGGACTATTTTAGTGATGTTATTTTAATGTAACTAGATTTTCTAGCGTGATAATATCGAATGTAACACTTGAATATAAAACTATGAAAATAGATTTCCGCCCGACTTTGACTCTAGTAGTACCTATCTGTCAAAACAAAAACTTATTTCATTAAATTTTAAATGATTTCTGATTACATAACGAACAATTTCAAAAATCATAATTTGAATTATGTCGCCGTATCAATACAATGCTTTTGTTTAAATCAATTATTTCGATATTATGAAGATCGACGTCCATGCAATGCTCAGGTCTCCAGTGAGTGGACACAAATAAATGCATGATAAATATGAATAAGCAGGATGTGCGAGAATGAGTGCACGATCGCTTTTATTCCAAGACCAGGATCTGCACGATTGCACTAATTTAGATGTCTAAAAATGTACTCCTTGTGCAGAAGGAAGGTTGTATTTTATATTACCTTTATGTGTTACCCCGATCATACCTAGTGAAAAATCCTACTTTATAAAGAAAGCACATACTCTTCGCGTTTATCGATGGCACAGTACTATTTCAACCGAGAAATTATATTAGAAAAGTCATAGGAACCACACAATGTTGATATCAAAAGACATGAAATTTCATTAGTGTTACGTTTTGATGTATGGTCGTTTTTATTGCTTTTAAAAAGTGCACAGTTCTATTGTTCTATTGACTCAACGGTAAATATCTCTTGGTGGGATTCGTGGATGTCCTGATGGATTTCTTTCACTTATTTACATTTTAAGCTTCGGATCAATAATGACATTTCATTCCTCCTTTGAATTTTTAATGTTGACTCTATAAAAGGAGATGAAAACCATAACTTTCTCTTCCGTTGATGTACTTAATTTAATAATTAAACATAATATTTGGAAAAATATTTAACATCCATCAGCAAATGCATTCAATTTCACAATGACATGGTTTGTTTTTTCTCATGCATAACTTTAATCTTCGAACGATTGTCAGATAAGTTTTTGATTGCATTCAGCCCTTTTATGGTAATCCGATGTTTAGGAAACCGGTTAATGTTAATCTAATGATTCGAGTATTATCTCAGGAGCCTCTCACTTCACAACTGACCAAAGAATAAAGCCCACGGGTTGCATGTGAATCATAATTTAATATCATCAACATGAAACTTGTCTAAAATTCCACCGAAGATTAACTTACATTCAATATTCTCTATAAAAAAGCTGAAAGCGATTAAAATTATCTATACTTCTTTAACGAGTAGTGTTACGCTATGACTAGTCGGATCGATCGAGGCCCATTATCACAATAAAGAAAATTCCTTTCTTTCGTGGGAGACGACGTTTCACAATTTGCGTGAATGTTATGTATTGAATGTTCGGATTTTTTTCCGTGTATTTCACACCACACTCGATTCACATTATAGAATGGCAAACCTGCAGTTGATTCTAAACGTCGTAATACTACGACTTATAGCCGGAACTTTCGAATTTCGTTCTATTCGATTTCGAATTCTATATCTACGGAAAGCTAAAGTTAAAATAATTTTCGCACGAGCTGTAGTGAAGACCGTAAAAGAGAGCTATGCTTGCAAGTTTCATTTTATCATCTTCGGTCTTGGGATGCGTTTCCACAAAATGTTGTCCTTCAAAAGATTCAAATTTTCCCATTATTGCATTATGATACTCCTACCTCTTTTTCGCAGAGAATGTGAGGGTAGCTTCGTCCATTCCAACAAATAACCATGAACAGAATGTGTATTTAACGATCGATTGACTATGAGTAGAAAATATTCAGCCGCAAATGAGTTGATACGAAAATGTACATGCATTTAAAGTATTCGATTTGAGGCAAAATTCTCCTCAGGAAGATTCCAGAAAGAGAACGATTTTCACGCATGCTCAGAGGATTAATGTTCATTTTGATCGCCTTTGAACTCCATTGGCATAGCCAAATAACATTAGAAATCATCGTGTGCATTTCAGAGCAAAAATCCATGTGAGAGAAAGTGTTTTAGGTTGATATCTTTGAGGTTGAAATTAGTACTACTTCGACCGGCAGTGTGGTTTCTGCTGAATATTTTTTCTTGTAAATTGTCCCTCTTTGAACTATGCTAAGGTATGAGAAGCTAGATCCATTTCTGAATCAAAAGGACAGCTATAATAACCTTTTGTTCATTTCCTCTATTCGTAATATACTTGTGGTTGAACTACTCTAATTTCCCAAAGTATGGTGCTTGTAGTTTGCCCCCTAGAATACATTAATTGCACGACTTCTAACATTCAAGACTTTTTAATCCTCTTCCTGGACCAATGATCTTTTAGGCTACCGCAATGTCCCCAGTTCGATCATTGATAAAATTGACCGTTCTCATAAGTAATATACGCGTACTTCTCATGTATCGGTGGTATCTTTGTTATGCAAAATAATTCGAAATGATTGGGAAATTCCATCGAGATATGGGATTATTTTCTGAGGCTATGAACAACCAGTCCCCTTGACGAACGTTGCGATAGTCGAAGTCTCTGTTACATAAGAATATGCAAGAAATTCAGCTGAATCCTTAGAATCATTCGTGGGAAAAAATGAGAGAATTCAATGTTTGGATCTGTAGCAGTTAGGAAATAAATTCTCCGTCAAATCGTAGGTTAGGACACTTAAGCTCATAATCACTTCGACCTATCCAACGCTGATTTAATGAACTGCAAATTCAAAGTGCACTTTACGTTTGGTAAATCTATAACTTAATAGTATGAGAGTCGCTTCAAAGGTAGTGGCATTCGGTTTATTCCACATCTTGATTAAATACGTAATCAATTACACTTTTCTTTTTTAGTCACATCAGCTATTTGGTGTTTTCGTAAGGGGAAGAGTATTTCGAAACTGGAATGTAAACATCAATGATTTATTAACAATCATGATGAACGGGCAGTTCAAGAATTCTATACCAGAAAAGAGTTTTGGTTAATTTTCTCATGGAGATCGAAGAAAACGTGATACAATCATCAAATGTTAACATTATAGAAATTAACCAAATTTCAAAGAATATAAGCGTTTCTTTTGAAAAGTGTCCTCGGATCCATTCGTGGCGACTGAGGCCGTAACGAACCATTCTAAACGCAGTTTCTTATAGCCTCGAAGCTTCATTCGCACGGCAGATTTTGATTTAATCGATGCCTCGTATGAAAATTCGACTTGATCATTGAATCAAGCCTTGTATTTTAATCTTAGCATTGGCGAAAACTGTTGTTAGACTTAAGGGCCACTTCGCATTGTATGTTTAACCTCTTAAGTTCGGAGTCCATTTGAATGGCAAATTAACTGTACATATAGTAACTTAAAATGTGTTCACAACGTTAGCTAATTATTTCTAAGTATAAGTAATATGGTCAACATGTTGCAAATGAAGGTCGGTCGGTTATCGGCAGGATATACTTGAGGATGCTTAAAAATTCTTATCATAACGGTATGCTTTAATTATATAATTGATAAAATATTATATAGAGAGCGTTTCAGTTTCCAACTCCATTCCTAGGATCTATTGAAGGACATAAGTAAGAATTAGAAACTTCACGACGCGTATAATTGACCATTCGAAAATTAATTCCCCATAGAGTATCGAGTGGCATTTCAGCTTGCTGCCATATACTACAGAATTAAAATCTATTTCTCAATTTTTTTATTCTTAAGCAGCATCTTAACGAATACATAGGTTCCCATTATATCTTTTATATCGGAAGGATTCTGATTAGCTTTCCGAAGATACTTGGCTCGGTCCGGACCGGAAGACAATTAAATACATGTTATATTTAATATTAATTCGGAGCGCCCGATGGACTTTTTATTGATGTTATTTTAATGTAACTATATTTCTAGCGTAATAATATCGAATGTCCAAAATCTACTCGGATCAAATCTGACCCAAACATTTTTTGATTTAACACTGTTTAAATAGTACAGTCTGATATAGGAGATTGTTATAGCTAAATTTGGTCTGGATGGTAAGATGATGGCTTGCAGGTCTCTTCCTCTTAGTTGGAGGAGACTTCTCCCTCTTCCAACATGACTTATGAGTGATAGTTGCCCCTTTCTTTAGAGGAAGTTTGTAGTGGGGAAGGGGAGCAGTCATATGATTGAGATGGATCAGTTTCGGTCTTAAGGCAATTGTATTGAGTGAGGGCACAGACAATAGATAATGCACAAACTCTGTTGTGATTGGAGTCAACTACAGCCATCACACTCCCGTTGAAAAAAGTGACATCCATGACAATCTGCATTCCACCAAATCTTCTTCCCTTGTGATCATCACCCTCCTCAATATACTGCGTTCATTCTCAATGAGCAACTCTGCACTTGAAGATGACACTTCCCCCAGTTATCTCTTCTCTGTCAGGAATCTTTGATAAAATGGTTGCAGAGCCCAACAATCATTCTGGAGAGGGACGGTTAGTTGGAATTGTAAGAGGAAATTGCATAGGGAATGTCCTAACGATTTGCAGAATGCATAGAGGCAACAGTATTTCCTGCAAATGTCAGAGTGAAAACAAAAAAATGCATGATAAATATGAATAAGCAGGATGTGTGAGAATGAGTGCACGATCGCTTTTATTCCAAGACCAAGATCTGCACGAATGCCCTAATTCAGATGTCTAAAAATGTACTCCTTGTGCAGAAGGAAGGTTGTATTTTATATTACCTTTATGTGTTACCCCGATCATACCTAGTGAAAAATCCTACTTTATAAAGAAAGCACATACTCTTCGCGTTTATCGATGGCACAGGACTATTTCAACTGAGAAATTATATTAGAAAAGTCATAGGAATGATACAATGTGTATACCAAAAGACATGAAATTTTATTAGTGTTACATTTTGATGTATGGTCGTTTTTATTGCTTATAAAAAAGTTCACAGTTCTATTGACTCGACGGTAAATATCGCTTAGTGGGATTTGTGGATGTCCTGATGGATTTCTTTTACTTATTTACACTATAAGTTTCGTATCAATAATGACATTTCATTCCTCCTCTAGATTTTTTTAATAAGTTGATTCTATAAAAGGAGATGAAAACCATAACTTTCTGTTCCGTTGATGTACTTAATGTAATAATTAAACATAATATTTGGAAAAACATTCAGCTTCCATCTATAAATGCCTTCAATAACACATTGACATTGTTTGTTTTTTCTCATGCATAACTTTAATCTTCGAACGATTGTCATATAAGTTTTTGATTCGCGCACACAGCCGACAATATCTGAAAGTGGTGCGAATGGGACTTTTTTCTAATTCCTGTGCTCACGCAATAAGTAATTATGAAGTTAAGAATTTCTTGCAGTTACTCTCCGCAATGTAAAAGAAATACTTCCCAAAATGTGGGGAGGATTCTAAAGAGAGGCCTTTCGTCGATATTCTGGGACCCATTGTTGTGAGACAATTCAAAATTAATTAGAATACACTTTTGTCATTTCTAGAATAATTTGTCCATTAATAATTTAACTTAATGCGATCGTGTAATATGTAAACTTTCGATACTTCTAAAATGAAATTAAATAACTAGACTAAGATTCGCACAGTAGTTGATGACAGCTGAGTTATTTTCTGCTAACTAGCATATACGAATTAGGATCTATAATCTCCATGAAAATGTTGGACTTGCATCATTCATAGTCTTTCGTTTTAAAGAATTGACTAAGTTCATCTGTCCTGTATGGATTTAGCCCAGTGAGCATGAGTTATATATAATTGAAAGAAATGACATTATTTCATTCATTTGAAAGTTATTGTGGAAAATTAGTTGGTTTCATGAGCAAGGTGAATTTATTATTTTTTATTTAATTCCAATTAAATTAGTAAGAATGATTTGTGATTACTTTAACATAAATGTTAGCTCGAGCAAGAAAACGTCATTTAACTTCAAATCACAAAAATATTTAACTTATTATTATGTTTTGGATTTTATATAAATTAAAATTTGGGAATATTGTTTTAAATTTCTGAGGGACTGTTCTCTGTCAGAAAGATATCTGAAAGTGGTGCGAATGGGACTCTTTTTTCTAATTCCTTTGCTCAGGCGACAAGTAATTATGAAGTTAAGAATTTCTTGCAGTTACTCTCCACAATGTAAGAGAAATACTTCCCAAATGTGGGGATTATTCTAAAGAGAGGCCTTTCGTTGATATTCATAAATGGATACTCCCAAATTCTCTCGTAAATATCCCGTTTTTCATAAGCCGTATTTAAAATCAAGTAGAATCATTGATTTGTGTCAGCAATATCTTTCTAAGGTTGTATGATTAAATATTCGTTTTAAAATATGATATAACGAAAACTCAGCCTTCTTCCAGGAGAAATTACCTTTTTAGTTTTACATATTTAAGATGATTAATCAACATTAGAAAGAATGTGTTCCGATATGATGAGTAGGTGATGATTTCCGATATAGAGTTTCTTAATACCAAATATGATAACAGAAATGGATTTTCCTCTTTATTGCTTGCCTTTGATATTATTTATTTGTAGAACTAATTTATCTGGTGGTGTTGTTGTTATTGGTAACGTAGTGTTGCACACATGCATGCTTTTGGTTGATGTTGGTTTACATTAACTCATACTTCAAGGTTTTATTCTGTTGTTTATCTAGCTTCATTTACTTTCAGTATTTGTTAATAAATATATGAAGGATAGTTGTGTTTAGTAAGAGGAAATCCAAGTAGATGGGTATATCTGAGGAAAATACAGGCTTAGAGACAGGTATTTGAGAGAAAGTTTGAGGATAATCAGGGCTTTAGAGAGTGAATCATGATCAGAGGTTAAGTCATAAGGGATACATTGGAATGCAGTTTTTCATTGTTTGTTGGTCCGCAATGAAGAGGAAAAATCCATCCAATTTCTCTATTATAAGATTGCCTGAAAGTCATCTAAAGAAGCACATCATAAGCTGATAGTTTTCAAGCAGTACTTATTAACAAGAGAATTGTTTAATGTAGGTCAGCTTTCATCCTTTTTAGTTAAGCTGATAAATCTTTATAACTATTATTCCTTTAATATGGCTATTCCATGTATCACTTCTCATGTTAATAGGTGACATATATCACAAAGCATTTACTTTTCTAGATTGGATCACTATTTGCATATGCTAGGTAAAATATTTGAGTTGAATTAGATGTTTGACAAAAGATATAGACGAATAAATTTATGCACATCTTTTTCTTATTGGGATTCATTTTGATGTAATCACCTAAATCAACGTCTTTAAATGAAAATAACTGATTAATATCATTTTATAGACATCTTCTTCCTTACACAGCTTTTTTGGGCTCTATTAAGTACAAACTATTCTTGAAATAAGAGAAGCTCACTTTTTAGTTCAAGGTGTAGAAATGAGATGTTTAAGATCAATTGGGAGCATTGGTTTTAAGCCTTGCTGAGTTTGATGCAGTACATACATTTTGCCAGTTGGTATTGAATCTTAGATACAAAGTACATACACATGGTAAATACATGTTCTCTTGTGGTACATGACCAACTTATCTTCCCTCTCTTACATGAATAATAGTTTGTCATCCTAGATAACTTTTTGCAATATTGACTAGGAGTACCCAATAATTCAAATATGAAGAGTTTGATTATAATAAACAATCATTGATGAAAATATAATGAGAGACTTGGAGCTAAATCAGAATATCTACTAAGAAAAGGAAAACTCATGCAAAGCCTAACAGAATTATAGGAAATATCCTGCATTTAGAAGTTTGAATCTCACACTTTAATTTGAAGAAAGTCTAAGAAACATATCAATCTAGACAATCTATATTAAGGGAGACTAGCTTAGATGTATTAAATTCCTTGATAAGTTGCCTCTGTAACTCATTAGGTTTTGTCGACTGCAGGGAGAAATAACTCTCCCTATTTATTCTCTTCATATACTTCTAGGAAAATTCTTAACTTTAGCTCCCTTTGAACAACTACATAACTATCATAAATCTTAAAAGTAAATCCCCCAGATAATTGAAATGGTGGTCCAGAATAAATATAATGTATTAATTTTTTCTTAATTCCATAGGGTCTTATGAATACTAACGAAAAATGAGTCATGTTTTTGAGTATATTTGGATTCTCATCCCTTGCACTATTGAGAGCTAGATGTTGATGACCAACAAGAGCCTAGAGTCTTCAGAAAGAAGACAGAAATGGGAGAACTAGGCCGGCAAATTCAGCTGGGATGCCTTTCTTAGACCTATGCATATACGAGCAGCAGATGTGGAAGCACCAACAAGCCAGATGGTACTACATAAGTATTAAATTCTCTATACAGCTATTTCATTAATATATACTTACAACATTCCTAATTCATCTGACAAGGAGACTACACACCGTCGGACGCGATTTAAGTGGTAAGACTCGGTAATTTGATAGATATCGAGTCAAGATTGACGAATCACCCCCAAAGTTGGGTTTTATGAGCGATAGTTTTCACGGAAAATGAACTTAAAGTTTACGAAAAATTGTCAGGTAGGCTATAAAGCTAAGCGTAGCGACCTTCGTCATTCGTCATTTCCCTGGAAAGGCAACACAGCCTAAAGCAGGGGAACTTCTCAATGTCATGTATAATGACCAAAAGACCAATAAACGCTTTTCAAAACAACAAATTCGTCATTCGAACGTTTGGCGCAGTGGTATGGTATCCGCTTCCAAAGTCCTTTTGGTCGGGTTCGAGCCCTCATGCGGGAAAATTTCTTTTCTCTTTCTTTCAAATGAGCATCATAGCTTCCTAGTTATAAGAGCATATTCTAATTAAAATCCCAACTTATGCTAAATGGTTTCTCATTCTTTAGCATAGCACTGGACCAGCTGATGAGGCAGTTGTGATTTCAAGAGAGGAAGAAGAGGAAACAGAAGAGAAGAGTGAAGGACTACATATGGAAGTGAAATGGAATTTTAAAACCAAGGGGAGTGGTGCTGAAGATTGAAGGGCATTTTAGAGCAGAGATGTGAAGAAGAATCTGTGGAATAGCAGTGTGTGTGTGTGTGTGTGTGCATTCCGTCATGTATGTCTGCTAACTTTTCAACTCTTCTGTAAACATATGTATTTTCATTGCATTTTCCATGAATCCACATATAGTGAAATTTCCAAGAATTCAAAGTTTTCAAGTTAAAGATTGAAAAATCAATTGTCTTATTTCTGGCAAAAAGACTGTTTTAAATATTTTTACCTGCCATGGAAAGGTTTATTTCTATATTTGAATGCCTCGTGTAAATAAAAATTGCAGTTCCTAAGTTTTTGACTCAATTTCAAAGTAATGCAGCATAGGCTCTGTGCTTAAGGTTCTGACATATTTTCTCTTTGTATTGATTAAGATAATTGTTTGTTAATTTTATTAATGGAATAGTTATCCTGTTTTGGAAGGTCTTGCTGTTTGTTATGATGCGAAAGCTTATATTTCTTCCATTTATATTTGAGAAATTGATTATTAGATAGCATGTTTACAGCATTTAAAATATAAAGCTTGTAGCTTCAATTTTTCCCAAAATTTTTAAAGTTGACCTAACTTGGTGCCTTGCTTTTTCTGAAAATATTCATGATATAAATGTAATTCACTTATTAATGTCGTGTTTTACTGTCTTTTATTGCTTATAATAAAAATTTGAGGAAAAAGTACAAATTGTTCGTGTTCATTATAGCACATTTCTGCAAGACATTGCCAGAGACTGAATTTTATTGACCATTTCAAATGGATGAAGTAAATGGACACCTGGAAATTCTGTGCAGTATATGAAGAATCTTGAAATAGATGGGTCGAAGAAATATTACATAGTAGACTGACAATCCTCAAACAGGCTGAAATTGCATGTTTCTTTTCTATACACTTAATATTGAAGGGAGCATTATGATCTTTTTTTACCCTTTTTCTTTTTTAATTGTGTTACCTAAGGAAGATTACAGGATCTCGGGAGCCTTGGTCCATATTTTGTAGAGAGAAATACTGAGAAAGCTATTTTTATCATTGTTTAAGCTTCCTTAATGAAAAATTGTCTATATTTGTTATTTTTTCTTAGATTTTTGATTAAGTTTGGAAATTTCATTAGACAATCATTTTTGTGTTATTACAAACTGATGTCTGCAGCTAGACTGGGCTTATGATCAAGAATTTCAATGCCTGAGTAGAGACATTCCAAGAGAAGAAAAGGATAGAGAAGACCTGAAAGGTTATAATTTAGGATAAGTAACAAGAATTTAAATTAAAAGTATATTTAATTTCTCACATAATTTGTGATTTTCTTTGGTAGTTCTGAGAAATTATTTGTTATAGCGCTCAATTAACACGAGATAAAGAAACAAAATTTTATAAATACAGAAAGATACTAGTTTGTAACGAAATCCCGCCTATGACGAGGTGATTTCGCGGTCCTTTGGCCTTTCATACGGTCGCAAATAGTAAGTATCCCGCATATAATGATTGATACGAAATCCCAGATACAGCGAACTAATGTACAGTCCCTTGTCAAATTATTACTTCTTTCATAGCGAAATTCTCGCTATCACCGTCACCTGACCGCCCCTTCTCGCATAGAAAGTTGGCCACTTCAGCCTCCCTCAGAGCGACTTCGTGCGTTGATGCTGCTGATCCGTAAATCGCGTTCTTCAGGTGATTAATGCAAAAGAAAATCCTTCATTGAGAAACTCTTAATACTCCGTGATGTTTTGTCAATTAAAAATACACAATCTTACAATATGTTATTGACGAAAACATTGTGAAAAGCGCACTGAAAATTTTATAAACTTACGCTAGAAAATTCTGACCTCTAAAATATGTATGTTTTTATGTAACGTATGCATTTCCATCCGTATCATTCATCTAATTCAACCGTTATAAAAGAGAAAAATGATGATTGAGGCTGATACTGCATATGGTAATGGCAATTTTCTGTAAATATCTATCACTAATGGATCACAGCAAGGCGTTATTACATCTGGAGACGTTGAGGGTACTTTCAAATTTTATTCATTACAACTCAGGAATGATTAGTGCCATTTTTTATGAACGATGATCTCGTGAATAAACCGTATTATATATGCGTAAGCAATTTTCCATTGGATAAGGAAAGGTTATGCTGTAGGACGATCGTAAATTACTCAAAAATCTGCTGCGCTAACGCATAAAATTAATCTTGTGTCGCAAAGTTATAACTACTTTCCTAATGGAAGAAATAACAGTCTTACATCCCATTCATGCTTTTACTCATACATTTGGAATGACAGATATTCTACTTCCTATCCCACTTTCTCGTCGGTCGTTCATAGGCAACAAACATTCATTACTTCAATGAAAATTTTTAAAGCTGTTTAAGAAAGAATATTTCAAACGATAGCCATCGATTCTTTGATTCGATTCGATTGATTGCTGTGATTCATTCTTGTCAAAACTCAAAAAGTAGCTTCTAGAAAAGATCCGTGGGCATTGAAGGAACCGAAAATTTTCCTGAAAATTTAAACCTTTTATATTTGTCTTCAAATTTTTAGCTCAAAGGTATGGAGAACCCAACTACTCCACAGTTATAGTAACCCCTAATAAACATCTTTCAGGGGCAGAATACGCACCGGGAATGTTCTTAAATGTGATTCTCTACTTCCCGTTTAATGTATGGTAGAACAAAAATGGCCCACTTGCGTCGAACCTAGGATCAGGGAAATGGTAAACTGTGTTTTCAAAACATATTCATGACCGCTGTAAACATTCAGAAATATCGAATTCTATCTTCTCGGAAAGCGCTTGATAAAGTTATTTAAAATCTCCACCATATATTTATTAAGGGAAGATTAAGACCCCCTTAAGTCGAACCCAGAGCTATTACGTAAGATACCCTTGGAAATTTATAATTGGTAAGGGCGTCTTCAATATAGATATCAACTTCGGGAATATATTCCCGAGGTTTATATCTATATCCCGAAGAAACTATAGTTTCCTATGCGGTTACGTTGGTACGGGTTTCTGTGATTTTCATTCACATACTGCGCAATGCTGTTGCTGCAAAACAAATTTAGCTCTTGCAAATTTCATCGCAACATGTTCATTGGCGAATATATTTAATTTTGAAATAGTGTCGTCAAAAATTCATGAGTCTATGAAGAAATTTGCAATCATTGTAGCATTTCTTTCGCATTCCGTATTCCATTTAATCAATTTTAAAGTCAACGCCTTAACTTTGGGACACCATATGTGTGTTAATCTTGGGAGTACGGACAGTAGTTGGAGTACTAATTATGCTCAATGCATTCACAACAGTGAAAAATCACATACCAGAGTTTGCTAACTTATCGTCTGCTGCGGTCGATTTTGATACAATTCTCTCGACCGCAATCGACTGCGAATATGCGAAAAATATGCCATTTGTCGAAGCAAGAATCATCATCAGTTGTATTTGCGCGTCTCATAGGCTTTTTTTGCATTTTTAAAAATTTTTGGAACATAATGGTTTATTTCCTTGTACATAGATTTTTATACGAAGTCATGAAAATTACTTAAAAGATAGGAAATCATTCCAATCGACCGAATGTCCATTGACGTTTGTCCTGTTTATGTCATCATGGCAGTTAGATCTGATGTGCATTGGTTTGATGAAATTGTTTTTCTAAATTGTGTTTAAATTTCAGTATATGTAGTTTTGAGCCTCTGCCATTTATGAATTGCTCCAACTTCTCTAACATTGTAATGTTTTTTTACAAGGGAAAGCATCTTCCCAGCGGAAAATCCATAACATTTTGTTAGGTGACGAGACAAAACGGCACTTACGAATGCTCAGATGAGAATTAGAAAGCCCGGTCATGCTTCTGCTGACATCACTGTCCAGTGCAAGTTAGCTTTTCTTGCGCTCTTTAATTGTTCTATTGCCTTTTGAGATTGTCTGTTTTATTGTCTTCATTAGATGCTCCTGAAATTGCCATTGAGAAAGAAATGGTGACTACGGCAGAAGGATATGAATTAGATTAGTCTTGCACTGTTTATGTTAAGCCCAAAGCCAAGGTAATAATATTCTGCTTCCTCATCTTAATAGTAAAAACTGCTCTTATCACTTGAAGTCTAAAAAATATTCTTGATAGAAAAAATTAGCTTTATCGATCATTAAGTGTATACCTTTGACTTTCACCCAATACTTTTAATTCTTCACTTATGATTCTCTTTTTCCTGAAAGTCTGATGAAGTTTGCTGATGGATTCTGTAGGAGAGATTCAGACAGTTTCTTATGTTTTAGGATTAGGATTCTACCTTAGGATTTTTTCTTCCTAATTCAGCATTACAATCTTGAAATGTTAATCAATGTTACATAATTAATTCTTTGATGAATGAACAAATTGTGGAAAGTTCTATCAGAAACATACATTTTAGATTTTTCTGAAAAAATCTACTTCTTTATTTAAAATTACTTTTAATTTTGACTGCTGTTTTATACGATTAATTATTTTCGACTTAAGATTTTTAAAACTTCCTTTGTGATTTGTGTTGAAGGATAATAATCATTCCTTCATGCTGATAACAGAGTACTGTGAAAAGGAAAACATAATATATCCTGAAACTAAGCAGGATGAATGCTTAGAAGAATTTAAATATGTATATAAAGTGATTGTCCATTTTATAAATGATTTTCTCATGTTTACAAGGAATGTAACTGTTCAATTTTGCATTTTTCATGTCAGAATAAGTTGGTAAATATTTTGGAATAAATATATAGGATATCAATAAAAATTTTATTTTTGGTGTTTCTTTAAATTTTCATCTCCTTTTTAAAGAGAGATAATTATATCTTCATGATGTAGATGTATATCAATATGTGATTCAAAGAGAATTTCTGTATATGGATCAATATCGACAAAAAAATCTATAATCAGATTCATCCATCCAATTCTTCCAAAATTTAAATATCTTTTCTTCTGTAGTATGTCTTTTGAGAATAAAAGCATTTTATTGGCATAATTTTATTGATCCTGTGTATTTATAATTTAGGATTAAACTGCTCAGTATTCTTAATGTCAGGGCATTGCAAGATATCTCCAACTTGGGGTAAATTATGGCAAGGGAGTTCACTGTTTTTTTAATTTTGCATTGAATTATTTTATAATATCTGTGATAACATTAATTGTTGTCATTTGAAATGTTGTAAATGTTTAATGTATTTTCCATATTCTCCAGCTATGGTAGAAGTTCAGCAGTAAGCATATTGTGCCATCTGACAGGATTAAGGAGAAAAGGGAAAGCAATCAATCAATCAAAAGGCATATCCTGTACATTTCATGCACTCAGATAACCAATTTTGGAACTTACACTTGCTTTGTAAGCAACACTACAGGTCACTGTAAGCAGATTATGAAACTATCAGGTATTTTTCCTTTATTTACTCATTTTATGATTTATCATGTATGTTGATTAAACAAGAAGTCAGTGGGTTATTTTTCAGTACTATAATATAATACATACCACTACTGATACTACTGTATCAGTAGTGGTGTTGTATTGTGTATGCATGCTAAAGGCTACTTTGCAAATCACCTAGAATGCAGAATGGAAACAGCCATAGCATACTTTGAATGATTAAAAGTAATTCTCCATTTACCGAGCACAACCTCATGTACACAAAGAAGAATGTAAGAAAATGAGAGATTTTAAGATTACACAATCTCTTTGTCATGAATTCTCATCTGTTAATTTGCTAACAAAGTGAAATTAAAGTAGATAATAGCAAACAATTAAGTGAAATATTACAAAAAATCTTAACTAATTTCTCAATTTTGCTTCAATTTAATATTTAAGTTGAAGATCTCATATCAGTAAACTCAGATGTTTATTGTATGTTAACAAAATCTTCCCTTTCCAATGTTGATAATAAATAATAGCTGTTTGCAAAACAAGTAAAACTGACTTGTTGGCACTTTCGGAATGAAAATAAAGCTAAACGAAATTCTCTCTTTTCATGTTTCAAAATTTTCCTCTGATTTATGTGAACCTATAGATCTTCTCCCTCTCTTGATCTCAAATGGCTAATTAAAAGCTCAATCCTTCTTCTGGAAAACTCCATTGGTAAAAAAATATCAAGGTAAAAATGAAATTTAGTATTGTCTTCCTTACTGAATTACGAGGAGTGTTCAAATGAAAAGGTACAAAATGACACTGTGGGTACAATTGAAACCTTATTCAAAAGTAATCACCAGAGACTTGAGCACAACTTTCCCACTGTTTCACCAGCCAAAGAGTTCCCCATTCTCAAAATACCTGTAGCTGTGACAAGAGTCCCATGAAAGTTACCCATGAGCTAGTTATGAAATGAATCTGTAAATGTACACAAATTTGTCCTGTCAATGATCTAAAGAGAGATCTTCAGGTAGGCATCCAATATTATTCTGTGTACCCTCTTCTAAAATTATGAAGATAAAAACATATGCTAAGCATAGTTATGAAATGCTGTAATCAAGTAGTGCTGACAGAATTACATATTCTTCACTTAAAAAAGTTGAATTTCAAATTACATAATTTTGAGTTCCATCAATTAGCCATGACTATTTGATAGTAACAACATCTTCAACCAACCATTCAAGAACATGGATAAGATCTACGTTCTTGCATCTCTTAGTGTGATATGGTACCACATTGGCAGTCTTTTATTGAATTAAATAAGGCACATATCTGACTGAAGGATTATTTTAAAATGATAATTGACATGTTTTACATAATTTCAAATAATTCATTTTCTTTGATGGAATTGAATTTTCTTTGTAAATGCATCATGACACACCATGCACTACAGAGAAACAATTGATATTCCAATTCATCACTCGTAACTTCTCAAATGTTTTGGTGCTGATTTAGAAGTTATTGTTACGTAATCTTTATTTGGGTGATCTGTTTCTAAGGTAAACGCTGTTTTTTTCATCATTCAAAAGCACCAATAGACATGGCTCTTTGAAACTAACCTAAGAATTATCCATTGCTGTAATGTTCTCTCAATAATTACAGTAGAACTCACTTAAGGCACTTTTAAGGAGTGAAAAATGCCTTATCAATGGGATAGTGTTCTATGCATGATATGGCATCTCATCATTTCTTTTACTTAAAAACCATGTTATTTTGGCTCTTTAATTTTCAAATAAGTGCTTTACTCCATAAAATGAAAAGGATACTTATTAGTTTGCTTTATTTGTCACAGCTGCAGACAGAATAACTGAAGACTTCACAAACTGTTGTTGTTGCATTACACTGGATGTCTTCTTCTCATATTTTTAAAATATTTATTGAGTGCTACCTTAGTTACTTATGTTGGTCACTTTTTGCATTTATTTTTATAGGGAATGACAATAGGAATAATAAGAACAGTAAGAATAACAATCTCTACAAGACTACAATCAGCACCCCACAAAACACTTCAGTATTTACATTATTATCCCCTTGCCCAACTGGTAAAATTTGCTTCATTGGAAAGGAAAGAATCACGAACATAAAGTAACCAAGAACAATTTTCTCTTTCACAAGAAGTAGACCATTCTTAGAAAATATGGCAAGAAGTTGACCAGTATCACACAGCAGTTGTTCATAGTCTGTATCTACAGCTGTGGTAAGAGGGGCAAGATATGTAAGATTCCTTTTCTTTTTTAGTTGTAAATCATTTCTTTAAGTAAAGAGACAAAAATCCTTCTCTTTTGTATTCTTATATAAAAGAAATAAAAATTTGTAATATCTGCCATAGAGCATGGGTTTCACTTTTCCCTTATAAATTGTCTTAGCCAGATTTTATTGTATATTGTAATAATCTGTTAGCTGAGCCACAGATTATTAATTACAAAATACTGCCATACATGTCCATATAACAGCATAGCCTGGTTACAGTGGATATCAAAATCCATTCTCACATTCTTTATTTATTGAAATGATCTATCTTAAGTAATTTTTAACATTTAATTTCTATTTAGTATAGTAGTTCAGCCTTAATTTCTATATAGCATTTGTATGGCTTATATACAGGTGGCAGTTGGCAATCAACTTGTGTTTTTCATCAGTGTCAGCAAATTGTGAAACTACTGTGGAGCATGGATATGTGGACAATTGGAAAGAAGGAAAGGAACACTACAGCGTAAGTGGAATAGATCTATTTAATTGCAAGCTGCTTGTTCCTTCACTCTCTTAGAAAGAAATGCTAACCAAAGCTTATCAGTAGTGTGTCAAACCAATCAAAAAGAAGATGTTATTAGAGAGAAGGGATGCCTGACTTCTAAATTTGCCTTGTTTAATATATTCCTGAAGAAAATGAAAAAATCTCTTTGTAGGCTATGCCTTTTTCATCTTAAAAAGAAAAACCTATTGGCCAATTGTTATAAAAACTGGAAGAAAAATTAACCTGGCATTTTTAACATGTAAGACCGATTTGATTCTTAGTGAAGAATATATCAACTACCTTTTCTGGTTGCATGTATCAACTTTAGTTTACAAATTATCTTAGTATCTCTGTTAGGGTATGCTCAAAAATATTTAAACTGTGATCCTTTCTTTTGGTTCTGACTAAGTTGTTTCCTACCTAAATATAAAATTATAGATTGCATTTACACTTAAAACGATACACACAGAGAAGTTTCTGTTAGTTACTGTTTAGACAGATTCTGCTCACCAAAGCATTAAATTGCTTGTCTCACCAGTATTAAATGATGCTTCTTTCAAGACAACTAAGATCTGCACTGTAAAAAGTCTTTTTATCAGAGACAATTTTTCCATCCTATATCTCATTCTTAAAATGTGTGCATCTAGAAGATTTGGCAGGTAACTTCTTAAATGTGTAAGAAACTTGAAATTTTCTTTTTTATAATGAAAATACCTAGTAGCAATATTTGGTCTTCATTCCAATGGAGAAAACTTAAGTGTGTAATTTTTAATCTTGTTCAGATATTGTCGAAAATCTATATAAAATAATTTCTAGTTTCATCTTTCTTCATTACTGATAGAGCTTGATAAAAATGCATCACCAACATATTTTTATCCAAAAATGGAGACTGCTTTCATGCCATCTAGTAATTATAAATAACCATTTTAACACTGTGTAATTTCTGGCTAAAGTTCAGTGAAAATTTCTAACAATTTTTAGGTATGATAAAAATACTGCACCATATAAATATATGTCCTTCCTACAGTATGTTCTAGTAAAATAATTTTACTTCTTTTCTTCCTTAGAATATATTCACTTAATTTCCATTGTGCATGGAATATGTCCTTTGAAATGTTGAAAATTTAGTACTTGATGTAATATTTGGTCAACTCTTGTGTTTACTGGTACATTAAAATCCTTTCTCTATGTTTCTCTCTTTCATCTTATGTTTAATGAAAGAGTGCTATTGAGGTGTTATCATCTTCATGTTTCAGCAGTGAAAGACAACATACTCAGGGTTCCCCTCACCTATTAGTAACCGGATCCTTTTTGCTCTCAACCCTGAGATAACCTTGATAATAACAGATTTACTGCTACTCAGGTAATGAATGCAGGGATAATGTTTAACTTAATTTGCATTTAAATGGTTTACCGTCACCTCATCCAATATCATGATGTAATAATGAAGGAATTATAGAAATTCATGACTGAATTTAAAAAAAATTTATATGAATCTCTGTTTCATTAACTACTCAAATCATATCCAGCAAGGGAATTCAGATCCAAATATTGTTTAGGGCATGTTAATAATGTATTAATCCATTCCTCTTTGGTATATTTCTAAATCCGCCATGCAGGGTTTTTGATTCATTACAGGAGATGTAGCAGAAAATATATCAATATATAAGAGAAGAGGAGTGTAGTTAGGGTAGAAGAGGCCCTAAGTACTGGCCCCCATCTGAAAAATATTGAACCAAGAATATTAGGAAGTTTGTACCAAAGATTTAGTAAAACTAATAAATACATAGAGAAGTGGAGTGCTGAGACCAACTGCAATGAGCCAACTCTTGGTTGAATATTTTTAAGATAAAAAGAAGTGAAAACTATAATCTTTATTATTTACATCATGATAAACAAATTTGATAGTTAAACACCTTTTTTAACAAAAATATTTGCTAGATCCATAAGTATGTGCCTGACCTGCTTAAAAAAGGTCATTGACATGCATCAGCTGATTGCCCCTTCATCACTTGCAAGCTAGCATAGCTTTCATGCATATGGAGGTTGCCCAATCCAAAGGATGGTAATATTACAAATGATACTGCAGCAAATACAGGTAATGAAGAAACTAAGGGGAAGGATGAGAGAAAAACAGTGAATGACAATGAATTAAGTAACATCAAATAATGAATTTCAATTCAAAAATGATATTCTGCATCACATGACTTTTCAGGAATAATAATATAACCTAATAACACTCCTTCTAATTTTCACTTCATTCAAAGGATTAACTTTGTACCTTAAAGCCTTACATGGGTGAAAATTTTTTTTTCATTCATATGGCATGTTTATTGCATAATATAACCACTTAAAAAGGAAATTGAAAAAGTAAATACAAGTAAGTAGTTCAGAGTTGAGTATTACTGATCATCTTCATTCCTTCATGGTTATAATGAATTAGAGTGCAAAGCGTAGCTCTCTGATGATAAATGTATAATTTTCTAATGTGTATAATGTATACAATTCTCATCCTTTGCTATTACAAATAAGTCAGTTTCTAGTGATATGAGATACTACATGAAGTTCCCTATGTTCTAAATGGACAATATATTTTATTTTTAAGTATTTTATCAAAAATATTAAAGCAGTAAATAAATGGAGATTATAATGGGAGAAAAGTTTAAGCTGTTGTTGTATGTCTGCATATGAAATATTGTGTACATCGTGACCCTAATTATCTTAATATGCTAAATATCGTTACATAAGTTACATAGCTGTAGTAATCGTGTTGTTGAGGTATTTTCTAGCAGAATTAATTTATGATGGTTAGGATTTGCTGACGTCTGGTTAAATTATAAAAAACTGATTCATAAATTTATATAATATTAGATGTTTGGGTCAAGATGAAATATAAGATTCACTCCCCAGTGCTGCTTTAAGTATGTAGATCCAACATAAGCTCCGTTGAATGCATTTGTTCTAAACTGAAAATATATTTTCAATATCTTTTAGCGAAGGTTTCATGAGATAAAAGATGTAAGAGCAATAAATTTTCCTGAAATGACCATATTGTGATGTTGTAATTGTTAATGGACCTTATTTTAACAGGTAATTAATACATTCTCTTAGGAGCTCTTCTTTCTCTGAAATTTATTTCACATGTAACTGAGGCTAACTGGGAAGGAATATCTGGAATGATATTCTTCTATGAGTTTATTTCAACCAATTACATAGTAATTTGTGGATATATGTCTTTCAAAATTTTCCCAGTTTTCAAGAAATGGGTTTGGTCCATCAATTGAATGTATTTCCTCCAAAGAAAGATGACCCAGAATGGGCCTTTTTTGGGAAAATGATAGAACCTGGGAATAATATAGATGTCAGTAATTGTAGAAGATAATGGATGTCAATTGTATTGAGTTTGTTTCACTTTAATTCCTGATGAATCCAAAAAGATGCTGAATTTGGCTGCTATAATTATGTTCATTGTTAATAACCTACACAATGGAGGTCATTAAGGAACCTGATGTTTTTTCAGAGGAGAGAGAAGGCTGCAAGTTTTAAGAAGACAAGGTCTGACGCACTCATGGATAATTCAAACCCCTTCATTGTCACAGATAAAGTTTCCCAGGGCTATTATCATCATAATAAATGCATGGCAAGGGCTTTAATAGTGAAAGACTGACCATTCCTAAACACTGGACAGTATAACACAGCATTAGCTATTGAAATAAAGGTATGTGGTATTGTATTAAATTTAGGCAAGAGAAATGTCCTATTTACAAAAGTAGAAAACTCTTGAATAATAATAGTATATTTTTAGGCAACATCTGATACAGAAACTTTCCTAATTTAAAATATGAAAGATAGAATGTATAACCCACATCCAAGAATACATAACCTTGTTATTTCAAAATTCCATTGCTAATAATTTTGTGCAAAATCAAAATGTCTACTTCTGCTTCTCTTAATTTTAGTAAATCTCAACTCAAATGTTGGAGATCTATGTAATTTATATCAATGTAGGTGATGCTACTGTTTTGTGCTTTATAGCTCATCAACTTGTGGTGAGCACATTCTAAAATTGCCATATCTTAAGGAAATTGTGATATAATTCAATTATGATGGAAGATAAATCATTTCTGTGTTAGTAGTAAAATAATGAATACTGTATAATGAATGAAATAATTATTGTAGCACATAGATATCACCTAATCTATATGGTATTAATAACTGGAAGAATTTCATTCGGCACCTAGGTCCTCTGTGCATTGCATTTTTATGTGGAAGGCTGATACCAAAAGTCATTGGGAAGCAGTGCTATTGTCAGCCTCAGGCATGCCAGTGTCAGACCCTGTAGAGGAGGTAATGAATACCCTGAACATACTGGCTGTAATAACAAGGTAGATGGTAATCTCTAACAGTCCCTTAGAAAGGAGACATTACATTGAAAAGTATGTCTTTTGCATGCTATAGGTAATTAATTTTTTTCATCCCCTTTTTAGGTACATTGCAATATACATATTCATACCCTTTAGATAACAAATTTATTCAAAGGAAATTAAATAATTATCACATACAGTACAGTCCTCTGCATTACAATAAAGAAAGTGTATCACGTGAAAATAAAAAACACTAATATGAATTAAAATGAAATAGCATCTGCTATAAAATAAAAATAAATAACCTGTAATATAAAGTGATAAATGAAATAGATAAAAGTAATGAACAAAATGGAAATGAGCCCTGTATAATAATGATAAAAAATATTTCAACTTAATGACAAAAAAGAGACTGCATCAAAATAAAAATGTAAAACTTAAGAAATGGCTTCTGCTTCATAGTAATAAGCAATTTTATATAAAAAAGCTGCTACTTTAAAAATATATAACAATAGAAAACAAATCAATCATAGAATATCCAAATAAAATATACATATGTAAACTTATTTCCTGAGGTTCCTTAATCTGAAAAGATTATACAAAATAGTTCAAAATATTGTACCTTATGTCCAATGTATGGTATGACAGCTAAGATCATGATTTTAAAGCTTATGTATGTAGAGTATGTTTCTATCTATACAATTTTTGTTGTAAATATGTATTTATTTTGTATCCATGTATTATTTTGTATGTATGACCTTCCTGAGTATATCTGTGTGTCCCAGTACATGTAGAAATGGCTATAATGGTAAATGAGAACAGAATGGAATTAAACAATTATATTTATAAAATTCCTTTCCTTCTAAGCCTTAGATAATGTTCTATTATCCTTAGATATTATCATATCATTCCAAACAAAGTTCACTTGCAATTTATTTTCCCCAATACTTAAGTTAAGATGAAGGTATAGGGTTCATCTCCAATCTTCATATAGGAAAATTTATTAAACCTTGTCAAAACTCATCTTAAAAAGAATTGCTGTTATCAAGTCATCTGTAGTAATAAAGCATAGAATGCAATTCCACTTTAGTGCAGCAATCAACCTTTTTGTGTAAACGAACGCCACTTTCACGAAGTGGTGGAGTAGAGGAAGGCCTGCACCTCACAATGAGGTGCAGGCCTCTCACTGGAACTAGACACATCATGAGATGTGTAAGCAACCACTTCACTCTGCTGACTAGATACCCTCAGTAAGAGCTTTCAAACGAAATATTACAAATTATTAATTATGTCCGGCAGCAGTGTAAATATACTTAGAAAGTTTTGATCAAGGCATTGATAAATACCTCAGCAAATTTAGTAATAATTTTAAATGATACAATATGATTTAAAACGGGTACATAGGTTGGGATTATTCAGTGTATAAACAAACAAAATTGTGTAAAATATTACCACACATCCGTTTCAAATGCAGGAGATTACTTTACAAAAATTACTGTTTACTGGAAAGCTGTTTTTCTCTGCTCACTTGTCTCTTAGGAATGTGTGATTCCTTATTATGTTTCATCGTTTCTTGACTGGGATGAGGAGTGACATCTCACCCAAGACGGATATCCATCTACTCGGAAGTGTGAAATGCATGGAAGTAGGGAGATGGATTACTTTACGATCGACTCGGATCGAATCCGAATCCATTGCTGCCAATCGGTGGGGACTCAGAAACACCCCCCTGCTCTTCTCCAGATAGCAATCTAAGAGTGTTGCAAATGATCTTCAATATTTTGCATCTTCAATGAATGATGAAGAATTTGACTATCCTCAATTATATTTACTGTAGAGAATTAATTACCTTTAGTTTTCTTGAATGAAATTTTGAAATTTTCTTAATTCTCCTTGGAATTTCCACAATTTTTACATATATCTTTGATTGGATGTCTCTCATTTCATGAGCAGGTCCTTAAACATTTATAAATTGAAGTCTTGATATTTCTTGTAGTAGTTATTGATCCCAAGTGTATATACAAGAATTGTGATCATTCCTTAGAAATGGATTTTATGCACCTTGAGCAGAGAAAGAGCTTTACTGATATAATAGTGTAGCTTATCCAAGGTATCTGAAATAAATTAAAATATTATCAGACTTTTTAATCATGAAAATATTCTAAAATATCTCTCTCTGTAAACTTATGCTTCACTGAACATTCATTAAATTCCGAAATACTTTTCATGACTTTTATTTATCCCCAAATATGGAAGAAAATTTTATGGCAGATCTTCCCATTTCTCTTAAAAATAATGTATGGCATACATTTTTAAAACTTTATAGTCAAGATTTGAGAAGATTCCCATGACAAGAGAATTTTTAGGGCCTCTTAAAAAGCTGTAACTGATTATCAGCATAAAACAACACCTTCTTTATCTTTGACTATTCATTAGCGGCCTCCTCAAACACTCTGTAGTAGTATTGTGGAAAATACTTCGACAGGTAATTTCCCACGTGAGATCCCACCAAGAATCGAACCCGGGACCGCATTTATTGAAGTCAAACTCGCTGCCCACACGCCTATCCGGGAGCCCCACAAACGCTCTGTAAATTTATTGATTAAAGAATTTGAGAAGTTTAGATAATGAATATTACTGATATATCGCATAAAAAACTCTTTTATGACAATACAATATGCATTCGAATGATACGAAACTGTATCCCTACACTCCCAGACATATTTATCCATGCTTCGCTATGATGGAACAAGAGAAATCATATACCGCCCTTCTCTTGAATTCGTAGCGATGGTATGAGTGTTCAGGAAGCCAATTTTGGCGGAATTTGTGCGGTCGCTTTCCTGCAGTTGACTCATAGCAGTCGTAGCATTTGAACAGAGCGGACCTATCTCTTCTGGAGTCTCTCAACGTTGAACTCCTTAGCAATGTAAGAACTTTTGAGAAGTCTATACATCTAGTTTTTCAATATTCATCGGAGTTATATCTTACGGATCACTCTTCGCGATTGCAACGATCTTCAGATTCGATGATTTTATGTTACTCTTAGGGTTTACAATGCCTTATTTCCTTTCAAGTGTCCTGATAACTTCGTCTCTGAGCGGGAGGAAACGAGTGTGGCAGTTTACACTGTGCTATTCGCCCGCGGTTCAGGATAATTCTCCTTTATGTTGCAAGGCAAAGTCGACGGACGTTGAAGTTTCAGAAGGCTGTCAGCGCTCTTTTTCTCGGAAGATGGGTACGTACTTTACAGTTTGCCCCTTGTAGTGTAAGAATATCCTAAACGTTAAACATAACCCAATAATTGAATAGTTTTCTAAGTTCCGTGTTTCATTTAGGTATCAATGGCTGATATCTTTTCAATATAATCATGGCATTGAACTCTCGTTGAAGAGACTGCCGTCTAGATATGTATAATAGAAGCTGAAGTTCCTAGGCCAGACTAGTTGATTCTCACGGGGGTAAAAGATGTAGGTAGTAAATTTTAAAAATAATTTAAAGAAGCACATCAAGCATCTCTCAAGTTCCCTTAATTCTATGAGAGAAATTATCAGACTGTGTGGAGTTTCCCTCTGCTTCGAACTTGGCTCAAGGTCGTCCGATTATTCAATTAGTCTTGATTGATCTCCCCTATTATTTTTATTAGACTGAATCAGTAAAGAGGCGATTTTAAAAAACAGTACAAGATGCGGATCTTCTCTGAAAATGAAGATTAAGAAATAACGCTTACCGATTCATAGATTTTTAACATCAATAAACTAATACAAATATACAATCATGTATAATTACCTTGGCATGTAACGATCCAGGCCGAATTAATTGATATATTAATAATTCTCCTTATCGGTGAATGGCTACTTTGTTTCTTGGTTTAGAAAATGTATATGCAAACAGTTTAGATATTTAAAAATGATCGAGATTCGTTCAGTAAATTTTAAGTGATTCAATTAACTTGAGAATGCTTAGCTCGGTGTCAAGGATCTCAATGATGGTTTAAAATATATTTCATTTGTGTTTTCTATTTTATGACGATACTTTGTTCTATCATACAGAGGTGACATGATCTAATACATCCCTATGTTTTTTTGCTCAATTGGGATATTCCCGTGTTAACTGCTGATAAAGGAGAGGAATTTGCTGTATGACTTATCTTGGATTGAAGTGCTTCCGAAAGAGAACTCGCAGAGGAAGGGTAATGCTTGCGGAGAAAAAACACATACTTGGCAATAACAACTTTTGTTTACCACAGGAAACACAACTTAAGAAATTAAGCTGGCCAGCAAGGAGCCCGGACCTTAATCCCATTGAAAATGTATGGGGTATTATGGCATAAAATCTTCGAAAGCGAGACCGCCCTCAAGACAGGAGGAAATTACTGGAAACTATTGAGGACGCGTGGGAGAACATAGGGCCATCAGTGTGTCTTTGCGTGGTGCAATCAATGCCAGAGCCTCTTGGCATGGTAATTAGGAACTATGAAGGATGGATCGGTTACTGAGGTATTTGTTGTATTTACCAGGATTTTTAAGTATGAATATAGCTCATATATACCTTTATGTATTATGAAATACATTATCAAGACATTGTAGCATATTATAATTTTACATTACTTTTATTTATTTCCTTACAGATCATTAATTCCTTTGACACTGAATGAACGACAGCAAACACTCATCACTAGCTCGAGGTAGATTTTGACAATCATGTCAAACATACTCATACTTTATATTCACTCCTGAAATACGTTTTTTTATTGCTAATTTTACTATTATCTGTAACTTATCCTTAGATTTGAAACAATTATACTTTAAGGTGGCTTTCAGAGGAGAATAGCGGGGCCCAAGAAACCAGCCACAGAAAAACTATTATTAATTATTTTGCTTGATTGTTGTTGTAATCTTAGAGTTAGATATTTAATTTTTGATCTCTGTTAACGTCGAATTCTATATATTAGGCTTAGGTAGCCTTAAAATTTTAAGTGTTATATTTAATTCAATTTTTTGTTTATTATGCATTTCCTGTGTTTCCCGGTTTTTTTCATCCCTCTTCTTGTGTGGTTGTTTTCCTGCAATGTGGGTTTTTCCTTCAAAAGCCTACAGCTTCGAAGATTTTTTCCCACAAATCAAATCATTAGATTTCTTTCGTTAGTTCATTAATAAAGGGTAATGTGATAACTATATTATTCTTATTACATGTACTTCTTATTACAGCAATTCCCATTCTGTATTTACCTGATGTTTCAGACTCTTAGCCGTCCATCTTCGTTAGATTGTAGAATTAAGAAGTATGAAGACCTATGTTATTGCGTCTATAATTTGGGTACTGTATTGATTAAGAGGAATAATAAATATGATTCAAAATCATAGATAATCTTCATCCAAAAACAGGTTCATAAAACATGGCTGTGGCGCCCACCTACTGGACAGCGGACTGCAGAGTTCCTTTTTGGCGAAACTTCTCCATTGGGAATCGAAAGGGAGGAAGCTCGACGTCTTAGAAATGATAGAGATTTCTTCTGGCAAAAACCTTACCAATGAGTGCACCTTTCTAAACCCTATTCTTACCCTACACTCAAAGCTGCTTCAGATTAATGAATAATTGATGAAATCCATTAATGTGGAAATATACGAATTTCTTTTTCTTTCAAATTAGCATGTCGTTCCACAAAAGTAGTAAAATGATACAATTGACGCCTTTTAGAAGCTTCATGAGAGGCTTTTGATTAACTTAGAAAATAGAAATGATTATGCTAGTGCATATCTCGTAATACATTTTCATTACATAAAAGCTCCTCTCGTTATTACTGAATATAGTTTCATTTTAATTTTCTATAAGCAGAGTACAAAATGTATATAACTCCAGAATATAAAGCCTTTCTCACCCAATTCATTTCTTTTTGTTACTAAGTTTGACAATCTTTGATGGCTATATAAATTTTAATTGAGAGCCATAGAGCAATTTTAAGTGTTTTAGAGAGTGGCTTCAAAAATACATTCAGGGAAGTTACGTTGTATTGAGCTCTTTTCATATGATCTTACGTAGCAAGATTTCAATGCATTCCTTTCTCAATTTATCTCGGAGGCCTATGAGTTTCACAAAGACATCAACCTTGGCTGAAGGGCGTCTTCGACCGCTGGGATGGGACTCCACAGCTGGAGGAAGGATTTCAGGAGTTGGCCTTTGGATTCGTCGTTGCAATTTGACGAAAGGTCCGGCAGCGGGGAGTTCCTCTCCAGGGCGAAAAGGTGCTTGTCAAGAACGACCCGGCACAATTCGGCCTCCTTCCCTACAGGTGACCACGAAGAGCCAGAATAAGGAAGTGATATTTGTGTGTAGTGAGTGCTATGCGAGTGGAGAAGTGCGTGAAGTGTGATTTGAAATGTGTGCAGTTTTCAGTGTTTAGTGTGTTTAGTATTCGGTGTTATACGTTAACACTGCTCATCATGGAATACTCATTGGAAGGTAAGTTAATATTCTTTCTTTACATCCTCATATTATAAAGTGATAGGTATCATAGGTCTTTCTAGAAGCAGTGGTAGTTTCTAAGACGTCTGCAATGTTAGAGTATGGTATCCCATATACCTCTTTATGCACCAACCGTTAGAAATACTCAAATACTTGCCCCGAGAGCGTGAGCTCCTCTCATTTTTCTTTTCTCTGTTTACCACCTGGTGAAGGGGTTGGATTGAAAAATTTCAAATGGGGTAGAGGCTATTTCTCATCATGCTACATTTTTCCTGTAAAACAACGCGATTAGAGATAATAGTGTTTGTAGGATCACCCTTAGAAAGCTTAAGGCATTGCTTTTAGCTGAAGATTATTTCCGATTACCTTACTGAAACTAGATTTGCTTTACCGATTAAAAGGCACGGAGGATTCACATAATATACATTTCCTACTGTTAACACATCCGTAAGAGATGTTAGAATCATAGATTAAAACAATTTGAAATCTTTTAAAAAACTTTTCGTCATAATGATTGCCTAATATATGAATAGTGCATGAACTATGCTTCTGCTACATTTTCATTTCATAGGGCCGCACTATCATAGGTGTTTTCAGTGACTAACATCAAAAATTTGGGTATCAAAGCTTACACTTGCATTACTTGGGTGTAATTATGGTCGAGTAAGTCACAATTAGTATGTCATTCATCAAATTTTCCATGCTGACGGCACCCTCAGGCAATATAATTAATTCATTAGGCGAAGTTTGTTATCCGAAAAACTTTTACTTAGACAGTGTGCGGAAGGAAATACAAAAATATTACATTACCCAATCTGAAGTTCTCTTCTATGATAGAATCCCTGAGGATTATTGTAATAAATTATCTTTACTTCTTTAACACGTTGCGTTCCACTGAGATTAATCTTGGATTGACTGAGACCCATTATAACAATAAAGGAAATTCCTGTCTACCGTGGGAGACGACGATTCACAATTTCCGTGAGTTTTACGTATTGCATATTCGGTTTCTTTTTTCCTGTGTAATTAACTCCACACTCGAATCACATTATAGAATTGCCATTGATCCTAAACGTAACATAACTACTTATATTGTAAAGACAGCGTCTCAGTTTCCAACTCCATTCCTAGGATCTATTGAAGGACATAAATAAGAATTAGAAACTTCACGACGCGTATAATTGACCATTCAAAAATTAATTCCCCATAGAGTATCGAGTGACATTTCAGCTTGCTGCCATATACTACCGAATTAAAATCTATTTCTCAATTTTTTTATTCTTAAGCAGCATCTTAATGAATACATAGGTTCCCATTACATCTTTTATATCTGAAGGATTCTGATTAGCTTTCCGAAGATACTTGGCTCGGTCAGGACCGGAAGTCAATTAAATACTTGTTATATTTAATATTAATTCGGAGCGGCCGATGGACTATTTTAGTGATGGTAATTTAATGTAACTAGATTTTCTAGCGTAATAATATCGAATGTCCAAAATCTACTCGGATCAAATCTGACCCAAACATTTTTTGATTTTACACTGTTTAAGTAGTACAGTCTGATATAGGAGATTGTTATAGCTAAATTTGGTCTGGATGGTAAGATGATGGCTTGCAGGTCTCTTCCTCTTAGTTGGAGGAGACTTCTCCCTCTTCCAACATGACTTATGAGTGATAGTTGCCCCTTGCTTTAGAGGAAGTTTGTAGTGGGGAAGGGGAGCAGTCATATGATTGAGATGGATCAGTTTCGGTCTTAAGGCAATTGTATTGAGTGAGGGCACAGACAATAGATAATGCACAAACTCTGTTGTGATTGGAGTCAACTACAGCCATCACACTCCCGTTGAAAAAAGTGACATCCATGACAATCTGCATTCCACCAAATCTTCTTCCCTTGTGATCATCACCCTCCTCAATATACTGTGTTCATTCTCAAAGAGCAACTCTGCACTTGAAGATGACACTTCCCCCAGTTATCTCTTCTCTGTCAGGAATCTTTGATAAAATAGTTGTAGAGCCCAACAATCAATCTGGAGAGGGACGGTTAGTTGGAATTGTAAGAGGAAATTGCATAGGGAATGTCCTAACGATTTGCAGAATGCATAGAGGCAACAGTATTCCCTGCAAATGTCAGAGTGAAAACTTTGTATCTGAATGTGATTGTGATTGAGGACAAGAGGTCATAAAAAGCATAAATCCTGGAAATAACTTTTATTTCCAGGACGCACCATTGCAAATGAAGAACTATGACTTGAGGGTCCCCTTAGTCTGATGCTCATACCCTTAGAAAATGCTTGCCAAGCTGTTTTTGATGAAAGGCTAGTGGATACTTTAATAGCAGTCCATAGAAACAGTTTGAACTGAAGGATTTTATTGGATACAAAATTCATAAATACACGGTGATTCAAGCACACAACATTACGTGTCTAAATTCGGACTGGAACCAAACTTCCCAACAAAATAGTGCAGTTAGGTGAAACATCCTGCCAACTTAAGTTTTGCAAATGTTACCTAATATAAATATTCCTGCAACAGTTTTTACATTTGCATCTTTCCACATTCTGCTTATAGTGTGGCCAACGTTAACCTACGACTCATCAGTGTATGTTATTGTTTTACCTTGTTGTCTACATTTTTTTTATTGACCTCAAATACCAATAACACCACAGGATAATTTCATCTCACTTCATTATGAGGTTGTCTCTTCATCTTCTTTCATATTTTATTTAAATCCTATGATCTTTTAGTAACCTATAAAGAGTGGGTCTGCTGAAATATGGTAACAGATCATCACTATTCACTGCAACCAAGTACTCCCAGGTAGCATTTTGATGTTGGACTGAAGTTGGGCCATGAATTGCTGTGAATAGTGTTGAGAATTTAATGCTGGCTGTTTGTTGGCCCAATACTGGCTACCAGTGTTGGCCCAACATTGGAATTATGTTATTTGCCATTGAAATAATTTAATTTAATTTAATAGACCCTTTATTAGGCGAGGTTAGGCCCGAGTGGGCCTCTCTTCCACCTAACCTCGTATGAAGTTACATCGCTATAAAGATTCAAAATTATAATAAGAGAATAAAAAAAAAGAGAAAGGAGAAAAAAAAACAAAAAGAAAGATTTGATTTGCGGGAAAAAAAACCTCTATAACTGAAGGTTGATAGAGAAAAAACCCACAGTGCGGGAAAACACCCACACAAGAAGGGGGGCGAAAAAAACCCGCGAAAACACAGTGAAAACACATAATAAATAAAAGAAATTTCCATAATTCACAAATCAAAGGGTTAAAGTTGAACTTAGTGTTGACACCAGTAGTAAACTAGACTTAATTTTATCCATTTCAATGCAAAATTTCATCATGGTCATTTTTTCATGACCTCATTGATGAATGAATTTTGCTGTGGCAGCTGGCTTTGATTTTCTTTCATAAATAGAATCCATGAAGGGATTGAAATTGTACTTGACCAGCCTAGACAAAACCACCCAAAACTGATAGGAGTTTTTAAACAGGCGCATTCCATCTATATTAAGAGCAAGTTTTTAGGCAAGTTTCTCTTTCATTGCAGTTTCATTTCTTTTCAATGTTCTCTGCTACTGTTTCCCTAACCCATAATGGCAGAAATTAGCTTTTCCCTTGCATCCCTCTACCTCTTCACAAACCACTTGCTTACTCAAAGCATTAGTTTGCAGTAGTGTCCTGGAATCCTTTGAAAGGGAAATATTAGAAATTACAAGGGCAAACAAATCATTGAGGGCAACATGAGTGATATTATGCCATAATGCCCAAGAGACTAATTTCGCATGCATATTGCAGCCTCCATGGTCACTATCAATTTCAACAAAATGGGTATGAAAATCAGGGTCAATACTAGCTAAAGTCATCTTTAAATGTTTTTAAACATTACATTCAATAGTATTGGGATGAGGTTGCTCCACATCCCATCATCTTTCTCATCTCTCCAGTCCTTCAGAGATAATCTACACAAATTGCCTATTTCTTCAAAGAAAATCTTTTATGTATTGATGTAGCTGTAAGATACACTTCTTTGTAAAGTTGCAGATTATATACGAACATTTTTCAGGAGCTCCTTACATATTTTATAGAATTCTCAAGGAAATATGAATAAAATACTTTCACAGGTACTTAAGCAATGAAAGTAGAGATGTTTATTGGACTCTCGAAAGACATGTTGGGCCAGCGTCATATTGATGTCAGTAAGTGATGTTGGCTATACTACCTAAAGCCAATTGTGCCCCAAGATCAGCTTTCAGTTGGATGAGGTCGACTTTGCCATCATCAAACTGACATTGGCCCAATACATGATGCTGCCTGGGCTGTTTAGAGTTGGTAGAATGTTTCAGAAAAAAATGGTGGACTACAAACCTTACAAGTGACTGAACAAAATCATCATACACCTTCATTTGTAGCATTGAGCATGTACAGCTAGTTCCAAAAAAAACTTACCACCTAAGCCGCAACCCGCATAACAGGTAGTGAATTTCCTCCGAGCGAGCCTTAAGAAGTGAGAGAGAGAGAGAGAGGAAAAACATGGCGGAGATGGTCTGCTTGAGTCATAACTCCGCCTGCAGAGTTGAAATGGATTTATTTGCTTTATTAATATTGCAAAGATTTATTAGTATCCTGAGTTTGGTGGCATTGGCCTAGCAGAATAGTATTATAACAATACGGATGTCGTAATGCAAGAATTCAGTTATTATAAAATGGTTATTACGAATCAGTATATATTCCAGCATTGCTTCTCGCACAGAGGGAAATGTCGCACACGAGGTCCCGTTATTCCGAGGCAAACCCCCTTCCCTTCCCTTCCTGTCATAAAATTCGAGTCTGAGGGCGAAAGGCACTAGCAGGTCGAAGGAAATTTTCGCAAAATCTGCCTCTGAGCCGCTCTGAGCTTATGTTTAGGACTGAGATGGGAGATAGAAAATTTCCGCGCAGTTTGAATCATTGTCAGACCAAAAATGTATAGATCTCAAATTCGACGCCATTGCATGCAAAACTCTGCTGTTATAATGGGTCGTATTATATAATATAATAGTAGGTAATATTATGCATTGTTCATGAGGGCAGTTATTAGCCTTCAAAATTATATACGTAAGGAGTCCATATTGATCACCTGTTTTATCACAGCTTATGTGAATGCAATCTATACAAGTAAAGTAAGGCAATCTCATGGCCATATCTACGCTATTACTTTAAATACATTAAAAAAACTATAAGTAAATACGAGTATGTAGTGTGAAGTCTCGAGGCATTCTCTGTGTATTTTAGGTACATTTTGTTTCATTTGATAAACATCGAAATTAAAACTCGTTCGGTAAAAAATCAGTAAATTTTATCATCTATGCAGTTTTAATTTTTACTATACCGTCCAAATCAATTGAGAGAAAATGTGCTAGGATCGATTTTCCTGAATGAATAAAGATGACGGATACGAGACTACCATCTTTCACATTAATTTTGAATTCATTAATTAATTTTTTTCGGTGTCATTGAAGCGTGAATCGAATAAACGTGATTTCTTTTGTGGATTCCTCTTGAAATGGTTGCAGTCACAAACCATTACATTCTTAAACATCCTTCTCGCTATATTTAACACCTTTAAAAGTTCTAAAATGCACAAAAAGATGAGGTGCGAATGAGGTTTGGTCATAATGCTCATTGAATGCTACTGTTAGCTATGAATGTAAAATTTTCAATTAATTTTAAATGTATACAAAACTACGTACATTATTTATATTTCAATTGTTTATTATGAAGTTTACAATTATTATAATGTAGAAAACGTTAAAAATACGCAAAATAATAGGGACGTAGTGAAATAGTTTTTCCCAGGGCCTTTTTACCTGTAACTCCAACCCTGTAACTATCACACGGGGAAAAGAAGTGCATATGAGGCTCGTGTTGAAATTTTGCTCCCCTCGGTTGATGGCTGGCCCTGCGTAACTCTCATATTTTTCGACAGAATTTTAATGATTGAGATGAATGGGTGGTGGTTTGCTATGGGTAGTCTATCTACATATTTATCGCTTGGTGATATTGAAAATATTCCTTCGTATTTAAAATGTATTATGTATATATTGGCTATGAGAAACTATTTATCTCTCCACATTCCATGACAAATTTGAAAAGCAAGATACAGGAGTGATTGGAAGAAGTGAATAAAGCAATGAATTCATCAGGATTTCAAGGGGGGACTGTTTTGATAGAGATAGGAAAGTGAGAAGCAACGGCAACAGTAATACATACACTCACATGACTTTAACAACCGAAAGTGTAAGAGATATGTTAATTCCAGATTTTTGGATGAATCACAATAGGTAATGGCATTTCTTGCGTTCCTCGTCGACCAATTGATTACTTTGAGTAGGAGCAACGACCTCATTCAAAAGTATAACGCAGTCACTCACCTCAATTTCCTCATCCAACATATATTTTTTCCGTTTATGACTGCCTCCAGAGAAACTACTCATTTATCCAATTTAAGTAATATCTCAGTCAAACATGGTTAACATTCAAATATACAGGATATAACGTCGATGGCTTACCATACTTTCAGAAATTTCCTTCTGATGCATCAGTTTATTCCCAGGATTCCGAAATTGTATACAATAGCGATGTTCAATGTTTTGTAGCAACCTTCTTTTAATTCTATAAGAAAGTTCGAGCAGTTCACTAAGCCAGTACCTAAATCATCTTCTTATCAGCAATTTATTTTGGAAAGAGAGTTCGGTTTTTTCAAACCGATAAAAATTGCTAACATTGGTATTACTATCTATGCAAGCCAATGGTTTATTCTAAATCTTACCTAACTTTAGAGATGTAATTTATCTGTAATCGGTGTATAAACTTCAAGTTTCTGCGACACTAAATATGCGGAGTATCTAAAATTCCATATTTACGTTTCAATTCATATTTTAGTGACATTATAATAGAAACTTTAGTCGATCTAGTAAGATCATCTTCCACGCTCTATCAACTTTGAATCATAGATGTTGTAAGAGAAGTTAAACGATTTGGTTCTCGTAAGCATAAGAAATAAATATTAGATGGCATTTCTCTAGTCCATTGTTCATTTCTCAAGTTATTTCAAACTACGAAATTGTGAGCTCAATATAGAGACAAAATAAAGCATCAAAAATAATATTTATAAATAAACAATCATTGACGAGGAGCTGTTTTTTTAATTTTTGTTGTTGAATTAGTTATTTAGTATAAGCTTATACAGTTTATGCCATTCACTTTAAAAACAGAATATAGAGATACTATAATTCTGATATGATACACCCAAAAATTGTCAACTTTATGTTATCGTCCAGATTTTCCGAAGGTCCTATTTCCACTAGAATGATCTTCCTTGTATTACTATTTTAAAAAATTCGAAACATCTTCGCAAAGATCGTAGAGAATTATGATGTGCCTAGGATGAAGGATGTTACGAAGGTCCTTGGAGTGAATGTTGGATAATGGATTACATATAGAACCAAGAATATTTTAACAGCTAAGGTATGAATCATGAGAATTAGAGGAATATTCTCATGTAAGTCTGTTTACAATCCGTTGGTTTCTATTTTTTAAGGTATACTTCCATGACTCATATTACCCATCATTCATAATTATTGACGGTGATTTTTCTTTTAATTATTATACATATTATGCACCATTCAAACAATTCGGGTTATATAGTTCAGTTGAGGCATTCAGAAACCGAAGCAGCGATCATTAATCATTACTCTCACTTTCACCTAGCGCATAGTTCTGAAAATCATTTCAGTATAACAACGGAAATCGTGTTGTGGGTGTTTTCACACCCCCTGACATACGTCATACGGCGGCTCGCCGGGTATAAATGAAAATGTAAATAAACCAGGTGTTAACATGTAAACCTGCAATATGCAAGTATAGAAAACCTGGAATTTATACGCAATATGCAAATCAGTCTTAAGGTTCTGATTTTCCATACTAACTGTTGTTTCTTAACCATCTTAAACTGGATTCCTTGCAAGAAGTCCTGAAAGGTCGTCTACCTCAAAAATAGAGTTGAATATCTTCATTCCCTAAGGGAATACCCGTGGCGAAGATTACAAATCGCGGATCCACCATTTCCCACCTTACTTGTGATCGGTCGCCGCCACCATACCCTAACCTTAGATACCTGCTCAGCAGGGGTGCGGTCGGGAATCCTCATTAGCGCTTTCAAATTCGCTACCCCGGATACATACGACCATCTACAACATGCCGAAAAGGGGGTTTTTCTTCTCAGAGCGGAGTTCACCTTCACCCATCGGCCGTTTTATGGTTCCTTTGAGAAAATAGACAATACCTTTCGATGGACGAAACAAAAGAAAAAGAAACAATAAAGGAATGAATATGGGATACTCCTAGTGCCAGGGTGGAGTGCCTCCCCTCTCTTTGAAAGACTTAGTAAAACCTCAGACGCGAATTTGTCAGAAACAGCCAAATCTCATCTCAAAATCATAATGCTTCATCTGATACCGTCATCACAAATGCCTGATGGAAGTAAGAACAGAATGGCATGTTGATGCATATATTTTGAAATACCTAATGCTCTGTTAATTGTAGTATCAAGCAAATTTTATACTTCTTTGTATTGCAGAATAATTTAACAGCAAAGAAATCGAGTCAAAATTTGCACCACGGGGCAAGAAAGACATTTAGCATCAGATAAAAGTTGGGACAGTATAATTTTGCAAGGAACATGAACTTGATTTAATTAAAGGGATAGTTTTTCTAGGACTGGCAATGAACAATATTTCCGGAAAAGTCTTACGAGATGCTGGCGTTAATTTCGTCGTAAACTAATCTTTTATTCGATATGTGAAAAAATTTTGTAGTCCTCAGTATTAAAATTAGGAGTGCTACTATTCTAATATCTATGTTATTTTCTAAAATACTATATTAGCAAGTTGAATTTTAAACAATTGCCTTAGAAAATGATGATAGCACACCAATTAATATTTTACTTTCTATCAATTGATTTGATGGTATTTAAAATTTTTATAATATTTGATGTGATTATCTGATGTAGTTGATCGTAATATATTTGGTTTACTTAATTGTAATAAGTTTTGGGTCTAATTTTCAGAGCTCTTTACCAGGTCGACTTAAAATGATTCTTTCTCAGTATTTTCTTTGCTTTCCTTAGTTGGATTCGCAGTGTTTTCATGCTCCCCTTCTCGATAGCATTTTTCTGCAACATAAATTAGTTGAAATACAGTAGATTGTGTTCTTATTCATAATTATTCTTTATCTCCTTACAGAGTTTTCGTTCATGTTTCTATTTGAGTCATAGTCGTGAATTTCCTCTGAATAAATTTAAAAGTTCGTCCTGTAGGCGACAAGAGCATAAAAAACGTAATAATATAATCCTTTTTAATCTTGCAATGACATAATTTTTTATCGGATAATTGAAGCAGCTAAAGTAAGTTTACCCGACGCCTCCAGAGAAAGGTGAATTACGCAGAAATCTCTGGCCGAAATAAGGAGATCCGATTTTCATTCATTTTTTAATACTATGCTGCAGACATAGTAAAAAATAGCACTAAATCTAGTTTAACTAGATGCTAATAAAGATGGTACAAATACGTTAAACGCGTTTCACAACGGTTTAAAAAGGCGCCTTCCTTCCAAGAGCAAATAGAATGCGTGAAAAACTCTAGACTCGCTCTCATTGAGCTTCACGTCTGTTATGCGGGTTGCGGCTTAGGTGGTAAGTTTTTTTTGGAACTAGCTGTACTTACTTTAGTGTCCTAACCTTTTAAGGTGTAGGGAATTTTCCTTTACTTCTTTCCTTTCTTGTCCTGTAGACTGCTCTATGTGAAACTCCATTGCTGTACTTGTTTCCTGCACTGCCTCCCCGACATTCATTTTAGTTGTGAAGTATTTAAAAATATTGATTGTTATGCATCTTTGCAATAGACGGGAATAAGCTCTTTATATTGAAAGAAATCAGTGTGGCATTAAATGGGAACACTAGGCTAGATAGTTTTGCAAATTCCACAGAATCTTTCATACTATACTTTGGGACAAAAACTGTGTGAGGTACCTTTAGACAAAATTTAATTTTGCAGCTAATTTCTGGGAGGGAGATGAGATTGCCAACAAAGCCAGCCTAATGGTAATGTCTTCTTTATGTAATTATGGTAATCCATAGAGAGTAGGAGCCTGTGGGTTCATTGAAGTGAGGAATTATTTTTCCTTTGGGGTGAATAGGGTATTTGTAGATAACAATGCTCTTTCCACTGAATTTTTGAACGAAGCAATTGGATACTTTTTCAACTCCATGATGATATTGTTTTTTATGAAGTCCAAACATATTTTTTCTAAAATCACTGGAGATTTTCCCTTATCTGTTTTCCCTATAATCATATTGTTATTACTCAAATTCTTTCACTTATGAATATATATTTCTCATCATTCTTATACATCTGGGCTTTGAGCTGGCATCTGCGAAGTTAAAAAAAAAAAAATTGCATTTTTCATTTTACCTTTTTTATAATTTCCAAACTTATTTCCTTCCACTATAAATGCTAGATAACTAATGATACACACTTTCTACACTAAAGACACTATGGAACCAATAATTTGCTTTTAATACACTAAATAAACTACACAACTAATAATTAATAGTTTTTTGGTGTGATAGTCTTTAAAACAAGGAGCTATACACAGACCAACATCGCATTCCTTGCTCATGTAGCATGTTTCCTTTCTCTTTCTGCATATACTGCAAACAGTACATCATACTAGTGCCTTTTTTGTTTTATTGTCTTCGGAAACAGGAGAAGGAAAATGTCTTTCTATCAATCGACTCGGACATTCATTGTCTTTTCTTCTGCCACAGCCTTGTCTGTTACCCTTTGTTACGTAATTTACTTGTCTCCAACATTTCACAAATCAGTTAAAGGTGAAATTTTGCTAAAGGATGCTTTTTTTGTGATCAATTTGTACAAGTAATATGAGTTAAAAAATGAAAGGTCTTAACAGACTTTCCGATGGATTCTATGGAACTGAGCATCACGTCAGCTTTATCAATAGCCCCCATACTATGGTTGTAATCCACAATGCAGTGAGGTTTTCTTATGGCTTACCCCATTAGGTGATCTTTCTTTCTACTATCACCAAATTTCGCGGTATAGTAAGTGGAGAACATCCATACTTCTCACTGGCTGCACCATTTCAGAGCTAAAAGATTTTCCAAAGATTTAAATTTAATTCCTCCTTTCTTCAACTTCTCCATCTTCAGCATATTCTTTCTACTTCTTCTCACTGTTCTGCATGCATTTGTTGCCCTATCATGAAGCCAACTGAACAATGCTGGACTTGTATACCAGTTGTCCACAAACAGTGCCTTTTCCAAATACAGATTTATTAGGGTGGATATAATGTCCCCAGATTTTCCGAAATATTGTTCTGCGATGTCTCTGTCAGATCCCGTGTATACGATAAAATCGAGGATCCGTTTCATAGTCGCAAATCACAAAAAAGTTTACCCCGAATCTATTCCACTTCGAAGTTTCGATATACTGCTTAAAAAATAGATGCCCCTTAAGCAACATTAGACTAATCTATGCAGAGATTTTGGAACAGCACTGAAGTATTTTTGAAAGCTGCCCTTAGATGATCAACCACTGGATGGATATTATATAGCCGATCTCCTGCCCTTGCTACATTTTTGTCCAAAAAATGAAGCTTTCTCAAAATCCCCAAGTACCAATCTCTTGACATTGACTAGGATAAATGACAACACTTATACCCGTACCACTCAACTTTTAATAAGCGACCATGGTTTCGAAGCGTCGCGTCATCATCAGGCAAAGTTACAAAGATTGTTTGTAATATATAGGCAGCGTGCAGGAGGGGAAGGTACAGAGCGTAATGAGGGGAAGGAGGAGGGGTTAAGGTATGGGAATTATGGAGGCGGTGATTTCACTACAGAGGAAAGGATTGGAGAAGGAAATGGGGAAAGGAATTCGTTTAAGATTTGGGAATTGGGGGTGGGAAGGGTTTTGAGAATTTCCAACTGTTCCTTGGAGTTCATGGAATGTCCTTTCTTTTCAAAATGGAGGTTCTCCATCTCCCAATTACAATGGTGTCCCGAAGTAAGCAGGTGGCTGGCCATTTGTGAAACCTCAGGATGATTGTTTCTAATCGCCCCCTGGTGTTCCATCCTCCTCTTTCGGAAAGCCCTTCCACATTGGCCTACGTAGGAACCCCTGCAGTCCTCGCACTTCAAGCGGTATATGCCGCTTCTATCTTCGGGCTCAATCCTGTCCTTCCCGTTTCTAAGGATACCTCCGAGTTTCATGGAAGGCTTGAAGGCGATTCTAACACGGTCTTTCGGGAAGTGCCTCGCTATCTGGGTGCTGGTTTTTCCCAGGAATGAAAGGGAGCGCCATTGCGCCAATAAACAATTGAGCCAGTTAAGGGATGATGATCTGGCCGTCCGCTCCCGTTGACTTCTCCAGACTGACAGTGCTCCCAGGCGCTTAAATACCCGGCTGGCAAGAATGCTGACCAGGCATTTAAACAGGGACTGTCCAGGAAGGACGGTCAGCAGGATTAAGCCTGCTGGGAACGAACGACCAGGCCACGCCTCGTAGCAATTCCTTTATTAACGTCATGTACATAAGTTTACAATTTTCTGAGTTGAACAATATGCCTTTCCCCTTATTCCAATCTCGCCAATAAAGACCTTTAAGACCTTAAGACCTTATTGAGGGAATAGACCACACTTTGATTATCACAATGAACATTTACCTTAAAGTTTACATCAATTAAATTTAGCTGTAACAACATGTAACCGGCCAGGAGGGCCATGAAACCTTCAGCTTCATAAATAGGTTGTTCTTCCTCAAACACGTGAATCCACTCACGTCCCCATTCGGGAACCACTATTGCACCTTGCCATGGAGTGGCATCAGTGTACACATTGATAGTCTTTTCCAGTCATAAATCAAAACTCCGTACCCTATGAAAGAGTCCATCATCATAAAATCTGGTTAACCACACATTGTCCCTTCGGTAAGCGTCGGATATAAGAAACCTGGGTAGATTCAACGCATACACCACCCACGAGATGAAACCGGCGGCCTTGGGTAGGTCCTCCGATCTCAATCTCAGGATGATGCACGTGATGAGATGAAGCCTGGCAATCGTTGCTGGTAGGAGCTGAACTTCCATGGACTCGGTGTTTATATTCGTACCCAAGTATTCGATGCACTTCCGAGGTTCCAATTGACACTTTTGTCTATTTAATGTAACTCCTAAATCCTCCATTAGAAACTCATATATGTTGTGGACAATTTCCTCGGTCAAAAACGGTGACGCCAACAACCAGTCGTCTAAGTATGCTATCATAAGGACGTCGTAACGGAGGTACACTTCTCTGGCTATTTACACGCTGACTCGTTGCATAATCGCGGGGGCAAGGGTATGCCCCATGGGCAGCCCCTCAAACGCATACTGTCTTCCGTTCACATCGATGCCGTAAAACACCGATGCCCCTTTTGGATAGGAACCTGATGGAATGCATCCTTCAAGTCTAGCTTTGCAAGCAACGTATTCGGCCCTAATCTTATGATTGCTTTCACAGCATCTAAGAGCAAGAATTTGGGCTTATTGAAATATGCCGTCCACGGCAACAAGTCCAAAATTATACAGGGTTTACGGTTGGCCTTAAGAATAACACTGAGTCTAAATGCGCACTTAATTTCGGGACATTCGATAATCACGTCCTGCTGGAGAAGCACAGGCAACATTCTTTGGACACCTACTGTTGGTCTGGACTTTAAATAAATAAAAGGTGTGGCGGGTGGCTTGGATAAGTCCGTCCCACGTAAAACAATATCTAGAACATTCGCGCTTTCGTAAGGGTAGGGCTTTAAAGTTCCAAGATATTCTACCTCTTCTAATACAGAAAATTTAATGGCTGGTTTAGCACCTACTGGTAGAGCCATCAAGAAGCCAGACCCATCGGACGCGGCATCTGCATCTTCTATGTCGGTTTCGTGACCGGAATCATCTTCTGAGTCACTGGTGAATAGTTGCACTGAATAGGTTTTCTCCAATTCATTAACAAAAATTTCGGCCATTAAGGTAGATAGAGGAGAACCCATAGTTAATCCCTCATTCTGTTTATAAAATGTTTTATTAAAAATGAAGTAATTTTGTGAAAGGCAAATGTTTAAGAGTTTGCAAATTTCTGTTACTTTCACAGGATCAACGTTAGCATTTTTCAAAAGCTTTTCTGTTAGCAAAAGGCATTCATAAGGGGGTATGCTTGTGAATAAGTCTTTAATATTGAAGGACACTAGCTTGGTATTGGGTGGTGAATTAATATTTAAATTATTAAATTAAATAATTTAATTATTAATTAAATGATTTAATTATTAATTAAATAATTTAATTATTAATTTAATTCTTAATTAATATTGACATTCTTCAATATTGACTCTTGATATTCATTCATGGAAAATAGGGGTCTTCAACAAAACATCTCTATTCATGAAGGGAAAATTTCGTTGGTCAAGGCATCAATAGAGTAATTGCAAGGAAACTATACACTTCTTCAGTGGTTGTGTCTTTCCTTGTTAATAAACTCATCACAATACATTCTGCTGAATGGTCTACTGTTAATTGATAAAAGCGATTCTTCTCTTTTGAGATAAAACTTACTGTAGTGCCAGCGTCCATGAGAGGTGCGGCATCCACATAAATTATGGGTTCTTGCCCTTGGTGTTGAGTTCTGTGAAATAAACAACTTCCGATTAAACAATATAAAAAGGAAATGTTTTATTTTACCTTAAACGGCCACGAGCACCCAGAAAACAAGGAGAGGTTCCTACAGAAGCGTCGTCAAAGGAGCAGAGAGCGCGGAAGCGGCGTTGAGGTGGAGTCGGTCTTTTGATGATCACTGGGGTCCTTTCCCGTGCCTTCTTTCACTGCGCTGTGTTTCACTAACTGCCCTCACATCGGCATTGACTCGATAACAATGGCCCTCTCCACTGTCTTTCCGAAGATAATTAAGACCCCTCTCTATGGTGGGGGATAATTTAAATACCTGCATTTTGGGAAGGTATTTATGGAAAGGGGGAAGAGACTTTAGCAGAGGTATACTGTGACAATCTAAAAGGAGGGTTCTTGAAAGTTGTCCTAACTGCATAAGGGGCTCGGGGGCATAAAACGTGGCCGAAATAGACAGAATTCAAGTCAATCCACAGTTCTTTAGGAACTCTATAGAATAAGAATATTGTTGAATAAGAATATTGTTAGTAATAATGGATGACCCTTTTCACGAGGCTTTAAATGGGGCATATTTTGGGAGGGCTAGGAGTGTTAGAATTTTCCCCTAAGGGGGAAGGGTGGTGGGGATGAAAGGCTAGGGGATGGTGAGGGGGACACTCATGGCGGCATTACATTACCAATTCAGAAGATAGGAAAATTTGAAATACTGTGTTAATTGAAGAAGGTAAAGAAATATTAGCCTTACATCCAGAGGAGGTGGAATCAAAAACGAGGATTTTCGGTGACAAATCATATGAAACCAAATCCATCTACAACTGATGCCCATTCAAGTGATTTTGAAGACTTGTCATGATATGAAGAGTGTCAGGAATGAAATATAATTCATATCATATGGATGCTGTCAATAATTGGTGATTTTAGCATATTTTCCTCCAATAATGCCTCATTGTTTCTGTAATGCTTGTTTCACCATCCACCAAACCACAGAGTCAATGCTTAAACCTAGCTCCTCATACTTCATTATTAAGTCCTTCACCTTTCTTGTGCAAAATGATTTACCAGTAAAGTGAAGTCAACGTTCTGCTTCCATTGTGTGCTCATCCCAAGTATAAAAACTAGTACATGGGTTGCCAGTGAATATTCTCAATTGTCTTTTAATGTAGAATTGCCAATTACACAATCCACTGAAGTATCATACTCTAAATCATATTTAATGCTCATTTCATCTAGCATTACATATATTACATGATGTACTTCTAAGGGTAACTTTGGCTGTACTTTTTGTCTGAGATTTTGCCTATGATATCTCCCTCTCCTTCCCACCTAACTTTGCTAATTCCCATTAGGTCTATATTATTCTTTTCCATTTCAATTTTTAAGTTTTTTAATTTTTCTTTCCTATTCAATGTTCTTATATTCCAAGTTCCTATTCTCAGTGCATTCTTATTATCCATCCTATTGCTTTCCTTCTTTGTGCAACACAACTGTCCTATAGTGTTACCCACTTAGAGATCCAATTGTGGGTAATTTTTACCTCCAGAATCTTTCAGTGTAGAAGACATCATGCTGCAGAGTCTTACATTCGTATAACTAGAGAAACCATATGGTTCATTAGTGGGTTTTTTTCCCTTTTGCCTTCTGCACCCTCTGCCGTTGGCCAACCATTTAGCTCGTCCACCTTTAGGATTCATTTCTAGATCCACGAGGAGGTGCGGTTGGATATTTCCCTTCCTTGAGGTCTGGGACCTTAACAGCATTTCCTATCCTCTCCGGTACTTTGTTCCTGTTGTATCAATAATCTTTTACAGCTACAGTTAGTCAACATAGCTGTTAATTCTTTCATTGCATTTGGTCCATTACTTTCAGAGGTAAATGTATCAAATTCCACTAATGACGAGATAGTAGCAGTGATTATCTCTCTCAGTTTGTCCTCAGTCTGCATCTGGGGAATGCATACATTCAAAAGGGTTACTGACTTAGCAACTGCAGTGATAAGTCTCTCAGATGGATAAGCAGAGCCTTCCCTGTGGAAGTTTTCACGGGTTAACAACCGGGTCAGGTCTTCGGTAAGCACCGACGTTTCGGCGATGTCCTCTGCCGCCATCTTCAGGGATGTCGATTTTTCGTCATCGCCGGGTATATATACCTTTCTGGCTCGTCATCTGATTGGTCGGAGCATTCTCTTCTCTGATTGGTCGATCTGGCAATCTGCATTTTTCGCAGTGTCGGGTTCAAGTTCTTGCTCAGGAATATTCCTTTGTCCCTGTTTATTTTCTTTTCCTGGAGGCGGATTTCTATTGCCTCCTTGTAGATGCGGTCCCGGAAACCATTTCCTCTACATAGCATTTTTGTCTTGGTGAGATCCATGTCATGAGGTTCATTCAGCACATGCTCTGCTACGGCCGACTTATCGGGTTGTTTGAGCCTTATGCACCTCTCGTGTTCTTTTAGCCTCGTCTCTATTGTCCGGCTAGTCTCTCCGATGTATGAGAGTCCACATTCGCATGGTATACTATAGACACCGGGTGTTTTAAGGCCAAGGTTATCTTTTGGGTTGCCAAGTATAGTATTTACTTTATTAAAAGGTCTGTGGACTGTCCTGATCTTGTGTTTAGCCAGAATTCTGCCGATTTTTCTGGATACAGTGGATACATATGGCAGGCAGGCCGTGGCTATTGGTTTGTCTTCTTCAGTGTCCTTGGGCTCAGAAGCGGCCCTTTTCAGGGCCCCGTTCATGTCTCTGGTGCTGTGCCCGTTTTGTCGTAAGGTCTTTTTAAGATGATCTATTTCCTTTGGGAGATTATCCTGAACTGATATGCTGTGGGCACGATGTATTAGGGTTGAGAGCACTCCTTTACGTTGAGCCGGATGATGGTGGCTGTTTGCATTCAGGTATCAGTCCATATGCGTTGGCTTGCAATAAACGGAGTGGCCTATCGTTCCATCAGGTTTTCTTCTCAGGAGGATATCTAGGAATGGTATGCAATTGTTTTTCTCCAGCTCCATGGTGAACTTTATGCTAGGGTGTTGGCTATTTAGGTGGAGAAGAAAATCATCGAGGGAATCCTTTCCATGAGGCCAAATCACAAATGTGTCATCCACATACCTGAAGAAACATTTGGGCTGGAGATTGGCTGATCGGAGAGCTTTTTCTTTGAACTTTTCCATGAATAAATTGGCCGCAGCTGGGGAGAGTGGAGAACCCATAGGGACTCCCTCTATTTGCCTGTATGTTTTTCCTTGGTAGATGAAGTATGTCGACCTCAGAACATGTTCAAACAATTTTATAATTCCTTCGTCAAAGAGTGGTCTCAGAATATTGATGGACTCGTCGATGAAGGTACCTTAGTGTAAAGAGAGACCACATCAAAATTCACCATTATATTGGTAGGGTCCAATTTGAGTTGGTTGATGGTTTTTACGAATTCGGCGGAGTTTTTCACATGGTGAATACTTTTCCCAACGTGAGTCGTCAGAAGTTTTGCGAGGTATCTGGCTAGTAAGTTACAGGTTAGAGAGTTAATAGCGCTGACATTTGGTCTCAGGGGCACACCTTCTTTATGAATCTTGGGTAAACCATAGAGCCTCAGTGGGACTGGCACTTTTGGTCAGAGACTCATGATGGTTTCATCTGGGAGCCTGGCTTTCTTGAGTAAGGGAACAGTTTTCCTCATTATGGACTCCGTTGGGTCACTGCATTTTGTGCGGTATATCTCGTCTTCCAGCATATTGCTGATCTTTTCATGGTAGGATCTGAATGGTAAAATCACTGTGGCATTCCACTTATTTGCTGGTAGGATGACAATTTTTGGGTTCTGGCGGAGTTTATGGATGGCTAGACGTTCATCTTTAGTCAGATTCGGCTTTGGTGGCTTTGCTTTTTCAAGCACCATACCGATTTCACCTCTCACCTCTTCCACGGTCTCTTGTAGGAGAACCCTGATAGCTTGCTCTACACCACCAATAAAATCTTGGTAAGGGATGTTGCTTGGTGAAAGTGCAAAATTAAGTCCCTTTTTGAGAACAGAAATAGTAGAATCACTCATTAGGTTGATTACTACCCTATTAGAGTCGTGTTCTCCAACGTCCTGTTTAGGTTTCGCAAGGCGCTCATATTTCTTTGATTGTCGGTTGGTAATTTTCTTGGACTGAATCTCCTCCTTAGCAATTGTTGACTCTTTCCCAGTCTCTGGACGCCATCAAGGACAATAGTCAAATGTTTGCGGTACCACCTTTTTAATGAAGTGGGTACACAAATGACCAGGAGACTGCAGGTTAATCCCCTGATTAGATTAGATCCAATGGATCGTAAAAATCATGAGATACAACTAGTGTGTCTGGATACATTATCAAGCTCAGTGGCACTATCACACAACCAGTTAAAACCACTGAGCAAGCTGAAATTGTCTCTCTCACAGTTTCCTTTTGTCACCCGAGATGACATTCCATTAATCAGCACAGTCTTGAAGCTGCTAATAAACTGCTGGTTTGTTGGGTGAACATTAGATCCACAATTGTACCTTATCTGTCCAGAAAGGTTCTCCAAGAGAGAAAAGGGAACCACAACCTGGAAATCCTCCCATAATATCGGTATTGCCATAATGGAGGCCAACCAGCCATGTTTGGATGGTGGATTCACCTTCTTCCCATCTTTTGTCACAAGCTGATATGCCTTAATGTGGCATATTTTCTTCCAAAAGGCAGCACTTTGCTAGGTTACAGCCTGCCTTAAATGCTTGCCTTTGACATTTTACTTGATTCATTGAAGCTGTCAAAGCTGTCTGATGTGCCTATCATCCACAAAACTATCTGTCTAATCCAGTCATCTATTGTACTGTAAATTTGGGTTAATTGACATTTCCTCAAAAACTAAAGTGCAATATTTAGCTATTCCTTTCAAATTTTGCACATTAGATGAAAGATGCGATGGAATGGGAGAGCTGCAATCAGGTGAGAAAATAACAGCATTTAACATAGTGGAAAGTGACCTTTTGTAGGGCTCTTCTTATACAGTGATAAACAAAGTGCCCTCTCCTCCTGTGTCCACCTCCAGTCTTTGGGATTGGGGTGAATCCTTAACTGGGACATGAAGAGGAGAGCTTTTAAAGGAGGAAATTCTTTAGAAATGAAATTGGCAATCAATTCCTTTCTTTCCTTTCTGTCCTTAACCAATTTCTGCAAGTTCAATGAAGCTTTCTTCACTCTTATAAGGTTTCGACGGCTTCTTTGAAGAACTCCAAGAATTTTCTTCTTCCTGGGAGTTAGTTCAGATTTCTGAGGATTTAACTCTTGCAGCAGAGATCGTCTCACTGGTGGTGTAACCTTCTCATCTTGAGTTTTCTGAGATTCTGATAATGGTTTCACTATTGTTGAAACTGATGTTACAGAATCAGTGAGTGGAGTAGAGGCAGCTTGAGGCAGTTGAGAAGAAACTGGTGATTCAGAAGAGAAATCATGGGACGTGGTGATAGGGTCCATGGAGGTTTGTGAGGTTGAAGGAAACACTTTATGTGAAGATGTTAATAAAATCGAAGGAACAACTCCCTTAGACGTCTGTGGACTTGGCATTGTCAAAGGTGTATCTTGAAGAGCTTCTGACGATCTTGTGGCTGAGGATTCAGGCAAATAAAGGTCAGGAATAGCTTCTTCTGATAGTTTTGTGCCAGGAGGATGGTCCTGTGCAGAGATTTCTGCTTCTGCACAGGAGTGCTGCTCTTGCTGGCCTCCCCACTGCAATAACCCCCCTTCTACAGCTGCCAGTGTCATTGCATACACTGCAGCTAACTTGATATCCATGCCACACTGCTGCATATCTTTCAAGAACCCCCTGGCTGCAGCTTCATCACCACCATCCCTTCCCACGGTCATCATCCACAAGGTCAACCTGCCTTTACTGGCAAGTCTAAAATTGGATTGGTGTATTCCAATGAAAAGCACCTTCCTGGCCAAATAACCGAAAATCCCTCTGGGAGTGTGATTCCGCCTCAGGAATTCAGTCCTATCCCTGTTAATAAAGGTCTTCTCCTGGTGGACCTCGAAACCTATCTCCTTGTACAACCCCATGATTAACTCTACCTCACGCAGATTTCTAAGGAAAAAAGTCACATTGTCTCCATAGCCATACATACTTTGGACTGGGATATATGCCCCGATAATGTTCTCAGCCAGTTCCTTAATAATTTTGAACTCCACTATGCTCAATAAGCTCCCGATAAGTGTGATCCACCTCCAACCGCTAGGGACTCCATTACCCCAATCCCATCCCCACACTTCACCCTCACAGGCCCAAACTCAAAAACTTTCAATACACATCCGCACTCCTCTAAAACCTCTTTGGGGGCACCTTGCCTTTCCATGGCCTGGTATATTCTCTCAATTACAGATAGGACCATCCCCTTTGACTGTTGCCTATCAAAACCCCCCTGATCTAGGGGTACCTTGATCCAGTTGTTATCTTTCACCACACACACTTTGCAGGGTAGAAGGCAGTGATGAAAAAATACCTTTTCACCACAATAAGAATACACATACAGTTGATATTAATTCATATCATAGCACTTACCTTTCAGAAGATCTAGGAAAATAATGAAACTTTGGAGGTTTGTTTGGATTCCAAGCTTCTGTGCTGGTACAGCTAGTTCCAAAAAAACTTACCACCTAAGCCGCAACCCGCATAACAGGCAGTGAATTTCCTCCGAGTGAGCCTTAAGAAGTGAGAGAGAGGCAAAACATGGAGGAGATGGTCTGCTTCTGTCCTGGCTCCGCTTGCAGAGTTGAAATGGATTTATTTGCATTATTGATATTGCAAAGATTTATTAGTATCCTTAGTTTTGGTGGCATTGGCGTAGCAGAATAGTATTATAACAATATGGATGTTGTAATGCAAGAATTCAGTTATTATAAAATGGTTATTACAAATCAGTATATATTCTAGCTTTGCTTCTCGCACCGAGGGAACCGGCGCACACGAAGTCCCGTTATTCCTAGGAAACCGAGGCAAACCCCCGTCCCCTCATAAAATTTGAGTCTGAGACGAAAGGCACAAGCAGGACGAAGGAAATTTTTGCAAAATCTGCCTCTGAGCCGCTCTGAGCTTATGTTTAGGACTGAGATGGGAGGAAGAAAATTTCCGCGCAGTTTGAATCAGTGTCGGACCCAAAATGTATAGACCTCGAATTCGACGCCTTCGCTTGCAAAACTCTGCGGTTATAATGGGTCGTATTATATATTATAATAGTAGATAATATTATACATCGTTCAAGAGAAGAGTTATTAGCCTTTAAATTATATACCTAAGGAGTCCATATCGATCACCTGTTTTATCACAGCCTGTGTGAATGCAATCTACAAAAGTTAAAGTAAGGCGAACTCATGGCCATATCTACGCTATTACTTTAAATATATAAAAAATCTATAGGTAAATATGTAGTATGAAGTCTTGAGGCATTCTCTGCGTATTTTAGATAAATTTTGTTTCATTTGATAAGCATCAAAATTAAAACTCGATCGGTAAAAAATCAGTAAATTTTATCATCTATGCAGTTGGTATTTTTAATATACCGTCCAAATCAATTGAGAGAAAATGTGCTAGGATCGATTTTCCTGAATTAATAAAGATGACGGATACGAGACAACCATCTTTCACATTAATTTTGAATCCAAAATTATTTTTTTTCGGTATCATTGAAGTGTGAATGGAATAAACGTGATTTCTTCTGTGGATTCCTCTTGAAATGGTTGCAGTCACAAACCATTACGTTCTTAAACGTTCTTCTCTCGTATTTATCAAGTTCTAAAATACACAAAAAGATATGGCGAATGAGGTTTTGTCATACTGCTCATTGAATGCTACTGTAAGCTATGAATGTGAAATTTTCAATTAATTTTGAATGCATACAAAACTACTTGCGTTGTTTATATTTCAACTGTTTATTATCAGGTTTACAATTATTATAATGTAGAAAACGTTAAAAATACGCGAAATAATAGGGACTTAGTGAAATAGTTTTAGGGCCTTTTTACCTATAATTCCAACCCTGTAAGTATCACACGGGGATAAGAAGCGCATATGAGGCTCGTGTTGAAATTTTGCTCCCCTCGGTTGATGGCTGGCCCTACGTAACTCTCATATTTTTCGACAGAATTTTAATGATTGAGATGAATGGGCGGTGGTTTGGTATGAGTAGCCTATCTACATATTTATCACTCGGTGATATTGAAAATATTCCTTCGTATTAAAAATGTATGGCTATGAGAAACTTTTCATCTCTCCACATTCCATGACAAATTTGAAAAGCAAGATAGAGGAGTGATTGGAAGAAGTGGTTAAAGCAATGAATTCACCAGGACTTCAATAGGGGGACTGTTTTGTTAGAGATAGGGAAGTGAGAAACGACGGCAACAGTAATACATACACTCACATGAATTTAACAACCGAAAGGGTAAGAGTTATGTTAATTCCAGATTTTTGGATAAATCACAATAGGTAATGGCATTTCTTGCGTTCCTCGTTGACCAATTGGTTACTTTGAGTAGGAACAACGACCTCTTTTAAAAGTATAACCCACTCACTCACCTTCTCAATTTTCTCATCCAACATATATTTCTTCCATTTATGACAGCCTCCAGAGAAACTACTCATTTATCCAATTTAAGTAATATCTTAGTCAAACATGGTTAACATTCAAATATACAGGATATAACGCCCATGGCTTATCATACTTTCAGAAATTTCCTTCTGATGCATCAGTAATTCCCAGAATCTCCGAAATTGTATATACAATAGCGATGTTCAATGTATCGTACCAACCTTTTAATTCTATAAGAAAGTTCGAGTAGTTTACTAAGCCAGAACCTAAACCATCTTCTTATCAGCAATTTATTTTGGAAAGAGAGTTCGGTTTTTTCAAACCGATAAAAATTGCTAACATTGGTATTACTATCTATGCAAGCCAATGGTTTATTCTAAATTTTACCTAACTTTAGAGATGTAATTTATCTGTAATCGGTGTATAAACTTCAAGTTTCTGCGACACTAAATATGCGGAGTATCTAAAATTCCATATTTACGTTTCAATTCATATTTTAGTGACATGATAATAGAAACTTTAGTTGATGTAGTAAGATCATCTTCAACGCTCTATCTATTTTGTATCATAGATGTTATAAGAGAAGTGAAACGATTTGGTTCTCGTAAGCGCAAGGAATAAATATTAGATGGCATTTCTCTAGTTCATTGTTCATTTCTCAAGTTATTTCAAACTACGAAATTTTTAGCTCAATGTAGGGACAAAATAAAGCATAAAAAACAATTTATATAAATAAAGTAAACAATCATTGACGAAGAGCTTGATTGATATAAATTGACGATAGGCAGCATTAGTTATTTTTCATTTTTGTTGTTGAATTAGTTATTTTGTATAAGCTAATACAGTTTATACCATTCACTTTAAAAGCAGAATATAGAGATACTAATTCTGATATGATGTACCCAAACATTGTCAACTTTATGTTATCGTTCAGATTTTCCGAAGGTCCTATTTTAACTGGAATGATCTTCCTTGCATTACCATTAAAGAAATTCAAAACATCTTCGAAAAGTTCGTAGAGAATTATGATGTGCCTAGGATGAGGGTGTTACGAAGGTCCTTGGAGTGAATGTTGGAGTAATGGATTACATATAGAACCAAGAATATTTTAACAGCTAGCGTATGAATCATGAGAATTAGAGGAATATTCTCATGTAAGTTCGGTTACCATCTGTTGGTTTCTATTTTTAACGTGTTCTTCCATGACTCCTTTTACCCATCATTCATAATTATTGATAGTGAATTTTCTTTTAATTATTATACATATTATACACCATTCACACAATTCGGGTTATATAGCTTACTTGAGGCATTCAGAAACCGAAGCAGCAATCATTAATCATTAGTCTTCTTAAACATTAGTCTAGCGCATAGTTCTGAAAATCATTTCAGTAACATTGGAAATCCTGTTGTGGTTGTTTTCACACCCCCTGACACACGTCATACGGCGGCTCGCGGGGTATTGATGTAAATGTAAATAAACCAGGTGTTAACGTGTAAACCTGCAATATGCAAGTATAGGAAACCTGGAGTTTATATGCAATATGCAAATCCGTCTTAAGGTTCTGATTTTCCATACTAACTGTTGTTTCTTAACCATCTTAAACTGTATTCCTTGCAAGAAGTCCTGAAAGGTCGTCTACCTCAAAAATAGAGTTGAATATCTTCATTCCCTAAGGGAATACCCGTGGCGAAGATTACAAATCGCGGATCCACCATTTCCCACCTTACTTGTGATCGGTCGCCGCCACCATACCCTAACCTTTGATACCTGCTCAGCAGCGGTGCGGTCAGGAATCCTCATTAGCGCTTTCAAATTCGCTACCCCGGATACATACGACCTTCCACAATCTGCCGAAAAGGGGGTTTTTCTTCTCAGAGCGGAGTTCACCTTCACCCATTAGCCGTTTTATGGTTCCTTTGAGAAAATAGACAATACCTTTCGATGGACGCAACAAAAGAAAAAGAAACAACAAAGGAATGAATAGGGGATACTCCTAGGCCAGGGTGGAGGGAAGGAAAGACCTCCTTTCTCTATGGAAGAATTAGTGAAACCTCAGATGCGAATTCGTCAGAACCAGCAAAATCTCATCTCAAAATCATAATGCTTCATCTGATACCGTCACCACGAATGCCTGGTGGAAGTAAGAACAGAATGACATGTTGATGCATATATTCTGAAATACCTAATGCTCTGTTAATTGTCGTTTCAAGGAAATTTTATACTTCTCTGTATTGCAGAATAATTCAACTGCGAAGAAATCGAGTCAAAATTTGCACCACGTGGCAAGAAAGAGATTTAGCATCAGATAAAAGTTGGGACAGCATAATTTTGCAAGTAACATGAACTTGATTTAATTAAAGGGATAGTTTTTCTGGGACTGGCAATGAACAATATTTTCGGAAAAATGTTACGAGATGCTGGCGTTAATTTCGTGGTAAATTAATTTTTTATTGGATACGTGAAAAAATTTTTGTAGCCCTCAGTATTTAAATTGTGCTACTATTCTAATATCTATGTTATTTTCTAAAATATTAGATTAGCAATTTGAATTTTAAACAATTACCTTAGAAAATGAAGAAAGCACACCAATAAATATTTTACTTTCTATCATATGATTTGGTGGTATTTAAAATTTTTATAACATTTGATGTAATTATCTGATGTAGTTGATCGTAATTTACTTGGTTTACTTTATTGTAATATGTTTTGGGTCTAATTTTCAGAGCTCTCTACCAGGTTGACTTAAAATGATTCTTTCTCGGTGCATTCGTCCAGATAAAGTTTCTTTTCATCTTTGCTTTCCTCAGTAGGTTTCGAAGTTTTTTCATACTCCCCTTCTCAATAGCATTTTTCTGCAACATAAATTAGTTGACATACAGTTGATTGTGTTCTTATTCCTAATTATTCTTTATCTCCTTGCAGAGTTTTCGTTCATCTTTCTATTTGAGTCATAGTCGTGAATTTCCTCTAAATAAATTTAAAAGTTTGTCCTGTAGGCGACAAGAGCATAAAAAACGTAATAATATAATCCTTTTTAATCTTGCAATGAAATAATTTTTTATTGGATAATTGAAGCAGCTAAAGTAAGTTTACCCGACGCCTCCAGAGAAAGGTGAATTACGCAGAAATCTCTGGCCGAAATAAGGAAATCCGATTTTCATTCACTTTTTAATACTATGCTGCTGACATAGTAAAAAGTAACGCTAAATCTAGTTTAACTAGATGCTAATAAAGACGGTACAAATACGTTCAACACGTTTCACAACGGTTTAAAAAGGCGCCTTCCTTCCAAGAGCCAATAGAATGCGTGTAAAACTCTAGACTCGCTCTCATCGAGCTTCACGTCTGTTATGCGGGTTGCGGCTTAGGTGGTAAGTTTTTTTTGGAACTAGCTGTACATCCAATTACACAACATGCTCTGGAAGACTCCCATTGCAGCTGCACAGCTACCAGCTGAATACTTATTGCATCAACAATAATATTAATAGTATTCGATATCTTGTGAAAATGATACAGTGCGATTTTGCGAGTAGTCGTGCTCAATGAAAAGCTGAGGACACAATCCCTGAACACGTGGGAAAATTTTCAAAATCATTCACACAAACTGCTGGCAGCCTCTATTGGCTGAATTTAATCACTCTTGGTGATTAGTTAGCTGTTGGCACCATAAGTTGAGCCACTCTCTCCTGTTTAAGATGCCTCCCCCTGGTACCACTCATCATCAATAGTAGGAAAGAGAAATGTTTTGTTGCTCTTTCCACAATTCCTCATTAATTTTCTAAAGTATTTCCCCTTCTTAACACATTGAATAAGTCCAACATAAAATTTATTTATTTCTCATTTTGATGGAGCCATAAACATTATTTTTCCAAGAATAAAATTCCAACAGTCATATCATTTAAGTTGTTAGTATTATTTAAATCTTCAGAACAATGAATTTGTTGACTTGGCTCCTGATTATTCACTTCTATGTTGAAATGTTCATCCTCATTATCAGATGAATGGGTTACATTTTCCTTAAAAAATTCCTCATTTACACACCTTCCAGCCTCACCGCTGACCCTCTGTCTTTTTCTTGCGGACATTGAAGTTTGGAATCTGGCCTCCTTCAAATACTTCTCCAATGAGTCTGACAATTTATTATCACTATGCTCTGATGATCCTTCTGGTGATGGAAGTCTTTTTAGGACTTCCTCTGGATTCAGAGGAAATATACCAGTTCCTCCAAAACCAGATACCAAATTTTTGGCAATAGTGGGGTCCAGCTTTTTAATGATTTGATAAGAAGCTTTGGAAATATACCTTTGGGAATTGTACCCTTATTCCTCATCTTTCAATCCTGAAGGCACTGACGCCAGCTTATCTTCAAAGGCCTGAAGAAAACAACTTCCAGTGGTTGGCACAGATGTGTACTGTTTGGCGGCAGAAGAATGAATTTTATATTATGCTCTGTGCTCTGGCAAATGACAGATAATGACAAATGGCTGGCCAAATTGTCACATATCAGCACTTTTGGAACATCAGCAGGGGCTTTCTTAAAATATGGCACTGCAATGGTGTTGAACTAGTCTTCGAATAACACTGAGTCAAACCACCTGCTTTGAGATGCACTGTATCTTGCACCTTTTAGACCACCTTTTTGCCAAATGTCATAAATATGCCGTGCTTTATGCACTAAGGTGGGAGAAGTGTGCCACTTGCAGTTCCAGCAAACATCATTGAGTGACTTACGTTACTTGAGTCCATGACACGTTCTGGATGTTTGGATCCTTTGCGTACCAGCACCTTGCTTCTCCCTGGATCATCCACTAAATTTGTGTCATCAAAGTTTAAAATTAACTTCCTGGCACCCTTTCATGCTTCTGTGGCATGATTTAACCTGTAATGCACAAATATTTTATCCTTATTCTATTATTGAAGCTAAAAATTCAATAAAATCTTCATTTTTTAGGTGCAAATGCATAATTGGGTAAGATATTGGTTTGATATATGTAAACAAAAAATGCTGCCTCTTTGCCTATGTGGTTCACGTATGCCCAAAATTTCCAAAATTCAGAATCATAAGAAACAAGGCCCTTATAATTTAAAAATAGGTAAACTACTCACTAAAGCATGTAAAACCATGCTTTCAGCTAGTAATCAATTATAAAGTGAACGCTAAATGTGTATTAAAATTTCATTCCCCTTTAGAGGATATATCACAGACAATTTTCAATTTTTTGGTGTCCCAAATTAAAAGTCCAAAATATCTCTCCAAAAAGAAGATTCAAGTAGATTAGTATGCGCTGTATCAACATGGAAGAAGGAAGAGGAGAAGCGCAGCTCCCTAAAGATCCATAGGTATTGATTTTGCGTGCTACACTCTGGTGGCCAATTCTCCTTAAATGGTGGTAATTCCAAAATGGAATTTGTCTGCTTACTATTTCTTCCGATAATGACTCAAAGCAATCACCGAAAAATTACAAAGTTTTCATGAAGAATCTGAAGGCAATAATTGGCTTCCCAAAGAATTATCATTACTTAATGCTGAACTTATGATATAATGTTTAACCTAAATCTAAGAATGAAAAAAAATTAATTTGTAACAAATGTCAAGTGCTCAGGAGGAACAAGTCCTGGGAGATGATTTTAAGAATTAAAAGAAGAGGCAATAGTAAATTGATTTTATTTCCATAAAATCAGAACTATTGGTTCCAACAAATATCAACAACAAAATATAACAGGGACAACAAATATTAACAACAACAAGTAACCAGAAAATCAACATAACAACTGACCCCTAACAATGAAAAAAACCCTAATCCTTCAGCTCCTTTCTGATCATGAATTTAAACTCCCAGAAAATTGTCACTCTGATGAAAATTCCCATTAGTAACATTCTAGACAATGCACTTCCATTTCCCTGGGCAATCTGAACTCTACATTGCAGGGAAGTCTAATCTCCAATGACCAAAGATCATGTGGGTGGGTGTTCCCCCATGGACTCATGAATAGTAGCCCAAGAAGCTAACAAAAATAATGGGATATGAGTGTCCCAATTATCCTGGCATTTGTTGACAACTTTGGCTAAATGAGTCACTAGAGTAGAGTCAATCTTACCCTAAATAAAGTCCTTTATTATTATTATTAAAGTACGGTTGAACCATTGCATCACTTGCATTGTGCCCCTGTGCATGACTTCAACCCAACTGACACATCTTTCTCGTGTCCCACTATATATACATGCCTGACTGCCATTGTTAGCTGACCAGACATGTTTTCCAGGCAAATTTTCCTAGATGCATCTTTCACTGAGTGATGATTAACCAGGGATTATCACTCTGTGATCATCACTGGCTCAAAACATGGTGGTGTTTTCCTAAAAGCTTCTTTTGTAACTATTCCAACACTTTGTTGCTATTGTTTAGATTCAAAGGTTGTGATCAGAAGTTTCTTGATGAGCTTGAGTAAGAAAAGTAAACCTCTTTTGTATTTACGAAAAGAGGAAGATGATGTTTAAGAACTTGCCATGCAAATATCATTCTTCTCCAGAAAAGGAGTTCATCAAATGTTTATAGCTAGGAACGAGGAGGATGTTTCTTGCAGCTGATTAAAAATCATTTGAGTGATGATGCTGAAAAGTTCTGAGAATTCTTTAGATTGATCCCTTCACAGTTTAAGTTTATTCTGAAATTAATTGAAGGAGATATCAAGAGGAAAGCATACATAAGAAATCTACCCAATCAGTCCTGAGGAGAAACTTGCAATGAATTTGAGGTAAGTAAAAAATAATTACATAGGATATTATATTTCAAAAAAGTCTTTTATTCTTCCAAAAACATTTTGAAAGGCACAAATTGAAAATTATAGAGTTAAATATCACAGATTGTTTTTGGCATCAACCAACAATACATCAAAAATAAAATACAGGAATGTGTTAAAGATCACTGTCACGTCCATCGTTGTGACATTGAATTAGCAGTACTTCCTTTTACATTAGTGTCATATGAATGTACTTGTAGTACATGGATATTCTCAGCAGTACATTTGGTTCAACCAATGAAGTCCTTTTAGCTGCCCAATTTGGTCAATTTGCTTCCTAGCTCCAATAACTTATTTGAAGGCAGAAAAATGAAACCTGATACACTAATTTACTCACAGACAAGAACACAAAAGTTGTGTTACATGTTACAAAAAAATTAATTTCCCATATCCAGGATAATACTTTCATATCAACCAGATTAAAGAACTGGTTCTGCCAACTCAAGAAATCTCAAGAACTGGTTTGCAGTATGCACTGTGAAACATCTGAATTCCACAATTGAATCTCTCCCTTGAGACATCTTGGCTCTATATGTTTTGCTCTCTTTTGGGTTTTCACGAGTGACTTGAGATATGTCCAGAAGAATGGGAATGACGCTAATTCAGCTAATATCTCAAGATGAATGCTGTTATGTCAAGCAACATTGTGAAAAACATTGTTGTGATAACATAACAAATTTATTCATTTGTTATTTTTGATTATGCTTTGTATTTGAAATTATTATCTATATATAAACCAATTACAATGATTAATTACAGTGTTTCTTTATTTGCAGGACTCCTATCTTACCAGCACTCATAACATTTTACTAGTTGAGTATCAGTGCCATTTTTGTAACTATTCAGTTTCTCCTCAGTAAATATGTCAGAGAAACCTTGTTTTTGTGCCAACTTTTGATATGAGTTGGAGCTCTGCCTTTACTAGGGTGAACATAGGGTGGAAAATGTTTCTCTTGTGGTGACACAAAATCCTTTTCTTAATCGTTTCAGGGAGGAATGAAAAGAAAAGGAACTCTGCATTCAATGAGTAAGAAACACAAGAATCCACCAAGAGCCGAATATCGGAAAACCTTTGGGGGGAAATTCCTCAGAAAAGGATAATCACCCACGTGGTGATTATTTTTCTCAGAAGAGTACTTCTGGAAACTGGCGACCACATGGGTCATTATCCTTGGAGGAATTGCCCCTGACGGTTTCTTGATATTCAGCGCCTGGAGAATTCCTGCTTCAGGGATGTTTCAACAACCATTTGTGGACACCCATGTTATTTTTCCTCGTAAATTGTCTCTTTTCTGAAAATTTGGGACTAAGTGACAGGCTGCAGGTAAAATTTTAACTCTTTGCTGTTTGCATTTTGTTGATACTTGCATTGATTGTGAAAACCATCCTCTTTGTAGAAATACAAAAATGCTGGATGAATCCTTTTTTATTGTGATGAAAGTAAGGTTTAGTCTTGATAGTGTTATTTACTGAAGTCAAGTGATGCTGAAAGCTGTTAAATAGAGAACATCACTTTGAACTTTCACAAATGAATTTTCAGCGGACTCACATTAAGTTTCATAGGTGATGGTTTATGGCAAGGGAGCATGAAGTCCTTTTAGCTGCCCAATTTGGTCAATTTGCTTCCTAGCTCCAATAACTTATTTGAAGGCAGAAAAATGAAACCTGATACACTAATTTACTCACCGACAACAACACAAAAGTCCATGTTACAAAAAAATTAATTTCCCAATTATGAACAATGTTACAAAGGTTGAATTTCTGATTCTAATTGATAGCATTCCTGGCACTTAGCCTCAAGGCAGTAGTTTTAATTAACACTTGTGAAATTTTATGCTGTATTGTAAAGTGTACTTGTTATAGCCTATTTCTAATACAAAATTCTGTCCTCTTGAAGCCAATTGCAGTGAGTGTGGTAGAATAGAACTAGGATTTTATTGTTCTTTTGCAAATGCTCCAGAATCTATTTAAAAGTATGTTTGCTTCAAAAATATTATTTCATTGATGCATAAACCAAACCAAAGTGCATATGTACAGAGCTCTGTGGTTTTCTTTTACCCCCAGAAGCTCCATTTTAGTTGAGGATTTGAATTATATGCCATATGCTGCCATTTCAGTCCATATTGATGAAACAGTTGTATTAAGATTCTATTTTTTTTGCCTCTTTGAGGTTTTATTTATAGATATCATGTAGTTGATGACTAATTTTGTTTAGGTTAACCAAATGTGTCTTCATCATAGGGAATACATTTGCAAATACAGTGAAACCTCTGTTCATGGACACCTCTAACTTACGGACACCTCTCACTTAAGGACAGTATTCAATTCCCCGGCAGAAGAATATGCATTTGTATAAGGATTGAACCTCTAGTATATGGACACTCCCACTTACGGACACGGACACTTTGTTCAGCAGAATTTATCTTTTATACGGACACCATTGCCTCGGGTTTTCTGACCCATCTCTCAAAAATGGAAAGTTCTTGCCTTTAGAAATAGCGTTTTTGAATAGCTGGGGGATAGAAGACAGCGAAAATCGTAAAATCAGTAAAGATACAACAATGTGCATATAGGGAAATGAACGAAAATGTGTCCTGAAATGCATTCTTGGAAATTCTACAATCAGAAAAATTCTCTGGAGGGAAGGCGTCTAAGGAGAGGCTGACGGTCTTACTTTGCGCAAACATAGAAGGTGATATTTTAAGACCGCTGGTGATAGGAAAGGCTGAAAATCCATGATGCTTTAAAGGAGTGAGTAAAGATAAACTACCCATTACGTGGAAATCAAATAAGAAAGCTCGGATGAGTACAGAGATAACGAAAGAGTGGTTGCAATATTTCATGTAAAAAAATAGGAAAGGAAAAAAGAAACATTTAGTTATTTCTTGACAATGCTCCTTGCCATCCCGATTTAAAGTTATAAAATATTAAATTAATTTTTTTTCCCGCCAAACACTATAAGTGTATTACAACCAATGGACCAAGGCATCATTAAAAATTTCAAAGCTCTATACAGACAGTTCATTTTAAAAAACATGCTATCCGAAGTTGACCAGGGGCATTCCCATACTCGTGCGGGGAAGTTGATTACTGTTCTTGACGCAATATTTTGGATTGATCGAGCGATCAAAAACATAAAAAGTTCAACGGTGTGCAATTGTTTTGCTCTGCAACGCTGAATTGTCACCAGAGGTGGAAGATGGCTTGCAGTTATAAAATATGTTAAACAATGCAGGCGAAAGTACTGAATATATGAGCATTGACTCTAATCTGTTGACCGTGGACCACGAGGTTATCATAGGAGAAATTGTTAAAAATACTCTTGAAGAAGGAGATCACGGTATTAGTGAAGTGATAACAGTGAGTCTGAGACTATGGTGGATGAGAGGCCTGTGCTATCGTATGCCGGCGCGTTGCGCCAAATTGAATTAGTAAAAAAAATTGCATTTTAAAAGACAACAGCAAAGCATTAAGTAGCCTTATTGATGTACAGATAAATTTCGAAAAAGAATTTGTCGTAAATAGAAATAAGCAAATAAAAATAAATGATTTCTTCACGTCTAAGTGAGCTATATAATTGTGTGTATATACTATATATATATTGAAATGTGAAAATGCTCCGAGAATTTTCAATATACATATCTGAGTAAATGTGTTACGTTATTTTATTATTTACAATTTATTTTTAATTATTCAAAAGCGATATTTGAAATAAAAGAATTTCTTTCAGCTGCCTTTAACTTCTACAGAATTCAATAAAATGAGGTTTTCTTTGGGTCACCTCTAACTTACGGACACCTCTCACTCACAGACACATTTTCTAGGACCATTAATGTTCGTAAGTGAGAGGTTTCACTGTATACAAAACAACAAATAGGATTTGGTGTTGGAATTCACCATTGGTGGTTTTTGTTAGATATTGCTGGAATTAAGTCTAATGATATAGCCATAATGCATTTAGCTGGAGAGAGTTGTCCTGCATTTTGATTCTGTAAGCTGAAATACATGAGAATCTCTTGTAAAAAATTTGGAAAAATTGAGTTTTGGAGCATTGTTCATTCTCCTTAACTTTTCTTGGATGTAGCTATTACAATGTCTACATAAAGTAGCCTGTTTGTGAGAAATGTACTGAAAAGGAACAGAAATCTCAAAATTTCTGATGAATTAAATCTTTAAATTTACCAGTTTTAATGAGCACTGGTTTTGCCAAATTTTAGGATAAAATTCCTTTTGTCAATCTAAGTTAGTATAGCAATATCCTCTTTCTGAAGTATAAAAGTATTGTGAATTCTCTTTGCAGTTATTGTGTTTAAAATGGTGGAATGAATTTCTACAGTGCCAATGTGTTGATTGAAGAGTGGTAGGAATAGCACTAAATCATTGGCGGGCTGAAGATATTATCACAGAAGACAGAGTTGAAGTCATGTTTGGTGATCTAATTCCTGCTGATATTCATATAATTGAATCTTGGGGCCTCAAAGTAGGTAACTCCTCACTAACTAGTGAATCTGAATCTCAGAGTCATATCCCAGAATTCACCAATGATAATCGCTTTTAAACTAAAAAGTAAGCTCTCTTCTCTATAAATGCTGTGAAAGGAAGGTTTCTTTAAATTCCCTCTAATTTACTAACGTTAATTTTCCTTTATCAGTAAATATAATGAACTGTAAAGGCAGGATAGACATTATGCTTGGAAGTTGCTGTGAAGTTTGTGAGGTTGATTCATGTCTATATAACTGCTTAGTAGTGGTTTGTTCTCATTAAAGTGGAATTTTCTGGAATTGATTTTACTTTGCTTCATCATCCAGGAAAGCATTTCCAATTCCCTATGTTTAACATTTAAATGTGGACTTAAAGAAAATGTCCTAATTTTTACATTAGTATTAGTTACTATTGATACCGAACCTTTTATTTATGATTTACTTTATTGGATAGCTTTTATATCTCACGTCCTTCATACTTTTATGGAGAACTTCATACCTTTTAGCTTTTCTTCTAATGCTCCTTTTTTTTGGAAAGGGAGAATTTTTTGTAAGTGGGAAATACTGATTACTTCCTGGTATGAATTAAAAAAATAAATCTGTAAGCCTTTGCATTAAGAAACATGCTGAAATCTGTTGAGAGATTATTATATTTCATAATTAATTGGTTTTGCGTAAATTATCTTCTATAAAATGACGTGATTACTTGTCTTGAGGTGCATACTAGATTTGCAGGCAAATGATTTTTCAATTTCTGACGCTTGAATTTTGGGGTGCACAATACATTTGATGGCGCATTATTTATAAGTAAATATAGTATATCAAATTATAAGTAAGTGATTCATAACGGTATAGGTATTTATTGACATTATAACCTTTTAGCATGAAATAAGGACAGTTAACTTGGAATACAGTTATTTGAAAAGGGAGATTTTTTGTAAGTGGGAAATACTGATTACTTCCTAGTATGATGGGTTTAGGTATTTATTGACATTATAATCTTTTAGCATGAAATAAGGACAGTTAACTTTGAATATCGTTAGATCTGAAGTGTTTTATCATGGTTTAATTTTTACCTATCTTGTAGATTATGCTTGCACATATGTATGCCTGATAAATCTGATGTAAAAAATGCATAAAGAATGGTTTCATTGCAAGTGTTGTGCAAAATTATTGCTATTTTACATCCATTCTCTGGATTTACTTCTCCACTTCAATGTAATTTATGATCCATTATAGGGCTATTATGTCAGATGATTAATTTTTGCAATAAATTTATGTCTAAAAGCCAATCCGAATGAGGAAACTTAAAGATCTCTTAAAGATTTCACTCTGCAAATTATAATTAATGTCTGCGCAAACTCTGGTTTGTCTTAGCCGCTTTAGTTCTTTTTTATTGTGTTTTAATCTTCCTTCCTTTCACTATTTTCTGAAAATTACACCTTTTAATTTGTCACCAAGTAATCACTCTCCAGTTGAATATATATGTATCTATTATACATAGCTACTTTTCCGAATATATATATATATATATATATATATATATATATATATATATATATATATATATATATATATATATATATATATCTATTATATATAGCTAACTCTCCGGATATACCTATATATATATATAGATATAGGGGATACGAATTCTGACCATGTTCCACAAGCGCCATTGACTTCAGATTTTTTCGACGTACTGGCCCTACACTCTAGATGCCAGAATAATGCAGACTTTGACGCTAGCTATCATGAGTTCGATGCCAGAAATTCCCAAAAATCGCAATTTTCCCATAAGAATGCATTGCGCGGATTTTTGAAAATTATTTTGTGGCACTTATCGTTAAGATAGAGTAACCAAAATTTCGGAGGTTGAAGTTGAGGTAGTCTTCTATGCTTCTCGTGGAAAAAATGTAGCCAAATGACAGTGAGTTTGACGCCAGGTGGATGCAAAATTCTTCCATAAGAAATGCATTGCGGAAATCTTTTACGATTTTTTAAATGCCTCCCGATAAGCTGGAAAGATAAGACCCGGAATGGTGACAGAGGTGTGGGACCTTCCCAATAAGATATTGAATCGAAACTTTGGAACAAGTAAGGATGGCACTTATCTAATATTATTTTGCTGTCTTCTCTCATGATCGGGTTCTTAGTTCGTCGCCAGGCGGTCTTTGGCGCGAAGTTTTAAATTTGAACTGAGGCAGTACTTGGTATGATACTGTATTCAACGGATAGCTTGCAGTATGCAAGCAACTTTTACTCGTATATATATATATATATATATAGCTAACACTCTCAATATACCTATATATATATACGAGTAAAAGTTGCTTGCATACTGCAAGCTGTCAGTTGAATGCAGTATCGTACCAAGAATGTCCTCAAAACAATGTTCAAAACTTGGTGCAAATGACCGCCTAGTATCAAACTAAGGATCCAATCGTGCAAAACAATTGCATATTAATGTAAGATAAATGCCATTCTGACCTGTTCCAAAGTTTCAATTCAATATCTGATCAGGAAGGTCCTAAATAAAATTACGCTTTCCCCCTTTGAAATATATGGTAGAATAGAAATGACGCTCAGGCATGGAACCAAGAACCATCAGAGGAACGGCAAACAGCGTATATGAAACATATGAATTGCCTCTATGCACATTCCATTTAATATCATTCCCCGTTATTGGATATGCATTCAAAATAAATGTAAAAATTGACTGCCATGCATTTTATACCAGAGAATTTTGCACCCACTTGACGTCGAACTCACGGTCATTTGGTAACATTTCTTCAGTTAGTACAATAGATAACCATGACATCTCCAACCTCTGTGATTTTCACTGTTCTATTGCACCGAGAATGGCCTCAAAACAATTTTCAAAAAGTCGCCCAAAAGACCGCCTGGCGTCGAACACAGGACCGTTCGTGAGGTACAATGTCATGCAAATGTTAGATAAATGCCATTCTGACTTGTTCCAAATTTCAGTTCAACATCTTATCGGGAAGGTCCTAAAATAAGATTCCGTTATTCCCATTTGAAATGCATGGTAGAATTGGAATGACGCTCTTGCATTGAACCAAGGACCATTAGAGAAATGCTGAACCGCGTAAAATAATGTTTTCAGACCCCTCTGTCATGATTCCTGGTTTTATCTTTCCAGATTATCGGCAAGGTATTTAAAAAAATTGTCCAAGATTTCAGCAATGCATTTCTTATGGAAGAATTTCTCACCCACCTGGCGTCAAACTCACCGTCATTTGGCAACATTTCTTCCATTTCCACACAAACACACAAGCAAAAATTATTTCGTCATAATTATTCTATTGTTCAGCAATCTTTCATTGATGAATCATTTTTCATTTGAATTACGCAAATTCCCACTCCTTTTACAAATTTGGAAGTTAATTTTTACGTACTTTTTGTTAACCTGCTTTGGTATGGACAGTTCATTTTGTCAAGCTTGAAGTTGTTGCAAAAACACAATATAATCATTAAATGTTATTTCCTTCCTGAAGAGCATATAAAAAGCTCAAGTGAATTTGTTTGTGAATTACTCTATAGAGCTTAAAGATAGAATGTCTCCAAATTTCAAAATTTAGGGTAATGGTCAAAAGGCTCAAATGTAAGGATTTATGTTTAAAGATAGCTAAGCTTAAAAGGTAACTGTATTAGTAGGTTTTGAGTATAATACAAAATATTGTAGTTTGAAAATATTGTTAGTGATTAAAATGATTATTACCCATCTGTTTTAGTTATCAAAGGGCCCATGGAAAATAGAAACAGAATATGGAAGGATGAGCAGGGAAAATCATCTTGTTTTGCAGGAGTGTAGGCCCTGTGGAGTGGAGCAGGGCAGGCATAATAAAAACATTGTTTGTGTAAGAGAAAGAGATGAACTAACAAAGAATCAAGAAATATACATAAAAAAACCCATCAACTTTGTTCAGCAGCACCTGCCTAGATATATTTGCATATGCATGATGTTTTGCGTGCAAGTGTGAGTGAATGAGAAAACAACAGTAGGAGCCCTTGATTATGATTGAAATAAGATATAAAAGAGGGGAAGGAAATAAATTTTAGGCCAATTTGGTGATTGGCATTGGAAATGATAAATATATAAAAATATAAATATATATTGTTGTGTATGTGTGTACTACATTAGGGCTCAAAGAGGGGGTTGGTGTAAGGTGAATGAATGGTATTCATGGTTTTACTGTGCTTGTGTCCCCCCAATGGCATGCCTGTTGGCCATTGCTTCCTATGCCTCCAAAGTGGACCAGTGATTGGTGGTCTACGGTGTAGTAAGATAGCAGCCATGGTATTTTCCAAATGTCAGCTTAAAACAAATTTGGGAGTGGTTGGAATATTGTTTTGATTATATACATTTTAAATATGGACTCTTTTAATCACTGATTTTTAACTTGTGTTTGGGTTAAAACTTGTAATCCTCCTCCTTCCTAATAACCCCCTTGTAATGACTGGAGAACAAGCTATATAAAAAGTGTTTACACTTTGGGTATTGATGATTGACAAAGTTCTTAAATACAAATCTCGCATTTTCATTCTTAGTAATTGGCTGTGTATAAGTGATAGTTTTTTATCTACTTTGCAAGTTATACTTTGTGATTTCATTATTTCCTAATTTTCAAGTGTTATCAAGTAGAATGTTGATAAAGTCTCTTATTAGATTTAGTGGGTAGGAGAAAATTTAACAAGAAAAACAATATTTAAACTATACAATCTAGAAGAATAATTTAGATGTTTCTTTATTATTATTATTATTTCACGCTGCGAGTTGACTTTCGCCAGGTGGCAGCATCTTACATTGTCATAATATACAAAACATTTTTACAATACAACAGTGAACTATTTACACAGAACAAGTAAGAACTATTTACACAATACAAGACAAATGTTACTTATGAACACACATATTAAGATCACAAACACATCATTACATCACATATATATTAAAACTACCTTGATACCCTCACCCATACAAGCCAACATAAAGTAAATATAGAAATGAGTTTTCAAGTAAGGTTTTTCAGGGTTCCTGATAGGCCTTCACGGCTACCGAAGCGGTCCCGGGACGCACGAAGTCCCCGCCGTACTTCACCCTACCAGGCAATCCCCTACTCATCTTACTTTTTGTCCTCGGCAGGCTCACAAATCTTTTTTAAATTTTTCTTAAATCCCCTCAATGACTTTGGGTAAGGCTCTAGAGCCTCTGCAGGTAAACTATTCCAATTTTCAATTGTTCGGTTCAAGAAGCAAAATTTACTTGTATTATTTTTTTTGTTTCATATACTTAACTTTATAGTTATGACCGCGTCTGCCTAAGAACTCTGATTTACTCACTCTATCCCTTAGTTCCTTATATGAAGGATTTTAAAGAAGATCGCTAGTCTTTTGTCTGTTCTTCTTGACTCTAAACTATTCCATCCTAATTCTTTCAACATCCTCGTTACACTTTCTTGCCTGTCATATCTTCCTAAGACGAACCTAGCTGCCCTTCTCTGTACTTTTTCAAGAATTTTCTTGAGCCCTATTTCATGCGGATCCCACAAGCACTCTCCATATTCTAAAAGCGGCCTAACTAGCGATTTATACGCTATATATATTTATTTATCTGCCTTTAATAAATGATTCTATCCATTTTACTATTCTACTGTCTAGCCCCATAACGTTAATTTTTTTCATAAGAAGGTCATGATCTACAACGTCGAACGCTTTGGCTAAATCTATCACTATGGCATCGACCTGTTCTCCTTTATCCTGAGCTTCTACTAGATCCTGATGTAAACTTAACATCTGAGACACACATGAGTATCCCTTCCTAAAACCATGTTGGAATTTGTTAAGCCAACCTTTCGTTTCCCAAAAATCTTTTAAGTAATCCGAAATCATTCTTTCAAACATTTTGCAAACAACACTTGTTAAACTAATGGGTCTATAATTCTTAACTGATTTTTTATTCCCTCCCTTGAGTATGGGTACTACTACGGCAGTTTTCCAATCCTTGGGAAATGGTTATTATTGATGCATACGTGGAAAATTCTTCTAAGGTAAGGGACGATTTCCCGATCTCCCAGTTTAATGATTTCATTTCTTATTCCGTCCGGTCCCTGACTTTTATTGTTTTTTAACTTTCTTACTCTCTTGAGGATATCATTGTAACCTATTGTAAAAGAATGTGATATAGAAGGATTACTGCTTAAATCGAAATGTTTAGATGAATGATCCGCTACTTTATATGTACTTGAGAAGTACTTTCCAAATTCGTTGGCTATTTCTGTACTGTCATTTATTATCCTACCATCGGTATTTTCTATCACATCTACCCCACAATTGCTTTTCTTCCTACGCTTCATATATTTATAAAAGGAACTGCTTCCATTTACGCTTAAAATTTCGTACAAGAATTTGTTCTCCGCGTCCTTTTTCTTGCGATTTAACAATTTAATAACTTCGCCATATTTAGTCATACTTTATTGGTTATTCCTCTTTCTTTTATGTAAAATTCTTGATTTACGCTTCAAGGATCGTATTTCCTTGTTGTAAAATTCTGGGTTCGCGTTACCCTTTAGTTTTTTAGTATGAACAAATTTTTTTAATCCTTTCTTCAAAATATCTTTAAAGCTATTCCATATCTCCTCAATGTCCGTGCCATATTCTACCCAATCATGAAACTCTTTTGTCAAGTAGTCTCGATAACCATCGACGTTTGCCCTCTGAAAACTAAATGAGACCTTATCCTTTGAGTTTTCTATTTTTCTATAGCCCCAGAAAAGTTCTAAATATACTGCCTTATGATCACTGATGCCAGGTAAAGTCTCACAAGATTTGACTCAGATCTGAGATCTAACTAGAAATATATCTATTGTGTTAGAGTTTCGCATTGATTCGTTTACCGCCTGCTGAAAGCTACCCTCTCCCACTAATGTATTTACCAGTTGCTGTGCCCTTCCCCCTGACCCTTTCTTCCCTGACCAGTCAGCATGAGGTAGGTTTAAGTCACCCACTATTATACATTAGGGCGTACCGAAAAACAAAAATTTTTAGTAGCGGAAACGTAATAGGTTGGAAAAGTTGCCTTTTCGGCTCAATAAGAAATGTGCAAAATATGGGCTCTAACAAAGTTCGTCCCCGCATCATCCCGCAACAGAAGTTTGACGTGCCTTCTTACGAAGAATTGATAGATTGGGATAAAGTCACTGTCATCAAGCCACCACTTACTGTCAGTCTTTCTCCCGAGGATCTTCAAAACATTAGAGGTAATGCAAAGGAACCTATAAAGCAGCTTGCTGCATTATTTTCCCTCCCAAATGATTCTCAAGCAGTCGAACGAAACGTAAAAGAAGTCACAGAGGCCTCACGTTTAGTCTACGGCCACGATGCAAGAGATGGGTTCATAGGAGAGATGATCCTCTCGCGAATACCAAAAACTGGAACAAAATCAACCTTCAAAGACATCAGCTAGTTATCTGGTATGCTTCCACGGGTGTGCAGGCGGGCGGGACTCGATTAGCAGGCTCTACCTCATGATGAGTCTTGGGTAGCTGAACCAGCGATGAGCTGCCACTTTCCATGGTGTTTCCAAAAATTTTAAAAGTATGATATCTTGTCATATTCGGTTTTAATGACTTAATTTAATTGTTCCTCGATCAAAACGAATTAAAACAGCCATTTAATCAAATGTATGTACGCTCAGTAAAAAAATAAACTTACCTAAAAAAATGCGATTTTCACCAAAAATTCGAATTTTCGAGCTCTTTGGTCAGGCCCAAGACGAACTTTGTTAGAGCCCATATTTTGCACATTTCTTATTGAGCCGAAAAGGCAACTTTTCCAACCTATTACGTTTCCGCTACTAAAAATTTTTGTTTTTCGGTACGCCCTATTATACATGCCATACCAATGTTCTTTGTTTCGCACATCATTTCCACTAACCTCTCTATCGTATTTAACTCTCCCCCAGGGGGTCTGTATGCCGCGACTACCTGCAATTTTCGCCCGCTTGTTTTCTCCTGTATTTCTACCGTTAAAATTTCAAAATCGCTGTCCTTCAATATGACCATACTAGAGAATTTTTTAGACATGCAGATGAAAACACCACCCCCTTTTCCATCTTTATCTCGCCTGTAAACCTCAAATTTTGAAGGAAATATTTCTGCAGAAGAAATTTCATCTCTGTAATGAACTGATGAATTTTATTAACAATACTACGGCAGTTTACCTGCAAAAGCTTGAGAGCCCCACCCAACTTACTGTCACATTGCAATTTTAATTCCGCCTTCCTGTGAGCCGCCGCACCGCATAACCCAACTGGACCATCTTCCACCGCTCCATTTTCCTCCGTCACCAGCACCTTTCCACCTTCCGATCCCCGCTCTAGTTTTCCGAACGCTTGGCTCTGATAACATTTAACATTAGCCTCCCAAGTTTGTTGCTCCCTCTCCTATTTAGATGGAGTCCATCTCTGGCTAGATCTTCTTCCCCTAACCAGCAATTCGGATCTACAAAACATAAATTTTGTCTTTGGCACACCCACTCAATTCCCTCGTTTATATAGTCTATCTTTCTTGCAGGAACATCCCTCCGTCTCAAAATGCCACTTATGATTATCTTCGCCTTCTTGAATTTCCTCTGCCGCTGCACACATATCCCAAACTAACCCATACACGTGATCTTTGCTCCTTGCACTCTTTATGTCATTAGTTCCAACATGTATCAGAACCGCTTCTTCTTCCCTCTTATCATCAAGTCTTTCGATCCTCTTTTCCATCTCCTCTGTCTTCATTCATGAAAACACTCCACCACAGCTCCTTCAGCCCTCGGGATGTTCCCAGCATACCGGATCATGGAGTCCCCCATCACTCGAATGTTCTTCTTCTTTTGCTTTGTCTCTTCTTTCTCCTTTTCTTTCTCTTTCTTTGCTACTTCCTCCATATTCCTTATATTCTCCCTCAGTTTTTCGTTTTCTTCAGTTAAACTCTCTATCTTACTATGTGCTTCTTTTAACTCTTCCTTCAGCCTTTCTATTAGTTCGTCCTTTTCAGAAATTGATTTTCTTCTTCCTGAACTCTTATTACAAGCACTGCACACATAATTGTCTTTAACACTGTCCTCTATTTTATTCTTAGCACAACTCACATGATACCAAAGTTCACACTTAATGCACTGACACACATGCCTCAACTTCCTACTGCACGCCTTGCACTTTAGTTCCGGAGCACCCTTACTGGCCATCCCACTGATAACTTTCACTACGGAGAAACAAAAACCCACGTCCTTCCCCTTCGACTACCTGAGAGCAAAATGATTTATGTGGCTTACTTAAGTAAGCTTTGAATTTGACATTTTCATTTACTCTCCAAACATTCTCTTCCGCACAAATATACATGTGATGCCTAGGGAAGTAGGTGCCCATACCTTACCTTATGTGGTCCTTCACCCCTCCCCGAATCCTTGATCTTCTATGCGACAGTGGAGAGATTCAAGCGAGTTATGGAATATTCATCACCCCTGAACTTTGCCTTCACACTTTATTTTTTGTTTCACATTGTTTACTGGATTGCTCTAAATTTGTATTTTTCGTCATATATGCCCCTTTAATTCTTGAGCAATCCCCATCTCTTCAGTCCTTCCTTTACTCAGTCACACTAAAACTTTTGGAGTGCCCACGTTTCTGGAGTGTCTATCCATTGGTTCCCTGTAGCCTTTTCAGACTTGGTGACCTTTTTGCGCATGGCTGATGTATGTAGATGTCCCCATCCCCTGAGAGTCAGACCAAAAGTATGTTATATACTTAAGTTCTGATGGGAATCAGGCAATTGATCAGTCAGAGCCAATCAGAGGAAGATTCTCTGCAGCCAGCATCATCAGTCAGTCTCACACTCTTTGCTGCCGTATCCACTCTTAATGACACTCATCAGACCAGGAGCCTGAACCCCAGAAGGAGTCTCCCCTCATATCAGAGAAGGGACTTTCATTTTATTTTCATACAAGTGTTATTTCATTCTATCCCAACAGCCAAGGCAAAGAACCCATTAATTTATTGTGGTGTCATCCCTACATCAAGGGGGCAGCACAACATACACATTCTACAATAAGAATACTTGATAACTTTGAGAATGTGTCAGATATACAAAAATATAGGTATATTTAGGTCTAAGACACCAGGAGCTTCAAGTCAGTGAATTTGAAATCAACCACTAAATTTATTAGTAACTAATCTATAGAATATTTGTTACTACCAATGCGTCTTATTTTGACTTATTTAGTCTAATATATTGGGTATTATGATCATGATGGTGACTAAAGCATGTTATACAATTTTTAGAAGCTCTAATATTAAAAAAACTGTGTTTAGGTTGTAAATAAGTTTTCTATGCTCATACAAAAATACTCGATTTACAAATACAGAATGTTACTTCATCTATCACAGTAGATACTGGAACTGATCAACCGCGATATGTGAGGGCACATTCAGAGAGTGCAAATGCAGTTGGCCTCAGGAGAGTTTCCGGAATTCTAAGGATCCGATATGGTAAAAATTGCTTCTTGTGTCTCTTCTCATTTTCAAATCATACGGTTGAAAGTTTCCTGCAGCATTTAACAGGGTCCCTTGCAAAGAGCGACTCTCCAAATGACTGACTGCTTGCTATCCAAATCCTCTTATCCTGTCACAATCAGCTCTTTCTCTACTAGTAATTCTTAGAATTATGGAAATTCTGTAATAGAGAATTCAATATGCTTTACTGTACTTATACTGAATTCAATATGAACTTAAAATGCAACTTTTCCAATCTATTACGTTTCCACTGCTAAAAAATTTTTTTGATACCCCCTAGTGGACAGTAATGGCAAAAGAGGTCCACCGGAGTACTGCATGGCCAAGAAACTCAAACGAACTATGGAACGTCATTGAAACACTGTGGGAAAACTTAAGCAATGAATTGTGAAAGAGTTGTTTTGTGAATAATAATGGTGGATGGTTTGATTTTTAATAAAATACTCTAAATGTTCTCTTGTGCATTGAAAGATCAGGAGTTTCTCACTACCATTGATTTTGATGATGTGTGTTTTCTTACTACGATTGGTTTTGATAATATGTGTTTTTTTAATTGAAACAAAACGTGAAGAATGTGATTTTGCTGAAACTTTGCATTTAAGTAAATGTAAATAGTTGCAAGAATGTATTTCTTTCTCTTTGACTCTAAAACTTATTTGTAGTAATTCATTGTATGATCATGAAACTTATTTACTTTTTTAACATTAAAGCATACCTCACAGCAATATTTTAGATATGCTGGATTACTTCTTTTGTACAGAAGAAGAGTGCATATCTTTAAATATTCCTTAATTTTGTTTGCGCTTAGTTGTTAACATTTTTATTCATTATTTCCCCAATGACCAAATCATAAATAAAGTCTTTGCAATGATAATCTTCGTTCAGTGATGCAATCCGTTAGTTCTTGCCATAATTAACCTTCTCTGGACTCATGTGAGAATACAGATTTTGAAACACTACGATATGCATCGTTCAAAATTTACAAGTATCCTCACTATGCCATGTAAAGTATTTTGTAAGCCGGAATACTCATTGGCAATTTTCAGTGCTTGTCTCATACCTTTGAATGGCTAGTTTTAAAGGAAGCCCTTGTCAGTTAAACACATCTGACCTCTGTCGCCATTCAAATTTCATGTATGTAGGATGTTCGGTGGCCACTCGGTGGTGGTGGATTGCTGCAAAGAGCTGCGTTAATTTTGGCCAGCACTGTACATCGAGAGTTTAAAATTTTCATACTTCACTCAATTTTAATGGCTTATATACAAACTAAACTATCCAGTGATGCCAATTAATACATGAATTTGGGAAGCTTAAAGGTGATATCTTTAGATGAAAATTTGCCTTTGCTTAATGGTGCTTGATTTCTCTGAATTAAGTATTCAAAAGCAAGCATTTTACTTGTATTTATATGATATCTTGTTTAGCTGTGAAGAGAGGAAGAAGGGGGAACCAGCAAATCTTTCAGAGTTGAAGATAAACCAAATGGTGGAATGACTAAATGCCAATGATTGTAAAAGTTAACCCACATATCTCTGAGAGGAAAGATTGTGAAGAACTTTTTGAGCATTTAAAGCAGCATACATCTTGTTTTGATGATCAATTATTATGTACTTACCATGTGAAAATAAAATTTGCTGCAATCAAATATTATGCAGTTTCTACTTGTAATTATTTTATTAACTTAGGTTAATTTATGACCAAGAAAATCAGAAACTGGAGTGAAGTTTCTGATGATTGAAGTAAAAATATATTTAAATTGCTGCTAAAATCCTGCTTTTTTGCTAACGGTGGTACAAACTGGATTGAATATAATTGTTCAAATTTCTTCCCAACTGCATTGCTCTTTAAAGAATAGGAGATTGGATTCTCTGTATGAGTGATAGTACAAAAGGGATCTTTATGTGAAAGCTATGTATTTATTGTTGAATTTTAAACTTTTCATATCCATTTTATTATCCAATTACTCTAAGAGGACATTTTTTGGAAATTAGTTTTAAAAACAAATGCCACATACCTACTAGAAGAGCAACTCTACCGAATTTTCACCATTTCAACCTGATAACAATATTTGACGACCAAAATAAGAATCTTTATTCATTTCTCTTTCTTTTGGTGCTTATGTTGATTTCGTAAGCCAATTATTTCTAATTTAATTTCACAAAAGAAATGTAGCCTGCAACCGATAAACGTGAGGTTAACGTGCATTTCTTAAGAGAACAGTTTTTCTTCTCTGGGTTCGGACTGGGGCCGTTTAGGTAAAAGAAAATTTTGCCACATTGTAGGGTGCAGCATTCTACATCGAATGCATGTTTCAGCATCGCTCTAGCTCCTGGCCATGGTGAGAAAAACGTTTTTTTTAGACAGATGGACAGACAGACACCGTTAGTTTTTTCATATATATAGATTAATATCAATGGTTTAACATAAAAAATCATTTCAAGTTGTGGCAGAGTTATTAGAGCATTTAATTTTTTCTTCACGTTAAACTCTGAAAAGGTAACAATACAAATTACTAGATTCTATTGCAGTTTCATAAGCCAGAAATCCTGATTTGTTATTCAAACGGTGTGCTATCTTGAGTAGCTTTTTAAATTCTGAGATACTTTTGGATATATTTTTGAAGCTTGGCCACCACATATCTGACAAGTACTGTATTTTTCATCCTACAAGAGGACTTTTTAATATATGAAAATCTCAAAAGTTGGGGGTTGTCTTATACACTGGGTGTCGTCTTGTAGGGTGATTGCCAAAACTTCTGAGGCTGACTGGAGAATCTGCGGTTGATGCATATGGTGGTGGAGCTCAAACATGGCCATGGCTGTATCCCCACTGTGCAAAGACCAAAAGAAGGATCTTCATTAAATTTTATTTTTTTGGTACTGGTCTCGATTTTGTAAAACTGTTTTTTTGTAATTTCATACTGCATAAGATCTGCAATCAATCAAAATGAATTTAACCTATATTTCTTCTGAGAGCGATTTCTAGTCTTACAGCGTTGAAACAAGGTTAATTTTGCTAAAAGGATATTGATCTGTCTTATATCAGTGGACCTCCAACAAATTTATAAATTTCAGCTTTGTATCTCCTGGGGAATTTATGTTCGAAAATTTCTTCTATGTAGCAATTCTTATGGGAATTAGTAACATCGCATAAATAAATAAATATACAATGGTGATTATTATACAGGATATATTTAAATTTGTGAAAAGTGCATGCTTCCTTTACTGTAGTGGGATGGGTACCAGCATTAAAATTATTTCCGAAGTATAAGATTGATTGTCAAAGTATGGTTCGTAAAAACGCTTCGATTATGGACAGAAAGAGGGAAAAATGAGCAACAGAATTTTAATTAGTAGTATGAAGTATCATGATAGAATGGGTATAATTATAGGTAAAAGAGGAGAATACAGTTAAAAAGAACTCTAAATTATATTGCCCAATAATCACAGTTTAGTACATGTTAATTATCTGATGTTAGTAACTGTCGCAGGAATCCAGGAGAAGAAACTTTTTTATGTCCATCACTTCCCGACGTCATAGAATCATGCAATTCAGAGTTTCTTTAGCGTCATACATAAGTATGTATATATTCTACCAAAAGCATCATGGATTCAACTCTGAACGTCTCAAAGATTCTCTCATTCAACGCACGTAAAATTTTACAGAAAGAAATTGTTAAGTAGAATCTTAAAGAAAGTTTATTTCTGAGATTTAGTTAAACTTAAGTAAAAAATTTAAATTAACTGTAAGAACATCACCATAATTTTTAATGCATCATTTATACGTTTTGATTCCTGATTGGCTGAAACTTGAACAAGGTGCGAAAAGCGCCACTACGGTCGAAATAAATTTTCTTCCGTTTGAATTCGCAGTCTTCAACGAGATTCGGAAGCGGAGACATCTTCGTAGTGTGGGAGCGTGCTTGTACGATGGATAAGGATTCAACGGTAAGTGGCTCGTGGATGAATTTGCGATAAGTTACATAAATGCATACCGTAATTCATTCTAGTTAAGTTTTTCAGCGATAATACGCGAATTAAGTGTAATTAAAAATTCAAATTTCCATGGATTATTTTTTAGCGACGCCGATATAACGAGTTATTTCTTGTGCAACTCGGAACGTATCGTCGTTACGAAAACTTTTATCTTCGAAAGCAGAGGCCCACTGTAATTCAACCATCAAATCTGAGTGAGTCTATTTTTATTCAGTCATCCTTTTAGCTTCATGCTATCAAATCTTTTGAGTGAACGTATCAAATGTGGATTTTGAATTTCGTGTGGTGAGAAAGACAACTTCATCTTCGCCGAGAATTGTTTGGGTGGGTTGAAAGTTTCATATCCTAATTATACTTAGTCTAGTGTAATTGAGTCTTTTAAGGACGTTCTGCTCTCTTGCGAGAGAAAGTCGCATATTCTGTTTTATATTTTGCCTACTGCTCGTTTGAAATTTTTTCTACAAGGCCTTCGGTCGGGTTGAATTCCTGTCAAATTGAATTTCTACCATCATGCATTTCGTCATAACTTTGCCCTTAGTCATGCTTCTTAGCTGATAGGAAGAATTCCCACATTAAAAGAATATCATTATTAGTGACAGGGCGAGTAGAAATGACAATAGGAAGAGGGTTTATCATCACGTTTATTGCTTCTCAATGCCTTCCTTTTTCGTAATTTTTCATTTCTTTCGTAGGATTTTAACGTTCTGTCCATTTGCATTCTCCATATGTTTTCGCAATTATTCTACGTTAAATTTTGTGCGACCATAGCAATAAATGTAATGACTTTCGTAAAGATTGTGAGTAAAGTTATAAAGTAAACTTATCATGTATAGCTCAATTGGAACTCTTAATACCTCTTACCCAATGTTTATTCCAAATATATTATGTGATTTGTAATTTTGGGGTGTGATACGTTTTGGCGGGAAATCGTTTTGGCGCTGGCCGTTTCGGCGCTGGCTTCGACTCTTAAGATATACGAGTATGGATGAATGGAAATATTTTTAATAAAATATTTATTTAATTGAAATGGAGTAATGTTTCTTGTCTCGAATATAGCTGCATATTCAATGTACAATATACATTACGAGATCGAAAATCTGACTGATTATATATTACGGATACTCGTGTTAGGAATTGACTTTGAAGATATTAAACAAGGTATTCCAAAGAAATAAAACTTTTAAATTTTCCATACTGCATTTAATTTTATAATGCAATTTTTTACTTTTAGCTGGTTGGTATTTATTTACTGGTTGAACGGAAAGTCCTTTTTTCATGCTGTTTAACGGAGTTTTACTTTGAAATTCGTTTGCTCAAAAAGTATTTTTCAGCTCATAACGATGTTTTAAAAATTTTATAATAATAATTATTTACTAAAATAAAAATTTTCGGAATGTTTTTGTGGCAGGATAGAAAGTGGTTATCGATTTTAAGATAGCTTTTCCTCAGAAATGGATGAACGTGAAAAAGTGAACTTGGTCTCTTTATAAAGCTCTCTATAGGAATATGGAGGCTCAGACTCACATTAACTAGAAATCATTTATTTTATATTAATTATAAGTAACATGGTACCTAGGAACAAGTAGGAAGAGAGCAGTGGCTGCAAAATACGGAAGCAGAATGCATGCGTTGGTTGCCTCGTTTAAGCACCCCTGCCTTATTTTAGTTAAAATATTTAGGAAGATAATAATGTTCTAATTTCGAAATAATGGTAACGATCCAAATATTTTGGGTCCTAGCTACCTCAAGGGGCAATTTAGGAACTTCTGTGATGGGAATGGCCAAGGGATATTAATAATTAATATTAAAAACTAAATATAAAGAACAAAATGTAAGAATTGATCTCTCTTGTTTAGTTTAACTAGCTGAATTCTAGTTTTTATCTTTTTATATTATAGTATAGGTATTTGTTTATTAAAAGTTTCTCTTATTTATTTTTAATATATAGCCTTTAATATAATAGCTATTCAGATAATATTTGTTGTTCTTTCTTAGATATTTTTTAAATTAAGATGTTAAATGCAATTGCAATGTTTTAAATTGGCGATGGTGGTCTAGGTCCTGACTTGATATTAATCTTCTTTAGGTAGAACTGGCGCTAATATTTACTGACTTAAGATCCATGTATTGAGAATAGAACATTCAGCTTTGTTCTCAGCCTTTTTCCGCATCCCGCATACTATATGGCAAAACTAAGGTTAAGTAAGACTGCCTGATCAATACAGGAATGGCGAACTGCATATATAAACTTATCAATAACCTTGGTTAAGATCTTTGGTTTTTACCTTTCAGGCTATCGAAAATGCATCCAAAAATTCTTAAAATCGAAGAAATCCAGGGTGAGAATTTTGCACCCTACTGACTTCGAACCCATGCACATTTCGTAACAATTTTTTACATTGGTACTATAGACGATCGCGTCCTCCCTGGTCTTTTAAATTCTCTGCCCTACCGAGAAAGACATAAAAACTACAACATTTCTGCCAGCAGTCTGGCTCAGTACGCCTTGGTGAGACGCAACTGCATATTAAATTTTGACATGTGCCACTCTGACCAGTACCGTAGGAACCCTATCTTTAGCATCTTATTAATTCGTATGGTTTCATTCGTTCGTTTCGTTCTTCATTTACAGAGGGCGTTCCCGAGGTCCCTGTGAATTTTCATCCCGGACACAAACAATTCAGTGCCTTCAAACGCAGAAATCACAGCGACCTACGTGCAACACGTACCACAAGGTTTCATAGGTTTGAATGGTGATACTATTAGTGTATTAAATTGCGCCTTTGTATCCCATGACCGATTGACGTTCGTTAATTGTGTTGTGTCGTTTGACAGTGCCAATCCATTTAATGTCTATGAATGTATTTCTTTCAGCCCTTATCCCATTATCGTATTTCATAAGGTTTTCATTAGTAATGTATTATGTGAGTATGTCCAACTATTATTTTTCCGAAAATATTCAATGCATTGAACTATTTACTGTATTAGGGTTTTTGAAAGGTATTTAATTAACCTGCGACTTGGTGTTTAATTATATCTAAGACATTAGATATATACTTGAAACAGAAGTTGTTGGGTATTTCATTTAATGTTTCAAAGGTTTTCCGGAATTCCTTTTCAGGCACTTTCGTTTTTGTATTTTTCCAACAGGTTCAATAACATGGCTCCGTCCTTGTTGTTGTTGTTGTTTTCGCTGTCGTTTCGAACGTCGATGTAGGTAAATTCCATTTCCGTGATGTTGGGTTGCATTTCAAATGCAGGAGGATGGGGTCTTCCTCTACACCTAATGTCATGGCAGGGGCAACGTCACACACACTAATCACAGCGACATATGTGCGACACATACTACTAGGTTTTGTACGTTTATTTATTCATATTGCTAGTGTATTTAATTGTGCATGACCGATTGACTTTTATTGTTTTGTGATATTTAACAGTGCAAATCCATTTAACATCCATGAATGTATTTTTTTCAGGCCATATAATTTTTTGCTTTTGTCCACAGGTTCGGACCGGAACCCGTATAGATACCGTAGGTGTGTAGTTTAGAAAGCGCTAGAAATATTCTTGCTGGTAGGTCGATCCGTTACTTAATTAGTAATTACATTTTTCTCGAGTATGCGTATGCCGTTTGGTTGACTTTGGCGATTTATATTTAAGGTGGTAGGTAATTTTTCGCGATGCGTTCTTTCCTCATGGTGATATCGTTTGGGTTTTGCGTAAATCGTGTCCGTTAGGATAGTGTAACGTAGATGCAATTAGCTAGCTCTTGTGGGTTAGATTTTATCGTCAAGATCGACTTGATGCCTCGGTCATTCGTTTGTGTTTTGCATGTTTGTGATGGAAATTATTGGAATCCGATTCTACCTTTGGTGTGCCTGATGAGCGTTTGTTTGCAGCAAGTGCACTTGCATGAATGTATGATTGTGCATCCCCTTTCCTGGTTGATAGAGTCCTTATGTGTAGTTAGAGCTTTTGGTACTAAGCGTTGTGGTGGTGGAAAAGTGTGTGGAAGGTAGAGACGGATTTTCAATCCAATTTCCATCCAAATATGCTTCCAATATAATGAATACGATAGGAACATGGTATTCTCGCAGTGAATTAGCAGAAGAAAGAGGAGATATTCGTCAGTTCTCCGTTCTTAGAATCGAAAAGCGTCTTAGATACTGGTGGTCGTAGATTATTCTAGTAATTTATGGTAGAAACGATAGGTTTAATTCGATGCATTTCGTTCTCTGCGAGTAATTACCGAATCGATATTTGCTATGTATGTAAACTTATCTTTTTTTCGTATTTCATGTGTTTTTTAGTTGTAATCTTGTATGTCATTATGTCCAACTGTTATACTTCGAGATCATATTCTATGCACATAAATATTTATTGCTTTAATATTTAGGACGCTTAACGTGCGATTTGTTGTTTTCTTTAATCCATGCCTATATGTATGTAATCCTCAAAGAGCGTGTGTTGAGGATTTAATGTAATACTGCAAAGGTGATTAATTTTTTTTCAGGCACCTTCGTCTTTGTATTTTTTTCAACAGGTTCAATAACATGGCTCCATCTTTGTTGTTGTTGTTGTTGTTATTGCTGTTGTTTTCGCTGTCGTTTCGATCGTCCATGTTGATACAATTCCATTTCCGTGATGTTGGGTTGCATTTCAAATGCAGGAGGATGGGGTCTTCCTCTACACCTAATGTCATGGCAGGGGCAACGTCACACACACTAATCACAGCGACATATGTGCGACACATACTACTAGGTTTTGTACGTTTATTTATTCATATTGCTAGTGTATTTAATTGTGCATGACCGATTGACTTTTATTGTTTTGTGATATTTAACAGTGCAAATCCATTTAACATCCATGAATGTATTTTTTTCAGGCCATATAATTTTTTGCTTTTGTCCACAGGTTCGGACCGGAACCCGTATAGATACCGTAGGTGTGTAGTTTAGAAAGCGCTAGAAATATTCTTGCTGGTAGGTCGATCCGTTACTTAATTAGTAATTACATTTTTCTCGAGTATGCGTATGCCGTTTGGTTGACTTTGGCGATTTATATTTAAGGTGGTAGGTAATTTTTCGCGATGCGTTCTTTCCTCATGGTGATATCGTTTGGGTTTTGCGTAAATCGTGTGCGTTAGGTTAGTGTAACGTAGATGCAATTAGCTAGCTCTTGTGGGTTAGATTTTATCGTCAAGATCGACTTGATGCCTCGGTCATTCGTTTGTGTTTTGCATGTTTGTGATGGAAATTATTGGAATCCGATTCTACCTTTGGTGTGCCTGATGAGCGTTTGTTTGCAGCAAGTGCACTTGCATGAATGTATGATTGTGCATCCCCTTTCCTGGTTGATAGAGTCCTTATGTGTAGTTAGAGCTTTTGGTACTAAGCGTTGTGGTGGTGGAAAAGTGTGTGGAAGGTAGAGACGGATTTTCAATCCAATTTCCATCCAAATATGCTTCAAATGTAATGAAAACGATAGGAAAATGGTATTCTCGCAGTGAATTAGCAGAAGAAAGAGCAGATATTCGTCAGTTCTCCGTTCTTAGAATCGAAAAGCGTCTTAGATACTTTCGGTCGTAGATTACTCGAGTAAATTATAGTAGATATGACAAGTTAAATTCGAAGCATTTCGTTCTCTGCGATTAATTACCGAATCGTTATTTGCTATGTATGTAAACTTATCTTTTTTCGTATTTCCTGTGTTTTTTAGTTGTAATCTTGTATGTCATTATGTCCAACTGTTATACTTCGAGATCATATTCTATGCACATAAATATTTATTGCTTTAATATTTAGGACGCTTAACGTGCGATTTGTTGTTTTTTTTAATCCATGCCTATATGTATGTAATCCTCAAAGAGCGTGTGTTGAGGATTTAATGTAATACTGCAAAGGTGATTAATTTCTTTTCAGGTGTTTGGTATGGTTGTTCTAATCGATTTTCTCTGAATTGTTACAGAAATTTTAAGGTATTATATATGATGTTACATTTCTGTATTGTCCTTTTATGATTGATGTGCATGAAAAAAATATGAACTGCCTTTGGGAGGTTTTAGAGGGGTTTCCCTCTCAACATAGGGCAAATGCCAGGCAGATTAGCCATGTGGCCCCCCTCTAAAAATTAAATAAAGATATTAACAATGATTGAATGGCCTTTTATGTGTTTTTATTTAACCTTCGTACCTTCCTAATAAAGCCAAATAAAAAAGTATATTTGATGAGGTATTGGTGTATCACGAGATATCTTATAAAAAAAGTCTTGCTTTTGTCAGAGAATCGTGAATTTTTCAAGAAAATTTTGTATTGACACTTAGATAGACTTGAGGAAAATAAATATCAGGATATATCTCTATACGTAGATTCTTGTTTGTAATAGTTAGATTCAATTTAAAAATTTATTTCATATGCAAATAAATATGCATTGCCGCTACTTATTTTCATATATTTAAAATAACGCAACTTATGAGAGTAAAAAACACAACACATCAATGAAGATGAAACAACTATCACTGGAGAAAGGCATGTTCAGGTATTGCAAATGAATAACGCATGTTTCTGCGCAGAAAGATTTTTTTGCATAATTGATATTTATATTCAAATAATGTGAAGTAGGTTGGCTTCTATTCAGAAAATTTCGAAGGGTGGGAGTCTGTTAATTTATGTTCACTGTTTTCATAAAAGTATACGTGGAGCTTCAGAAATACTTTTTGACTTACTAAACACTACTCTGACGTATTTTCCTAATTTCCCAGGTATTTCAAGATTGAAGGAAGAGGATATTTCAAATATCTTGCTAAATAGCCTTTTTCACCGAATTTTGGCTTAATTAGGATGATTTTTGAAATAATCTTGCTAAATAAGCTGTTTTATGAGCGAATTTCACCCTAATTTGGATTTTTTTAAACATCTTGCTAAATTAGGCGTTTTGGAGCGAATTACAGCTTGATTTCGAGGATTTTTCAAATATCATGCTAAATAAAGTTTTTTTGACCGAATTTTAGTTTCAATCGGAAGATTATCCAAATATATTTCTAAATAAGTAAGTCTTTAACTGAATTTCGGCTTAATATGGAATATTTTTCAAATATCTTGCTAAATACAACGTTCTTAGAGCGAATTTCGGGTTAATTTGGATGTTTTTCAAATATCTTGCTTAATAACCCATTTTTGCAGCGAACTTTGGCATATTATGGATGATTTTTCTAATATGTTTCTAAATAAACCGTTTATGAGCGAATTTCCGCATAATTTGGAAGCTATTTTTAATATATTGCTAGCCTAGCCGAATTTGATTTAATTTAAGAGATTTTTTGAATATCTTGCTAAATAAGCCGTTTTTTGACCTAATTTTGGTTTTTCCTGGCTTTATGTGCAAATTTTATATATATTATATAAAACAAAGATTCAGCATTCTGTTGAATTAATAAATCAAATATTCAATCACTTAAATGAATCATAATGAAGGTCCCGTTCCCAATGCTTAGTTCCGTTCCCGTTCCCGATCTCTATTCCGGTCCCGAACCCGGTCCAATTTCCGGTCCCGCTCCCGAATCCGGTCTCGTTCCCGAACCCGTTTCCGGTCCCACTCCCGGTTCGGAACACGTTCCCGTTCCCATCGCCGGTCCCGTTGCCGTCCCATTCCCGATTCTAGTTCCCGAACACGATCGCGGTCTCGATCTCGTTCCCGAACCCGGTCCCGTTCCTGAACCCAATACACGTCCTGTTCCTGGTACCGTTGTTCTTTTTTTTTGTAAGTCTTTCTTTATTAGTTGGGAACTTGGGTTGGCTTTTTCGATTTAATGTTATCCCGGTTTAACGGTTTTTACGGATACATGCAATTTCGTCCAAATAAGCCGAAATTTGGACAAAAACGGCTTCTTTAGCAATACATTTAAAAAGTCTTCCAAATTAAACGAATTCAGTCAAAAGACGGCTAGTTAAGATATTCGAAAAATCTTTCAATAAACCCGAAATTCGGTCAAAAACAGCTTATATAGCAAGATATTTGAAAAGTCGTCAACATCAAGCCAAAATTCGGTAATCAACGGCATATTTAGCATGATACTCAAAAATCTTCTCAATGAAGCAGAAATTCGCTCAGACAACGGCTTATTTAACAAGTTATTTAAAAAATATTCCAAATGAAGCCGAAATTTACTCCGAAAACGGATTATTTAGCAGGACATTTAAGATATCTATCAAGTTAACTCGAAAATCGCTCAAAAAACGGCTTAGGCAGCAATGTATTTCAAAAATCTTCCAAATTATACCAAAATTCGTTATAAAAACGGTCGTATTTGGAAAGGTATTTCAAAAATCTTCCGAATTAAGCAGAAAGTCACTCAAAATACGGCATTCTTAGCAAGATATTTGAAAAATCTTCCAAAATAAGCCAAAATATTCTCAAAAAATGGGCTTATTTAGCAGGATTTTAAAAATCCTGCAAATGAAGACGAAAATTGCTCAAAAAAATGCATATTTTACAAAATATTTGAAAAATTTTTCCAATATGCCGAAATTTTCTCCAAAAACGTCTTATTTAGCAGGATATTTAAAAAAGTTTCCAAATATGGCCGAAACTTGCTCAAAAAACGGCTTATTTGGAAAGAAATGTGAAAAATTTTCAAAATTAGGTAGAAATTTGCTCCGAAATCGACTTTTTTTAGCAGGTTATTTGACAAATCTTACAAATGCGGCCAAAATTTGTTAAAAAAAGCTGCTGATGAAGCAAGATATTCGAAAAAATCTTCCAGTTTAACCGCTAATTTGCTGCAAAAACTGCTTTTTTTTACAAGAAATTTGAGAAATCTTCCATACTGAGTAGAAATTTCCTCCAGAAACGGCTTATTTAACAGGATATTTAAAAAATCTTCCAAATGAAGCCGAAATTTTCTCCGAAAACGGCTTATTTAGGTAGATTTTTCAAAAATCTTTCAAATTAAGTCCAAATTTGATCAAAAAACTGGCTTATCTGGAATAACATTTTTTAAATCTTCCAATTTAAGCCGAAATTTGCTCAAAACGGCATATGTACCAAGATATTAGAAATATCTTCCGAATTAGCCGAGATTTTCTCCGAAACAGACATATTTAGCTATATATTTGATAAATCTTCTAAATTAAGCCAATATTTTCACTGAAAACGCCTTATTTAGATATATTTTTCAAAAATCTTTCAAATTAAGTACAAATTAGTTAAAAAAAAACTGGCTTATTTGGAATGATATTTGAAAAAACTTCCCATTTAAGCAGAAATTTGGTCATGGCGTTTTTGAGCAAACGGTCAAAATAACGACTTAATTTACAAAATATTTTAAAAATCTTCCAAATGAAGCCGAAATTTTCTTCGAAAACGGTGAATTTAGATAGATTTTTCAAAAATCTTTCAAATTAAGTCCAAATTTGTTAAAAAACTGGCTTATTTGGAATAATATATTTTAAATCTTCCAATTTAAGCCGAAATTTGCTCAAAACGGCATATGTACCAAGATATTAGAAATATCTTCCGAATTAGCCGAGATTTTCTCCGAAACAGACATATTTAGCTATATATTTGATAAATCTTGTAAATTAAGCCAAAATTTTCCCTGAAAACGCCTTATTTAGATATATTTTTCAAAAATCTTTCAAATTAAGTACAGTCCTCCAAGAAAAAATCGAACGGCGTACTACGTGGTGCATAAGATTGAGGGGTTTCAAATGTCACTCCTTACCCCTTCCACCCGCCCTTCTATTAGCTATTGGCAACACCGGAATATTCTCCCGAGGCCATCCCTTCAATTTTACCGTGGGCCGCAAGGCCCGCGGTCGAATTTTATGGTATGGTCTACGAAACACACAGAGGTCTTGAGAGGCCGTTTCTGCGGACAGAAGCCGATTTCCAAAATATTTTCGTACGGACTCAAAAACTTATTGGTTTAGAAGTCCATTTCGATCGAAAACGGTCATTCTTCATCTTTGACAATGTTATTGACGAAAACTTGGCGTTCAAACTTGGGTGATATTGATGGGCGGAATTTCCTAAAAATTTTCCCCCTATTCGCTCTTAATATCTGCCCGGTAGAATTGCTTCATTATCCACGAAAGTTATTCGAAAGCATTAGCGTATTGTGTTTTTGAATTTTAAAGGATTATTTACTCCATTTACCCTTATGTCTGTTAAAAAACAGTATATTCTAGGTTTACTTCCAAATCACAATAAATAATAAAGATTCGACGTTATTTCTAAGAAGCTCAAAATATTTGGAATGGTATTTGAGGACTGTAATTTTGAAGCTTTCAACGAATTAATTCATAAGTATCTAATATAATAATCACGAATGAGTGTATAATTGAATGAAAATTCATCTAGTTTTGAGTTATTCTGTATCGATTTCTTTAATTTTAAATTTTCTAAATTAATCCTATGGTTGTGTTCTTGTATGTGTTGCGCAACGCTGGATTTATAAATTTGGTTGTGTCTGAAGTGAGATAAGTTTTCTTTGAATCTATTCTCTATTTTGCGTTTTGAATATTAGATTCAAAGAAGAGATTCAAAAGAATAGCTTTAAAGAACACATAGCTCACTTCAGACACAACCAAATTAATACATCCAAAATGTCATTGGTGCGTTCAGAGGTCGCTGACACGATCTCAATGACCACCAGGCTATCTAGTTTCCTCCCTTTGTGTCCGCATTCCAAAGGGTTCTCCGCGAATGCAGATTGGGAAGTTCCCAATCGGTAGCACCTTAGATGTTCGGCCACTCTCACCTTTATCTTTTTGCCGCATTGTCCGATATACCCCATCCCACAATCATCAGAACTGAGCTGGTAAACCCCCGGTCGGTCTTTGTCTTCCACCTTATCTTTCACAGGCGGTAATGACCTCTCTAGACTGCATGGAGTGTAGAAACCTGCTTTCGAGTGCGCAGGTAGAAATAATATTGTATACTGTAGATGGTTTAAAACTGCACCTTGTAAATGAAAGTTGAAATAATATATGCTTTCGTTCTCAAAGCATTGATAATTTTCGTTGAAATGATTCCGAAGATAACAATATAAATAAATAGTAATATTCTTTCAGCTACTAATTAAACAAATACTCTGCACATCGATATCTTTATGAAGGCTAGAGTTTAACATTACGGGGGATAAAATGGAACTTTCAGAAGGAAAATATTCGGATCCTCTCTTATTTAAAATATATAAAACCGTTGTGATAGTTAAGAACGATATTTATCCCGATTACTGTAACGACAACTTCTTCCTCGAATGAGAAACCAAGAAGTTTTAGGCGACGCGTAAGTTAGACTACGCGACGAAATTTTCTTAAAGTTACGCTCCAACTAAGTAATTTTTACTTATATGTGGTTACTCGAAACTTAATCTCACGTGACTTCTATGCAATCAGATAATAGAATGAGCTAATGAAGAAACCTTTTATGTTGGATTGTAAGAGAGTAAAGGCAGTTTCAAAAATGTTCACCGGTAAAAATCTCGACAATTCATTCACTTTTCTCTTTTCCGCGGCATTCATTGCTCATTGTCTAATCATTGTATTATCCCGGAAAGCTTTGACAGCGAAGGTCCATCCGTGCATAAGTGCCATCATAGGGAATCGAAGCGGAGACCACATAATGGCGATCCGGTGGTCCAAGGCGGTTTGCAGGCTTCGCTAACGTCTGTTTGTGAAAAATTAGGAAAAACCCGAAATCGCGTGTGGGACTAAGGAGAGAAGGATTTAAAGATAATGGACTGGCTAGGGAGTAGCAGGTATACAAAAGGGGTTCACTGAATTCCGCGTATGCTGAGAGATATGAATAGCGGGGGAAGGAGTGTATAGGGCTGAAGGATCTAAGAAACAATGGTGAGGTCTAAAGAGAAACGAAGTGAACAGCAGGGGTTGGGGGATCAAAGATGTGCGACAGATGCCCAGCCGTGAAGGTGCTTTTTAAATCTCAGTATCACCTTTTCTTCATAGGGAGTTCTTCCTTGACGCTCTTTCCGACAAACGGATGCCTCACACTCCTCACTTTCTTTTCATAATGCATTTAACTCCCCTTGATATCCTCTGCGAAATGCGCATGAACAGTTTCTGAAAACTGGTACCTGGCGTTAATCCTTTTCTGAGAAATTGCACCCGACGGTCCCCGGAATTCAGCGATCGGAGAATTCTTAAATTTCTGATGCATTAATAGCCGAATTCCATTTCCTTTACTTTCACCAGGAAGAGCTTTTAATGCAAAAATATAAGAGAGGCTTCCGGATAGTCATTTGAGCAGCGCGTTTTTCTTGGATGAAAGCAGTCCCGGGTTCGATTCCTGGTGGGATACCATGTGCGAAATAACCTCCGCTGTCGAATCCCTTTTCATAATACTACTCATAAAAGCGGGAAATAATTAACGTTGAGTTATTGATAAGACTTGCGTGATGGTGATTTTCTTGGAATAATCATAGCATAAATATTTTACCTCATTATTTTGTATAAATATGGGTTCAGCAAGTTCGTAACCCTCTTTTGCTTTAAAATATCATATGGTCTTTTAACTGCGATAAACGACTTTTTAAAAACAATGGGTTCTTACTGATTGAATCTTCATGGATTTTCTAAATTCTGACGAATTTAACGTAATCTAAACATGATATTTCAGGATTCACATCTTGCTATTTGGAAACACTGCCAGAGCCAGGACATCCAAGAGCAATTTGTCGGAATCAGAATCTTAACTTCTTTTCTTCGATTTAACGATTAATATTATTTTTTTATAAATGAGTTATAGTCCTCAGTATTCAATGCAGCCGGAAATTATATGAAGGTGGAAAAATGTTGGGTCTCATAAAGAATGAAGAGAAATCTGTTCCTAATTTACACTTCTCTTTTAAAATATAATTCCTTACGATCTACCGAAAATTTTCCAGCAATCGCTGGTATCGCTTTCCTATAGACCTCGCAATAGCAGCCCTCCTCATGGGACGGAGCGTAGGCACATGGGTACGCACAGGCCTAGCCGCGGCAAAGGCAAAATTCCGGTGTTGCCAAAATGTGATAGAAGGGCGGGTGGAAGGGGTAACGAGTGACATTTGAAACCCCTCAATCTTATGCACCACGTAGTACACCGTTCGATTTTTTCTGGGCCGACAGTACAAATTAGTTAAAAAAAACTGGCTTATTTGGAATGATATTTGAAAAAACTTCCCATTTAAGCAGAAATTTGGTCATGGCGTTTTTGAGCAAACGGTCAAAATAACGACTTATTTTACAAAATATTTTAAAAATCTTCCAAATTAACCCGAAATTTAATGCAAAAACGGCTTATTGAGAAAATATTTTAAAAATCTTCCAAATGAAGCAGAAAATTTCTTCGAAAACGGTGAATTTAGATAGATTTATCAAAAATCTTTCAAATTAAGTCCAAATTTGTTCAAAAAACTTGCTTATCTGGAATAATATTTTTTAAATCTTCCAATTTAAACTGAAATTTTCTCAAAAAACGGCATACTAGGCAAGATATTTGAAGAATCCTCCAAATTAAGCAGAAATTTGTACCGAAACGACATAATTAGCAATATATTCGAAAAATCTACCAAATTAAGCCAAAAATTGATAAAAAAAACAGCTAATTTAGATCTATTTTTCAAAACTCTTTCAAATTAAGCCGAAATTTAATACAAAAACAGCTTATTTAGCAGGATATTTTAAAAATCTACCAAATAAAACCGAAATTTTCTCGGAAAACGGCTTATCTAACAGGATATTTGAAGAATCTTTCTATTTAAGCCGAAGTTTTCTCCGAAAACGGCCTGTCAAACAGGCTATTTGAAAAATTTCCTTAAGAAACGACTTACTTAGCTAGATATTTGAAAATACTACCAAATTAAGCCAAAAATAGCTCAAAAAACGAGTTATCATGTTAAATATTTCAAAAATTTTGGAAATAAAGCCGAAATTGTTAAAAAAATGTGTTTATTTAGAATGATATTTGAAAATTCTTCCAATGTAAGCCGAACTTTGCTCAAAAAACGGCATACTAGGCAAGATATTAGAAAAATCCTCCAAATTAAGCCGAAATTTTCTTCGAAAACGGCTTGTTTTAACAGGATATATTTAAAAATCTTCCAATTTAAGCCGAAATTTAATGCAAAAAGGGCTTATTTAGTAGGATTTTTGAAAAATCTTCCAAATAAGGCCGAACATTGCTCAAAAACTGGTTTATTTGGAAAGAAATGTGAAAAATGTTCCATATTAGTTAGAAATTTGCTCCAATATCGGCTTTTTTAGCAAGTTATTTGACAAATCTTGCAAATGAGGCAGACATTTGTTAATAAAACTGCTGATAAAGCAATATATTCGAAGAATCATCCAGTTCAACCGCAAATTTGCTGAAAAAACGGCTTCTTTTAAAGAAATTTGTGAAATCTTCCATATTAAGTAGAAATTTGCTCCAAAAACGGCTTATTTAACAAGACATTTGAAAAATCTCCTAAATTAAGCCGAATATTTCTCCGAAAAAGGCTTGTTTAGATAGATTCTTCGAACATCCTTCCAATAAAGTCCAAATTTGTTTAAAAAAACTATTTTATTTGGAATGATATTTGAAAAATTTTCCAATTTAAGCCGAAATTTGCTCCGAAATCGACCTATTTAGCAAGATATTCGAAAAATCATCCAAATTAATCCAAAATTCTCTCCAAAAACAGCTTATTTAGAAGTATATTTGAAAAATATTCCAAATAAGGCCGAAATTGGCTTAAAAACGACTTTTTTTTACGAAATATTTGGGAAATCTTCCAAATTAAGCCGAAATTTTCTCCGAAAACGGCTATTTTAGGTATATTTTTAAAAATCTTTCAAATTAAGCCGAAATTTTTTCAAAAAACGGAATATGTAGCAAAATTGAAAAATCCTCCAAATTAAGCCGAAATTTACCTTGAAATCGACTTATTTAGCAAGATATTTGAAATACCTTCCAAATTTCCCGAAAAATTCTTCGAAAACGACATGTTTAGCTAGTTCTACTACAACTGAAATTTGCTTAAAATCGGGATAATTAAGAAAGATATTTGAAAAATCTTCCAAAAAGGACCTACTTAATCCTATCCTACTTAATAAGCCCTTTTTGCATTAAATTTCGGCTTAAATTGGAAGATTTTTAAATATATCCTGTTAAAACAAGCCGTTTTCGAAGAAAATTTCGGCTTAATTTGGAGGATTTTTCTAATATCTTGCCTAGTATGCCGTTTTTTGAGCAAAGTTCGGCTTAAATTGGAAGAATTTTCAAATATCATTCTAAATAAACACATTTTTTTAACAATTTCGGCTTTATTTCCAAAATTTTTGAAATATTTAACATGATAACTCGTTTTTTGAGCTATTTTTGGCTTAATTTGGTAGTATTTTCAAATATCTAGCTAAGTAAGTCGTTTCTTAAGGAAATTTTTCAAATAGCCTGTTTGACAGGCCGTTTTCGGAGAAAACTTCGGCTTAAATAGAAAGATTCTTCAAATATCCTGTTAGATAAGCCGTTTTCCGAGAAAATTTCGGTTTTATTTGGTAGATTTTTAAAATATCCTGCTAAATAAGCTGTTTTTGTATTAAATTTCGGCTTAATTTGAAAGAGTTTTGAAAAATAGATCTAAATTAGCTGTTTTTTTTTATCAATTTTTGGCTTAATTTGGTAGATTTTTCGAATATATTGCTAATTATGTCGTTTCGGTACAAATTTCTGCTTAATTTGGAGGATTCTTCAAATATCTTGCCTAGTATGCCGTTTTTTGAGAAAATTTCAGTTTAAATTGGAAGATTTAAAAAATATTATTCCAGATAAGCAAGTTTTTTGACAAATTTGGACTTAATTTGAAAGATTTTTGAAAAATCTATCTAAATTCACCGTTTTCGAAGAAAATTTCTGCTTCATTTGGAAGATTTTAAAAATATTTTCTCAATAAGCCGTTTTTGCATTAAATTTCGGGTTAATTTGGAAGATTTTTAAAATATTTTGTAAATTAAGTCGTTATTTTGACCGTTTGCTCAAAAACGCCATGACCAAATTTCTGCTTAAATGGGAAGTTTTTTCAAATATCATTCCAAATAAGCCAGTTTTTTTTTAACTAATTTGTACTTAATTTGAAAGATTTTTGAAAAATATATCTAAATAAGGCGTTTTCAGTGAAAATATTGGCTTAATTTAGAAGATTTATCAAATATATAGCTAAATATGTCTGTTTCGGAGAAAATCTCGGCTAATTCGGAAGATATTTCTAATATCTTGGTACATATGCCGTTTTGAGCAAATTTCGGCTTAAATTGGAAGATTTAAAAAATGTTATTCCAGATAAGCCAGTTTTTTGATCAAATTTGGACTTAATTTGAAAGATTTTTGAAAAATCTACCTAAATAAGCCGTTTTCGGAGAAAATTTCGGCTTCATTTGGAAGATTTTTTAAATATCCTGTTAAATAAGCCGTTTCTGGAGGAAATTTCTACTCAGTATGGAAGATTTCTCAAATTTCTTGTAAAAAAAAGCAGTTTTTGCAGCAAATTAGCGGTTAAACTGGAAGATTTTTTCGAATATCTTGCTTCATCAGCAGCTTTTTTTAACAAATTTTGGCCGCATTTGTAAGATTTGTCAAATAACCTGCTAAAAAAAGTCGATTTCGGAGCAAATTTCTACCTAATTTTGAAAATTTTTCACATTTCTTTCCAAATAAGCCGTTTTTTGAGCAAGTTTCGGCCATATTTGGAAACTTTTTTAAATATCCTGCTAAATAAGACGTTTTTGGAGAAAATTTCGGCATATTGGAAAAATTTTTCAAATATTTTGTAAAATATGCATTTTTTTGAGCAATTTTCGTCTTCATTTGCAGGATTTTTAAAATCCTGCTAAATAAGCCCATTTTTTGAGAATATTTTGGCTTATTTTGGAAGATTTTTCAAATATCTTGCTAAGAATGCCGTATTTTGAGTGACTTTCTGCTTAATTCGGAAGATTTTTGAAATACCTTTCCAAATACGACCGTTTTTATAACGAATTTTGGTATAATTTGGAAGATTTTTGAAATACATTGCTGCCTAAGCCGTTTTTTTGAGCGATTTTCGAGTTAACTTGATAGATATCTTAAATGTCCTGCTAAATAATCCGTTTTCGGAGTAAATTTCGGCTTCATTTGGAATATTTTTTAAATAACTTGTTAAATAAGCCGTTGTCTGAGCGAATTTCTGCTTCATTGAGAAGATTTTTGAGTATCATGCTAAATATGCCGTTGATTACCGAATTTTGGCTTGATGTTGACGACTTTTCAAATATCTTGCTATATAAGCTGTTTTTGACCGAATTTCGGGTTTATTGAAAGATTTTTCGAATATCTTAACTAGCCGTCTTTTGACTGAATTCGTTTAATTTGGAAGACTTTTTAAATGTATTGCTAAAGAAGCCGTTTTTGTCCAAATTTCGGCTTATTTGGACGAAATTGCATGTATCCGTAAAAACCGTTAAACCGGGATAACATTAAATCGAAAAAGCCAACCCAAGTTCCCAACTAATAAAGAAAGACTTACAAAAAAAAAGAACAACGGTACCAGGAACAGGACGTGTATTGGGTTCAGGAACGGGACCGGGTTCGGGAACGAGATCGAGACCGCGATCGTGTTCGGGAACTAGAATCGGGAATGGGACGGCAACGGGACCGGCGATGGGAACGGGAACGTGTTCCGAACCGGGAGTGGGACCGGAAACGGGTTCGGGAACGAGACCGGATTCGGGAGCGGGACCGGAAATTGGACCGGGTTCGGGACCGGAATAGAGATCGGGAACGGGAACGGAACTAAGCATTGGGAACGGGACCTTCATTATGATTCATTTAAGTGATTGAATATTTGATTTATTAATTCAACAGAATGCTGAATCTTTGTTTTATATAATATATATAAAATTTGCACATAAAGCCAGGAAAAACCAAAATTAGGTCAAAAAACGGCTTATTTAGCAAGATATTCAAAAAATCTCTTAAATTAAATCAAATTCGGCTAGGCTAGCAATATATTAAAAATAGCTTCCAAATTATGCGGAAATTCGCTCATAAACGGTTTATTTAGAAACATATTAGAAAAATCATCCATAATATGCCAAAGTTCGCTGCAAAAATGGGTTATTAAGCAAGATATTTGAAAAACATCCAAATTAACCCGAAATTCGCTCTAAGAACGTTGTATTTAGCAAGATATTTGAAAAATATTCCATATTAAGCCGAAATTCAGTTAAAGACTTACTTATTTAGAAATATATTTGGATAATCTTCCGATTGAAACTAAAATTCGGTCAAAAAAACTTTATTTAGCATGATATTTGAAAAATCCTCGAAATCAAGCTGTAATTCGCTCCAAAACGCCTAATTTAGCAAGATGTTTAAAAAAATCCAAATTAGGGTGAAATTCGCTCATAAAACAGCTTATTTAGCAAGATTATTTCAAAAATCATCCTAATTAAGCCAAAATTCGGTGAAAAAGGCTATTTAGCAAGATATTTGAAATATCCTCTTCCTTCAATCTTGAAATACCTGGGAAATTAGGAAAATACGTCAGAGTAGTGTTTAGTAAGTCAAAAAGTATTTCTGAAGCTCCACGTATACTTTTATGAAAACAGTGAACATAAATTAACAGACTCCCACCCTTCGAAATTTTCTGAATAGAAGCCAACCTACTTCACATTATTTGAATATAAATATCAATTATGCAAAAAAATCTTTCTGCGCAGAAACATGCGTTATTCATTTGCAATACCTGAACATGCCTTTCTCCAGTGATAGTTGTTTCATCTTCATTGATGTGTTGTGTTTTTTACTCTCATAAGTTGCGTTATTTTAAATATATGAAAATAAGTAGCGGCAATGCATATTTATTTGCATATGAAATAAATTTTTAAATTGAATCTAACTATTACAAACAAGAATCTACGTATAGAGATATATCCTGATATTTATTTTCCTCAAGTCTATCTAAGTGTCAATACAAAATTTTCTTGAAAAATTCACGATTCTCTGACAAAAGCAAGACTTTTTTTATAAGATATCTCGTGATACACCAATACCTCATCAAATATACTTTTTTATTTGGCTTTATTAGGAAGGTACGAAGGTTAAATAAAAACACATAAAAGGCCATTCAATCATTGTTAATATCTTTATTTAATTTTTAGAGGGGGGCCACATGGCTAATCTGCCTGGCATTTGCCCTATGTTGAGAGGGAAAACCCTCTAAAACCTCCCAAAGGCAGTTCATATTTTTTTCATGCACATCAATCATAAAAGGACAATACAGAAATGTAACATCATATATAATACCTTAAAATTTCTGTAACAATTCAGAGAAAATCGATTAGAACAACCATACCAAACACCTGAAAAGAAATTAATCACCTTTGCAGTATTACATTAAATCCTCAACACACGCTCTTTGAGGATTACATACATATAGGCATGGATTAAAAAAAACAACAAATCGCACGTTAAGCGTCCTAAATATTAAAGCAATAAATATTTATGTGCATAGAATATGATCTCGAAGTATAACAGTTGGACATAATGACATACAAGATTACAACTAAAAAACACAGGAAATACGAAAAAAGATAAGTTTACATACATAGCAAATAACGATTCGGTAATTAATCGCAGAGAACGAAATGCTTCGAATTTAACTTGTCATATCTACTATAATTTACTCGAGTAATCTACGACCGAAAGTATCTAAGACGCTTTTCGATTCTAAGAACGGAGAACTGACGAATATCTGCTCTTTCTTCTGCTAATTCACTGCGAGAATACCATTTTCCTATCGTTTTCATTACATTTGAAGCATATTTGGATGGAAATTGGATTGAAAATCCGTCTCTACCTTCCACACACTTTTCCACCACCACAACGCTTAGTACCAAAAGCTCTAACTACACATAAGGACTCTATCAACCAGGAAAGGGGATGCACAATCATACATTCATGCAAGTGCACTTGCTGCAAACAAACGCTCATCAGGCACACCAAAGGTAGAATCGGATTCCAATAATTTCCATCACAAACATGCAAAACACAAACGAATGACCGAGGCATCAAGTCGATCTTGACGATAAAATCTAACCCACAAGAGCTAGCTAATTGCATCTACGTTACACTAACCTAACGCACACGATTTACGCAAAACCCAAACGATATCACCATGAGGAAAGAACGCATCGCGAAAAATTACCTACCACCTTAAATATAAATCGCCAAAGTCAACCAAACGGCATACGCATACTCGAGAAAAATGTAATTACTAATTAAGTAACGGATCGACCTACCAGCAAGAATATTTCTAGCGCTTTCCAAACTACACACCTACGGTATTTATACGGGATCCAGTTCGAACCTGTGAAAAAAGCTTATAATTATATGGCCTGAAAAAAATACATTCATGGATATTAAATGGATTTGCACTGTTAAATACCACAGAACAATAAAAGGTCAATCGGTCATGCACAATTAAATACACTAGCAATATGAATAAATAAACGTACAAAACCTAGTAGTATGTGTCGCACATATGTCGCTGTGATTAGTGTGTGTGACGTTGCCCCTGCCATGACATTAGGTGTAGAGGAAGACCCCATCCTCCTGCATTTGAAATGCAACCCAACATCACGGAAATGGAATTGTATCAACATGGACGATCGAAACGACAGCGAAAACAACAGCAATAACAACAACAACAACAACAAAGATGGAGCCATGTTATTGAACCTGTTGAAAAAAATACAAAGACGAAGGTGCCTGAAAAAAATTAATCACCTTTGCAGTATTACATTAAATCCTCAACACACGCTCTTTGAGGATTACATACATATAGGCATGGATTAAAGAAAACAACAAATCGCACGTTAAGCGTCCTAAATATTAAAGCAATAAATATTTATGTGCATAGAATATGATCTCGAAGTATAACAGTTGGACATAATGACATACAAGATTACAACTAAAAAACACATGAAATACGAAAAAAGATAAGTTTACATACATAGCAAATATCGATTCGGTAATTACTCGCAGAGAACGAAATGCATCGAATTAAACCTATCGTTTCTACCATAAATTACTAGAATAATCTACGACCACCAGTATCTAAGACGCTTTTCGATTCTAAGAACGGAGAACTGACGAATATCTCCTCTTTCTTCTGCTAATTCACTGCGAGAATACCATGTTCCTATCGTATTCATTATATTGGAAGCATATTTGGATGGAAATTGGATTGAAAATCCGTCTCTACCTTCCACACACTTTTCCACCACCACAACGCTTAGTACCAAAAGCTCTAACTACACATAAGGACTCTATCAACCAGGAAAGGGGATGCACAATCATACATTCATGCAAGTGCACTTGCTGCAAACAAACGCTCATCAGGCACACCAAAGGTAGAATCGGATTCCAATAATTTCCATCACAAACATGCAAAAGACAAACGAATGACCGAGGCATCAAGTCGATCTTGACGATAAAATCTAACCCACAAGAGCTAGCTAATTGCATCTACGTTACACTATCCTAACGGACACGATTTACGCAAAACCCAAACGATATCACCATGAGGAAAGAACGCATCGCGAAAAATTACCTACCACCTTAAATATAAATCGCCAAAGTCAACCAAACGGCATACGCATACTCGAGAAAAATGTAATTACTAATTAAGTAACGGATCGACCTACCAGCAAGAATATTTCTAGCGCTTTCTAAACTACACACCTACGGTATCTATACGGGTTCCGGTCCGAACCTGTGGACAAAAGCAAAAAATTATATGGCCTGAAAAAAATACATTCATGGATGTTAAATGGATTTGCACTGTTAAATATCACAAAACAATAAAAGTCAATCGGTCATGCACAATTAAATACACTAGCAATATGAATAAATAAACGTACAAAACCTAGTAGTATGTGTCGCACATATGTCGCTGTGATTAGTGTGTGTGACGTTGCCCCTGCCATGACATTAGGTGTAGAGGAAGACCCCATCCTCCTGCATTTGAAATGCAACCCAACATCACGGAAATGGAATTTACCTACATCGACGTTCGAAACGACAGCGAAAACAACAACAACAACAAGGACGGAGCCATGTTATTGAACCTGTTGGAAAAATACAAAAACGAAAGTGCCTGAAAAGGAATTCCGGAAAACCTTTGAAACATTAAATGAAATACCCAACAACTTCTGTTTCAAGTATATATCTAATGTCTTAGATATAATTAAACACCAAGTCGCAGGTTAATTAAATACCTTTCAAAAACCCTAATACAGTAAATAGTTCAATGCATTGAATATTTTCGGAAAAATAATAGTTGGACATACTCACATAATACATTACTAATGAAAACCTTATGAAATACGATAATGGGATAAGGGCTGAAAGAAATACATTCATAGACATTAAATGGATTGGCACTGTCAAACGACACAACACAATTAACGAACGTCAATCGGTCATGGGATACAAAGGCGCAATTTAATACACTAATAGTATCACCATTCAAACCTATGAAACCTTGTGGTACGTGTTGCACGTAGGTCGCTGTGATTTCTGCGTTTGAAGGCACTGAATTGTTTGTGTCCGGGATGAAAATTCACAGGGACCTCGGGAACGCCCTCTGTAAAGGAAGAACGAAACGAACGAATGAAACCATACGAATTAATAAGATGCTAAAGATAGGGTTCCTACGGTACTGGTCAGAGTGGCACATGTCAAAATTTAATATGCAGTTGCGTCTCACCAAGGCGTACTGAGCCAGACTGCTGGCAGAAATGTTGTAGTTTTTATGTCTTTCTCGGTAGGGCAGAGAATTTAAAAGACCAGGGAGGACGCGATCGTCTATAGTACCAATGTAAAAAATTGTTACGAAATGTGCATGGGTTCGAAGTCAGTAGGGTGCAAAATTCTCACCCTGGATTTCTTCGATTTTAAGAATTTTTGGATGCATTTTCGATAGCCTGAAAGGTAAAAACCAAAGATCTTAACCAAGGTTATTGATAAGTTTATATATGCAGTTCGCCATTCCTGTATTGATCAGGCAGTCTTACTTAACCTTAGTTTTGCCATATAGTATGCGGGATGCGGAAAAAGGCTGAGAACAAAGCTGAATGTTCTATTCTCAATACATGGATCTTAAGTCAGTAAATATTAGCGCCAGTTCTACCTAAAGAAGATTAATATCAAGTCAGGACCTAGACCACCATCGCCAATTTAAAACATTGCAATTGCATTTAACATCTTAATTTAAAAAATATCTAAGAAAGAACAACAAATATTATCTGAATAGCTATTATATTAAAGGCTATATATTAAAAATAAATAAGAGAAACTTTTAATAAACAAATACCTATACTATAATATAAAAAGATAAAAACTAGAATTCAGCTAGTTAAACTAAACAAGAGAGATCAATTCTTACATTTTGTTCTTTATATTTAGTTTTTAATATTAATTATTAATATCCCTTGGCCATTCCCATCACAGAAGTTCCTAAATTGCCCCTTGAGGTAGCTAGGACCCAAAATATTTGGATCGTTACCATTATTTCGAAATTAGAACATTATTATCTTCCTAAATATTTTAACTAAAATAAGGCAGGGGTGCTTAAACGAGGCAACCAACGCATGCATTCTGCTTCCGTATTTTGCAGCCACTGCTCTCTTCCTACTTGTTCCTAGGTACCATGTTACTTATAATTAATATAAAATAAATGATTTCTAGTTAATGTGAGTCTGAGCCTCCATATTCCTATAGAGAGCTTTATAAAGAGACCAAGTTCACTTTTTCACGTTCATCCATTTCTGAGGAAAAGCTATCTTAAAATCGATAACCACTTTCTATCCTGCCACAAAAACATTCCGAAAATTTTTATTTTAGTAAATAATTATTATTATAAAATTTTTAAAACATCGTTATGAGCTGAAAAATACTTTTTGAGCAAACGAATTTCAAAGTAAAACTCCGTTAAACAGCATGAAAAAAGGACTTTCCGTTCAACCAGTAAATAAATACCAACCAGCTAAAAGTAAAAAATTGCATTATAAAATTAAATGCAGTATGGAAAATTTAAAAGTTTTATTTCTTTGGAATACCTTGTTTAATATCTTCAAAGTCAATTCCTAACACGAGTATCCGTAATATATAATCAGTCAGATTTTCGATCTCGTAATGTATATTGTACATTGAATATGCAGCTATATTCGAGACAAGAAACATTACTCCATTTCAATTAAATAAATATTTTATTAAAAATATTTCCATTCATCCATACTCGTATATCTTAAGAGTCGAAGCCAGCGCCGAAACGGCCAGCGCCAAAACGATTTCCCGCCAAAACGTATCACACCCCAAAATTACAAATCACATAATATATTTGGAATAAACATTGGGTAAGAGGTATTAAGAGTTCCAATTGAGCTATACATGATAAGTTTACTTTATAACTTTACTCACAATCTTTACGAAAGTCATTACATTTATTGCTATGGTCGCACAAAATTTAACGTAGAATAATTGCGAAAACATATGGAGAATGCAAATGGACAGAACGTTAAAATCCTACGAAAGAAATGAAAAATTACGAAAAAGGAAGGCATTGAGAAGCAATAAACGTGATGATAAACCCTCTTCCTATTGTCATTTCTACTCGCCCTGTCACTAATAATGATATTCTTTTAATGTGGGAATTCTTCCTATCAGCTAAGAAGCATGACTAAGGGCAAAGTTATGACGAAATGCATGATGGTAGAAATTCAATTTGACAGGAATTCAACCCGACCGAAGGCCTTGTAGAAAAAATTTCAAACGAGCAGTAGGCAAAATATAAAACAGAATATGCGACTTTCTCTCGCAAGAGAGCAGAACGTCCTTAAAAGACTCAATTACACTAGACTAAGTATAATTAGGATATGAAACTTTCAACCCACCCAAACAATTCTCGGCGAAGATGAAGTTGTCTTTCTCACCACACGAAATTCAAAATCCACATTTGATACGTTCACTCAAAAGATTTGATAGCATGAAGCTAAAAGGATGACTGAATAAAAATAGACTCACTCAGATTTGATGGTTGAATTACAGTGGGCCTCTGCTTTCGAAGATAAAAGTTTTCGTAACGACGATACGTTCCGAGTTGCACAAGAAATAACTCGTTATATCGGCGTCGCTAAAAAATAATCCATGGAAATTTGAATTTTTAATTACACTTAATTCGCGTATTATCGCTGAAAAACTTAACTAGAATGAATTACGGTATGCATTTATGTAACTTATCGCAAATTCATCCACGAGCCACTTACCGTTGAATCCTTATCCATCGTACAAGCACGCTCCCACACTACGAAGATGTCTCCGCTTCCGAATCTCGTTGAAGACTGCGAATTCAAACGGAAGAAAATTTATTTCGACCGTAGTGGCGCTTTTCGCACCTTGTTCAAGTTTCAGCCAATCAGGAATCAAAACGTATAAATGATGCATTAAAAATTATGGTGATGTTCTTACAGTTAATTTAAATTTTTTACTTAAGTTTAACTAAATCTCAGAAATAAACTTTCTTTAAGATTCTACTTAACAATTTCTTTCTGTAAAATTTTACGTGCGTTGAATGAGAGAATCTTTGAGACGTTCAGAGTTGAATCCATGATGCTTTTGGTAGAATATATACATACTTATGTATGACGCTAAAGAAACTCTGAATTGCATGATTCTATGACGTCGGGAAGTGATGGACATAAAAAAGTTTCTTCTCCTGGATTCCTGCGACAGTTACTAACATCAGATAATTAACATGTACTAAACTGTGATTATTGGGCAATATAATTTAGAGTTCTTTTTAACTGTATTCTCCTCTTTTACCTATAATTATACCCATTCTATCATGATACTTCATACTACTAATTAAAATTCTGTTGCTCATTTTTCCCTCTTTCTGTCCATAATCGAAGCGTTTTTACGAACCATACTTTGACAATCAATCTTATACTTCGGAAATAATTTTAATGCTGGTACCCATCCCACTACAGTAAAGGAAGCATGCACTTTTCACAAATTTAAATATATCCTGTATAATAATCACCATTGTATATTTATTTATTTATGCGATGTTACTAATTCCCATAAGAATTGCTACATAGAAGAAATTTTCGAACATAAATTCCCCAGGAGATACAAAGCTGAAATTTATAAATTTGTTGGAGGTCCACTGATATAAGACAGATCAATATCCTTTTAGCAAAATTAACCTTGTTTCAACGCTGTAAGACTAGAAATCGCTCTCAGAAGAAATATAGGTTAAATTCATTTTGATTGATTGCAGATCTTATGCAGTATGAAATTACAAAAAAACAGTTTTACAAAATCGAGACCAGTACCAAAAAAATAAAATTTAATGAAGATCCTTCTTTTGGTCTTTGCACAGTGGGGATACAGCCATGGCCATGTTTGAGCTCCACCACCATATGCATCAACCGCAGATTCTCCAGTCAGCCTCAGAAGTTTTGGCAATCACCCTACAAGACGACACCCAGTGTATAAGACAACCCCCAACTTTTGAGATTTTCATATATTAAAAAGTCCTCTTGTAGGATGAAAAATACAGTACTTGTCAGATATGTGGTGGCCAAGCTTCAAAAATATATCCAAAAGTATCTCAGAATTTAAAAAGCTACTCAAGATAGCACACCGTTTGAATAACAAATCAGGATTTCTGGCTTATGAAACTGCAATAGAATCTAGTAATTTGTATTGTTACCTTTTCAGAGTTTAACGTGAAGAAAAAATTAAATGCTCTAATAACTCTGCCACAACTTGAAATGATTTTTTATGTTAAACCATTGATATTAATCTATATATATGAAAAAACTAACGGTGTCTGTCTGTCCATCTGTCTAAAAAAAACGTTTTTCTCACCATGGCCAGGAGCTAGAGCGATGCTGAAACATGCATTCGATGTAGAATGCTGCACCCTACAATGTGGCAAAATTTTCTTTTACCTAAACGGCCCCAGTCCGAACCCAGAGAAGAAAAACTGTTCTCTTAAGAAATGCACGTTAACCTCACGTTTATCGGTTGCAGGCTACATTTCTTTTGTGAAATTAAATTAGAAATAATTGGCTTACGAAATCAACATAAGCACCAAAAGAAAGAGAAATGAATAAAGATTCTTATTTTGGTCGTCAAATATTGTTATCAGGTTGAAATGGTGAAAATTCGGTAGAGTTGCTCTTCTAGTAGGTATGTGGCATTTGTTTTTAAAACTAATTTCCAAAAAATGTCCTCTTAGAGTAATTGGATAATAAAATGGATATGAAAAGTTTAAAATTCAACAATAAATACATAGCTTTCACATAAAGATCCCTTTTGTACTATCACTCATACAGAGAATCCAATCTCCTATTCTTTAAAGAGCAATGCAGTTGGGAAGAAATTTGAACAATTATATTCAATCCAGTTTGTACCACCTTTAGCAAAAAAGCAGGATTTTAGCAGCAATTTAAATATATTTTTACTTCAATCATCAGAAACTTCACTCCAGTTTCTGATTTTCTTGGTCATAAATTAACCTAAGTTAATAAAATAATTACAAGTAGAAACTGCATAATATTTGATTGCAGCAAATTTTATTTTCACATGGTAAGTACATAATAATTGATCATCAAAACAAGATGTATGCTGCTTTAAATGCTCAAAAAGTTCTTCACAATCTTTCCTCTCAGAGATATGTGGGTTAACTTTTACAATCATTGGCATTTAGTCATTCCACCATTTGGTTTATCTTCAACTCTGAAAGATTTGCTGGTTCCCCCTTCTTCCTCTCTTCACAGCTAAACAAGATATCATATAAATACAAGTAAAATGCTTGCTTTTGAATACTTAATTCAGAGAAATCAAGCACCATTAAGCAAAGGCAAATTTTCATCTAAAGATATCACCTTTAAGCTTCCCAAATTCATGTATTAATTGGCATCACTGGATAGTTTAGTTTGTATATAAGCCATTAAAATTGAGTGAAGTATGAAAATTTTAAACTCTCGATGTACAGTGCTGGCCAAAATTAACGCAGCTCTTTGCAGCAATCCACCACCACCGAGTGGCCACCGAACATCCTACATACATGAAATTTGAATGGCGACAGAGGTCAGATGTGTTTACCTGACAAGGGCTTCCTTTAAAACTAGCCATTCAAAGGTATGAGACAAGCACTGAAAATTGCCAATGAGTATTCCGGCTTACAAAATACTTTACATGGCATAGTGAGGATACTTGTAAATTTTGAACGATGCATATCGTAGTGTTTCAAAATCTGTATTCTCACATGAGTCCAGAGAAGGTTAATTATGGCAAGAACTAACGGATTGCATCACTGAACGAAGATTATCATTGCAAAGACTTTATTTATGATTTGGTCGTTGGGGAAATAATGAATAAAAATGTTAACAACTAAGCGCAAACAAAATTAAGGAATATTTAAAGATATGCACTCTTCTTCTGTACAAAAGAAGTAATCCAGCATATCTAAAATATTGCTGTGAGGTATGCTTTAATGTTAAAAAAGTAAATAAGTTTCATGATCATACAATGAATTACTACAAATAAGTTTTAGAGTCAAAGAGAAAGAAATACATTCTTGCAACTATTTACATTTACTTAAATGCAAAGTTTCAGCAAAATCACATTCTTCACGTTTTGTTTCAATTAAAAAAACACATATTATCAAAACCAATCGTAGTAAGAAAACACACATCATCAAAATCAATGGTAGTGAGAAACTCCTGATCTTTCAATGCACAAGAGAACATTTAGAGTATTTTATTAAAAATCAAACCATCCACCATTATTATTCACAAAACAACTCTTTCACAATTCATTGCTTAAGTTTTCCCACAGTGTTTCAATGACGTTCCATAGTTCGTTTGAGTTTCTTGGCCATGCAGTACTCCGGTGGACCTCTTTTGCCATTACTGTCCACTAGGGGGTATCAAAAAAATTTTTTAGCAGTGGAAACGTAATAGATTGGAAAAGTTGCATTTTAAGTTCATATTGAATTCAGTATAAGTACAGTAAAGCATATTGAATTCTCTATTACAGAATTTCCATAATTCTAAGAATTACTAGTAGAGAAAGAGCTGATTGTGACAGGATAAGAGGATTTGGATAGCAAGCAGTCAGTCATTTGGAGAGTCGCTCTTTGCAAGGGACCCTGTTAAATGCTGCAGGAAACTTTCAACCGTATGATTTGAAAATGAGAAGAGACACAAAAAGCAATTTTTACCATATCGGATCCTTAGAATTCCGGAAACTCTCCTGAGGCCAACTGCATTTGCACTCTCTGAATGTGCCCTCACATATCGCGGTTGATCAGTTCCAGTATCTACTGTGATAGATGAAGTAACATTCTGTATTTGTAAATCGAGTATTTTTGTATGAGCATAGAAAACTTATTTACAACCTAAACACAGTTTTTTTAATATTAGAGCTTCTAAAAATTGTATAACATGCTTTAGTCACCATCATGATCATAATACCCAATATATTAGACTAAATAAGTCAAAATAAGACGCATTGGTAGTAACAAATATTCTATAGATTAGTTACTAATAAATTTAGTGGTTGATTTCAAATTCACTGACTTGAAGCTCCTGGTGTCTTAGACCTAAATATACCTATATTTTTGTATATCTGACACATTCTCAAAGTTATCAAGTATTCTTATTGTAGAATGTGTATGTTGTGCTGCCCCCTTGATGTAGGGATGACACCACAATAAATTAATGGGTTCTTTGCCTTGGCTGTTGGGATAGAATGAAATAACACTTGTATGAAAATAAAATGAAAGTCCCTTCTCTGATATGAGGGGAGACTCCTTCTGGGGTTCAGGCTCCTGGTCTGATGAGTGTCATTAAGAGTGGATACGGCAGCAAAGAGTGTGAGACTGACTGATGATGCTGGCTGCAGAGAATCTTCCTCTGATTGGCTCTGACTGATCAATTGCCTGATTCCCATCAGAACTTAAGTATATAACATACTTTTGGTCTGACTCTCAGGGGATGGGGACATCTACATACATCAGCCATGCGCAAAAAGGTCACCAAGTCTGAAAAGGCTACAGGGAACCAATGGATAGACACTCCAGAAACGTGGGCACTCCAAAAGTTTTAGTGTGACTGAGTAAAGGAAGGACTGAAGAGATGGGGATTGCTCAAGAATTAAAGGGGCATATATGACGAAAAATACAAATTTAGAGCAATCCAGTAAACAATGTGAAACAAAAAATAAAGTGTGAAGGCAAAGTTCAGGGGTGATGAATATTCCATAACTCGCTTGAATCTCTCCACTGTCGCATAGAAGATCAAGGATTCGGGGAGGGGTGAAGGACCACATAAGGTAAGGTATGGGCACCTACTTCCCTAGGCATCACATGTATATTTGTGCGGAAGAGAATGTTTGGAGAGTAAATGAAAATGTCAAATTCAAAGCTTACTTAAGTAAGCCACATAAATCATTTTGCTCTCAGGTAGTCGAAGGGGAAGGACGTGGGTTTTTGTTTCTCCGTAGTGAAAGTTATCAGCGGGATGGCCAGTAAGGGTGCTCCGGAACTAAAGTGCAAGGCGTGCAGTAGGAAGTTGAGGCATGTGTGTCAGTGCATTAAGTGTGAACTTTGGTATCATGTGAGTTGTGCTAAGAATAAAATAGAGGACAGTGTTAAAGACAATTATGTGTGCAGTGCTTGTAATAAGAGTTCAGGAAGAAGAAAATCAATTTCTGAAAGGGACGAACTAATAGAAAGGCTGAAGGAAGAGTTAAAAGAAGCACATAGTAAGATAGAGAGTTTAACTGAAGAAAACGAAAAACTGAGGGAGAATATAAGGAATATGGAGGAAGTAGCAAAGAAAGAGAAAGAAAAGGAGAAAGAAGAGACAAAGCAAAAGAAGAAGAACATTCGAGTGATGGGGGACTCCATGATCCGGTATGCTGGGAACATCCCGAGGGCTGAAGGAGCTGTGGTGGAGTGTTTTCATGAATGAAGACAGAGGAGATGGAAAAGAGGATCGAAAGACTTGATGATAAGAGGGAAGAAGAAGCGGTTCTGATACATGTTGGAACTAATGACATAAAGAGTGCAAGGAGCAAAGATCACGTGTATGGGTTAGTTTGGGATATGTGTGCAGCGGCAGAGGAAATTCAAGAAGGCGAAGATAATCATAAGTGGCATTTTGAGACGGAGGGATGTTCCTGCAAGAAAGATAGACTATATAAACGAGGGAATTGAGTGGGTGTGCCAAAGACAAAATTTATGTTTTGTAGATCCGAATTGCTGGTTAGGGGAAGAAGATCTAGCCAGAGATGGACTCCATCTAAATAGGAGAGGGAGCAACAAACTTGGGAGGCTAATGTTAAATGTTATCAGAGCCAAGCGTTCGGAAAACTAGAGCGGGGATCGGAAGGTGGAAAGGTGCTGGTGACGGAGGAAAATGGAGCGGTGGAAGATGGTCCAGTTGGGTTATGCGGTGCGGCGGCTCACAGGAAGGCGGAATTAAAATTGCAATGTGACAGTAAGTTGGGTGGGGCTCTCAAGCTTTTGCAGGTAAACTGCCGTAGTATTGTTAATAAAATTCATCAGTTCATTACAGAGATGAAATTTCTTCTGCAGAAATATTTCCTTCAAAATTTGAGGTTTACAGGCGAGATAAAGATGGAAAAGGGGGTGGTGTTTTCATCTGCATGTCTAAAAAATTCTCTAGTATGGTCATATTGAAGGACAGCGATTTTGAAATTTTAACGGTAGAAATACAGGAGAAAACAAGCGGGCGAAAATTGCAGGTAGTCGCGGCATACAGACCCCCTGGGGGAGAGTTAAATACGATAGAGAGGTTAGTGGAAATGATGTGCGAAACAAAGAACATTGGTATGGCATGTATAATAGGGCGTACCGAAAAACAAAAATTTTTAGTAGCGGAAACGTAATAGGTTGGAAAAGTTGCCTTTTCGGCTCAATAAGAAATGTGCAAAATATGGGCTCTAACAAAGTTCGTCTTGGGCCTGACCAAAGAGCTCGAAAATTCGAATTTTTGGTGAAAATCGCATTTTTTTAGGTAAGTTTATTTTTTTACTGAGCGTACATACATTTGATTAAATGGCTGTTTTAATTCGTTTTGATCGAGGAACAATTAAATTAAGTCATTAAAACCGAATATGACAAGATATCATACTTTTAAAATTTTTGGAAACACCATGGAAAGTGGCAGCTCATTGCTGGTTCAGCTACCCAAGACTCATCATGAGGTAGAGCCTGCTAATCGAGTCCCGCCCGCCTGCACACCCGTGGAAGCATACCAGATAACTAGCTGATGTCTTTGAAGGTTGATTTTGTTCCAGTTTTTGGTATTCGCGAGAGGATCATCTCTCCTATGAACCCATCTCTTGCATCGTGGCCGTAGACTAAACGTGAGGCCTCTGTGACTTCTTTTACGTTTCGTTCGACTGCTTGAGAATCATTTGGGAGGGAAAATAATGCAGCAAGCTGCTTTATAGGTTCCTTTGCATTACCTCTAATGTTTTGAAGATCCTCGGGAGAAAGACTGACAGTAAGTGGTGGCTTGATGACAGTGACTTTATCCCAATCTATCAATTCTTCGTAAGAAGGCACGTCAAACTTCTGTTGCGGGATGATGCGGGGACGAACTTTGTTAGAGCCCATATTTTGCACATTTCTTATTGAGCCGAAAAGGCAACTTTTCCAACCTATTACGTTTCCGCTACTAAAAATTTTTGTTTTTCGGTACGCCCTAATGTATAATAGTGGGTGACTTAAACCTACCTCATGCTGACTGGTCAGGGAAGAAAGGGTCAGGGGGAAGGGCACAGCAACTGGTAAATACATTAGTGGGAGAGGGTAGCTTTCAGCAGGCGGTAAACGAATCAATGCGAAACTCTAACACAATAGATATATTTCTAGTTAGATCTCAGATCTGAGTCAAATCTTGTGAGACTTTACCTGGCATCAGTGATCATAAGGCAGTATATTTAGAACTTTTCTGGGGCTATAGAAAAATAGAAAACTCAAAGGATAAGGTCTCATTTAGTTTTCAGAGGGCAAACGTCGATGGTTATCGAGACTACTTGACAAAAGAGTTTCATGATTGGGTAGAATATGGCACGGACATTGAGGAGATATGGAATAGCTTTAAAGATATTTTGAAGAAAGGATTAAAAAAATTTGTTCATACTAAAAAACTAAAGGGTAACGCGAACCCAGAATTTTACAACAAGGAAATACGATCCTTGAAGCGTAAATCAAGAATTTTACATAAAAGAAAGAGGAATAACCAATAAAGTATGACTAAATATGGCGAAGTTATTAAATTGTTAAATCGCAAGAAAAAGGACGCGGAGAACAAATTCTTGTACGAAATTTTAAGCGTAAATGGAAGCAGTTCCTTTTATAAATATATGAAGCGTAGGAAGAAAAGCAATTGTGGGGTAGATGTGATAGAAAATACCGATGGTAGGATAATAAATGACAGTACAGAAATAGCCAACGAATTTGGAAAGTACTTCTCAAGTACATATAAAGTAGCGGATCATTCATCTAAACATTTCGATTTAAGCAGTAATCCTTCTATATCACATTCTTTTACAATAGGTTACAATGATATCCTCAAGAGAGTAAGAAAGTTAAAAAACAATAAAAGTCAGGGACCGGACGGAATAAGAAATGAAATCATTAAACTGGGAGATCGGGAAATCGTCCCTTACCTTAGAAGAATTTTCCACGTATGCATCAATAATAACCATTTCCCAAGGATTGGAAAACTGCCGTAGTAGTACCCATACTCAAGGGAGGGAATAAAAAATCAGTTAAGAATTATAGACCCATTAGTTTAACAAGTGTTGTTTGCAAAATGTTTGAAAGAATGATTTCGGATTACTTAAAAGATTTTTGGGAAACGAAAGGTTGGCTTAACAAATTCCAACATGGTTTTAGGAAGGGATACTCATGTGTGTCTCAGATGTTAAGTTTACATCAGGATCTAGTAGAAGCTCAGGATAAAGGAGAACAGGTCGATGCCATAGTGATAGATTTAGCCAAAGCGTTCGACGTTGTAGATCATGACCTTCTTATGAAAAAAATTAACGTTATGGGGCTAGACAGTAGAATAGTAAAATGGATAGAATCATTTATTAAAGGCAGATAAATAAATATATATAGCGTATAAATCGCTAGTTAGGCCGCTTTTAGAATATGGAGAGTGCTTGTGGGATCCGCATGAAATAGGGCTCAAGAAAATTCTTGAAAAAGTACAGAGAAGGGCAGCTAGGTTCGTCTTAGGAAGATATGACAGGCAAGAAAGTGTAACGAGGATGTTGAAAGAATTAGGATGGAATAGTTTAGAGTCAAGAAGAACAGACAAAAGACTAGCGATCTTCTTTAAAATGTTTACAGGACATCCTTCATATAAGGAACTAAGGGATAGAGTGAGTAAATCAGAGTTCTTAGGCAGACGCGGTCATAACTATAAAGTTAAGTATATGAAACAAAAAAATAATACAAGTAAATTTTGCTTCTTGAACCGAACAATTGAAAATTGGAATAGTTTACCTGCAGAGGCTCTAGAGCCTTACCCAAAGTCATTGAGGGGATTTAAGAAAAATTTAAAAAAGATTTGTGAGCCTGCCGAGGACAAAAAGTAAGATGAGTAGGGGATTGCCTGGTAGGGTGAAGTACGGCGGGGACTTCGTGCGTCCCGGGACCGCTTCGGTAGCCGTGAAGGCCTATCAGGAACCCTGAAAAACCTTACTTGAAAACTCATTTCTATATTTACTTTATGTTGGCTTGTATGGGTGAGGGTATCAAGGTAGTTTTAATATATATGTGATGTAATGATGTGTTTGTGATCTTAATATGTGTGTTCATAAGTAACATTTGTCTTGTATTGTGTAAATAGTTCTTACTTGTTCTGTGTAAATAGTTCACTGTTGTATTGTAAAAATGTTTTGTATATTATGACAATGTAAGATGCTGCCACCTGGCGAAAGTCAACTCGCAGCGTGAAATAATAATAATAATAAAGAAACATCTAAATTATTCTTCTAGATTGTATAGTTTAAATATTGTTTTTCTTGTTAAATTTTCTCCTACCCACTAAATCTAATAAGAGACTTTATCAACATTCTACTTGATAACACTTGAAAATTAGGAAATAATGAAATCACAAAGTATAACTTGCAAAGTAGATAAAAAACTATCACTTATACACAGCCAATTACTAAGAATGAAAATGCGAGATTTGTATTTAAGAACTTTGTCAATCATCAATACCCAAAGTGTAAACACTTTTTATATAGCTTGTTCTCCAGTCATTACAAGGGGGTTATTAGGAAGGAGGAGGATTACAAGTTTTAACCCAAACACAAGTTAAAAATCAGTGATTAAAAGAGTCCATATTTAAAATGTATATAATCAAAACAATATTCCAACCACTCCCAAATTTGTTTTAAGCTGACATTTGGAAAATACCATGGCTGCTATCTTACTACACCGTAGACCACCAATCACTGGTCCACTTTGGAGGCATAGGAAGCAATGGCCAACAGGCATGCCATTGGGGGGACACAAGCACAGTAAAACCATGAATACCATTCATTCACCTTACACCAACCCCCTCTTTGAGCCCTAATGTAGTACACACATACACAACAATATATATTTATATTTTTATATATTTATCATTTCCAATGCCAATCACCAAATTGGCCTAAAATTTATTTCCTTCCCCTCTTTTATATCTTATTTCAATCATAATCAAGGGCTCCTACTGTTGTTTTCTCATTCACTCACACTTGCACGCAAAACATCATGCATATGCAAATATATCTAGGCAGGTGCTGCTGAACAAAGTTGATGGGTTTTTTTATGTATATTTCTTGATTCTTTGTTAGTTCATCTCTTTCTCTTACACAAACAATGTTTTTATTATGCCTGCCCTGCTCCACTCCACAGGGCCTACACTCCTGCAAAACAAGATGATTTTCCCTGCTCATCCTTCCATATTCTGTTTCTATTTTCCATGGGCCCTTTGATAACTAAAACAGATGGGTAATAATCATTTTAATCACTAACAATATTTTCAAACTACAATATTTTGTATTATACTCAAAACCTACTAATACAGTTACCTTTTAAGCTTAGCTATCTTTAAACATAAATCCTTACATTTGAGCCTTTTGACCATTACCCTAAATTTTGAAATTTGGAGACATTCTATCTTTAAGCTCTATAGAGTAATTCACAAACAAATTCACTTGAGCTTTTTATATGCTCTTCAGGAAGGAAATAACATTTAATGATTATATTGTGTTTTTGCAACAACTTCAAGCTTGACAAAATGAACTGTCCATACCAAAGCAGGTTAACAAAAAGTACGTAAAAATTAACTTCCAAATTTGTAAAAGGAGTGGGAATTTGCGTAATTCAAATGAAAAATGATTCATCAATGAAAGATTGCTGAACAATAGAATAATTATGACGAAATAATTTTTGCTTGTGTGTTTGTGTGGAAATGGAAGAAATGTTGCCAAATGACGGTGAGTTTGACGCCAGGTGGGTGAGAAATTCTTCCATAAGAAATGCATTGCTGAAATCTTGGACAATTTTTTTAAATACCTTGCCGATAATCTGGAAAGATAAAACCAGGAATCATGACAGAGGGGTCTGAAAACATTATTTTACGCGGTTCAGCATTTCTCTAATGGTCCTTGGTTCAATGCAAGAGCGTCATTCCAATTCTACCATGCATTTCAAATGGGAATAACGGAATCTTATTTTAGGACCTTCCCGATAAGATGTTGAACTGAAATTTGGAACAAGTCAGAATGGCATTTATCTAACATTTGCATGACATTGTACCTCACGAACGGTCCTGTGTTCGACGCCAGGCGGTCTTTTGGGCGACTTTTTGAAAATTGTTTTGAGGCCATTCTCGGTGCAATAGAACAGTGAAAATCACAGAGGTTGGAGATGTCATGGTTATCTATTGTACAGTCACTTACAAAAAAAAGTTACCACTAAAGGATGCAACCCGCTTAACAGACATGAAGCTCGATGAGAGCGAGTCTATGAGCGGCTCTGCTTTTAGCGCGCGTTTCGTCTTCCTCCTTACGCATGTTTTGAGGCTTGTTTGACGTTATTATCTTTAAAGACTGGCTAAAATTCATTCATTTGGATGCTGTATAAGCAATATAGTATTATAAAGGAACTAAAATCGGATTTTTCTTAAATCGGCTCAAATCTCACGCATACTTCACTCTTCTTTAAAAAAATCCGACAAGAAATACTTTAGTTGCCCATATTTTCTGCTTATGTATAAATTCTCATCAATGGAGGTTTGGAAAGGACTCCATTATTTTTCTTCATGCTCTACATGCCCGCAGGACGAACTTTTCCGTAAAAAAATAATAAATAATAGGGCTTAAATAAATGATAAATAAGAGAAAATGCAATACTATGAATTATGTCAAAAGAAGGGGAAATTAGAGAAAACGTAATTAGAATAGAAATGGAGTAACAGTGAAAGAATACGTTAACCCTTCTAAATCCGCTTACAGGGATGATTTTGTTTCGCGTAATAGCGAACACATCGGATGAATAAGACGTTCTATGCGTTATTTCTCTGTTGGATAATATTTCTAAACAAGATTAGTGAAACCGTATTGAATATATTTTTAATTATTTCGTTGATATTCATTTCATCTCTCCAGATACATATCATCATGACTGAGTGGAAGAACCTTAAATGAGTTTCGATACTTGATAAAGAGAGGGAAATGAACGCTATTTTTTCACCCTAAGCCGTGCCGTCCTATGGGTGCATCGCACCCGGGCAAGTAGGATGCCATGGGTATTATCCATAAATAGGAAAATTACAACTAAAACACCTACAAATTACGTCGATCTATTTAATGCAATATATTTTAATTTATATATTTAATCCACTGACGACCAGATTACAATAAAGCGATAGTGGGTGAGGTGAGGGTGAGCCCTGGCGCTGAAGTTGTTGGTGGTAGTTTTGGTAAAAGTTTTTTCGTAGAAATCACGCCCGGAATCACGTGTGGGATTAAGTGGAGAAAGATTAGCAGATAATGGAATGGCTAGGGAGTAGCAGGTAGGCGAAAGGGGTTCACTGAATTCTGCCTATGCTGATCTCGGAAAGAATAGCGAGGTCTAAGGAGTAAGCAGCGGGGGAAGAGATGGGGTCAATGGGATACCAGCCGTGAAGGTCCATTTTAGAACGTAGTATTTCTAGGAAGTAATCAATGAATATGCATTTTCGAGAACCTTCTCCCAAAAGCATCTGGGTTTTCCACACCTTTTCGTCCATTCTAATCGATGAAATCTCAGAAACGCTGAGTTCTTCACTCGATAGGTGCATTGCTACAACATTTCACTTATTATAAAGTATATTTTCATGCAAATAAAAAAACTTTGTAAATTCCATACAGATATATTAAAGGCAACTAGTTTCGTCTATAGGAAATCATCAGGCACTGAAATATCGGAAATGAGAAAGACCGAGAGGAACAAGGTGGTGTGGTGGGAAAAACCGGGAATTATCAACGGAAAAGGGCTGAGGGGATGAGAAAGGGGGGGAGGACTTGTGGAAGAGGTATTCGTTGGTAAGGATTTTGTCCACCCCCCACGCGCCGGGATGGGCATTCATTGCAACGGTGTTCGTACACCCCGCTGAGAGAGTCGCTGGGTCTTCTATCTTTGTGGTGGCCGATGGCTCTCCGCAGATTCCAGGAGACATTGAAAGCCGCTCTCAGGTCATTAGGAAGCATGTGTCCCAATCTATAGGATGAGAGGATATTTGGTTTTCTCCTCAAGAGTTTATCCACCATATCTGGGCTGTATCCGTTATTTATAGCAATCTGTTTGATAATTAAAACTTCTTTAGTCTAAAGGGAATTGGCGGGTGACATTGGGATGTGGGTGGATCATACTGTGGAAAGCGGGTAACTTCTGGGAAAAAGGATGGGAGGAATGAGAGGGGATGGTGAGGTCAGAATAGGTGGGTTTTCTGGAGGGAGTTGAGATGATGTCTGACAGACAGACAGAACTAGTTGCCGATTAATTTATTTACGTGGAATTTACAAAGTGTTTTTTTGTTTGCATGATGGCACCATTCCACAAAGTTAGGCTGTGAAATGTCAATTTTAATAATATATCTTCTTTGTATACCAAACTATTATATGTCGATTTCTCATTCTTTTACTCATAGATATAGATTACTCATAAATGCCTCTTCTTACGGTGTGACCGAGGTTATAGGACACTGCGGAGTTCTTCCTTATCGCTTAATTTCTGTCTAGCTCTATTCCAAATCATTTTCTATTACACTCCTTGCCATACACGGATTGAATACTTTTCTATGTGCACCACTGCTCGGATTTTTATTTTTAATTTTCGAAGAATAACCTTTGTAAAATTCTTTTTTAATCCAAATAACACTTAACAAGTTATAATCGTTACCATTACTCATTACTCATATGAATATGGTATTAAAACCTAATGAATTATATTGCATTTGCACTGAAGTGGCAAGCATGATTTTTTCTGATTCAATAAATGCACTAATCATAATTGATGCAAGATTTTCATTTTAAATATGTTTACCGGAAAATTCCTTAAAAATATAATTTTCTGTTATTCTACAACATGTTATTAGCAATGAAAATTTAAATTATTATATACATATGGATGTCTGCGTTATCCTGAGACTCGTTTATACAGCTGATTATCTTCGCAAGTTCCTTTCAACGGGTTTGTTTATAATTTTATTTAATTTAATCAACCCTTTATTAGGCGAGGTTAGGCCCGAGTGGGCCTCTCTTCCACCTAACCTCGTATGAAGTTACATCGCTATAAAGATTCAAAATAATAATAAGAGAATAAAAAAAGAGAAAGGAAAAAAAACGGAAAAGAAAGATTTGATTTGCGGGAAAAAACCTCTATAACTGAAGGTGTTTATATATAGAATCTCAAAGCTTGCCGCATTCCCTTAAAAATTCTACTTACTTTCCGTACCTTGCCCCCTCTTGTCATCGTTGCCCAGGGCAACCCCCGGCTCGCATGATCTCCTTCTGGCTTTGGTCAAATATGTAAGCGTTTCTACCAGAGAAGTTCATCCAAGAAGAAGGAAAGAGACTTCTAAAATTTCTGCAGGTCATAAACAGCCCTCAACTTTATTGCTGTTTTCCTCCCCCAGATAAAGGGGGAGGGGGAGAGTCCTTGCCCGTCCTTCACTACCCACTCCATTTTTCCCTGAAATGGTCGGCACGGCTTCGGAGCACGGTCGTGAAAATTTCTGAAAAAGTTTACTCTACCATTCATCCCCTCAGATGTTCCTAACGCCTTATATTAAAATGCAATTGGTAATTTCAATCTGTGATTTATCGCAAGAACTAGCTAGCAAGACGCAACGTGCCCAGAATGCGTCTGTTTGATTTATAATTAACTTGAAAAAGTATGACCATACTTCCGATACGTTTAAGAAAATATCTTGGATTAGACTAGAACATTGTCAAAGAATTCATGTTGTAACGCCAGGTTTCAGGGTCTTGCAAGCACAAACTGCGGAATATCTCTTTTCTAAAATTTTTAGCTTGGAATATATTCACGATTGCTATACTACATGCAAAAAATCTAAAGTAAAACTATATCTAAAAAACAACTTTAAAATCACCAAATTAATCCATTCCGACCTCCGAATCGCTATAATATTACTCTGCCATGTTAATGTCACTAAAAAATCGCTTTAAATAAGTTATTTTAATAACAATAACGAAAACGAATCCTTTCAAACGCTCAACGTGGACCTGCATAGCAGACAACGTCCTCCATCTTTATTTTCGCTCTCTCTCTCTCTTCTGGAGGCTCGCTCGCCCGAAACGAGGGGTCTATTGGACGAGTTGCCCCTTGCAAGTGGTAACTTTTTTTTGTAAGTGACTGTACTAACTGAAGAAATGTTACCAAATGACCGTGAGTTCGACGTCAAGTGGGTGCAAAATTCTCTGGTATAAAATGCATGGCAGTCAATTTTTACATTTATTTTGAATGCATATCCAATAACCGGGAATGATATTAAATGGAATGTGCATAGAGGCAATTCATATGTTTCATATACGCTGTTTGCCGTTCCTCTGATGGTTCTTGGTTCCATGCCTGAGCGTCATTTCTATTCTACCATATATTTCAAAGGGGGAAAGCGTAATTTTATTTAGGACCTTCCTGATCAGATATTGAATTGAAACTTTGGAATAGGTCAGAATGGCATTTATCTTACATTAATATGCAATTGTTTTGCACGATTGGATCCTTAGTTTGATACTAGGCGGTCATTTGCACCAAGTTTTGAACATTGTTTTGAGGCCATTCTTGGTACGATACTGCATTCAACTGACAGCTTGCAGTATGCAAGCAACTTTTACTCGTATATATATAGGTATATTGAGAGTGTTAGCTATATATATATATATATATATATATATATAGTTTAGTTCTTTTTTATTGTGTTTTAATCTTCCTTCCTTTCACTATTTTCTGAAAATTACACCTTTTAATTTGTCACCAAGTAATCACTCTCCAGTTGAATATATATGTATCTATTATACATAACTACTTTTCTGAATATAAGTATATATCTATTATATATAGCTAACTCTCTGGATATAACTATATATATATACGAGTAAAAGTTGCTTGCATACTGCAAGCTATCCGTTGAATACAGTATCATACCAAGTACTGCCTCAGTTCAAATTTAAAACTTCGCACCAAAGACCGCCTGGCGACGAACTAAGAACCCGATCGTGAGAGAAGACAGCAAAATAATATTAGATAAGTGCCATCCTTACTTGTTCCAAAGTTTCGATTCAATATCTTATCGGGAAGGTCCCACGCCTCTGTCACCATTCCGGGTCTTATCTTTCCAGCTTCTGCACAAGTCTGCATTATTCTGGCATCTAGAGTGTAGGGCCAGTACGTCGAAAAAATCTGAAGTCGATGGCGCTTGTGGAACATGGTCAGAATTCGTATCCCCTATATCTATATATATATATAGGTATATCCGGAGAGTTAGCTATATATAATAGATATATATATATATATATATATATATATATATATATATATATATATATATATATACATATATTCGGAAAAGTAGCTATGTATAATAGATACATATATATTCAACTGGAGAGTGATTACTTGGTGACAAATTAAAAGGTGTAATTTTCAGAAAATAGTGAAAGGAAGGAAGATTAAAACACAATAAAAAAGAATTAAAGCGGCTAAGACAAACCAGAGTTTGCGCAGACATTAATTATAATTTGCAGAGTGAAATCTTTAAGAGATCTTTAAGTTTCCTCATTCGGATTGGCTTTTAGACATAAATTTATTGCAAAAATTAATCATCTGACATAATAGCCCTATAATGGATCATAAATTACATTGAAGTGGAGAAGTAAATCCAGAGAATGGATGTAAAATAGCAATAATTTTGCACAACACTTGCAATGAAACCATTCTTTATGCATTTTTTACATCAGATTTATCAGGCATACATATGTGCAAGCATAATCTACAAGATAGGTAAAAATTAAACCATGATAAAACACTTCAGATCTAACGATATTCAAAGTTAACTGTCCTTATTTCATGCTAAAAGATTATAATGTCAATAAATACCTAAACCCATCATACTAGGAAGTAATCAGTATTTCCCACTTACAAAAAATCTCCCTTTTCAAATAACTGTATTCCAAGTTAACTGTCCTTATTTCATGCTAAAAGGTTATAATGTCAATAAATACCTATACCGTTATGAATCACTTACTTATAATTTGATATACTATATTTACTTATAAATAATGCGTCATCAAATGTATTGTGCACCCCAAAATTCAAGCGTCAGAAATTGAAAAATCATTTGCCTGCAAATCTAGTATGCACCTCAAGACAAGTAATCACGTCATTTTATAGAAGATAATTTACGCAAAACCAATTAATTATGAAATATAATAATCTCTCAACAGATTTCAGCATGTTTCTTAATGCAAAGGCTTACAGATTTATTTTTTTAATTCATACCAGGAAGTAATCAGTATTTCCCACTTACAAAAAATTCTCCCTTTCCAAAAAAAAAGGAGCATTAGAAGAAAAGCTAAAAGGTATGAAGTTCTCCATAAAAGTATGAAGGACGTGAGATATAAAAGCTATCCAATAAAGTAAATCATAAATAAAAGGTTCGGTATCAATAGTAACTAATACTAATGTAAAAATTAGGACATTTTCTTTAAGTCCACATTTAAATGTTAAACATAGGGAATTGGAAATGCTTTCCTGGATGATGAAGCAAAGTAAAATCAATTCCAGAAAATTCCACTTTAATGAGAACAAACCACTACTAAGCAGTTATATAGACATGAATCAACCTCACAAACTTCACAGCAACTTCCAAGCATAATGTCTATCCTGCCTTTACAGTTCATTATATTTACTGATAAAGGAAAATTAACGTTAGTAAATTAGAGGGAATTTAAAGAAACCTTCCTTTCACAGCATTTATAGAGAAGAGAGCTTACTTTTTAGTTTAAAAGCGATTATCATTGGTGAATTCTGGGATATGACTCTGAGATTCAGATTCACCAGTTAGTGAGGAGTTACCTACTTTGAGGCCCCAAGATTCAATTATATGAATATCAGCAGGAATTAGATCACCAAACATGACTTCAACTCTGTCTTCTGTGATAATATCTTCAGCCCGCCAATGATTTAGTGCTATTCCTACCACTCTTCAATCAACACATTGGCACTGTAGAAATTCATTCCACCATTTTAAACACAATAACTGCAAAGAGAATTCACAATACTTTTATACTTCAGAAAGAGGATATTACCATACTAACTTAGATTGGCAAAAGGAATTTTATCCTAAAATTAGGCAAAACCAGTGCTTATTAAAACTGGTAAATTTAAAGATTTAATTCATCAGAAATTTTGAGATTTCTGTTCCCTTTCAGTACATTTCTCACAAACAGGCTACTTTATGTAGACATTGTAATAGCTACATCCAAGAAAAATTAAGCAGAATGAACAATGCTCCAAAACTCAATTTTTCCAAATTTTTTACATGAGGTTCTCATGTATTTCAGCTTACAGAATCAAAATGCAGGACAACTCTCTCCAGCTAAATGCAATATGGCTATATCAATAGACTTAATTCCAGCAATATCTAACAAAAACCACCAATGGTGAATTCCAACACCAAATCCTATTTGTTGTTTTGTATATTTGCAAATGTCTTACCTATGATTAAGACACATTTGGTTAACCTAAACAAAATTAGTCATCAACTACATGATATCTATAAATAAAACCTCAAAGAGGCAACAAATAATAGAATCTTAATACAACTGTTTCATCAATATGGACTGAAATGGCAGCATATGGCATATAATTCAAATCCTCAACTAAAATGGAGCTTCTGGGGGTAAAAGAAAACCACAGAGCTCTGTACATATGCACTTTGGTTTGGTTTATGCATCAATGAAATAATATTTTTGAAGCAAACATACTTTTAAATAGATTCTGGAGCATTTGCAAAAGAACAATAAAATCCTAGTTCCATTCTACCACACTCACTGCAATTGGCTTCAAGAGGACAGACTTTTGTATTAGAAATAGGCTATAAAAAATACACTTTACAATACAACAAAATTTCCCAAGTGTTAATTAAAACTACAGCCTTGAGGCTAAGTGCCAGGAATGCTATCAATTAGACGCAGAAATTCAACCTTTTAACATTGTTCAGATATGGGGAATTAATTTTTTTGTAACATGTAACACAACTTTTGTGTTCTTGTCTGTGAGTAAATTAGTGTATCAGGTTTCATTTTTCTGCCTTCAAATAAGTTATTGGAGCTAGGAAGCAAATTGACCAAATTGGGCAGCTAAAAGGACTTCATGCTCACTTGCCATAAAACTCACCTATGAAACTTTATGGGAGTCCGCTGAAGACTTCATTGGTTGAACCAAATGTACTGCTGAGAATATCCATGTACTACAAGTACATTCATATGACACTAATGTAAAAGGTAGTACTGCTAATTCAATGTCACAACGATGGACGTGACAGTGATCTTTAACACATTCCTGTATTTTATTTTTGATGTATTGTTGGTTGATGCCAAAAACAATCTGTGATATTTAACTCTATAATTTTCAATTTGTGCCTTTCAAAATGTTTTTGGAAGAATAAAAGACTTTTTTGAAATATAATATCCTATGTAATTATTTTTTACTTACCTCAAATTCATTGCAAGTTTCTCCTCAGGACTGATTGGGTAGATTTCTTATGTATGCTTTCCTCTTGATATCTCCTTCAATTAATTTCAGAATAAAATTAAACTGTGAAGGGATCAATCTAAAGAATTCTCAGAACTTTTCAGCATCATCACTCAAATGATTTTTAATCAGCTGCAAGAAACATCCTCCTCGTTCCTAGCTATAAACATTTGATGAACTCCTTTTCTGGAGAAGAATGATATTTGCATGGCAAGTTCTTAAACATCATCTTCCTCTTTTCGTAAATACAAAAGAGGTTTACTTTTCTTACTCAAGCTCATCAAGAAACTTCTGATCACAACCTTTGAATCTAAACAATAGCAACAAAGTGTTGGAATAGTTACAAAAGAAGCTTTTAGGAAAACACCACCATGTTTTGAGCCAGTGATGATCACAGAGTGATAATCCCTGGTTAATCATCACTCAGTGAAAGATGCATCTAGGAAAATTTGCCTGGAAAACATGTCTGGTCAGCTAACAATGGCAGTCAGGCATGTATATATAGTGGGACACGAGAAAGATGTGTCAGTTGGGTTGAAGTCATGCACAGGGGCACAATGCAAGTGATGCAATGGTTCAACCGTACTTTAATAATAATAATAAAGGACTATATTTAGGGTAAGATTGACTCTACTCTAGTGACTCATTTAGCCAAAGTTGTCAACAAATGCCAGGATAATTGGGACACTCATATCCCATTATTTTTGTTAGCTTTTTGGGCTACTATTCATGAGACCATGGGGGAACACCCACCCACATGATCTTTGGTCATTGGAGATTAGACTTCCCTGCAATGTAGAGTTCAGATTGCCCAGGGAAATGGAAGTGCATTGTCTAGAATGTTACTGATGGGAATTTTCGTCAGAGTGACAATTTTCTGGGAGTTTAAATTCATGATCAGAAAGGAGCTGAAGGATTAGGGTTTTTTTCATTGTTAGGGTTCAGTTGTTATGTTGATTTTCTGGTTACTTGTTGTTGTTAATATTTGTTGTCCCTGTTATATTTTGTTGTTGATATTTGTTGGAACCAATAGTTCTGATTTTATGGAAATAAAATCAATTTACTATTGCCTCTTCTTTTAATTCTTAAAATCATCTCCCAGGACTTGTTCCTCCTGAGCACTTGACATTTGTTACAAATTAATTTTTTTTCATTCTTAGATTTAGGTTAAACATTATATCATAAGTTCAGCATTAAGTAATGTTTATTCTTTGGGAAGCCAATTATTGCCTTCAGATTCTTGCCTTCATGAAAACTTTGTAATTTTTCGGTGATTGCTTTGAGTCATTATCGGAAGAAATAGTAAGCAGACAAATTCCATTTTGAAATTACCACCATTTAAGGAGAATTGGCCACCAGAGTGTAGCACGCAAAATCAATACCTATAGATCTTTAGGGAGCTGCGCTTCCTCTCTTCCTTCTTCCATGTTGATACAGTGCATACTAATCTACTTGAATCTTCTTTTTGGAGAGATATTTTGGACTTTTAATTTGGGACACCAAAAAATTGAAAATTGTCTGTGATATATCCTCTAGAGGGGAATGAAATTTTAATACACATTTAGCGTTCACTTTATAATTGATTACTAGCTGAAAGCATGGTTTTACATGCTTTAGTGAGTAGTTTACCTATTTTTAAATTTTAAGGGCCTTGTTTCTTATGATTTTGAATTTTGGAAATTTTGGGCATACGTGAACCACATAGGCAAAGAGGCAGCATTTTTTGTTTACATATATCAAACCAATATCTTACCCAATTATGCATTTGCACCTAAAAAATGAAGATTTTATTGAATTTTTAGCTTCAATAATAGAATAAGGATAAAATATTTGTGCATTACAGGTTAAATCACGCCACAGAAGCATAAAAGGGTGCCAGGAAGTTAATTTTAAACTTTGATGACACAAATTTAGTGGATGATCCAGGGAGAAGCAAGGTGCTGGTACGCAAAGAATCCAAACATCCAGAACGTGTCATGGACTCAAGTAACGTAAGTCACTCAATGATGTTTGCTGGAACTGCAAGTGGCACACTTCTCCCACCTTAGTGCATAAAGCACGGCATATTTATGACATTTGGCAAAAAGGTGGTCTAAAAGGTGCAAGATACAGTGCATCTCAAAGCAGGTGGTTTGACTCAGTGTTATTCGAAGACTAGTTCAACACCATTGCAGTGCCATATTTTAAGAAAGCCCCTGCTGATGTTCCAAAAGTGCTGATATGTGACAATTTGGCCAGCCATTTGTCATTATCTGTCATTTGCCAGAGCACAGAGCATAATATAAAATTCATTCTTCTGCCGCCAAACAGTACACATCTGTGCCAACCACTGGAAGTTGTTTTCTTCAGGCCTTTGAAGATAAGCTGGCGTCAGTGCCTTCAGGATTGAAAGATGAGGAATAAGGGTACAATTCCCAAAGGTATATTTCCAAAGCTTCTTATCAAATCATTAAAAAGCTGGACCCCACTATTGCCAAAAATTTGGTATCTGGTTTTGGAGGAACTGGTATATTTCCTCTGAATCCAGAGGAAGTCCTAAAAAGACTTCCATCACCAGAAGGATCATCAGAGCATAGTGATAATAAATTGTCAGACTCATTGGAGAAGTATTTGAAGGAGGCCAGATTCCAAACTTCAATGTCCGCAAGAAAAAGACAGAGGGTCAGCGGTGAAGCTGGAAGGTGTGTAAATAAGGAATGTTTTAGGGAAAATGTAACCCATTCATCTGATAATGAGGATGAACATTTCAACATAGAAGTGAATAATCAGGAGCCAAGTCAACAAATTCATTGCTCTGAAGATTTAAATAATACTAACAACTTAAATGATATGACTGTTGGAATTTTATTCTTGGAAAAATTATGTTTATGGCTCCATCAAAATGAGAAATAAATAAATTTTATGTTGGACTTATTCAATGTTTTAAGAAGGGGAAATACTTTAGAAAATTAATGAGGAATTGTGGAAAGAGCAACAAAACATTTCTCTTTCCTACTATTGATGATGAGTGGTACCAGGGGGAGGCATCTTAAACAGGAGAGAGTGGCTCAACTTATGGTGCCAATAGCTAACTAATCACCAAGAGTGATTAAATTCAGCCAATAGAGGCTGCCAGCAGTTTGTGTGAATGATTTTGAAAATTTTCCCACGTGTTCAGGGATTGTGTCCTCAGATTTTCATTGAGCACGACTACTCGCAAAATCGCACTGTATCATTTTCACAAACTCATGACTTCACAGATATCGAATACTATTAATATTATTGTTGATGCAATAAGTATTCAGCTGGTAGCTGTGCAGCTGCAATGGGAGTCTTCCAGAGCATGTTGTGTAATTGGATGTACCAGCACAGAAGCTTGGAGTCCAAACAAACCTCCAAAGTTTCATTATTTTCCTAGATCTTCTGAAAGGTAAGTGCTATGATATGAATTAATATCAACTGTATGTGTATTATTATTGTGGTGAAATGATATTTTTTCATCACTGCCTTCTACCCAGCAAAGAAGGTTGTTCCTCTTGCATGCATGTTTATGTAATTACCTCCACTGAAATATATACCATTATTAACATCCTTATATCTTATTATAGCCCAGCCAGTAGCTGGTGTTTGTAGATCGGGCTTTTGCATCCGTTCACAGCACTTATTTAGGACTGCACAAGAGTGAAGAGATGACTTAGACACTCTCCAGGTGGTGAAAGATAACAACTGGATCAATGTACAGCTAGTTCCAAAAAAAACTTACCACCTAAGCCGCAACCCGCATAACAGACGTGAAGCTCGATGAGAGCGAGTCTAGAGTTTTCCACGCATTCTATTGGCTCTTGGAAGGAGGAGCATTCTGACGGCGCCTTTTTAAACCGTTGTGAAACGCGTTGAACGTATTTGTACCGTCTTTATTAGCACGAAATCTAGTTTAAATTTAGTGTTAATTTTTACTATGTCAGCAGCATAGTATTAAAAAATGAATGAGAATCGGATCTCCTTATTTTGGCCAGAAATTTCTGCGTAATTCACCTTTTTCTGGAGGCATCGGGTAAACTTACTTTAGCTGCTTCAATTATCCAATGAAAAATTATGTCATTGCAAGATTAAAAAGGATTATATTATTACGTTTTTTATGCTCTTGACGCCTACAGGAAGAACTTTTAAATTTATTTAGAGGAAATTCACGACTATGACTCAAATAGAAAGATGAACGAAAACTCAGCAAGGAGATAAAGAATAATTAGGAATAAGAACACAATCAACTGTATGTCAACTAATTTATGTTGCAGAAAAATTCTATCGAGAAGGGGAGTATGAAAAAACTTCGAAACCTACTGAGGAAAGCAAAGATGAAAAGAAACTTTATCTGGACGAATACACCGAGAAAGAATCATTTTAAGTCAACCTGGTAGAGAGCTCTGAAAATTAGACCCAAAACATATTACAATAAAGTAAACCAAATAAATTACGATCAACTACATCAGATAATTACATCAAATATTATAAAAATTTTAAATACCACCAAATCATATGATAGAAAGTAAAATATTTATTGGTGTGCTATCATCATTTTCTAAGGTAATTGTTTAAAATTCAAATTGCTAATTTAATATTAAAAAAAATAACATAGGTATTAGAATAGTAGCACAATTTAAATACTGAGGGCTACAAAATTTTTTCACGTATCGAATTAAAAATTAATTTACCACGAAATTAACGCCAGCATCTCGTAACATTTTTCCGAAAATATTGTTCATTGCCAGTCCCAGAAAAACTATCCCTTTAATTAAATCAAGTTCATGTTACTTGTAAAATTATGCTGTCCCATCTTTTATCTGATGCTAAATCTCTTTCTTGCCCCGTGGTGCAAATTTTGACTCGATTTTATCACAGTTGAATTATTCTGCAATACAGAGAAGTATAAAATTTGCTTGATACGACAATTAACAGAGCATTAGGAATTTCAGTATATATGCATCAACATGCCACTCTGTTCTTACTTCCACCAGGCATTCGTGGTGACGGTATCAGATGAAGCATTATGATTTTGAGATGAGATTTGGCTGTTTCTGACAAATTCGCGTCTGAGGTTTTACTAATTCTTCCATGGAGAAAGGAGAACTTTCCTTCCCTCCACCCTGGCCCTAGGAGTATCCCCTATTCATTCCTTTGTTGTTTCTTTTTCTTTTGTTGCGTCCATCGAAAGGTATTGTCTATTTTCTCAAAGGAACCATAAAACGGCCGATGGGTGAAGGTGAACTCCGCTCTGAGAAAAAAAATCCCCTTTTCGGCAGATTGTGGATGGTCGCATGTATCCGGGGTAGCGAATTTGAAAGCGCTAATGAGGATTCCTGACCGCACCCCTGCTGAGTAGGTATCAAAGGTTAGGGTATGGTGGCGGCGACCGATCACAAGTAAGGTGGGAAATGGTGGATCCGCGATTTGTAATCTTCGCCGCGGGTATTCCCTTAGGGAATGAAGATATTCAACTCTATTTTTGAGGTAGACGACCTTTCAGGACTTCTTGCAAGGAATACAGTTTAAGATGGTTAAGAAACAACAGTTAGTATGGAAAATCAGAACCTTAAGACTGATTTGCATATTGCATATAAACTCCAGGTTTCCTATACTTGCATATTGCAGGTTTACACGTTAACACCTGGTTTATTTACATTTACATTAATACCCCGCGAGCCGCCGTATGACTTATGTCAGGGGGTGTGAAAACAACCACAACAGGATTTCCAATGTTACTGAAATTATTTTCAGAACTATACGCTAGACTAATGTTTAATAAGACTAATGATTAATGATTGCTGCTTCGGTTTCTGAATGCCTCAAGTAAGCTATATAACCCGAATTGTTTGAATGGTGCATAATATGTATAATAATTAAAAGAAAAATCACTATCAATAATTATGAATGATGGGTAAAAGGAGTCATGGAAGAACACGTTAAAAATAGAAACCAACGGATGGTAACCGGACTTACATGAGAATATTCCTGTAATTCTCATGATTCATACGTTAGCTGTTAAAATATTCTTGGTTCTATATGTAATCCATTACTCCAACATTCACTCCAAAGACCTTCGTAACATCCTTCATCCTAGGCACATCATAATTCTCTACGAACTTTGCGAAGATGTTTTTTAAATTTTTTCATAGTATTTTTAAATAGTAATGCAAGGAAGATCATTCCAGTTAAAATAGGACCTTCGGAAAATCTGAATGATAACAAAGTTGACAATGTTTGGGTGCATCATATCAGAATTAGTATCTCTATATTCTGCTTTTAAAGTGAATGGTATAAACTGTATTAGCTTATACTAAATAACTAATTTAACAAAAAAAATGAAAAAATAAGTAATGCTGCCTACCGTCAATTTATATCAATCAAGCTCTTCGTCAATGATTGTTTACTTTATTTATATAAATTGTTTTTTATGCTTTATTTCGTCCCTTCATTGAGCTAAAAATTTCGTAGTTTGGAATAACTTGAGAAATGAACAATGAACTAGAGAAATGCCATCTAATATTTATTCCTTACGCTTACGAGAACCAAATCTTCTCTTATAATATCTATGATACAAAATAGATAGAGCGTTGAAGATGATCTTACTACATCGACTAAAGTTTCTATTATCATGTCACTAAAATATGAATTGAAACGTAAATATGGAATTTTAGATACTCCACATATTCAGTGTCGCAGAAACTTAGAGTTTATACGCCGATTACAGATAAATCACATCTCTAAAGTTAGGTAAGATTTAGAATAAACCATTGGCTTGCATAGATAGTAATACCAATGTTAGCAATTTTTATCGGTTTGAAAAAACCGAACTCTCTTTCCAAAATAAATTTCTGATAAGAAGATGGTTTAGGTTCTGGCTTAGTAAACTACTCGAATTTTCTTATAGAATTAAAAGATTGTTACGATACATTGAACATCGCTATTGTATACAATTTCGGAGATCCTGGGAATTACTGATGCATCAGAAGGAAATTTCTGAAAGTATGATAAGTCATGGGCGTTATATCCTGTATATTTGAATGTTAACCATTCTTGACTAATATATTACTTAAATTGGATAAATGAGTAGTTTCTCTGTAGGCTGTCATAAACGGAAAAAATATATGTTGGATGAGAAAATTGAGAAGGTGAGTGAGTGGGTTATACTTTTAAAAGAGGTCGTTGCTCCTACTCAAAGTAACCAATTGGTCAACGAGGAACGCAAGAAATGCCATTACCTATTGTGATTTATCCAAAAATCTGGAATTAACATACCTCTTACACTTTCGGTTGTTAAATTCATGTGAGTGTATGTATTACTGTTGCCGTCGTTTCTCACTTCCCTATCTCTATCAAAACAGTCCCCCTCTTGAAGTCCTGGTGAATTCATTGCTTTAACCACTTCTTCCAATCACTCCTCTATCTTGCTTTTCAAATTTGTCATGGAATGTGGAGAGATGAAAAGTTTCTCATAGCCATACATTTTAAATACGAAGGAATATTTTCAATATCACCGAGCGATAAATATGTAGATAGACTATTCATACCAAACCACCGCCCATTCATCTCAATCATTAAAATTCTGTCGAAAAAATATGAGAGTTACGTAGGGCCAGCCATCAACCGAGGGGAGAAAAATTTCAACATGAGCCTCATATGCGCTTCTTATCCCCGTGTGATACTTACAGGGTTGGAATTACAGGTAAAAAGGCCCTAAAACTATTTCACTAAGTCCCTATTATTTCGCGTATTTTTAACGTTTTCTACATTATAATAATTGTAAACGTGATAATAAACAGTTGAAATATAAACAATGCAAGTAGTTTTGTATGCATTCAAAATTAATTGAAAATTTTACATTCATAGCTTACAGTAGCATTCAATGAGCATTATGACAAAACCTCATTCGCTCTATCTTTTTGTGTATTTTAGAACTTGATAAATACGAGAGAAGAACGTTTAAGAACGTAATGGTTTGTGACTGCAACCATTTCAAGAGGAATCCACAGAAGAAATCACGTTTATTCGATTCACACTTCAATGACACCAAAAAAAATTCATTTTGGATTCAAAATCAACGTGAAAGATGGTTGTCTCGTATCCGTCATCTTTATTAATTCAGGAAAATCGATCCTAGCACATTTTCTATCAATTGATTTGGACGGTATATTAAAAATACCAACTGCATAGATGATAAAATTACTGATTTTTTACCGATCGAGTTTTAATTTTGATGCTTATCAAATTAAACAAAATTTATCTAAAATACGCAGAGAATGCCTCAAGACTTCATACTACATATTTACTTATAGATTTTTTATATATTTAAAGTAATAGCGTAGATATGGCCATGAGTTCGCCTTACTTTAACTTTTGTAGATTGCATTCACACAGGCTGTGATAAAACAGGTGATCGATATGGACTCCTTAGGTATATAATTTTAAAGGCTAATAACTCTTCTCTTGAACGATGTATAATATTATATACTATTATAATATATAATACGACCCATTATTACCGCAGAGTTTTACAAGCGAAGGCGTCGAATTCGAGGTCTATACATTTTGGGTCCGACACTGATTCAAACTGCGCGGAAATTTTCTTCCTCCCATCTCAGTCCTAAACATAAGCTCAGAGCGGCTCAAAGGCAGATTTTGCAAAAATTTCCTTCGTCCTGCTTGTGCCTTTCGTCTCAGACTCAAATTTTATGAGGGGAAGGGGGTTTGCCTCGGTTTCCTAGGAATAACGGGACCTCGTGTGCGACGCTTCCCTCGGTGCGAGAAGCAAAGCAAGAATATATACTGATTTGTAATAACCATTTTATAATAACTGAATTCTTGAATTACAACATCCATATTGTTATAATACTATTCTGCTACGCCAATGTCACCAAACTAAGGATACTAATAAATCTTTGTAATATCAATAATGCAAATAAATCCATTTCAACTCTGCAGGCGGAGCCAGGACAGAAGCAGACTATCTCCTCCATGTTTTCCCTCTCTCTCTCTCTCACTTCTTAAGGCTCGCTTGCAGGAAACTCACTGCCTGTTATGCGGGTTGCGGCTTAGGTGGTAAGTTTTTTTTGGAACTAGCTGTACCCCTAGATCAGGGGGGTTTTGATAGGCAACAGTCAAAGGGGATGGTCCTATCTGTAATTGAGAGAATATACCAGGCCATGGAAAGGGAAGGTGCCCCCAAAGAGGTTTTAGAGGGTTGCGGATGTGTATTGAAAGTTTTTGAGTTTGGGCCTGTGAGGGTGAAGTGTGGGGATGGGATTGGGGTAATGGAGTCCCTAGCGGTTGGAGGTGGATCACACTCATCGGGAGCTTATTGAGCATAGTGGAGTTCAAAATTATTAAGGAACTGGCTTTAAACATCATCGGGGCATATATCCCAGTCCAAAGTATGTATGGCTATGGAGACAATGTGACTTTTTGCCTTAGAAATCTGCATGAGGTAGAGTTAATCATGGGGTTGTACAAGGAGATAGGTTTCGAGGTCCACCAGGACCTTTATTAACAGGGATAGGACTGAATTCCTGAGGTGGAATCACACTCCCAGAGGGATTTTCGGTTATTTGGCCAGGAAGGTGCTTTTCATTGGAATACACCAATCCAATTTTAGACTTGCCAGTAAAGGCAGGTTGACCTTGTGGATGATGACCTTGGGAAGGGATGGTGGTGATGAAGCTGCAGCCAGGGGGTTCTTGAAAGCTATGCAGCAGTGTGGCATGGATATCAAGTTAGCTGCAGTGTATGCAATGACACTGGCAGCTGTAGAAGGGGGGTATTGCAGTGGGGAGGCCAGCACTCCTGTGCAGAAGCAGAAATATCTGCACAGGACCATTCTCCTGGCACAAAACTATCAGAAGAAGCTATTCCTGACCTTTATTTGCCTGAATCCTCAGCCACAAGATAGTCAGAAGCTCTTCAAGATACACCTTTGACAATGCCAAGTCCACAGACCTCTAAGGGAGTTGTTCCTTCGATTTTATTAACATCTTCACATAAAGTGTTTCCCTCAACCTCACAAACCTCCATGGACCCTATCCCCACATCCCATGATTTCTCTTCTGAATCACCAGTTTCTTCCCAACTGCCTCAAGCTGCCTCTACTCCACTCACTGATTCTGTAACATCAGTTTCAACAATAGTGAAACCATTATCAGAATCTCAGAAAACTCAAGATGAGAAGGTTACACCACCACTGAGACGACCTCTGCTGCAAGAATTAAATCCTCAGAAATCTGAACTAACTCCCAGGAAGAAGAAAATTCTTGGAGTTCTTCAAAGAAGCCGTCGAAACCTTATAAGAGTGAAGAAAGCTTCATTGAACTTGCAGAAATTGGTTAAGGACAGAAAGGAATTGATTGCCAATTTCATTTCTAAAGAATTTCCTCCTTTAAAAGCTCTCCTCTTCATGTCCCAGTTAAGGATTCACCCCAATCCCAAAGACTGGAGGTGGACGCAGGAGGAGAGGGCACTTTGTTTATCACTGTATAAGAAGAGCCCTACAAAAGGTCACTTTCCACTATGTTAAATGCTGTTATTTTCTCACCTGATTGCAGCTCTCCCATTCCATCGCATCTTTCATCTAATGTGCAAAATTTGAAAGGAATAGCTAAATATTGCACTTTAGTTTTTGAGGAAATGTCAATTAACCCAAATTTACAGTCCAATAGATGACTGGATTAGATAGATAGTTTTGTGGATGATAGGCACATCAGACAGCTTTGACAGCTTCAATGAATCAAGTAAAATGTCAAAGGCAAGCATTTAAGGCAGGCTGTAACCTAGCAAAGTGCTGCCTTTTGGAAGAAAATATGCCACATTAAGGCATATCAGCTTGTGACAAAAGATGGGAAGAAGGTGAATCCACCATCCAAACATGGCTGGTTGGCCTCCATTATGGCAATACCGATATTATGGGAGGATTTCCAGGTTGTGGTTCCCTTTTCTCTCTTGGAGAACCTTTCTGGACAGATAAGGTACAATTGTGGATCTAATGTTCACCCAACATACCAGCAGTTTATTAGCAGCTTCAAGACTGTGCTGATTAATGGAATGTCATCTCGGGTGACAAAAGGAAACTGTGAGAGAGACAATTTCAGCTTGCTCAGTGGTTTTAACTGGTTGTGTGATAGTGCCACTGAGCTTGATAATGTATCCAGACACACTAGTTGTATCTCATGATTTTTACGATCCATTGGATCTAATCTAATCAGGGGATTAACCTGCAGTCTCCTGGTCATTTGTGTACCCACTTCATTAAAAAGGTGGTACCGCAAACATTTGACTATTGTCCTTGATGGCGTCCAGAGACTGGGAAAGAGTCAACAATTGCTAAGGAGGAGATTCAGTCCAAGAAAATTACCAACCGACAATCAAAGAAATATGAGCGCCTTGCGAAACCTAAACAGGACGTTGGAGAACTCGACTCTAATAGGGTAGTAATCAACCTAATGAGTGATTCTACTATTTCTGTTCTCAAAAAGGGACTTAATTTTGCACTTTCACCAAGCAACATCCCTTACCAAGATTTTATTGGTGGTGTAGAGCAAGCTATCAGGGTTCTCCTACAAGAGACCGTGGAAGAGGTGAGAGGTGAAATCGGTATGGTGCTAGAAAAAGCAAAGCCACCAAAGCCGAATCTGACTAAAGATGAACGTCTAGCCATCCATAAACTCCGCCAGAACCCAAAAATTGTCATCCTACCAGCAAATAAGGGGAATGCCACGGTGATTTTACCATTCACATCCTACCATGAAAAGATCAGCAATATGCTGGAAGACGAGATATACCGCACAAAATGCAGTGACCCAACGGAGTCCATAATGAGGAAAACTGTTTCCTTACTCAAGAAAGCCAGGCTCCCAGATGAAACCATCATGAGTCTCTGACCAAAAGTGCCAGTCCCACTGAGGCTGTATGGTTTACCCAAGATTCATAAAGAAGGTGTGCCTCTGAGACCAAATGTCAGCGCTATTAACTCTCTAACCTGTAACTTACTAGCCAGATACCTCGCGAAACTTCTGACGACTCACGTTGGGAAAAGTATTCACCATGTAAAAAACCCGCCGAATTCGTAAAAACCATCAACCAACTCAAATTGGACCCTACCGATATAATGGTGAATTTTGATGTGGTCTCTCTTTTCACTAAGGTACCTTCATCGACGAGTCCATCAATATTCTGAGACCACTCTTTGACGAAGGAATTATAAAATTGTTTGAACATGTTCTGAGGTCGACATACTTCATCTACCAAGGAAAAACATATGGGCAAATAGAGGGAGTCCCTATGGGTTCTCCACTCTCCCCAGCTGCGGCCAATTTATTCATGGAAAAGTTCAAAAAAAAAAGCTCTCTGATCAGCCAATCTCCAGCCCAAATGTTTCTTCAGGTATGTGGATGACACATTTGTGATTTGGCCTCATGGAAAGGATTCCCTCGATGATTTTCTTCTTCACCTAAATAGCCAACACCCTAGCATAAAGTTCACCATGGAGCTGGAGAAAAACAATTGCATACCATTCCTAGATATCCTCCTGAGAAGAAAACCTGATGGAACGATAGGCCACTCCGTTTATTGCAAGCCAACGCATATGGACTGATACCTGAATGCAAACAGCCACCACCATCCGGCTCAACGTAAAGGAGTGCTCTCAACCCTAATACATCGTGCCCACAGCATATCAGTTCAGGATAATCTCCCAAAGGAAATAGATCATCTTAAAAAGACCTTACGACAAAACAGGCACAGCACCAGAGACATCAACGGGGCCCTGAAAAGGGCCGTTTCTGAGCCCAAGGACACTGAAGAAGACAAACCAATAGCCACGGCCTGCCTGCCATATGTATCCACTGTATCCGGAAAAATCGGCAGAATTCTGGCTAAACACAAGATCAGGACAGTCCACAGACCTTTAAATAAAGTAAATACTATACTTGGCAACCCAAAAGATAACCTTGGCCTTAAAACACCCGGTGTCTATAGTATACCATGCGAATGTGGACTCTCATACATCGGAGAGACTAGCCGGACAATAGAGACGAGGCTAAAAGAACACGAGAGGTGCATAAGGCTCCCCAACAACCCGATAAGTCGGCCGTAGCAGAGCATGTGCTGAATGAATGTCATGACGTGGATCTCTCCAAGACAAAAATGCTATGTAGAGGAAATGGTTTCCGGGACCGCATCTACAAGGAGGCAATAGAAATCCGCCTCCAGGAAAAGAAAATAAACAGGGACAAAGGAATATTCCTGAGCAAGAACTTGAACCCGACACTGCGAAAAATGCGGATTGCCAGATCGACCAATCAGAGAAGAGAATGCTCCGACCAATCAGACGACGAGCCAGAAAGGTATATATACCCGGCGATGACGAAAAATCCACATCCCTGAAGATGGCGGCAGAGGACGTCGCCGAAACGTCGGTGCTTACCGAAGACCTGACCCGGTTGTTAACCCGTGAAAACTTCCACAGGGAAGGCTCTGCTTATCCATCTGAGAGACTTATCACTGCAGTTGCTAAGTCAGTAACCCTTTTGAATGTATGCATTCCCCAGATGCAGACTGAGGACAAACTGAGAGAGATAATCACTGCTACTATCTCGTCATTAGTGGAATTTGATACATTTACCTCTGAAAGTAATGGACCAAATGCAATGAAAGAATTAACAGCTATGTTGACTAACTGTAGCTGTAAAAGATTATTGCTACAACAGGAACAAAGTACCGGAGAGGATAGGAAATGCTGTTAAGGTCCCAGACCTCAAGGAAGGGAAATATCCAACCGCACCTCCTCGTGGATCTAGAAATGAATCCTAAAGGTGGACGAGCTAAATGGTTGGCCAACAGCAGAGGGTGCAGAAGGCAAAAGGGAAAAAAACCCACTAATGAACCATATGGTTTCTCTAGTTATACGAATGTAAGACTCTGCAGCATGATGTCTTCTATACTGAAAGATTCTGGAGGTAAAAATTACCCACAATTGGATCTCTAAGTGGGTAACACTATAGGACAGTTGTGTTGCACAAAGAAGGAAAGCAATAGGATGGATAATAAGAATGCACTGAGAATAGGAACTTGGAATATAAGAACATTGAATAGGAAAGAAAAATTAAAAAACTTAAAAATTGAAATGGAAAAGAATAATATAGACCTAATGGGAAGTAGCAAAGTTAGGTAGTAAGGAGAGAGAGATATCATAGGCAAAATCTCAGACAAAAAGTACAGCCAAAGTTACCCTTAGAAATACATCATGTAATATATGTAATGCTAGATGAAATGAGCATTAAATATGATTTAGAGTATGATACTTCAGTGGATTGTGTAATTGGCAATTCTACATTAAAAGACAATTGAGAATATTCACTGGCAACCCATGTACTAGTTTTTATGCTTGGGATGAGCACACAATGGAAGCAGAACGTTAACTTCACTTTACTGGTAAATCATTTTGCACAAGAAAGGTGAAGGACTTAATAATGAAGTATGAGGAGCTAGGTTTAAGCATTGACTCTGTGGTTTGGTGGATGGTGAAACAAGCATTACAGAAACAATGAGGCATTATTGGAGGAAAATATGCTAAAATCACCAATTATTGACAGCATCCATATGATATGAATTATATTTCATTCCTGACACTCTTCATATCATGACAAGTCTTCAAAATCACTTGAATGGGCATCAGTTGTAGATGGATTTGGTTTCATATGATTTGTCACCGAAAATCCTCGTTTTTGATTCCACCTCCTCTGGATGTAAGGCTAATATTTCTTTACCTTCTTCAATTAACACAGTATTTCAAATTTTCCTATCTTCTGAATTGGTAATGTAATGCCGCCATGAGTGTCCCCCTCACCATCCCCTAGCCTTTCATCCCCACCACCCTTCCCCCTTAGGGGAAAATTCTAACACTCCTAGCCCTCCCAAAATATGCCCCATTTAAAGCCTCGTGAAAAGGGTCATCCATTATTACTAACAATATTCTTATTCAACAATATTCTTATTCTATAGAGTTCCTAAAGAACTGTGGATTGACTTGAATTCTGTCTATTTCGGCCACGTTTTATGCCCCCGAGCCCCTTATGCAGTTAGGACAACTTTCAAGAACCCTCCTTTTAGATTGTCACAGTATACCTCTGCTAAAGTCTCTTCCCCCTTTCCATAAATACCTTCCCAAAATGCAGGTATTTAAATTATCCCCCACCATAGAGAGGGGTCTTAATTATCTTCGGAAAGACAGTGGAGAGGGCCATTGTTATCGAGTCAATGCCGATGTGAGGGCAGTTAGTGAAACACAGCGCAGTGAAAGAAGGCACGGGAAAGGACCCCAGTGATCATCAAAAGACCGACTCCACCTCAACGCCGCTTCCGCGCTCTCTGCTCCTTTGACGACGCTTCTGTAGGAACCTCTCCTTGTTTTCTGGGTGCTCGTGGCCGTTTAAGGTAAAATAAAACATTTCCTTTTTATATTGTTTAATCGGAAGTTGTTTATTTCACAGAACTCAACACCAAGGGCAAGAACCCAAAATTTATGTGGATGCCGCACCTCTCATGGACGCTGGCACTACAGTAAGTTTTATCTCAAAAGAGAAGAATCGCTTTTATCAATTAACAGTAGACCATTCAGCAGAATGTATTGTGATGAGTTTATTAACAAGGAAAGACACAACCACTGAAGAAGTGTATAGTTTCCTTGCAATTACTCTATTGATGCCTTGACCAACGAAATTTTCCCTTCATGAATAGAGATGTTTTGTTGAAGACCCCTATTTTCCATGAATGAATATCAAGAGTCAATATTGAAGAATGTCAATATTAATTAAGAATTAAATTAATAATTAAATTATTTAATTAATAATTAAATCATTTAATTAATAATTAAATTATTTAATTTAATAATTTAAATATTAATTCACCACCCAATACCAAGCTAGTGTCCTTCAATATTAAAGACTTATTCACAAGCATACCCCCTTATGAATGCCTTTTGCTAACAGAAAAGCTTTTGAAAAATGCTAACGTTGATCCTGTGAAAGTAACAGAAATTTGCAAACTCTTAAACATTTGCCTTTCACAAAATTACTTCATTTTTAATAAAAAATTTTATAAACAGAATGAGGGATTAACTATGGGTTCTCCTCTATCTACCTTAATGGCCGAAATTTTTCTTAATGAATTGGAGAAAAAACTATTCAGTGCAACTATTCACCAGTGACTCAGAAGATGATTCCGGTCACGAAACCGACATAGAAGATGCAGATGCCGCGTCCGATGGGTCTGGCTTCTTGATGGCTCTACCAGTAGGTGCTAAACCAGCCATTAAATTTCCTATATTAGAAGAGGTAGAATATCTTGGAACTTCAAAGCCCTACCCTCACGAAAGCGCGAATGTTCTAGATATTGTTTTAAGTGGGACGGACTTATCCAAGCCACCCGCCACACCTTTTATTTATTTAAAGTCCAGACCAACAGAAGGTGTCCAAAGAATGTTGCCTGTGGATGAATATCTCTCGGGTCTCCAGCCGGGTGAGTATTCCGGATAGTTCCGACGTTTCGGCCACATCCCTCGTGGCCATCTTCAGGGCGAAGTGCGGTCGAGAATTTTGGGTCCGTTTATATAGGGGAGAGCCGTCCACCCCTCCCCTCCCCTCGCTACCTTTCACTTCCGTGATTGGCTGCCTCGTCCCTCCGCTATTTTCCTCAGGATGGGCTGCCATGTCTTGTGGAGGTTGAATCCATCGTCTCTGTTGAAGTTATTTTCCTATAATTGGATTTCTATGGATTCCTTTATTTTCCTATCCCAGAAAGCCGGGGCTTGGGAAAAAAACGAAATTGGACGGTCCTCTGCGTCCCTGAGGCTTGTGGCTGCCTCTGCTGGTCCATTAAATTCAGGTTCCGCATGGCTGCAATGGCTGCTTGCGTCGCCAGGTCAACTATGTTCTGCGTTTCTTCCTGGGATAGCCTAAAGCGACGTGGACTAGTGCTTGGGCTATTTCTTCGGGGTGATACAACTTGCTCTTCATCCCCGGAGGAGCTCTGCTCCTGTGAGGCATGGCCTCCCGACCTAGTCGTGCGTGGCATGGTGAACAACTATCACGTGCTCCTCTGCTCAGAGTCCCAACGGAACAAGCGCTCTCCCGAGAGGACCCCTTCCTTTTAAGGTTTACCCGGCCAAGATGGCGGCGCGGGGGTATATTTAAAAGAAAAGGGCCTCCCGAGAGGGCCCGTCCGCCGGGTTGGCGTCGGAAGGCACGTGGCACCAGGTAACAAGGTTACCTTTGTTCTTTATTAAACAGTATAAATACAATTTGCGTACAAGGTTGTTCTGGAATAGTACACCTTTTCCCTTACGGAATGAATACAGACATACCATCGAATCCGTGTTCATCTTCAACACGTAACATGACAAATTCTACATATTCAAGGTTTCTAACACAAATTTCAAAGCTACTAGACAGGCTACTCCCTCCATCAAATTTATCGAGTACCAATGCTCGAACCTGTATGCTTTTCGGATGCCCCACTCTGGAATAACAAAGGCTATGGTCTGTGGCGTGGCATCGCTGTAAATTACCAACTCGTTCGTAAAATTTCCCAAACAAACTTTGCGATTCAACAGGTCTTTATCACTAATTAGAAAATTAAGCCACACTTTGTCTCTACAAAAAACATCCTTAACCAGAAAAAGCGGGAGACGCGTAATAAATAAAATCCATGATAACAAACCCCCCAATCTCTGAAGGTCTTTAGTATTCAATCTGTCTAACAATTTTAAATAATCCTTTACACGCTGCCGCATGGCCGGCTTTACTCTCAACGTCATCTCCCTTAGGTTGATAAAAACCCCCAAATACGACAATTTTGTCGTAGGTTGGAGAACACACTTATCCCTATTCAAGGTTACACCCAACTCAATTGTGATAAATTTTAAAACATTTTCAATAAGAACATCAGAAACAATAAACTTGTCGAACAACACTAACCAGTCGTCCAGGTATGGGATAAAAATGCACGGAAACCGGTCTTCTACCAAACGCTTGATATTTTCGGCCCACCTTTGCATGATGTACGGCGCGAGCGCCAAACCCCAAATCGGCTTTCCGCAGCAGAGAGAGAAGGACGTGTCTCCGTCGTGAGCAAATGCCCCTCCCGTGGAGTGGACGCTTCGCTGTTTCTGCTACGTAAATCCGCTTATTTTAGTTGTAATTTCTAGTTTTAGTTATTTATTTATATATTTATTCTTTTAACACTCTTAGTTTTAGTTCCTTTTTACTAATTTATTATTTTAGCTTAGCTTAGTTAGTTTTACCTGTGGCCCTGAGAAGGGTCGGAAGGTGGTCCTTGTCTTCGAATTGTTGGGGCCCGGTGGCCCTACATTTGGCGTGAGATTGCCTCTCTTAGGTGTTAGAGGGGGGCTTTATTTAATTTTATTACACTCGCTGGGGCATCGGAGGCCCCAGGAACGTGCCGATCAGCGACCTTCGTCAGATTGGACTAAATCTCCTCTCCATCTTCTTTTTAATACGTCCCACGTTTTTTTTTTATATACTGTATTCGTTTTTACTGTTTTAGACTCTATCATTTCTCTTTTACGAATTTTACCTCTTTTTATACTACCTTACTGCTTAAATTTCTTCCTTACCTTACGTTTTTATTGCTGACATAATTCTGTTCCCGTCTGCTCGAGCCAGTTGACTCCCTCCATCCGTTTTAGTATATTTACCCCTCCCCCCTCAGTCACTGTCTTCCTCCTTATTTTTAGCTTTTATTCGCTTTACTATTTATTCACTTATTTATTATTTTAATTAAATTATTTATCGTCCCTATTTTTACTTTTTATGCTTAACGTTGCTGCTCGCGTGCTTTTATTCCACTACCTCCTCATGTACCGTGTGGGCCGTTCTTGAGGCCCCTATATTTATTTATTTATTTATTTATTTATTTATTTATTTATTTATTTATTCACTTTTATTCTCTCCCACCCTTTTATTTTATCATCCGATATGGACGAATCAATCAACCCTTCTGAAATTCGCGACCTTAATGAGGCGAGGAACACTGTTAGATTAACCCGCGATTCTCGCATGGCCAGGCCACGCGCTCTCAGCGCTGGCCATATGCCTCAAAACGAGGCCTTCCGCCTCTTATCTAAATTATACCATGACCGGTCAGATAGAGCGGGAACGTCCCCTAAAGCCGCGGGGAGGGCCGCCCCATCCAACCCACCATCCGGTGTGAACCGTGGGCCGGGCTCCGAAAGTGCTGAGGGAAACGACTCGATAAGTGTACTATCCTCTGGGGAGGAAGCTCTCGACAACCGAGGGGATTCAGTTTTTATCTCAAACTCGGCAACCCCCAGTTTTAAACCCTTCATGATTTTACCCCTTAGCAATTTTAAAAAATCCGACGACCCGACAAAAAATATTTTATCCGCGGACCAACCGGCTCCATCCACTTCTCAAACTACCTCCCCCCAGGCCACGGATGGCCTCCCCCTCGAACCGCGGGCGTCTCAGGCGTCGGCTGAGGTCTCAAAGAAAAATCTAAATCCGAATAATATTGATGACTCGGAGGGCAGCCTATCTCGACGTCCTCCGGCCGACCGGTCGACCGGCGGTGGGGCGGCGCAGGCCCCACAAAAAAACAATAATAAACCCATTAAGAGGGGTAGGAGGGGGGCCGCCAAGACGATAGTCGTCGAGGAGGAAAACAACTCTGCCAAACGGAAAAAGAATAACAACACCTCTTTTATCGGGAAGTTCGGGGGGGCGGTCTCGACCGCCGCATTAAACTTTGGCCCGGGGAATACTGCCCCCAATAACATCGGGTTAGCGGACGCGCCCCAAAATGGCGCACGTTTAACGCTGCCCGTCGAGCCTGGGCCGACGGGAGCGCCCCAAATAATCCCCAACGCGCCGTCTTTCGAAAAGGCTGCCGGCAGCCACCATACTTCCGGGGCCCCATTAGAAACAGGCCAAATTCGAGGAACCCCCATGCCGCGGACCGATAGGTCGGGGCAAGCGGTGCCCCCTCGCAACTCCTCCCCCCCCTGCGGCGGGATTGCCGCCGAGGGTCATCGGGTGGACAAATCAACCCCTTCTGATAACGGAAATCTAGCTAACTCTGGCGACGGGTGGCTAGCTGCTCCGAACAAAAAGCGCAAAACGGGGCCGCCCGCTCCCGCAAAAAATTCTTTTGTAACTGAAAACAGATTCTCTCCAATAGAGATAGAAAAGGCGCATGATCCCGCCCCCTCGGCTCCCGATAGGGAACGGCGTCCCCCGACGATCGAGGTCGGCGGTCCCTCTTCGCACGGACGAATCCCCCCGATCCTCCTCGAGGATCAAAAAAACTGGGTCGCCATCTATAAAAAGATGAAAGAGGTCTGCTCCTTCCCTCCCGTCGCTCGGCTGGCCGGACGGAGGACGTCTGTTAAACGTCAGACCGTGGCTGATTTCTTTAAAGTAAAGGACCTACTAGTAAAAGAGAAAGTAAATTTTTTTACGTACAGGCTGTCCTCCGAAAAGAAAAAACTCTTTGTAATTCGCGATCTCCCAATTACTATGGACGTTGCCGACGTCAGGGACTCCCTAGCGGAACAGGGGGTGGAGGCCTCCCAAATATACCAATTAAAAACAACGAGGCCCACGGCGGCGCAAATTGAAGCTGACATTAGAAGCGTCCCCCTGCGTCCACTCCCCCTCTTCGTGGTGGAGCCGCACCCCTCGGTTGTCTTAAGCGACTTCCTAGAGACGAGACATATATGTGGCCTTAAAATAAGGATAGAGCCCCTCAAGACCCCAAAGGGGCCCCCTCAGTGCCGTAGGTGTCAAGCGTACGGCCACACCGACAAGGCGTGCCACATGCCGCCCCGTTGTGTGAAGTGTGCTAAGAATCACTTCACCACTGAATGTGTCAAACCACCCACGGAGGCGGCAGTGTGTGCTAACTGCCAGGGGGACCACCCCGCAAGCTACAGGGGATGTCCCGCATATCAAAAACTGAAAGAACGATTGAAACTCTTAAAAGAGAAAGCAAGAGATAAATCGGCACCTAAGCCGGCCCAAACCGCCGCTTATATCGCCCCTCCGCAATCACCCCCTCCGAAGGGGAACACGTACGCGTCCGCTGTGTCGGGCGCGTCGAGCAAATATAAACAAGCCCCTAATGTAAATAATAACATTCCAAAGGATAACGGCCCAAGTATCGAAACTCCCTCGGAGGGGGAAAGTAGAGAAATTTTAAGGCCATGCGAGGACTGGCTCGGGCAGATGAGGAATTGGATTACCCATCTTGCTTTGTATTTGGCTAAGCCCAATCTGACGAAGAGTGCGTTCTTGAACTACGTTATTAACTCAACTTCCGCATTTCTTGATGATTAGGGTAGCCTCGTGGAATGCTAACGGGGTGGGCCACAAGGAGGACGAACTTAAATATTTTCTAAACACAAACAACATCGACGTGTGCCTCCTCTGTGAGACCCACCTCACAGCAAACAAAAGTTTTATCATCCCCGGCTATCGCGTGTTCCGCGACGATGAGCCGTTCCCGCGTCGCGGAACCGCAATTGTAGCCAAAATTGGTTTTAATTGTCGTCCCACGAGGCTGCCCAAATTCAAGATTTTAGGCGCGACCGCAATGTCGCTGATCGGCGATAACTTCGACATTAATTTTATTTCCTTGTATAACCCCCCTCGCGAGGGTATTTGTGCCGGTGACATGGAACGCCTTATGGCCCCATTCACCGGCACCATAACTATCATGGGAGGTGATCTCAACGCGAAGTGTACCTCGTGGGGCTGTCGCCGCGGCAATCCCGCCGGAAAAATTCTAAAAAATTCTCTCCTTAAACACAGATTTAATTTGATTACGAGCGACAGCCCCACCCATATCGTCACTGGGCACCCGCACTTTAACGATATACTCGATGTATTTATTACGACTTTCGATCCAGGGCAATCCTTTGTCGAAGCCCTGGACGAACTTGACTCGGACCACCTTCCGATTGTCCTCAATGTGCCCCTGGACGCCGACGTTTTTTGGACTCATGAGGCGAAAAACACGAACTGGAAGAGATTTAAGGAAACCTTGAGGGTGCGCACCGCAGCGAGGGCGTATACGTACGGCGGTCTGACCTCAATGACCCAGATCGACAGGGAGATTCAAGGGATAGTAGATGATGTTGGGCTGGCATTAGCTGAATCCTCCAGGGCGAGGAGGAAACTCCCCCCCGCCCACGCTCCTCTTCCGGCCGGTATTGTTGCGACAATTAAACGTCGCAACGCCGCGAGGAAAAAATATCAGTGAGAGAGAACCGCCGCGCTCCTGGCCTCATACGTCGCTCTCCGCAAACAAGTTCAGCGGGAAATCCGAAAATTTAAAAACGAAAAAATAAGAGACGAACTCGTGGAGTTTGGGGAGGGCGAACGTGTGGGGCCGGAGACTTGGCGTAAAATTAATAAGCTAACGGGGAAGAAGAGCAAAATAAAGGGCTCTAATATTATATACGAAAACAGATTAATCCAGAAGGACGAAGAAAAATGTTCTCTCTTCGCTGATTTCCTCGCGGCCCAGTACCGGCCGTTTGAGGACACCAATGTATCTCTAACAACTGCGGTGGAGGGGGAAGTGCGTTCTTTCCTCCTTGCCCCCCCCCCCATCGGAACCTTGCCCAATTAACCTCCCCGACCTTAGGGACTCAATCAGCCGGTTAAAGGTAAACAAAGCGCCGGGCCCGGATAAGATCACGGGAAGAATGATAAAGAACTTCCCCATTAATCTTATTTTTAAATTATTATCCATTTACAACTCATGCCTCCGTACCTGTTACTTCCCGCGGGCCTGGCGCATTGCCGAAATAGTCATGATCCCTAAGGCGGGGAAGGATCTTAAAGACATTAAAAATTATAGACCAATCAGTCTCTTACCTATATTGGGCAAGGTTCTAGAGGGATTCATCCTACAGCGGATGGAGCGAACCATCGCGGATAATAAAATCATCCCCGACTTTCAAGCGGGATTTCGACGTGGGCTCTCCACCACCCATCAGGTGGTCAGGATCGCCGAGGATATTGCCTCAGGTTTTAATGCTGGACACTCCTCTGTGGCTTGCTTCCTGGACTTCCAGTCGGCCTTTGACAAAGTATGGCATGACGGATTAATTTTTAAATTGATTTCAGCTGGTTTTAACACTTCTTTAATTAAGATTTTAACGTCATTTTTATCGAATCGTAAATTTTATGTTAGGACGAACTTGGCCATATCCGAACTGGGAGTCCAGGAGGCGGGCGTGCCTCAGGGGGCAATTTTATCTCCAACTCTCTTCAATATTTTTACGCGGGACATCCCCCCCAGTAAATGCACGTTTGTTTACCTCTATGCGGATGACTGCACACTGCTTGCGCAGTCCCGCAACGTTAACCTCGCGAACGCCGCCCTTCAATCGCACTTGGATTGGGTTCATCGCTGGGCCTCCCGTTGGAGGCTCAAGGTCAACCCGACCAAGTGCGCGAGGGTGGCGTTCGCGAGAGTAAACAAAGCTCAAGACGGGTCGTCCCTTTCCTGGGGGGGTGTCCCCATTCCGAATGTAAATAAGCAAAAATTCCTCGGCGTTTTCCTCGACCGCCAGCTGACGTGGCGAGCCCACGTCGATTACGTGTTGGAGAAGGCGCGCGCGGCCTTCTTCTCGCTCGCGCGCGTCTTCTTCAACCCTAAAATCAACGCACGAATTAAAATTATCGTATACAACGCGATGGTCCGCTCCATCCTAACCTATGCCAGCCCGGCTTGGCACTATTGTGCCAAGTCACACATTAATAAGATAGTTAGCTTTGACAAAAAATTTCTAAAGCTGTCCCTTGGAGTCTCCCCTTTGATTTCCACGAGGGAGATTTGCGTGGCTCACCGCATCCTATGTATGGAGGATCTCCTGGAAAGAGCATCCAGGAGATTCTCCGACAAACTACCATTCCTTGACAACCCACAGTTCAATTCTATGTGGACTTCACCCACGGCCGCAAGAAAATACAAATCGCCGGGTTCTGTAATTTTAAAATAACATTTACTTATCTATTTATTTATTTATTTATATCCTCATTTTATTCCTATTTTAGCTTCACTTCCCATCATTCATTTCCATCCCTCACTCTTCACAACATTAATTATTTATTATTTATTTATTTATTGTCATTTCATCTACTTCACTTTCATCTCGAACGTGCGGCCCCCGCCGTTTCGATTCCCTATTTTAAATTTCCCTCTTCCCCTACCCTATCCACCCTTCCCCTACCCCTTCTTTTAATTATACATTTTTAACACGGCTCCTACAAAAGTATGTTGCCGTTTTATTATTTTAATTCAATCTATTCGATTTTATCCCCTTAACCATCAGAACCGTGCGCAAAATTTTTTAGTTTAAATTCAAATTTTAAATGCCGTGGATGAAGTCCTCAGGACCGGGAGCCACGCACATTAGTATCCCCGTTGGGGAGTCATGAGGTCAGGTCAGGTCTTCGCCCTGAAGATGGCCACGAGGGATGTGGCCGAAACGTCGGAACTATCCGGAATACTCACCCGGCTGGAGACCCGAGAGATATTCATCCAGCACATACGCCGGGAAAACACCAAATCTTTTTAATGTTGCCTGTGCTTCTCCAGCAGGACGTGATTATCGAATGTCCCAAAATTAAGTGCGCATTTAGACTCAGTGTTATTCTTAAGGCCAACAGTAAACCCTGTATAATTTTGGACTTGTTGCCGTGGACGGCATATTTCAATAAGCCCAAATTCTTGCTCTTAGATGCTGTGAAAGCAATCATAAGATTAGGGCCGAATACGTTGCTTGCAAAGCTAGACTTGAAGGATGCATTCCATCAGGTTCCTATCCAAAAGGGGCATCGGTGTTTTACAGCATCGATGTGAACGGAAGACAGTATGCGTTTGAGGGGCTGCCCATGGGGCATACCCTTGCCCCCGCGATTATGCAATGAGTCAGCGTGTAAATAGCCAGAGAAGTGTACCTCCGTTACGACGTCCTTATGATAGCATACTTAGACGACTGGTTGTTGGCGTCACCGTTTTTGACCGAGGAAATTGTCCACAACATATATGAGTTTCTAATGGAGGATTTAGGAGTTACATTAAATAGACAAAAGTGTCAATTGGAACCTCGGAAGTGCATCGAATACTTGGGTACGAATATAAACACCGAGTCCATGGAAGTTCAGCTCCTACCAGCAACGATTGCCAGGCTTCATCTCATCACGTGCATCATCCTGAGATTGAGATCGGAGGACCTACCCAAGGCCGCCGGTTTCATCTCGTGGGTGGTGTATGCGTTGAATCTACCCAGGTTTCTTATATCCGACGCTTACCGAAGGGACAATGTGTGGTTAACCGTATTTTATGATGATGGACTCTTTCATAGGGTAGGGAGTTTTGATTTACGACTGGAAAAGACTATCAATGTGTACACTGACGCCACTCCATGGCAAGGTGCAATAGTGGTTCCCGAATGGGGACGTGAGTGGATTCACGTGTTTGAGGAAGAACAACCTATTTATGAAGCTGAAGGTTTCATGGCCCTCCTGGCCGGTTACATGTTGTTACAGCTAAATTTAATTGATGTAAACTTTAAGGTAAATGTTCATTGTGATAATCAAAGTGTGGTCTATTCCCTCAATAAGGTCTTAAAGGTCTTAAGGTCTTAAAGGTCTTTATTGGCGAGATTGGAATAAGGGGAAAGGCATATTGTTCAACTCAGAAAATTGTAAACTTATGTACATGACGTTAATAAAGGAATTGCTACGAGGCGTGGCCTGGTCGTTCGTTCCCAGCAGGCTTAATCCTGCTGACCGTCCTTCCTGGACAGTCCCTGTTTAAATGCCTGGTCAGCATTCTTGCCAGCCGGGTATTTAAGCGCCTGGGAGCACTGTCAGTCTGGAGAAGTCAACGGGAGCGGACGGCCAGATCATCATCCCTTAACTGGCTCAATAGTTTATTGGCGCAATGGCGCTCCCTTTCATTCCTGGGAAAAACCAGCACCCAGATAGCGAGGCACTTCCCGAAAGACCGTGTTAGAATCGCCTTCAAGCCTTCCATGAAACTCGGAGGTATCCTTAGAAACGGGAAGGATAGGATTGAGCCCGAAGATAGAAGCGGCATATACCGCTTGAAGTGCGAGGACTGCAGGGGTTCCTACGTAGGCCAATGTGGAAGGGCTTTCCGAAAGAGGAGGATGGAACACCAGGGGGCGATTAGAAACAATCATCCTGAGGTTTCACAAATGGCCAGCCACCTGCTTACTTCGGGACACCATTGTAATTGGGAGATGGAGAACCTCCATTTTGAAAAGAAAGGACATTCCATGAACTCCAAGGAACAGTTGGAAATTCTCAAAACCCTTCCCACCCCCAATTCCCAAATCTTAAACGAATACCTTTCCCCATTTCCTTCTCCAATCCTTTCCTCCGTAGTGAAATCACTCGCCTCCATAATTCTCATACCTTAACCCCTCCTCCTTCCCCTCATTACGCTCTGTACCTTCCCCTCCTGCACGCTGCCTATATATTACAAACAATCTTTGTAACTTTGCCTGATGATGACGCGACGCTTCGAAACCATGGTCGCTTATTAAAAGTTGAGTGGTACGGGTATAAGTGTTGTCATTTATCCTAGTCAATGTCAAGAGATTGGTACTTGGGGATTTTGAGAAAGCTTCATTTTTTGGACAAAAATGTAGCAAGGGCAGGAGATCGGCTATATAATATCCATCCAGTGGTTGATCATCTAAGGGCAGCTTTCAAAAATACTTCAGTGCTGTTCCAAAATCTCTGCATAGATTAGTCTAATGTTGCTTAAGGGGCATCTATTTTTTAAGCAGTATATCGAAACTTCGAAGTGGAATAGATTCGGGGTAAACTTTTTTGTGATTTGCGACTATGAAACGGATCCTCGATTTTATCGTATACACGGGATCTGACAGAGACATCGCAGAACAATATTTCGGAAAATCTGGGGACATTATATCCACCCTAATAAATCTGTATTTGGAGAAGGCACTGTTTGTGGACAACTGGTATACAAGTCCAGCATTGTTCAGTTGGCTTCATGATAGGGCAACAAATGCATGCAGAACAGTGAGAAGAAGTAGAAAGAATATGCTGAAGATGGAGAAGTTGAAGAAAGGAGGAATTAAATTTAAATCGTTGGAAAATCTTCTAGCTCTGAAATGGTGCAGCCAGTGAGAAGTATGGATGTTCTCCACTTACTATACCGCAAAATTTGGTGATAGTAGAAAGAAAGATCACCTAATGGGGTAAGCCATAAGAAAACCTCACTGCATTGTGGATTGCAACCATAGTATGGGGGCTATTGACAAAGCTGACGTGATGCTCAGTTTCATAGAATCCATCGGAAAGTCTGTTAAGACCTTTCATTTTTTAACTCATATTACTTGTACAAATTGATCACAAAAAAAGCATCCTTTAGCAAAATTTCACCTTTAACTGATTTGTGAAATGTTGGAGACAAGTAAATTACGTAACAAAGGGTAACAGACAAGGCTGTGGCAGAAGAAAAGACAATGAATGTCCGAGTCAATTGATAGAAAGACATTTTCCTTCTCCTGTTTCCGAAGACAATAAAACAAAAAAGGCACTAGTATGATGTACTGTTTGCAGTATATGCAGAAAGAGAAAGGAAACATGCTACATGAGCAAGGAATGCGATGTTGGTCTGTGTATAGCTCCTTGTTTTAAAGACTATCACACCAAAAAACTATTAATTATTAGTTGTGTAGTTTATTTAGTGTAGTAAAAGCAAATTATTGGTTCCATAGTGTCTTTAGTGTAGAAAGTGTGTATCATTAGTTATCTAGCATTTATAGTGGAAGGAAATAAGTTTGGAAATTATAAAAAAGGTAAAATGAAAAATGCAATTTTTTTTTTTTTAACATCGCAGATGCCAGCTCAAAGCCCAGATGTATAAGAATGATGAGAAATATATATTCATAAGTGAAATAATTTGAGTAATATCAATATGATTATAGGGAAAAAAGATAAGGGAAAATCTCCAGTGATTTTAGAAAAAATATGTTTGGACTTCATAAAAAACAATATCATCATGGAGTTGAAAAAGTATCCAATTGCTTCGTTCAAAAATTCAGTGGAAAGAGCATTATTATCTACAAATACCCTATTCACCCCAAAGGAAAAATAATTCCTCACTTCAATGAACCCACAGGCTCCTACTCTCTATGGATTACCATAATTACATAAAGAAGACATTACCATTAGGCTGGCTGTGTTGGCAATCTCATCTCCCTCCCAGAAATTAGCTGCAAAATTAAATTTTGTCTAAAGGTACCTCACACAGTTTTTGTCCCAAAGTATAGTATGAAAGATTCTGTGGAATTTGCAAAACTATCTAGCCTAGTGTTCCCATTTAATGCCACACTGATTTCTTTCAATATAAAGAGCTTATTCCCGTCTATAGCAAAGATGCATAACAATCAATATTTTTAAATACTTCACAACTAAAATGAATGTCGGGGAGGCAGTGCAGGAAACAAGTACAGCAATGGAGTTTCACATAGAGCAGTCTACAGGACAAGAAAGGAAAGAAGTAAAGGAAAATTCCCTACACCTTAAAAGGTTAGGACACTAAAGTAAGTACATGCTCAATGCTACAAATGAAGGTGTATGATGATTTTGTTCAGTCACTTGTAAGGTTTGTAGTCCACCATTTTTTTCTGAAACATTCTACCAACTCTAAACAGCCCAGGCAGCATCATGTATTGGGCCAATGTCAGTTTGATGTTGGCAAAGTCGACCTCATCCAACTGAAAGCTGATGTTGGGGCACAATTGGCTTTAGGTAGTATAGCCAACATCACTTACCGACATCAATATGACGCTGGCCCAACATGCCTTTCGAGATTCCAATAAATATCTCTACTTTCATTGCTTAAGTACCTGTGAAAGTATTTTATTCATATTTCCTTGAGAATTCTATAAAATATGTAAGGAGCTCCTGAAAAATGTTCGTATATAATCTGCAACTTTACAAAGAAGTGTATCTTGCAGCTACATCAATACATAAAAGATTTTCTTTGAAGAAATAGGCAATTTGTGTAGATTATCTCTGAAGGACTGGAGAGATGAGAAAGATGATGGGATGTGGAGCAACCTCATCCCAATACTATTGAATGTAATGTTTAAAAACATTTAAAGATGACTTTAGCTAGTATTGACCCTGATTTTCATACCCATTTTGTTGAAATTGATAGTGACCATGGAGGCTGCAATATGCATGCGAAATTAGTCTCTTGGGCATTATGGCATAATATCACTCATGTTGCCCTCAATGATTTGTTTGCCCTTGTAATTTCTAATATTTCCCTTTCAAAGGATTCCAGGACACTGCTGCAAACTAATGCTTTGAGTAAGCAAGTGGTTTGTGAAGAGGTAGAGGGATGCAAGGGAAAAGCTAATTTCTGCCATTATGGGTTAGGGAAACAGTAGCAGAGAACATTGAAAAGAAATGAAATTGCAATGAAAGAGAATCTTGCCTAAAAACTTGCTCTTAATATAGATGGAATGCGCCTGTTTAAAAACTCCTCCTATCAGTTTTGGGTGGTTTTGTCTAGGCTGGTCAAGTACAATTTCAATCCCTTCATGGATTCTATTTATGAAAGAAAATCAAAGCCAGCTGCTACAGCAAAATTCATTCATCAATGAGGTCATGAAAAAATGACCATGATGAAATTTTGCATTGAAATGGATAAAATTAAGTCTAGTTTACTACTGGTGTCAACACTAAGTTCAACTTTAACCCTTATTTCAATGGCAAATAACATAATTCCAATGTTGGGCCAACACTGGTAGCCAGTATTGGGCCAACAAACAGCCAGCATTAAATTCTCAACACTATTCACAGCAATTCATGGCCCAACTTCAGTCCAACATCAAAATGCTACCTGGGAGTACTTGGTTGCAGTGAATAGTGATGATCTGTTACCATATTTCAGCAGACCCACTCTTTATAGGTTACTAAAAGATCATAGGATTTAAATAAAATATGAAAGAAGATGAAGAGACAACCTCATAATGAAGTGAGATGAAATTATCCTGTGGTGTTATTGATATTTGAGGTCAATAAAAAAAATGTAGACAACAAGGTAAAACAATAACATACACTGATGAGTCGTAGGTTAACATAGGCCACACTATAAGCAGAATGTGGAAAGATGCAAATGTAAAAACTGTTGCAGGAGTATTTATATTAGGTAACATTTGCAAAACTTAAGTTGGCAGGATGTTTCACCTAACTGCACTCTTTTGTTGGGAAGTTTGGTTCCAGTCCGAATTTAGACACCTAATGTTGTGTGCTTGAATCACCGTGTATTTATGAATTTTGTATCCAATAAAATCCTTCAGTTCAAACTGTTTCTATGGACTGCTATCAAAGTATCCACTAGCCTTTCATCAAAAACAGCTTGGCAAGCATTTTCTAAGGGTATGAGCATCAGACTAAGGGGACCCTCAAGTCATAGTTCTTCATTTGCAATGGTGCGTCCAGGAAGTAAAAGTTATTTCCAGGATTTATACTTTTTATGACCTTTTGTCCTCAATCACAATCACATTCAGATACAAAGTTTTCACTCTGACATTTGCAAGGAATACTGTTGCCTCTATGCATTCTGCAAATCGTTAGGACATTCCCTATGCAATTTCCTCTTACAATTCCAACTAACCGTCCCTCTCCAGATTGATTGTTGGGCTCTACAACTATTTTATCAAAGATTCCTGACAGAGAAGAGATAACTGGGGGAAGTGTCATCTTCAAGTGCAGAGTTGCTCTTTGAGAATGAACGCAGTATATTGAGGAGGGTGATGATCACAAGGGAAGAAGATTTGGTGCAATGCAGATTGTGATGGATGTCACTTTTTTCAACGGGAGTGTGATGGCTATAGTTGACTCCAATCACAACAGAGTTTGTGCATTATCTATTGTCTGTGCCCTCACTCAATACAATTGCCTTAAGACGGAAACTGATCCATCTCAATCATTAGACTGCTCCCCTTCCCCACTACCAACTTCCTCTAAAGCAAGGGACAACTATCACTCATAAGTCATGTTGGAAGAGGGAAAAGTCTCCTCCAACTAAGAGGAAGAGACCTGCAAGCCATCATCTCACCATCCAGACCAAATTTAGCTATAACAATCTCCTATATCATTAAAATTTAATGAAATAACTTTTTGTTTTGACTGATAGGTACTACTAGAGTCAAAGTCGGGCGGAAATCTATTTTCATAGTTTTATATTCAAGTGTTACATTCGATATTATTACGCTAGAAAATCTAGTTACATTAAAATAACATCACTAAAATAGTCCATCGGCCGCTCCGAATTAATATTAAATATAACAAGTATTTAATTGACTTCCGGTCCGGACCGAGCCAAGTATCTTCGGAAAGCTAATCAGAATCCTTCAGATATAAAAGATATAATGGGAACCTATGTATTCGTTAAGATGCTGCTTAAGAATAAAAAAATTGAGAAATAGATTTTAATTTGGTAGTATATGACTGCAAGCTGAAATGCCACTCGATACTCTATGGGGAATTAATTTTCGAATGGTCTATTATACGCGTCGTGAAGTTTCTAATTCTTACTTATGTCCTTCAATAGATCCTAGGAATGGAATTGGAAACTGAAACGCTCTCTATATAATATTTTATCAATTATATCATTAAAGCATACCGTTATGATAAGAATCTTTAAGCATCCTCAAGTAAATCCTGCCGATAACCGACCGAACCTTATTTGCAACGTGTAGAACATATTACTTATACTTAGAAATAATTACCTAAGGTTGTGAACACATTTTATGTTACTATATGTACAGCTAGTTCCAAAAAAAACTTACCACCTAAGCCGCAACCCGCATAACAGGCAGTGAATTTCCTCCGAGCGAGCCTTAAGAAGTGAGAGAGAGAGAGAGAGAGAGAGGAAAAACATGGCGGAGATGGTCTGCTTGAGTCATAACTCCGCCTGCAGAGTTGAAATGGATTTATTTGCTTTGTTAATATTGCAAAGATTTATTAGTATCCTGAGTTTGGTGGCATTGGCCTAGCAGAATTGTATTATAACAATACGGATGTCATAATGCAAGAATTCTGTTATTATAAAATGATTATAATGAATCAGTATATATTCTAGCGTTGCTTCTCGCACAGAGGGAAACGTCGCACACAAGGTCCCGTTATTCCTAGGAAACCAAGGCAAACCCCCTTCCCCTAATAAAATTTGAGTCTGAGGGCGAAAGGCACGAGCAAGTCGAAGGAAATTTTCGCAAAATCTGCCTCTGAGCCGCTCTGAGCTTATGTTTAGCATTGAGAAAGAAAATTTCCACGCAGTTTGAATCAGTGTCGGACCAAAAATGTATAGACCTCGAATTCGACGCCTTCGCTTGCAAAACTCTGCGGTTATATGGGTGGTATTATATAATACAATACTAGCTAATATTATGCATCGTTCAAGAGAGCAGTTATTAGTCTTTAAAATTATATACCAAAGGAGTCTATATCGATCACCAGTTTTATCACAGCCTGTGTGAATGCAATCTACACAAGTAAAGTAAGGCACACTCATGGCCATATCTAGGCTATTACATTAATATGCTACATTAAAAAACAATAAGTAAATATATAGTATGAAGTCTTGAGGCATTCTCTGCATATTTTAGATACATTTTGTTTCATTTGATAAGCATCGAAATTAAAATTCGATCGGTAAAAAATCAGTAAATTTTATCATCTATGCAGTTGGAATTTTTACTATACCGTCCAAATCAATTGAGAGAAAATGTGCTAGAATCGATTTTCCTCAATGAATAAAGATGACGGATACTAGACTACCATCTTTCACATTAATTTTGAATTAATTAATTAATTATTTTCGGTGTCATTGAAGTGTGAATCGAATAAACTTGATTTCTTCTGTGGATTCCTCTTGAAATGGTTGCAGTCACAAACCATTACGTTCTTAAACATTCTTCTCGCTATATTTATCACCTTTAAAAGTTCTAAAATACACAAAAAGATAGGGCGAATGAGGTTTGGTCATAATGCTCATTGAATGCTACTGTTAGCTATGAATGTAAAATTTTCAATTAATTTTGAATGTATACAAAACTACCTACATTATTTATATTTCAATTGTTTATTATAACGTTTACAATTATTATAATGTAAAAAACGTTAAAAATACACAAAATAATAGGGACTTGGTGAAATAGTTTTTCCCAGGGCCTTTTTACCTGTAATTCCAACCCTGTAATATCACATGGGGAAGCGCATATGAGGCTCATGTTGAAATTTTGCTCCCCTCGGTTGATGGCTGGCCCTGAGTAACTCTCATATTTTTCGACAGAATTTTAATGATTGAGATGAATGGGTGGTGGTTTGGTATGGCTAGTCTATCTACATATTTATCGATTGGTGATATTGAAAATATTCCTTCGTATTTAAAATGTATGGCTATGAGAAACTTTTCATCTCTCCACATTCCATGACAAATTTGAAAAGCAAGATAGAGGAGTGATTGGAAGAAGTGAATAAAGCAATGATTTCACCAGGAATTCAAGAGAGGGACTGTTTTGATAGAGATAGGGAAGTGAGAAGTGACGGCAACAGTAATATATACACTCACATGAATTTAACAAGCAAAAGTGTAAGAGGTATGTTAATTCCAGATTTTTGGATGAATCACAATAGGTAGGCGCATTTTTTGCTTTCCTAGTCGACCAATTGTTTACTTTGAGTAGGAGGAACGACCTCTTTCAAAAGTATAACCCATTCGCTCACCTTCTCAATTTTCTCATCCAACATACATTTTTTCCGTTTATGATTGCCTCCAGAGAAACTACTCATTTATCCAATTTAAGTAATATCTTAGTCAAAAATGATTAACATTCAAATATACAAGATATAACGTCGATGGCTCATCATACTTTCAGAAATTTCCTTCTCATGCATCAGTTTATTCCCAGGATCTCCGAAATTGTATACTATATCGATGTTCAATGTTTTATAGCAACCTTCTCTTAATTCTATAAGGAAGTTCGAGTAGTTCACTAAGCCAGTAACTAAACCATCTTCTTATCAGCAATTTATTTTGGAAAGAGATTTCGAGGTTTTTTAAACCAATAGAAATCGCTAACATTAGTATTACTACCTATGCAAGCCAATGTATTCTTCTAAATAACTTTAGAGATATTATTTATCGGTATTCGGCGTATAAACTTCAAGTTTCTGCGACATTGAATATGCGGAGTGTCTACAATTCCGTACTTACGTTTCAATTCATATTTTAGTGACATTATAATAGAAACTTTAGTCGATCTAGTAAGATCATCTTCAACGCTCTATCTACTTTGTATCATAGATGTTGTAAGAGAAGTTAAACGATTTGGTTCTCGTAAGCGTAAAGAATACATATTAGGTGGTATTTCTCTAATTAATTTTTCAAGTAATTTCAAACTACGAAATTTTGAGCTCAATATAGAGACAAAATAAAGCATAAAAACAATATTTATAAATAAACAATCATTGACGAGGAGCTTGATTTATATAAATGGACGATAGGCACATTACTTATTTTTTCGTTTTTGTCGTTGAATTAGTTATTTAGAATAAGCTAATACAGTTTATGCCATTCACTTTAAAAGCAGAATATAGAGATACTAATTCAGATATGATGCACCCAAACATTTTCAACTTTATGTTATCATTCAGATTTTCCGAAGGTCCTATTTCAACTAGAATGATCTTCCTTGCATTACCATTAAAGAAATTCAAACATCTTCGCAAAATTCGTAGAGAATTATGATGTGCCTAGGATGAAGGATGATGCTACGAAGGTCCTTGGAGTGAATGTTGGAATAATGGATTACATATAGAACCAAGAATATTTTAACAGCTAAGGTATGAATCATGAGAATTAGAGGAATATTCTCATGTAAGTCTGGTTACCATCCGTTGGTTTATATTTTTAGCGTATTCTTCCATGACTCATATTACTCATCATTCATAATTATTGACGGTGATTTTTCTTTTAATCATTATACACAATTCAAACAATTCGGGTTATATAGTTTACTTGAGGCATTCAGAAACCGAAGCAGGGATCATTAATCATTAGTCTCACTTTCACCTAGTGCATAGTTCTGAAAATCATTTCAGTATAACAATAGAAATCGTGTTGTGGGTGTTTTCACACCCCCTGACATACGTCATACGGCGGCTCGCGGGGTATTAATGTAAATGTAAATAAACCAGATGTTAACGTGTAAACCTGCATTATGCAAGTATACAAAAACCTGGTATTTATCTGCAATATGCAAATCAGTCTTAAGGTTCTGATTTGCCATACTAACTGTTGTTTCTTAACCATCTGGATTCCTTGCAAGAAGTCCTGAAAGGTCGTCTACCTCAAAAATAGAGTTGAATATCTTCATTCCCTAAGGGAATACCCGCGGCGAAGATAACAAATCGCGGATCTACAATTTCCCACCTTACTTGTGATCGGTCGCCGCCACCATACCCTAACCTTAGATACCTGCTCAGCAGGGGTGCGGTCGGTAATCCTCATTAGCGCTTTCAAATTCGCTACCCCGGATGCATACGACCATCCACAATATGCCGAAAAGGGGGTTTTCTTTTTCAGAGCGGAGTTCACCTTCACCCATCGGCCGTTTTATGGTTCCTTTGAGAAAATAGATAATACCTTTCGATGGACGAAACAAAAGAAAAAGAAACAACAAAGGAATGAATAGGGGATACTCCTAGGGACAGGGTGGAGGTCCTCCGCTCTCTCTGAAAGACTCGGTAAAACTTCAGACGCGAATTTGTCAGAAACAGCCAAATCTCATCTCAAAATCATAATGCTTCATCTGATACTGTCATCACGAATGCCTGATGGAAGTAAGAACAGAATGGCATGTTGATGCATATATTCTGAATTACCTAATGCTCTGTTAATTGTAGTATCAAGCAAATTTTATACCTCTCTGTATTGCAGAATAATTCAACTGCGAAGAAATCGAGTCAAAATTTGCACCACGGGGCAAGAAAGAGATTTAGCATCAGATAAAAGTTGGAACAGCATAATTTTCCAAGGAACATGAACTTGGTTTAATTAAAGGGATGGTTTTTCTGGGACTGGCAATGAACAATATGTTCGAAAAAGTGTTACGAAATGCTGGCGTTAATTTCGTCGTAAATTAATTTTTTATTCGATACGTGAAAAAAAATTGTAGTCCTCAGTATTTAAATTAAGAGTGCTACTATTCTAATATCTACGTTATTTTCTAAAATACTAAATTAGCAATTTGAATTTTAAGCGATTACCTTAGAAAATGATGATATCACAGCAATTAATATTTTACTTTCTATCATATGATTTGGTGGTATTTAAAATTTTTATAATATTTGATGTAATTATCTGATGTAGTTGATCGTAATTTACTTGGTTTACTTTATTGTAATATGTTTTGGGTCTAATTTTCAGAGCTCTTTACAAGGTTGACTTAAAATGATTCTTTCTCAGTGTATTCGTCCAGATTAAGTTTCTTTTCATCTTTGCTTTCATTAGTAGGTTTCACAGTTTTTTCATGCTCCCCTTCTTGATAGCATTTCTTCTGCAACATAAATTAGTTGAATTACAGTTGATTGTGTTCATATACCTAAGTATTCTTTATCTCCTTGCAGAGTTTTCGTTCATGTTTCTATTTGCGTCATAGTCGTGAAGTTCCTCTAAATAAATTTAAAAGTTCCTCCTGTAGGCGTCAAGAGCATAAAAAACGTAATAATATAATCCTTTTCAATCTTGCAATGACATAATTTTTTATTGGATAATTGAAGCAGCTAAAGTAAGTTTACCCGATGTCTCCAGAAAAAGGTGAATTACGCAGAAGTTTCAGGCCGAAATAAGGAGATCCGATGTTTATTCATTTTTTAATACTATGCTGCTGACATAGTAAAAAGTAACACTAAATTTAAACAAGATTTCGTGCTAGTAAAGACGATACAAATACGTTCAACGCGTTTCACAATGTTTAAAAAAGCGCCGTCTGAATGCTCCTCCTTCCAAGAGCCAATACAATGCATGGAAAACTCTAGACTCGCTCTCATCGAGCTTCAGGTCTGTTATGCGGGTTGCGGCTTAGGTGGTAAGTTTTTTTTGGAACTAGCTGTACATTTAATTTGCCATTCAAATGGACTCCGAACTTAAGACGTTAAACATGAAAATGCGAAGTGCCCCTTACGTCTAACAACAGTTTTCCGCCAATGCTAAGATTAAAATACAAGGCTGGATTGAATGATCAAGTCGAATTTTCATACGAGGCATCGATTAAATCAAAATCTGCCGTGCGAATGAAGCTTCGAGGCTATAAGAAACTGCGTTTAGAATGGTTCGTTACGGCCTGAGTCGCCACGAATGGATCCGAGGACACTTTTCAAAAGAAACGCTTATATTCTTTGAAAATTGGTTAATTTCTATAATGTTAACATTTGATGATTGTATCACGTTTTCTTCGATCTCCATGAGAAAATTAACCAAAACTCTTTTCTGGTATAGAATTCTTGAACTGCCCGTTCATCATGATTGTTAATAAATCATTGATGTTTACATTCCAGTTTCGAAATACTCTTCTCCTTACGAAAACACCAAATAGCTGATGTGACTAAAAAAGAAAAGTGTAATTGATTACCTATTTAATCAAGATGTGGAATAAACCGAATGCCACTACCTTTGAAGCGACTCTCATACTATTAAGTTATAGATTTACCAAACGTAAAGTGCACTTTGAACTTGCAGTTCATTAATTCAGCGTTGGAAAAGTCGAAGTGATTATGAGCTTAAGTGTCCTAACCTACGATTTGACGAAGAATTTATTTCCTAACTGCTACAGATCCGAACATTGAATTCTCTCATTTTTTCCCACGAATGATTCTAAGGATTCAGCTGAATTTCTTGCATATTCTTATGTAACAGAGACTTCGAATATCGCAACGTTCGTCAAGGGGACTGGTTATTCATAGCCTCAGAAAATAATCCTATATCTCGATGGAATTTCCCAATCATTTCGAATTATTTTGCAGAGCAAAGATACCACCGATACATGAGAAGTACGCGTACATTACTTATGAGAACGGTCAACTTTATCAATGATCGAACTGGGGACATTGCGGTAGCCTAAAAGATCATTGGTCCAGGAAGAGGATAAAAAAGTCTTGAATGTTAGAAGTCGTGCAATTAATGTATTCTTGGGGGCAAACTACAAGCACCATACTTTGGGAAATTAGAGTAGTTCAACCACAAGTATATAACGAATAGAGGAAATGAACAAAAGGTTATTATAGCTGTCCTTTTGATCCAGAAATGGATCTAGCTTCTCATACCTTAGCATAGTTCAAAGAGGGACAATTTACAAGAAAAAATATTCAGCAGAAACCACACTGCCGGTCGAAGTAGTACTAATTTCAAGGCTATCAACCTCAAGGTATCAATCTAAAACACTTTCTTTCACATGGATTTTTGCTCTGAAATGCACACGATGATTTCAAATGTTATTTGTCCATGCCAATTGAGTTCAAAGGCGATCAAAATGAACATTAATCCTCTGAGCATGCGTGAAAATCGTTTACTTTCGGGAATCTTCCTGAGGAGAATTTTGCCTCAAATCTAATACTTTAAATGCACGTACATTTTCGTATCAACTTTGCGGCTGAAAATTTTCTGCTCATAGTCAATCGATCGTTAAAGACACACTCTGTTCATGGTTCTTTGTTGTAATGGACGAAAGTACCCTCACATTCTCTGCGAAAAAGAGGTAGGAGTATCATAATGCAATAATGGGAAAATTTGAATCTTTTGAAGGACAACTTTTTGTGGAAACGCATCCCAAGACCGAAGATGATAAAATGAAACTTGCAAGCATAGCTCTCTTTTACGGTCTTCACTACAGCTCCTGCGAAGATTTATTCTAACTTTAGCTTTCCGTAGATATAGAATTCGAAATCGATTAGAATGAAATTCGAAAGTTCGAGCTATAAGTCCTAGTATTATGACGTTTAGAATCAACTGCAGTTTTGCTATTCTATAATGTGAATCGAGTGTGGTGTTAAATACACGGAAAAAAAATCCGAACATTCAATACATAACATTCACGCAAATTGTGAAACGTCGTCTCCCACGAAAGAAAGGAATTTTCTTTATTGTGATAATGGGCCTCGATCGATCCGACTAGTCATAGCGTAACACAACGTGTTAAAGTAGTATAGTTAATTTTAATCGCTTTCAGCATTTTTATAGAGAAAATTGAATGTAAGTTAATCTTCGGTGGAATTTTAGACAAGTTTCATGTTGATGATATTAAATCATGATTCACATGCAACCCGTGGGCTTTATTCTTTGATCAGTTGTGAAGTGAGAGGCTCCTGAGATAATACTCTAATCATTAGATTAACGTTAACCTGTTTCCTAAACATCGGATTACCATAAAAGGATTGAATAGAATCAAAAACTTATGTGACAATCGTTCGAAGCTTTTTGTTATGTAGGAGAAATAAAACCATGTCATTGCGGAATTGAATGCATTTGCTGATGGATGTTATATGTTTTTCCAAACATTATCTTTAATTATTAAATTAAGACATCAACGGAAGAGAAAGTTATGGTTTACATCTCCTTTTATAGAATCAACTCTAAAAATTTAAAGGGGGAATGAAATGTCATTATTGATCCGAAACTTAAAATGTAAACAAGTGAAAGAAATCCATCAGGACATCCTCGAATCCCACTAAGAGATATTTACCGTTGAGTCAATAGAACAATAGAACTGTGCACTTTTTAAAAGCAATAAAAACGACCATACATCAAAACGTAACACTAATGAAATTTCATGTCTTTCGGTATCAACATTGTGTGGTTCCTATGACTTTTCTGATATAATTTCTCAGTTAAAATAGTACTGTGCCATCGATAAACGCGAAGGGTGTGTTTTCTTTATAAAGTAGTATTATTCACCTTATTAAAATACAAGGCTTGATTGAATGATCAAGTCGAATTTTCATACGAGGCATCGATTAAATCAAAATCTGCCGTGCGAATGAAGGTTCGAGGCAATAAGAAAGAGATCTAACTGCGTTTAAATGGGAATGGCTCAACTCGCCCCCGCCAGCTCGCCGCCGCCGACTCGCCGCCGCCAACTCGCCGCGGACCCAACTCGCCGCGGGGCCAACTCGCCGCGGGCATATTTCAAATACGTTTAGAACTATGAAATTACTCGTTCTTCGCAAGGGTTTTAATTATCTTATATCATAGAAAGAAGAAACTAAGAGATCTGCTAAATTTTACGGTAAGACCATAGCACCACTTCATAGAAGCAATTAATCCTTATTAACCCTTGATTGGTTTCGTGGGGTCGATATAACCCCAGGCGATATACTTCCTTTGATAAAACATAAGTTATTTAAGATATTTATATGCCAATGTTTTACTTATATAAATAATTTTGCACTACATTTATGATCTGATAATTTCGTTAATTTTGAGAAACGAAAGGTATGCAATTAATGCGGTGTTAACAAATTACAAAAATTAATTTAAATAATTTTTTAATAAGCATATTATTTATTTTTAGCGGTGATCTACAAAGTAATTCAGCAGTAAATATCAGGTGCAAATGAAAAATAATATTTGGGAGTTAAAATATCACCAGAATTTTGCTATACAATGCTATGACGCATCAATTTTATTGATTTAACCGATAAAATTCATTACATTTTAGTAGTGTTACCATATCTACGAAATAAATGTAAATAATTATATAATTAACAGATCATGGTCTTTAAGTGCCCTTATATTAAGTAATTCATTTGTAAGTACCATGTAAAGAACAAAATCAGATCATGTATACCAACCGATAGTTACATACGAATTAACTTTTCATAAAAAGATTTCACAGAAAGGTATTCTTTCCTAACTTATCTTTACGTAATACAGTAAACGTAATTAACCCTTAATTAGTCTCGTGGGGTGAATGTGACCCCAGGTGGTGTAATTCCCTCGGTAAAACAAAAACTAATCAAGATATTTTAACCAAATTTTGTTTTGAAAAGATTATTACCTTCTTAAGATAATCTGAGGATTTTGTTAATTTTAAGCAATCAAAAGTAAGCAATTTTGGCAGTTTCACCGGATTTCCAAAAATAAATTTGAATAATTTTCAAACAGTATTTCAATACTTTTTAAGCGCCTATACATAACATAACTCATTGGTAAGTACCAGAAAAATAATGAACTATGAATAATAAAATATATCTTGCATATACGAATATTTTGCATTATAGGTTCCGAAGCCCCGGCGATTCGAGGCCCGAAGCGGAATACGCTCTTTGATATAAAAGTCAAAAACTAAAGTTCTGTTCAAGATATCGCATCAAAACAAACTGCAAATGAAAATTACTACATTTATCTCGATTTCTCTTGAGACAAGTTCTTCCTCACGTGAGAAAACAAAAACTTTTAGGCGACGTATAAATTGGACTGCACGACGAATTTTTCTTGAGTTCCGTTCCAACTAAATAATTTTTTACTGAGATGTGGTCACTCTGAAATTAATCTTACGTAATGTTTATGCATTCAGATGATACAGTGAGCAATTGAAGAAAAAATCAGCATTTTATGTTGAATTGTGAGAGAGAAATGGCAGTTTCAAAAATGTTCACGGGTGATCGGCAATTCATTCAATTTTTGCTTTTAACTTTGTTGTTTTTCTATAAAAGCATGAAATTTTCACTGTTGTGTTGAAAAAGTTATTTTTATTCAAATTTCATCGGAATTTAAGTTTGAATCGATAAATGTAAACTACGAATCTTAATTATACCCGTACGAATCCGTAGCTCTACGTAAAAGCGAACCTGCGCGAGGCTACCTTCTTCACTTACGGCAAATTACATTGAGTTATTCCCCTGTAAGTTCTCCATACTGACTGGAATTTGAAACGTACTATGATCAATCTGCCATGGTCGAAACCCCTTAACTGTAAGTTTCATACAGAAATATATCGAACATTCTATTTAATGGTTTTCAGCCACGGAAATCGATTAGTAATATTTAAACATCGTAAAATCACTCCTTATTATTGTCACCAACCTATAAAATATATTATTTTATTAATACATGCTCTACGATGCACTACAGTGGTAGGTCTATCGGCATAATCTTGTCTTTGGGAACTGATACCCCATTTTGTAATTGTATTTTTTTAAATATTAATTTTTGACAACAATTTTTAATAAATATAAAACTATTATTATTTACAACCGTTTTCAATATTTTTATTCAGCTTACTGCACCTTTGGTTGGAAAGAAGAAATGAGATAAGGATACATTTGTATGAGACAATTAAAGCGGAAAATAATCAAATCCCGAATGTAATAAAGAAGTAAGATTTACCATAATCTTACTCGTCAATAATGAAATATAAATGTTTATTTATTATAATGTGAAATATAAGATAAGAATCGATTTCTCGTATTAGAAAAATGTTTTTTCGTAATTGTATTTGTCCTGATTTAAACATTGAGAAAATATTTAAAAAATTATTTTTATTAACTTGAAAACTGTGATTCTGAATGTTTAAAGTGAGCAGAATAGCTATATTTATATAACATAAAAATATTAGGGAGAGATAGAAATATAGACCAAAATATTTGTTTCGGAAATTATTTTTAGTTGGTAATCAGCATGAATTGATTTGTAGGGTTCATCGGTAGGACGGAGGAAGAAACTTTTAGTCTCAATCTCGCCCAAAAAAAGACGATTATTATTATTATTAAACTAATTCTTAACATTTTACTTACTAATGAATTACTTTACATATGGGCACTTGCAAAAAGCAATAATATGTTTATTAAATAATGATTTTTTATTAAATTTGTAAAATTGGTAACTACTAAAATTAAGTGCTTTTTATCAGTGGAATTGAAAAACGATGTTTGTCATATCATTATATAGCAAAATTCTAGTAGTCCATTAACTCTCGGATAGTATTTTTCATTCTGCGCCTGGTACTTACTATGAATTACTCACTCCTGACTATGAATTAGTTCATTAATCATCGCTTAAAATAAATATAATACTTATTAAATAATTATTTAAAAAATTATTTTGTAGAATATGAACAAAGATACCACCGATACATGAGAAGTACGCGTATATTACTTATGAGAACGGTCAATTTTATCAACGATCGAACTGGGGACATTCGGGTAGCCTAAGAGCTCATTGGTCCAGAAAGAGGATTAAAAAGTCTTGAATGTTAGAAGTCGTGCAATTAATGTATTCTTGGGGGCAAACTACAAGCACCATACTTTGGGAAATTAGAGTAGTTCAACCACAAGTATATAACGAATAGAGGAAATGAACAAAAGGTTATTATAGCTGTCCTTTTGATCCAGAAATGGATCTAGCTTCTCATACCTTAGCATAGTTCAAAGAGGGACAATTTACAAGAAAAAATATTCAGCAGAAACCACACTGCCGGTCGAAGTAGTACTAATTTCAAGGCTATCAACCTCAAGGTATCAATCTAAAACACTTTCTTTCACATGGATTTTTGCTCTGAAATGCACACGATGATTTCAAATGTTATTTGTCTATGCCAATTGAGTTCAAAGGCGATCAAAATGAACATTAATCCTCTGAGCATGCGTGAAAATCGTTTACTTTCGGGAATCTTCCTGAGGAGAATTTTGCCTCAAATCGAATACTTTAAATGCACGTACATTTTCGTATCAACTTTGCGGCTGAAAATTTTCTGCTCATAGTCAATCGATCGTTAAAGACACATTCTGTTCATGGTTCTTTGTTGGAATGGACGAAGCTACCCTCACATTCTCTGCGAAAAAGAGGTAGGAGTATCATAATGCAATAATGGGAAAATTTGAATCTTTTGAAGGGCAACTTTTTGTGTAAACGCATCCCAAGACCGAAGATGATAAAATGAAACATGCAAGCATAGCTCTCTTTTACGGTCTTCACTACAGCTCGTGCGAAGATTTATTCTAACTTTAGCTTTCCGTAGATATAGAATTCGAAACCGATTAGAATGAAATTCGAAAGTTCGAGCTATAAGTCCTAGTATTATGACGTTTAGAATCAACTGCAGTTTTGCTATTCTATAATGTGAATCGAGTGTGGTGTTAAATACACGGAAAAAAATCCGAACATTCAATACATAACATTCACGCAAATTGTGAAACGTCGTCTCCCACGATAGAAAGGAATTTTCTTTATTGTGATAATGGGCCTCGATCGATCCGACTAGTCATAGCGTAACACAACGTGTTAAAGTAGTATAGTTAATTTTAATCGCTTTCAGCTTTTTTATAGAGAAAATTGAATGTAAGTTAATCTTCGGTGGAATTTTAAACAAGTTTCATGTTGATGATATTAAATTATGATCCATATGCAACCCGTGGGCTTTATTCTTTGGTCAGTTGTGAAGTGAGAGGCTCCTGAGATAATACTCGAATCATTAGATTAACATTAACCGGTATCCTAAACATCGGATTACCATAAAAGGGCTGAATGCAATCAAAAACTTATGTGACAATCGTTCGAAGCTTTTTGTTATGTTTGAGAAAAAACAAACCATGTCATTGTGGAATTGAATGCATTTGCTGATGGATGTTAAATGTTTTTCCAAATATTATGTTTAATTATTAAATTAAGTACATCAACGGAAGAGAAAGTTATGGTTTTCATCTCCTTTTATAGAGTCAACTTTAAAAATTCAAAGGATGAATGAAATGTCATTATTGATCCGAAACTTAAAATGTAAATAAGTGAAAGAAATCCATCAGGGCATCCACGAATCCCCTTAAGAGATATTTACCGTTGAGTCAACAGAACAATAGAACTGTGCACTTTTTAAAAGCAATAAAAACGACCATACATCAAAACGTAACACTAATGAAATTTCATGTCTTTTGATATCAACACTGTGTAGTTCCTATGACTTTTCTAATATTACTCCTCAGTTGAAATAGTACTGTGCCATCGATAAACGCTAAGGGTGTGTTTTCTTTATAAAGTAGGATTATTCACCGGGTACGATCGGGGTGACATGAAGGTAAAAAAATGTAAACTTCTATCTGCACAAGGAGTACATTTTTCGACATCTAAATTAGGGCATTCGTGCAGATCTTGGTCTTGGAATAAAAGCGATCGTGCACTCATTCTCGCACATCCTGCTTATTCATATTTATCATGCATTTATTTGTGTCCGCTCACTGGAGACCTGAGCATTGCATGGACGTCGATCTTCATGATATCGAAATAATTGATTTAAACAAAAGCATTGTATTGATACGGCGACATAATTCAAATTATGATTTTTGAAATTGTTCATTATGTAATCAGAAATCATTTAAAATTTAATGAAATAAGTTTTTGTTTTGACAGATAGGTACTACTAGAGTCAAAGTCGGGCGGAAATCTATTTTCATAGTTTTATATTCAAGTGTTACATTCGATATTATTACGCTAGAAAATCTAGTTACATTTAAATAACATCACTAAAATAATCCATCGGCCGCTCCGAATTAATATTAAATATAACAAGTATTTAATTGACTTCCTGTCCGGACCGAGCCAAGTATCTTCGGAAAGCTAATCAGAATCCTTCAGATATAAAAGATATAATGGGAACCTATGTATTCGTTAAGATGCTGCTTAAGAATAAAAAAATTGAGAAATAGATTTTAATTCGGTAGTATATGGCAGCAAGCTGAAATGCCACTCGATACTCTATGGGGAATTAATTTTCGAATGGTCTATTATACGCGTCGTGATTCTTACTTATGTCCTTCAATAGATCCTAGGAATGGAATTGGAAACTGAAACGCTCTCTATATAATATTTTATCAATTATATCATTAAAGCATACCGTTATGATAAGAATCTTTAAGCATCCTCAAGTAAATCCTGCCGATAACCGACCGAACTTTATTTGCAACGTGTAGAACATATTACTTATACTTAGAAATAATTAGCTAACGTTGTGAACACATTTTAAGTTACTATATGTACATTTAATTTGCCATTCAAATGGACTCCGAACTTAAGAGGTAAAACATGACAATGCGAAGTGCCCCTTACGTCTAACAACAGTTTTCCGCCAATGCTAAGATTAAAATACAAGGCTTGATTGAATGATCAAGTCGAATTTTCATACGAGGCATCGATTAAATCAAAATCTGCCGTGCGAATGAAGCTTCGAGGCTATAAGAAACTGCGTTTAGAATGGTTCGTTACGGCCTGAGTCGCCACGAATCGATCCGAGGACACTTTTCAAACGAAACGCTTATATTCTTTGAAATTGGGTTAATTTCTATGATGTTAACATTTGATGATTGTATCACGTGTTCTTCGATCTTCATGAGAAAATTAACCGAAACTCTTTTCCGGTATAGAATTCTTGAACTGCCCGTTCATCATGATTGTTAATAAATCATTGATGTTTAAATTCCAGTTTCGAAATACTCTTCCCCTTACGAAAACACCGAATAGCTGATGTAACTAAAAAAGAAAAGTGTAATTGATTACCTATTTAATCAAGATGTGGAATATACCGAATGCCACTACCTTTGAAGCGACTCTCATACTATTAAGTTATAGATTTACCAAACGTAAAGTGCACTTTGAACTTGCAGTTCATTAAATCAGCGTTGGAAAAGTCGAAGTGATTATGAGCTTTAGTGTCCTAACCTACGATTTGACGAAGAATTTATTTCCTAACTGCTACAGATCCGAACATTGAATTCTCTCATTTTTTCCCACGAATGATTCTAAGGATTCAGCTGAATTTCTTGCATATTCTTATGTAACAGAGACTTCGACTATCGCAACGTTCGTCAAGGGGACTGGTCGTTCATAGCCTCAGAAAATAATCCTATATCTCGATGGAATTTCCCAATCATTTCGAATTATTTTGCAGAACAAAGATACCACCGATACATGAGAAGTACGCGTATATTACTTAGCAGAACGGTCAACTTTATCAACGATCGAACTGGGGACATTGCGGTAGCCTAAAAGATCATTGGTCCAGGAAGAGGATTAAAAAGTCTTGAATGTTAGAAGTCGTGCAATTAATGAATTCTTGGGGGCAAACTACAAGCACCATACTTTGGGAAATTAGAGTAGTTCAACCACAAGTATATTCCGAATAGAGGAAATGAACAAAAGGTTATTATAGCTGTCCTTTTGATCCAGAAATGGATCTAGCTTCTCATACCTTAGCATAGTTCAAAGAGGGACAATTTACAAGAAAAAATATTCAGCAGAAACCACACTGCCGGTCGAAGTAGTACTAATTTCAAGGCTATCAACCTCAAAGATATCAATCTAAAACACTTTCTTTCACATGGATTTTTGGTCTGAAATGCACACGATGATTTCTAATGTTATTAGGCTATGCCAATGGAGTTCAAAGGCGATCAAAATGAACATTAATCCTCTGAGCATGCGTGAAAATCGTTTACTTTCGGGAATATTCCTGAGGAGAATTTTGCCTCAAATCGAATACTTTAAATGCACGTACATTTTCGTATCAACTTTGCGGCTGAAAATTTTCTGCTCATAGTCAATCGATCGTTAAAGACACATTCTGTTCATGGTTCTTTGTTGGAATGGACGAAAGTACCCTCACATTCCCTGCGAAAAAGAGGTAGGAGTATCATAATGCAATAAAGGGAAAGTTTGAATCTTTTGAAGGACAACTTTTTGTGGAAACGCATCCCAAGACCGAAGATGATAAAATGAAACTTGCAAGCATAGCTCTCTTTTACGGTCTTCACTACATCTCGCGCGAAGATTTGTTCTAACTTTAGCTTTCCGTAGATATAGAATTCGAAATCGATTAGAATGAAATTCGAAAGTTCGAGCTATAAGTCCTAGTATTATGACGTTTAGAATCAACTGCAGTTTTGCTATTCTATAATGTGAATCGAGTGTGGTGTTAAATACACGGAAAAAAATCCGAACATTCAATACATAACATTCACGCAAATTGTGAAACGTCGTCTCCCACGAAAGAAAGGAATTTTCTTTATTGTGATAATGGGCCTCGATCGATCCGACTAGTCATAGCGTAACACAACGTGTTAAAGTAGTATAGTTAATTTTAATCGCTTTCAGCATTTTTATAGAGAAAATTGAATGTAAGTTAATCTTCGGTGGAATTTTAGACAAGTTTCATGTTGATGATATTAAATTATGATTCATATGCAACCCGTGGGCTTCATCTTTGGTCAGTTGTGAAGTGAGAGGCTCCTGAGATAATACTCGAATCATTAGATTAACATTAACCGGTATCCTAAACATCGGATTACCATAAAAGTGCTGAATGCAATCAAAAACTTATGTGACAATCGTTCGAAGCTTTTTGTTATGTTTGAGAAAAAACAAACCATATCATTGTGGAATTGAATGCATTTGCTGATGGATGTTAAATGTTTTTCCAAATATTATGTTTATTTATTAAATTAAGTACATCAACGGAAGAGAAAGTCATGGTTTTCATCTCCTTTTATAGAGTCAACTTTAAAAATTCAAAGGAGGAATGAAATGTCATTATTGATCCGAAACTTAAAATGTAAATAAGTGAAAGAAATCCATCAGGGCATCCACGAATCCCCTTAAGAGATATTTACCGTTGAGTCAACAGAACAATAGAACTGTGCACTTTTTAAAAGCAATAAAAACGACCATACTTCAAAACGTAACACTAATGAAATTTCATGTCTTTTGATATCAACATTGTGTGGTTCCTATGACTTTTCTAACATTATTCCTCAGTTGAAATAGTACTGTGCCATCGATAAACGCGAAGGGTGTGTTTTCTTTATAAAGTAGGATTATTCACCGGGTACGATCGGGGTAACATGAAGGTAAAAAAAATGTAAACTTCTATCTGCACAAGGAGTACATTTTTAGACATCTAAATTAGGGCATTCGTGCAGATCTTGGTCTTGGAATAAAAGCGATCGTGCACTCATTCTCGCACATCCTGCTTATTCATATTTATCATGCATTTATTTGTGTCCACTCACTGGAGACCTGAGCATTGCATGGACGTCGATCTTCATGATATCGAAATAATTGATTTAAACAAAAGCATTGTATTGATACGGCGACATAATTCAAATTATGATTTTTGAAATTGTTCATTATGTAATCAGAAATCATTTAAAATTTAATGAAATAAGTTTTTGTTTTGACAGATAGGTACTACTAGAGTCAAAGTCGGGCGGAAATCTATTTTCATAGTTTTATTTTCAAGTGTTACATTCGATATTATTACGCTAGAAAATCTAGTTACATTAAAATAACATCACTAAAATAGTCCATCGGCCGCTCCGAATTAATATTAAATATAACAAGTATTTAATTGACTTCCGGTCCGGACCGAGCCAAGTATCTTCTGAAAGCTAATCAGAATCCTTCAGATATAAAAGATATAATGGGAACCTATGTATTCGTTAAGATGCTGCTTAAGAATAAAAAAATTGAGAAATAGATTTTAATTCGGTAGTATATGGCAGCAAGCTGAAATGCCACTCGATACTCTATGGGGAATTAATTTTCGAATGGTCTATTATACGCGTCGTGAAGTTTCTAATTCTTACTTATGTCCTTCAATAGATCCTAGGAATGGAATTGGAAACTGAAACGCTCTCTATATAATATTTTATCAATTATATCATTAAAGCATACCGTTATGATAAGAATTTTTAAGCATCCTCAAGTATATCCTGCCGATATCCGACCGAACTTCATTTGCAACATGCTGACCATATTACTTATACTTAGAAATAATTAGCTAACGTTGTGAACACATTTTAAGCTACTATATGTACATTTAATTTGCCATTCAAATGGACTCCGAACTTAAGAGGTTAAACATGACAATGCGAAGTGCCCCTTACGTCTAACAACAGTTTTCCGCCAACGCTAAGATTAAAATACAAGGCTTGATTGAATGATCAAGTCGAATTTTCATACGAGGCATCGATTAAATCAAAATCTGCCGTGCGAATGAAGCTTCGAGGCTATAAGAAACTGCGTTTAGAATGGTTCGTTACGGCCTGAGTCGCCACGAATCGATCCGAGGACACTTTTCAAACGAAACGCTTATATTCTTTGAAATTGGGTTAATTTCTATGATGTTAACATTTGATGATTGTATCACGTGTTCTTCGATCTTCATGAGAAAATTAACCGAAACTCTTTTCCGGTATAGAATTCTTGAACTGCCCGTTCATCATGATTGTTAATAAATCATTGATGTTTACATTCCAGTTTCGAAATACTCTTCCCCTTACGAAAACACCGAATAGCTGATGTAACTAAAAAAGAAAAGTGTAATTGATTACCTATTTAATCAAGATGTGGAATATACCGAATGCCACTACCTTTGAAGCGACTCTCATACTATTAAGTTATAGATTTACCAAACGTAAAGTGCACTTTGAACTTGCAGTTCATTAAATCAGCGTTGGAAAAGTCGAAGTGATTATGAGCTTAAGTGTCCTAACCTACGATTTGACGAAGAATTTATTTCCTAACTGCTACAGATCCGAACATTGAATTCTCTCATTTTTTCCCACGAATGATTCTAAGGATTCAGCTGAATTTCTTGCATATTCTTATGTAACAGAGACTTCGACTATCGCAACGTTCGTCAAGGGGACTGGTTGTTCATAGCCTCAGAAAATAATCCTATATCTCGATGGAATTTCCCAATCATTTCGAATTATTTTGCAGAACAAAGATACCACCGATACATGAGAAGTACGCGTATATTACTTAGCAGAACGGTCAAATTTATCAAGGATCGAACTGAGGACATTGCGGTAGCCTAAAAGATCATTGGTCCAGGAAGAGGATTAAAAAGTCTTCAATGTTAGAAGTCGTGCAATTAATGTATTCTTGGGGGCAAACTACAAGCACCATACTTTGGGAAATTAGAGTAGTTCAACCACAAGTATATTACGAATAGAGGAAATGAACAAAAGGTTATTATAGCTGTCCTTTTGATCCAGAAATGGATCTAGCTTCTCATACCTTAGCATAGTTCAAAGAGGGAATATTTACAAGAAAAAATATTCAGCAGAAACTACACTGCCGGTCGAAGTAGTACTAATTTCAAGGCTATCAACCTCAAAGATATCAATCTAAAACACTTTCTTTCACATGGATTTTTGGTCTGAAATGCACACGATGATTTCTAATGTTATTTGGCTATGCCAATGGAGTTCAAAGGCGATCAAAATGAACATTAATCCTCTGAGCATGCGTGAAAATCGTTTACTTTCTGGAATCTTCCTGAGGAGAATTTGGCCTCAAATCGAATACTTTAAATGCACGTACATTTTCGTATCAACTTTGCGGCTGAAAATTTTCTGCTCATAGTCAATCGATCGTTAAAGACACATTCTGTTCATGGTTCTTTGTTGGAATGGACGAAAGTAGCCTCACATTCTCTGCGAAAAAGAGGTAGGAGTATCATAATGCAATAATGGGAAAATTTGAATCTTTTGAAGGACAACTTTTTGTGGAAACGCATCCCAAGACCGAAGATGATAAAATGAAACTTGCAAGCATAGCTCTCTTTTACGGTCTTCACTACAGCTCCTGCGAAGATTTATTCTAACTTTAGCTTTCCGTAGATATAGAATTCGAAATCGATTAGAATGAAATTCGAAAGTTCGAGCTATAAGTCCTAGTATTATGACGTTTAGAATCAACTGCAGTTTTGCTATTCTATAATGTGAATCGAGTGTGGTGTTAAATACACGGAAAAAAATCCGAACATTCAATACATAACATTCACGCAAATTGTGAAACGTCGTCTCCCACGAAAGAAAGGAATTTTCTTTATTGTGATAATGGGCCTCGATCGATCCGACTAGTCATAGCGTAACACAACGTGTTAAAGTAGTATAGTTAATTTTAATCGCTTTCAGCATTTTTATAGAGAAAATTGAATGTAAGTTAATCTTCGGTGGAATTTTAGACAAGTTTCATGTTGATGATATTAAATTATGATTCATATGCAACCCGTGGGCTTCATTCTTTGGTCAGTTGTGAAGTGAGAGGCTCCTGAGATAATACTCGAATCATTAGATTAACATTAACCGGTATCCTAAACATCGGATTACCATAAAAGGGCTGAATGCAATCAAAAACTTATGTGACAATCGTTCGAAGCTTTTTGTTATGTTTGAGAAAAAACAAACCATTTCATTGTGGAATTGAATGCATTTGCTGATGGATGTTAAATGTTTTTCCAAATATTATGTTTATTTATTAAATTAAGTACATCAACGGAAGAGAAAGTCATGGTTTTCATCTCCTTTTATAGAGTCAACTTTAAAAATTCAAAGGAGGAATGAAAAGTCATTATTGATCCGAAACTTAAAATGTAAATAAGTGAAAGAAATCCATCAGGGCATCCACGAATCCCCTTAAGAGATATTTACCGTTGAGTCAATAGAACAATAGAACTGTGCACTTTTTAAAAGCAATAAAAACGACCATACATCAAAACGTAACACTAATGAAATTTCATGTCTTTTGATATCAACATTGTGTGAATCCTATGACTTTTCTAACATTATTCCTCAGTTGAAATAGTACTGTGCCATCGATAAACGCGAAGGGTGTGTTTTCTTTATAAAGTAGGATTATTCACCGGGTACGATCGGGGTAACATGAAGGTAAAAAAAATGTAAACTTCTTTCTGCACAAGGAGTACATTTTTAGACATCTAAATTAGGGCATTCGTGCAGATCTTGGTCTTGGAATAAAAGCGATCGTGCACTCATTCTCGCACATCCTGCTTATTCATATTTATCATGCATTTATTTGTGTCCACTCACTGGAGACCTGAGCATTCCATGTACGTCGATCTTCATGATATCGAAATAATTGATTTAAACAAAAGCATTGTATTGATACGGCGACATAATTCAAATTATGATTTTTGAAATTGTTCATTATGTAATCAGAAATCATTTAAAATTTAATGAAATAAGTTTTTGTTTTGACAGATAGGTACTACTAGAGTCAAAGTCGGGCGGTAATCTATTTTCATAGTTTTATATTCAAGTGTTAAATTCGATATTATTACGCTAGAAAATCTAGTTACATTAAAATAACATCACTAAAATAGCCCATCGGCCGCTCCGAATTAATATTAAATATAACAAGTATTTAATTGACTTCCGGTCCGGACCGAGCCAAGTATCTTCGGAAAGCTAATCAGAATCCTTCAGATATAAAAGATATAATGGGAACCTATGTATTCGTTAAGATGCTGCTTAAGAATAAAAAAATTGAGAAATAGATTTTAATTCGGTAGTATATGGCAGCAAGCTGAAATGCCACTCGATACTCTATGGGGAATTAATTTTCGAATGGTCAATTATACGCGTCGTGAAGTTTCTAATTCTTACTTATGTCCTTCAATAGATCCTAGGAATGGAATTGGAAACTGAAACGCTCTCTATATAATATTTTATCTATTATATCATTAAAGCATACCGTTATGATAAGAATCTTTAAGCATCCTCAAGTAAATCCTGCCGATAACCGACCGAACTTTATTTGCAACGTGTAGAACATATTACTTATACTTAGAAATAATTAGCTAACGTTGTGAACGCATTTTAAGTTACTATATGTACATTTAATTTGCCATTCAAATGGACTCCGAACTTAAGAGGTTAAACATGACAATGCGAAGTGCCACTTACGTCCAACAACAGTTTTCCGCCAATGCTAAGATTAAAATACAAGGCTTGATTGAATGATCAAGTCGAATTTTCATACGAGGCATCGATTAAATCAAAATCTGCCGGGCGAATGAAGCTTCGAGGCTATAAGAAACTGCGTTTAGAATGGTTCGTTACGGCCTGAGACGCCGCGAATCGATCCGAGAACACTTTTCAAACGAAACGCTTATATTCTCTAAATTGGGTTAATTTCTTTAATGTTAACATTTGATGATTGTATCACGTTTTCTTCGATCTCCATGAGAAAATTAACCAAAACTCTTTTCCGGTATAGAATTCTTGAACTGCCCGTTCATCATGATTGTTAATAAATCATTGGTTTACATTCTAGTTTCGAAATGCTCTTCCCATTACGAAAACACCAAATAGCTGATGTGACTAAAAAAGAAAAGTGTAATTGATTACGTATTTAATCAAGATGTGGAATAAACCGAATGCCACTACCTTTGAAGCAACTCTCATACTATTAAGTTATAGATTTACCAAACGTAAAGTGCACTTTGAACTTGCAGTTCATTAAATCAGCGTTGGAAAAGTCGAAGTGATTATGAGCTTTAGTGTCCTAACCTACGATTTGACGAAGAATTTATTTCCTAACTGCTACAGATCCGAACATTGAATTCTCTCATTTTTTCCCACGAATGATTCTAAGGATTCAGCTGAATTTCTTGCATATTCTTATGTAACAGAGACTTCGACTATCGCAACGTTCGTCAAGGGGACTGGTTGTTCATAGCCTCAGAAAATAATCCTATATCTCGATGGAATTTCCCAATCATTTCGAATTATTTTGCAGAACAAAGATACCACCGATACATGAGAAGTACGCGTATATTACTTAGCAGAACGGTCAAATTTATCAAGGATCGAACTGAGGACATTGCGGTAGCCTAAAAGATCATTGGTCCAGGAAGAGGATTAAAAAGTCTTGAATGTTAGAAGTCGTGCAATTAATGTATTCTTGGGGGCAAACTACAAGCACCATACTTTGGGAAATTAGAGTAGTTCAACCACAAGTATATTACGAATAGAGGAAATGAACAAAAGGTTATTATAGCTGTCCTTTTGATCCAGAAATGGATCTAGCTTCTCATACCTTAGCATAGTTCAAAGAGGGAATATTTACAAGAAAAAATATTCAGCAGAAACTACACTGCCGGTCGAAGTAGTACTAATTTCAAGGCTATCAACCTCAAAGATATCAATCTAAAACACTTTCTTTCACATGGATTTTTGGTCTGAAATGCACACGATGATTTCTAATGTTATTTGGCTATGCCAATGGAGTTCAAAGGCGATCAAAATGAACATTAATCCTCTGAGCATGCGTGAAAATCGTTTACTTTCTGGAATCTTCCTGAGGAGAATTTTGCCTCAAATCGAATACTTTAAATGCACGTATATTTTCGTATCAACTTTGCGGCTGAAAATTTTCTGCTCATAGTCAATCGATCGTTAAAGACACATTCTGTTCATGGTTCTTTGTTGGAATGGACGAAAGTACCCTCACATTCTCTGCGAAAAAGAGGTAGGAGTATCATAATGCAATAATGGGAAAATTTGAATCTTTTGAAGGACAACTTTTTGTGGAAACGCATCCCAAGACCGAAGATGATAAAATGAAACTTGCAAGCATAGCTCTCTTTTACGGTCTTCACTACAGCTCCTGCGAAGATTTATTCTAACTTTAGCTTTCCGTAGATATAGAATTCGAAATCGATTAGAATGAAATTCGAAAGTTCGAGCTATAAGTCCTAGTATTATGACGTTTAGAATCAACTGCAGTTTTGCTATTCTATAATGTGAATCGAGTGTGGTGTTAAATACACGGAAAAAAAATCCGAACATTCAATACATAACATTCACGCAAATTGTGAAACGTCGTCTCCCACGAAAGAAAGGAATTTTCTTTATTGTGATAATGGGCCTCGATCGATCCGACTAGTCATAGCGTAACACAACGTGTTAAAGTAGTATAGTTAATTTTAATCGCTTTCAGCATTTTTATAGAGAAAATTGAATGTAAGTTAATCTTCGGTGGAATTTTAGACAAGTTTCATGTTGATGATATTAAATTATGATTCATATGCAACCCGTGGGCTTCATTCTTTGGTCAGTTGTGAAGTGAGAGGCTCCTGAGATAATACTCGAATCATTAGATTAACATTAACCGGTATCCTAAACATCGGATTACCATAAAAGGGCTGAATGCAATCAAAAACTTATGTGACAATCGTTCGAAGCTTTTTGTTATGTTTGAGAAAAAACAAACCATTTCATTGTGGAATTGAATGCATTTGCTGATGGATGTTAAATGTTTTTCCAAATATTATGTTTATTTATTAAATTAAGTACATCAACGGAAGAGAAAGTCATGGTTTTCATCTCCTTTTATAGAGTCAACTTTAAAAATTCAAAGGAGGAATGAAAAGTCATTATTGATCCGAAACTTAAAATGTAAATAAGTGAAAGAAATCCATCAGGGCATCCACGAATCCCTTTAAGAGATATTTACCGTTGAGTCAATAGAACAATAGAACTGTGCACTTTTTAAAAGCAATAAAAACGACCATACATCAAAACGTAACACTAATGAAATTTCATGTCTTTTGATATCAACATTGTGTGAATCCTATGACTTTTCTAACATTATTCCTCAGTTGAAAAAGTACTGTGCCATTGATAAACGCGAAGGGTGTGTTTTCTTTATAAAGTAGGATTATTCACCGGGTACGATCGGGGTAACATGAAGGTAAAAAAAATGTAAACTTCTATCTGCACAAGGAGTACATTTTTAGACATCTAAATTAGGGCATTCGTGCAGATCTTGGTCTTGGAATAAAAGCGATCGTGCACTCATTCTCGCACATCCTGCTTATTCATATTTATCATGAATTTATTTGTGTCCACTCACTGGAGACCTGAGCATTGCATGGACGTCGATCTTCATGATATCGAAATAATTGATTTAAACAAAAGCATTGTATTGATACGGCGACATAATTCAAATTATGATTTTTGAAATTGTTCATTATGTAATCAGAAATCATTTAAAATTTAATGAAATAAGTTTTTGTTTTGACAGATAGGTACTACTAGAGTCAAAGTCGGGCGGGAATCTATTTTCATAGTTTTATATTCAAGTGTTACATTCGATATTATTACGCTAGAAAATCTAGTTACATTAAAATAACATCACTAAAATAGCCCATCGGCCGCTCCGAATTAATATTAAATATAACAAGTATTTAATTGACTTCCGGTCCGGACCGAGCCAAGTATCTTCGGAAAGCTAATCAGAATCCTTCAGATATAAAAGATATAATGGGAACCTATGTATTCGTTAAGATGCTGCTTAAGAATAAAAAAATTGAGAAATAGATTTTAATTCGGTAGTATATGGCAGTAAGCTGAAATGCCACTCGATACTCTATGGGGAATTAATTTTCGAATGGTCTATTATACGCGTCGTGAAGTTTCTAATTCTTACTTATGTCCTTCAATAGATCCTAGGAATGGAATTGGAAACTGAAACGCTATCTATATAATGTTTTATCAATTATATCATTAAAGCATACCGTTATGATAAGAATCGTTAAGCATCCTCAAGTAAATCCTGCCGATAACCGACCGAACTTTATTTGCAACGTGTAGAACATATTACTTATACTTAGAAATAATTAGCTAACGTTGTGAACGCATTTTAAGTTACTATATGTACATTTAATTTGCCATTCAAATGGACTCCGAACTTAAGAGGTTAAACATGACAATGCGAAGTGCCCCTTACGTCTAACAACAGTTTTCCGCCAATGCTAAGATTAAAATACAAAGCTTGATTGAATGATCAAGTCGAATTTTCATACGAGGCATCGATTAAATCAAAATCTGCCGGGCGAATGAAGCTTCGAGGCTATAAGAAACTGCGTTTAGAATGGTTCGTTACGGCCTGAGTCGCCACGAATCGATCCGAGGACACTTTTCAAACGAAACGCTTATATTCTTTGAAATTGGGTTAATTTCTATGATGTTAACATTTGATGATTGTATCACGTGTTCTTCGATCTTCATGAGAAAATTAACCAAAACTCTTTTCCGGTATAGAATTCTTGAACTGCCCGTTCATCATGATTGTTAATAAATCATTGATGTTTAAATTCCAGTATCGAAATACTCTTCCCCTTACGAAAACACCGAATAGCTGATGTAACTAAAAAAGAAAAGTGTAATTGATTACCTATTTAATCAAGATGTGGAATATACCGAATGCCACTACCTTTGAAGCGACTCTCATACTATTAAGTTATAGATTTACCAAACGTAAAGTGCACTTTGAACTTGCAGTTCATTAAATCAGCGTTGGAAAAGTCGAAGTGATTATGAGCTTAAGTGTCCTAACCTACGATTTGACGAAGAATTTATTACCTAACTGCTACAGATCCGAACATTGAATTCTCTCATTTTTTCCCACGAATGATTCTAAGGATTCAGCTGAATTTCTTGCATATTCTTATGTAACAGAGACTTCGACTATCGCAACGTTCGTCAAGGGGACTGGTTGTTCATAGCCTCAGAAAATAATCCTATATCTCGATGGAATTTCCCAATCATTTCGAATTATTTTGCAGAACAAAGATACCACCGATACATGAGAAGTACGCGTATATTACTAAGCAGAACGGTCAAATTTATCAAGGATCGAACTGAGGACATTGCGGTAGCCTAAAAGATCATTGGTCCAGGAAGAGGATTAAAAAGTCTTGAATGTTAGAAGTCGTGCAATTAATGTATTCTTGGGGGCAAACTACAAGCACCATACTTTGGGAAATTAGAGTAGTTCAACCACAAGTATATTACGAATAGAGGAAATGAACAAAAGGTTATTATAGCTGTCCTTTTGATCCAGAAATGGATCTAGCTTCTCATACCTTAGCATAGTTCAAAGAGGGACAATTTACAAGAAAAAATATTCAGCAGAAACCACACTGCCGGTCGAAGTAGTACTAATTTCAAGGCTATCAACCTCAAAGATATCAATCTAAAACACTTTCTTTCACATGGATTTTTGGTCTGAAATGCACACGATGATTTCTAATGTTATTTGGCTATGCCAATGGAGTTCAAAGGCGATCAAAATGAACATTAATCCTCTGAGCATGCGTGAAAATCGTTTACTTTCTGGAATCTTCCTGAGGAGAATTTTGCCTCAAATCTAATACTTTAAATGCACGTACATTTTCGTATCAACTTTGCGGCTGAAAATTTTCTGCTCATAGTCAATCGATCGTTAAAGACACATTCTGTTCATGGTTCTTTGTTGGAATGGACGAAAGTACCCTCACATTCTCTGCGAAAAAGAGGTAGGAGTATCATAATGCAATAATGGGAAAATTTGAATCTTTTGAAGGACAACTTTTTGTGGAAACGCATCCCAAGACCGAAGATGATAAAATGAAACTTGCAAGCATAGCTCTCTTTTACGGTCTTCACTACAGCTCCTGCGAAGATTTATTCTAACTTTAGCTTTCCGCAGATATAGAATTCGAAATCGATTAGAATGAAATTCGAAAGTTCGAGCTATAAGTCCTAGTATTATGACGTTTAGAATCAACTGCAGTTTTGCTATTCTATAATGTGAATCGAGTGTGGTGTTAAATACACGGAAAAAAAATCCGAACATTCAATACATAACATTCACGCAAATTGTGAAACGTCGTCTCCCACGAAAGAAAGGAATTTTCTTTATTGTGATAATGGGCCTCGATCGATCCGACTAGTCATAGCGTAACACAACGTGTTAAAGTAGTATAGTTAATTTTAATCGCTTTCAGCATTTTTATAGAGAAAATTGAATGTAAGTTAATCTTCGGTGGAATTTTAGACAAGTTTCATGTTGATGATATTAAATTATGATTCATATGCAACCCGTGGGCTTCATTCTTTGGTCAGTTGTGAAGTGAGAGGCTCCTGAGATAATACTCGAATCATTAGATTAACATTAACCGGTATCCTAAACATCGGATTACCATAAAAGGGCTGAATGCAATCAAAAACTTATGTGAGAATCGTTCGAATCTTTTTTTGTTATGTTTGAGAAAAAACAAACCATGTCATTGTGGAATTGAATGCATTTGCTGATGGATGTTAAATGTTTTTCCAATTATTATGTTTATTTATTAAATTAAGTACATCAACGGAAGAGAAAGTCATGGTTTTCATCTCCATTTATAGAGTCAACTTTAAAAATTCAAAGGAGGAATGAAATGTCATTATTGATCCGAAACTTAAAATATAAATAAGTGAAAGAAAACCATCAGGGCATCCACGAATCCCCTTAAGAGATATTTACCGTTGAGTCAATAGAACAATAGAACTGTGCACTTTTTAAAAGCAATAAAAACGACCATACTTCAAAACGTAACACTAATGAAATTTCATGTCTATCGGTATCAACATTGTGTGAATCCTATGACTTTTCTAACATTATTCCTCAGTTGAAATAGTACTGTGCCATCGATAAACGCGAAGGGTGTGTTTTCTTTATAAAGTAGGATTATTCACCGGGTACGATCGGGGTAACATGAAGGTAAAAAAAATGTAAACTTCTTTCTGCACAAGGAGTACATTTTTAGACATCTAAATTAGGGCATTCGTGCAGATCTTGGTCTTGGAATAAAAGCGATCGTGCACTCATTCTCGCACATCCTGCTTATTCATATTTATCCTGCATTTTTTTGTGTCCACTCACTGGAGACCTGAGCATTGCATGGACGTCGATCTTCATGATATCGAAATAATTGATTTAAACAAAAGCATTGTATTGATACGGCGACATAATTCAAATTATGATTTTTGAAATTGTTCATTATGTAATCAGAAATCATTTAAAATTTAATTAAATAAGTTTTTGTTTTGACAGATAGGTACTACTAGAGTCAAAGTCGGGCGGAAATCTATTTTCATAGTTTTATATTCAAGTGTTACATTCGATATTATTACGCTAGAAAATCTAGTTACATTAAAATAACATCACTAAAATAGTCCATCGGCCGCTCCGAATTAATATTAAATATAACAAGTATTTAATTGACTTCCGGTCCGGACCGAGCCAAGTATCTTCGGAAAGCTAATCAGAATCCTTCAGATATAAAAGATATAATGGGAACCTATGTATTCGTTAAGATGCTGCTTAAGAATAAAAAAATTGAGAAATAGATTTTAATTCGGTAGTATATGGCAGCAAGCTGAAATGCCACTCGATACTCTATGGGGAATTAATTTTCGAATGGTCTATTATACGCGTCGTGAAGTTTCTAATTCTTACTTATGTCCTTCAATAGATCCTAGGAATGGAATTGGAAACTGAAACGCTCTCTATATAATATTTTATCAATTATATCATTAAAGCATACCGTTATGATAAGAATCTTTAAGCATCCTCATGTAAATCCTGCCGATAACCGACCGAACATTATTTGCAACGTGTAGAACATATTACTTATACTTAGAAATAATTAGCTAACGTTGTGAACACATTTTATGTTACTATATGTACATTTAATTTGCCATTCAAATGGACTCCGAACTTAAGAGGTTAAACATGACAATGCGAAGTGCCACTTACGTCTAACAACAGTTTTCCGCCAATGCTAAGATTAAAATACAAGGCTTGATTGAATGATCAAGTCGAATTTTCATACGAGGCATCGATTAAATCAAAATCTGCCGTGCGAATGAAGCTTCGAGGCTATAAGAAACTGCGTTTAGAATGGTTCGTTACGGCCTGAGTCGCCACGAATCGATCCGAGAACACTTTTCAAACGAAACGCTTATATTCTCTAAATTGGGTTAATTTCTTTAATGTTAACATTTGATGATTGTATCACATTTTCTTCGATCTCCATGAGAAAATTAACCAAAACTCTTTTCCGGTATAGAATTCTTGAACTGCCCGTTCATCATGATTGTTAATAAATCATTGATGTTTACATTCCAGTTTCGAAATACTCTTCCCCTTACGAAAACACCGAATAGCTGATGTAACTAAAAAAGAAAAGTGTAATTGATTACCTATTTAATCAAGATGTGGAATAAACCGAATGCCACTACCTTTGAAGCGACTCTCATACTATTAAGTTATAGATTTACCAAACGTAAAGTGCACTTTGAACTTGCAGTTCATTAAATCAGCGTTGGAAAAGTCGAAGTGATTATGAGCTTTAGTGTCCTAACCTACGATTTGACGAAGAATTTATTTCCTAACTGCTACAGATCCGAACATTGAATTCTCTCATTTTTTCCCACGAATGATTCTAAGGATTCAGCTGAATTTCTTGCATATATTTATGTAACAGAGACTTCGACTATCGCAACGTTCGTCAAGGGGACTGGTCGTTCATAGCCTCAGAAAATAATCCTATATCTCGATGGAATTTCCCAATCATTTCGAATTATTTTGCAGAACAAAGATACCACCGATACATGAGAAGTACGCGTATATTACTTATGAGAACGGTCAACTTTATCAACGATCGAACTGGGGACATTGCGGTAGCCTAAAAGATCATTGGTCCAGGAAGAGGATTAAAAAGTCTTCAATGTTAGAAGTCGTGCAATTAATGTATTCTTGGGGGCAAACTACAAGCACCATACTTTGGGAAATTAGAGTAGTTCAACCACAAGTATATTACGAATAGAGGAAATGAACAAAAGGTTATTATAGCTGTCCTTTTGATCCAGAAATGGATCTAGCTTCTCATACCTTAGCATAGTTCAAAGAGGGACAATTTACAAGAAAAAATATTCAGCAGAAACCACACTGCCGGTCGAAGTAGTACTAATTTCAAGGCTATCAACCTCAAAGATATCAATCTAAAACACTTTCTTTCACATGGATTTTTGGTCTGAAATGCACACGATGATTTCTAATGTTATTTGGCTATGCCAATGGAGTTTAAAGGCGATCAAAATGAACATTAATCCTCTGAGCATGCGTGAAAATCGTTTACTTTCTGGAATCTTCCTGAGGAGAATTTTGCCTCAAATCTAATACTTTAAATGCACGTACATTTTCGTATCAACTTTGCGGCTGAAAATTTTCTGCTCATAGTCAATCGATCGTTAAAGACACACTCTGTTCATGGTTCTTTGTTGGAATGGACGAAAGTACCCTCACATTCTCTGCGAAAAAGAGGTAGGAGTATCATAATGCAATAATGGGAAAATTTGAATCTTTTGAAGGACAACTTTTTGTGGAAACGCATCCCAAGACCGAAGATGATAAAATGAAACTTGCAAGCATAGCTCTCTTTTACGGTCTTCACTACAGCTCCTGCGAAGATTTATTCTAACTTTAGCTTTCCGTAGATATAGAATTCGAAATCGATTAGAATGAAATTCGAAAGTTCGAGCTATAAGTCCTAGTATTATGACGTTTAGAATCAACTGCAGTTTTGCTATTCTATAATGTGAATCGAGTGTGGTGTTAAATACACGGAAAAAAAATCCGAACATTCAATACATAACATTCACGCAAATTGTGAAACGTCGTCTCCCACGAAAGAAAGGAATTTTCTTTATTGTGATAATGGGCCTCGATCGATCCGACTAGTCATAGCGTAACACAACGTGTTAAAGTAGTATAGTTAATTTTAATCGCTTTCAGCATTTTTATAGAGAAAATTGAATGTAAGTTAATCTTCGGTGGAATTTTAGACAAGTTTCATGTTGATGATATTAAATTATGATTCATATGCAACCCGTGGGCTTCATTCTTTGGTCAGTTGTGAAGTGAGAGGCTCCTGAGATAATACTCGAATCATTAGATTAACATTAACCGGTATCCTAAACATCGGATTACCATAAAAGGGCTGAATGCAATCAAAAACTTATGTGACAATCGTTCGAAGCTTTTTGTTATGTTTGAGAAAAAACAAACCATGTCATTGTGGAATTGAATGCATTTGCTGATGGATGTTAAATGTTTTTCCAATTATTATGTTTATTTATTAAATTAAGTACATCAACGGAAGAGAAAGTCATGGTTTTCATCTCCATTTATAGAGTCAACTTTAAAAATTCAAAGGAGGAATGAAATGTCATTATTGATCCGAAACTTAAAATATAAATAAGTGAAAGAAATCCATCAGGGCATCCACGAATCCCCTTAAGAGATATTTACCGTTGAGTCAACAGAACAATAGAACTGTGCACTTTTTAAAAGCAATAAAAACGACCATACATCAAAACGTAACACTAATGAAATTTCATGTCTTTTGATATCAACACTGTGTAGTTCCTATGACTTTTCTAATATTACTCCTCAGTTGAAATAGTACTGTGCCATCGATAAACGCTAAGGGTGTGTTTTCTTTATAAAGTAGGATTATTCACCGGGTACGATCGGGGTAACATGAAGGTAAAAAAAATGTAAACTTCTATCTGCACAAGGAGTACATTTTTCGACATCTAAATTAGGGCATTCGTGCAGATCTTGGTCTTGGAATAAAAGCGATCGTGCACTCATTCTCGCACATCCTGCTTATTCATATTTATCATGCATTTATTTGTGTCCGCTCACTGGAGACCTGAGCATTGCATGGACGTCGATCTTCATGATATCGAAATAATTGATTTAAACAAAAGCATTGTATTGATACGGCGACATAATTCAAATTATGATTTTTGAAATTGTTCATTATGTAATCAGAAATCATTTAAAATTTAATTAAATAAGTTTTTGTTTTGACAGATAGGTACTACTAGAGTCAAAGTCGGGCGGTAATCTATTTTCATAGTTTTATATTCAAGTGTTACATTCGATATTATTACGCTAGAAAATCTAGTTACATTAAAATAACATCACTAAAATAGTCCATCGGCCGCTCCGAATTAATATTAAATATAACAAGTATTTAATTGACTTCCGGTCCGGACCGAGCCAAGTATCTTCTGAAAGCTAATCAGAATCCTTCAGATATAAAAGATATAATGGGAACCTATGTATTCGTTAAGATGCTGCTTAAGAATAAAAAAATTGAGAAATAGATTTTAATTCGGTAGTATATGGCAGCAAGCTGAAATGCCACTCGATACTCTATGGGGAATTAATTTTCGAATGGTATATTATACGCGTCGTGAAGTTTCTAATTCTTACTTATGTCCTTCAATAGATCCTAGGAATGGAATTGGAAACTGAAACGCTCTCTATATAATATTTTATCAATTATATCATTAAAGCATACCGTTATGATAAGAATCTTTAAGCATCCTCAAGTAAATCCTGCCGATAACCGACCGAACTTTATTTGCAACGTGTAGAACATATTACTTATACTTAGAAATAATTAGCTAACATTGTGAACACATTTTAAGTTACTATATGTACATTTAATTTGCCATTCAAATGGACTCCGAACTTAAGAGGTTAAACATGACAATGCGAAGTGCCACTTACGTCTAACAACAGTTTTCCGCCAATGCTAAGATTAAAATACAAGGCTTGATTCAATGATCAAGTCGAATTTTCATACGAGGCATCGATTAAATCAAAATCTGCCGTGCGAATGAAACTTCGAGGCTATAAGAAACTGCGTTTAGAATGGTTCGTTACGGCCTGAGTCGCCACGAATCGATCCGAGGACACTTTTCAAACGAAACGCTTATATTCTTTGAAATTGGGTTAATTTCTATGATGTTAACATTTGATGATTGTATCACGTGTTCTTCGATCTTCATGAGAAAATTAACCAAAACTCTTTTCCGGTATAGAATTCTTGAACTGCCCGTTCATCATGATTGTTAATAAATCATTGATGTTTACATTCCAGTTTCGAAATGCTCTTCCCCTTACGAAAACAGCAGATAGCTGATGTGACTAAAAAAGAAAAGTGTAATTGATTACGTATTTAATCAAGATGTGGAATATACCGAATGCCACTACCTTTGAAGCAACTCTCATACTATTAAGTTATAGATTTACCAAACGTAAAGTGCACTTTGAACCTGCAGTCCATTAAATCAGCGTTGGAAAAGTGTAAGTGATTATGAGCTTAAGTGTCCTAACCTACGATTTGACGAAGAATTTATTTCCTAACTGCTACAGATCCGAACATTGAATTCTCTCATTTTTTCCCACGAATGATTCTAAGGATTCAGCTGAATTTCTTGCATATTCTTATGTAACAGAGACTTCGACTATCGCAACGTTCGTCAAGGGGACTGGTTGTTCATAGCCTCAGAAAATAATCCTATATCTCGATGGAATTTCCCAATCATTTCGAATTATTTTGCAGAACAAAGATACCACCGATACATGAGAAGTACGCGTATATTACTTAGCAGAACGGTCAAATTTATCAAGGATCGAACTGAGGACATTGCGGTAGCCTAAAAGATCATTGGTCCAGGAAGTGGATTAAAAAGTCTTGAATGTTAGAAGTCGTGCAATTAATGTATTCTTGGGGGCAAACTACAAGCACCATACTTTGGGAAATTAGAGTAGTTCAACCACAAGTATATTACGAATAGAGGAAATGAACAAAAGGTTATTATAGCTGTCCTTTTGATCCAGAAATGGATCTAGCTTCTCATACCTTAGCATAGTTCAAAGAGGGACAATTTACAAGAAAAAATATTCAGCAGAAACCACACTGCCGGTCGAAGTAGTACTAATTTCAAGGCTATCAACCTCAAAGATATCAATCTAAAACACTTTCTTTCACATGGATTTTTGGTCTGAAATGCACACGATGATTTCTAATGTTATTTGGCTATGCCAATGGAGTTCAAAGGCGATCAAAATGAACATTAATCCTCTGAGCATGCGTGAAAATCGTTTACTTTCTGGAATCTTCCTGAGGAGAATTTTGCCTCAAATCGAATACTTTAAATGCACGTACATTTTCGTATCAACTTTGCGGCTGAAAATTTTCTGCTCATAGTCAATCGATCGTTAAAGACACATTCTGTTCATGGTTCTTTGTTGGAATGGACGAAAGTACCCTCACATTCTCTGCGAAAAAGAGGTAGGAGTATCATAATGCAATAATGGGAAAATTTGAATCTTTTGAAGGACAACTTTTTGTGGAAACGCATCCCAAGACCGAAGATGATAAAATGAAACTTGCAAGCATAGCTCTCTTTTACGGTCTTCACTACAGCTCCTGCGAAGATTTATTCTAACTTTAGCTTTCCGTAGATATAGAATTCGAAATCGATTAGAATGAAATTCGAAAGTTCGAGCTATAAGTCCTAGTATTATGACGTTTAGAATCAACTGCAGTTTTGCTATTCTATAATGTGAATCGAGTGTGGTGTTAAATACACGGAAAAAAAATCCGAACATTCAATACATAACATTCACGCAAATTGTGAAACGTCGTCTCCCACGAAAGAAAGGAATTTTCTTTATTGTGATAATGGGCCTCGATCGATCCGACTAGTCATAGCGTAACACAACGTGTTAAAGTAGTATAGTTAATTTTAATCGCTTTCAGCATTTTTATAGAGAAAATTGAATGTAAGTTAATCTTCGGTGGAATTTTAGACAAGTTTCATGTTGATGATATTAAATTATGATTCATATGCAACCCGTGGGCTTCATTCTTTGGTCAGTTGTGAAGTGAGAGGCTCCTGAGATAATACTCGAATCATTAGATTAACATTAACCGGTATCCTAAACATCGGATTACCATAAAAGGGCTGAATGCAATCAAAAACTTATGTGACAATCGTTCGAAGCTTTTTGTTATGTTTGAGAAAAAACAAACCATTTCATTGTGGAATTGAATGCATTTGCTGATGGATGTTAAATGTTTTTCCAAATATTATGTTTATTTATTAAATTAAGTACATCAACGGAAGAGAAAGTCATGGTTTTCATCTCCTTTTATAGAGTCAACTTTAAAAATTCAAAGGAGGAATGAAAAGTCATTATTGATCCGAAACTTAAAATGTAAATAAGTGAAAGAAATCCATCAGGGCATCCACGAATCCCCTTAAGAGATATTTACCGTTGAGTCAATAGTACAATAGAACTGTGCACTTTTTAAAAGCAATAAAAACGACCATACATCAAAACGTAACACTAATGAAATTTCATGTCTTTTGATATCAACATTGTGTGAATCCTATGACTTTTCTAACATTATTCCTCAGTTGAAATAGTACTGTGCCATCGATAAACGCGAAGGGTGTGTTTTCTTTATAAAGTAGGATTATTCACCGGGTACGATCGGGGTAACATGAAGGTAAAAAAAATGTAAACTTCTTTCTGCACAAGGAGTACATTTTTAGACATCTAAATTAGGGCATTCGTGCAGATCTTGGTCTTGGAATAAAAGCGATCGTGCACTCATTCTCGCACATCCTGCTTATTCATATTTATCATGCATTTATTTGTGTCCACTCACTGGAGACCTGAGCATTGCATGGACGTCGATCTTCATGATATCGAAATAATTGATTTAAACAAAAGCATTGTATTGATACGGCGACATAATTCAAATTATAATTTTTGAAATTGTTCATTATGTAATCAGAAATCATTTAAAATTTAATGAAATAAGTTTTTGTTTTGACAGATAGGTACTACTAGAGTCAAAGTCGGGCGGTAATCTATTTTCATAGTTTTATATTCAAGTGTTACATTCGATATTATTACGCTAGAAAATCTAGTTACATTAAAATAACATCACTAAAATAGTCCATCGGCCGCTCCGAATTAATATTAAATATAACAAGTAATTAATTGACTTCCGGTCCGGACCGAGCCAAGTATCTTCGGAAAGCTAATCAGAATCCTTCAGATATAAAAGATATAATGGGAACCTATGTATTCGGTAAGATGCTGCTTAAGAATAAAAAAATTGAGAAATAGATTTTAATTCGGTAGTATATGGCAGCAAGCTGAAATGCCACTCGATACTCTATGGGGAATTAATTTTCGAATGGTCTATTATACGCGTCGTGAAGTTTCTAATTCTTACTTATCTCCTTCAATAGATCCTAGGAATGGAATTGGAAACTGAAACGCTATCTATATAATGTTTTATCAATTATATCATTAAAGCATACCGTTATGATAAGAATCGTTAAGCATCCTCATGTAAATCCTGCCGATAACCGACCGAACTTTATTTGCAACGTGTAGAACATATTACTTATACTTAGAAATAATTAGCTAACATTGTGAACGCATTTTAAGTTACTATATGTACATTTAATTTGCCATTCAAATGGACTCCGAACTTAAGAGGTTAAACATGACAATGCGAAGTGCCCCTTACGTCTAACAACAGTTTTCCGCCAATGCTAAGATTAAAATACAAAGCTTGATTGAATGATCAAGTCGAATTTTCATACGAGGCATCGATTAAATCAAAATCTGCCGGGCGAATGAAGCTTCGAGGCTATAAGAAACTGCGTTTAGAATGGTTCGTTACGGCCTGAGTCGCCACGAATCGATCCGAGGACACTTTTCAAACGAAACGCTTTTATTCTTTGAAATTGGGTTAATTTCTATAATGTTAACATTTGATGATTGTATCACGTGTTCTTCGATCTTCATGAGAAAATTAACCAAAACTCTTTTCCGGTATAGAATTCTTGAACTGCCCGTTCATCATGATTGTTAATAAATCATTGATGTTTACATTCCAGTTTCGAAATGCTCTTCCCCTTACGAAAACAGCAGATAGCTGTTGTAACTAAAAAAGAAAAGTGTAATTGATTACCTATTTAATGAAGATGTGGAATAAGCCGAATGCCACTACCTTTGAATCGACTCTCATACTATTAAGTTATAGATTTACCAAACGTAAAGTGCACTTTGAACTTGCAGTTCCTTAAATCAGCGTTGGAAAGGTCGAAGTGATTATGAGCTAAAGTGTCCTAACCTACGAATTGATGAAGAATTTATTTCCTAACTGCTACAGATCCGAACATTGAATTCTCTCATTTTTTCCCACGAATGATTCTAAGGATTCAGCTGAATTTCTTCCATATTCTTATGTAACAGAGTCTTCGACTATCGCAACGTTCGTCAAGGGGACTGGTTGTTCATAGCCTCAGAAAATAATCCTATATCTCGATGGAATTTCCCAATCATTTCGAATTATTTTGCAGAACAAAGATACCACCGATACATGAGAAGTACGCGTATATTACTTATGAGAACGGTCAATTTTATCAACGATCGAACTGGGGACATTGCGGTAGCCTAAAAGATCATTGGTCCAGGAAGAGGATTAAAAAGTCTTGAATGTTAGAAGTCGTGCAATAAATGTATTCTTGGGGGCAAACTACAAGCACCATACTTTGGGAAATTAGAGTAGTTCAACCACAAGTATATTACGAATAGAGGAAATGAACAAAAGGTTATTATAGCTGTCCTTTTGATCCAGAAATGGATCTAGCTTCTCATACCTTAGCATAGTTCAAAGAGGGACAATTTACAAGAAAAAATATTCAGCAGAAACCACACTGCCGGTCGAAGTAGTACTAATTTCAAGGCTATCAACCTCAAAGATATCAATCTAAAACACTTTCTTTCACATGGATTTTTGGTCTGAAATGCACACGATGATTTCTAATGTTATTTGGCTATGCCAATGGAGTTCAAAGGCGATCAAAATGAACATTAATCCTCTGAGCATGCGTGAAAATCGTTTACTTTCTGGAATCTTCCTGAGGAGAATTTTGCCTCAAATCGAATACTTTAAATGCACGTACATTTTCGTATCAACTTTGCGGCTGAAAATTTTCTGCTCATAGTCAATCGATCGTTAAAGACACATTCTGTTCATGGTTCTTTGTTGGAATGGACGAAAGTACCCTCACATTCTCTGCGAAAAAGAGGTAGGAGTATCATAATGCAATAATGGGAAAATTTGAATCTTTTGAAGGACAACTTTTTGTGGAAACGCATCCCAAGACCGAAGATGATAAAATGAAACTTGCAAGCATAGCTCTCTTTTACGGTCTTCACTACAGCTCCTGCGAAGATTTATTCTAACTTTAGCTTTCCGTAGATATAGAATTCGAAATCGATTAGAATGAAATTCGAAAGTTCGAGCTATAAGTCCTAGTATTATGACGTTTAGAATCAACTGCAGTTTTGCTATTCTATAATGTGAATCGAGTGTGGTGTTAAATACACGGAAAAAAAATCCGAGCATTCAATACATAACATTCACGCAAATTGTGAAACGTCGTCTCCCACGAAAGAAAGGAATTTTCTTTATTGTGATAATGGGCCTCGATCGATCCGACTAGTCATAGCGTAACACAACGTGTTAAAGTAGTATAGTTAATTTTAATCGCTTTCAGCTTTTTTATAGAGAAAATTGAATGTAAGTTAATCTTCGGTGGAATTTTAGACAAGTTTCATGTTGATGATATTAAATCATGATTCACATGCAACCCGTGGGCTTTATTCTTTGATCAGTTGTGAAGTGAGAGGCTCCTGAGATAATACTCTAATCATTAGATTAACGTTAACCTGTTTCCTAAACATCGGATTACCATAAAAGGATTGAATAGAATCAAAAACTTATGTGACAATCGTTCGAAGCTTTTTGTTATGTTTGAGAAAAAACAAACCATGTCATTGTGGAATTGAATGCATTTGCTGATGGATGTTAAATGTTTTTCCAAATATTATGTTTAATTATTAAATTAAGTACATCAACGGAAGAGAAAGTTATGGTTTTCATCTCCTTTTATAGAGTCAACTTTAAAAATTCAAAGGATGAATGAAATGTCATTATTGATCCGAAACTTAAAATGTAAATAAGTGAAAGAAATCCATCAGGACATCCACGAATCCCCTTAAGAGATATTTACCGTTGAGTCAATAGAACAATAGAACTGTGCACTTTTTAAAAGCAATAAAAACGACCATACATCAAAACGTAACACTAATGAAATTTCATGTCTTTTGATATCAACATTGTGTGAATCCTATGACTTTTCTAACATTATTCCTCAGTTGAAATAGTACTGTGCCATCGATAAACGCGAAGGGTGTGTTTTCTTTATAAAGTAGGATTATTCACCGGGTACGATCGGGGTAACATGAAGGTAAAAAAATGTAAACTTCTATCTGCACAAGGAGTACATTTTTAGACATCTAAATTAGGGCATTCGTGCAGATCTTGGTCTTGGAATAAAAGCGATCGTGCACTCATTCTCGCACATCCTGCTTATTCATATTTATCATGCATTTATTTGTGTCCACTCACTGGAGACCTGAGCATTGCATGGACGTCGATCTTCATGATATCGAAATAATTGATTTAAACAAAAGCATTGTATTGATACGGCGACATAATTCAAATTATAATTTTTGAAATTGTTCATTATGTAATCAGAAATCATTTAAAATTTAATGAAATAAGTTTTTGTTTTGACAGATAGGTACTACTAGAGTCAAAGTCGGGCGGTAATCTATTTTCATAGTTTTATATTCAAGTGTTACATTCGATATTATTACGCTAGAAAATCTAGTTACATTAAAATAACATCACTAAAATAGCCCATCGGCGGCTCCGAATTAATATTAAATATAACAAGTATTTAATTGACTTCCGGTCCGGACCGAGCCAAGTATCTTCGGAAAGCTAATCAGAATCCTTCAGATATAAAAGATATAATGGGAACCTATGTATTCGTTAAGATGCTGCTTAAGAATAAAAAAATTGAGAAATAGATTTTAATTCGGTAGTATATGGCAGTAAGCTGAAATGCCACTCGATACTCTATGGGGAATTAATTTTCGAATGGTCTATTATACGCGTCGTGAAGTTTCTAATTCTTACTTATGTCCTTCAATAGATCCTAGGAATGGAATTGGAAACTGAAACGCTATCTATATAATGTTTTATCAATTATATCATTAAAGCATACCGTTATGATAAGAATCGTTAAGCATCCTCAAGTAAATCCTGCCGATAACCGACCGAACTTTATTTGCAACGTGTAGAACATATTACTTATACTTAGAAATAATTAGCTAACGTTGTGAACGCATTTTAAGTTACTATATGTACATTTAATTTGCCATTCAAATGGACTCCGAACTTAAGAGGTTAAACATGACAATGCGAAGTGCCCCTTACGTCTAACAACAGTTTTCCGCCAATGCTAAGATTAAAATACAAGGCTTGATTGAATGATCAAGTCGAATTTTCATACGAGGCATCGATTAAATCAAAATCTGCCGGGCGAATGAAGCTTCGAGGCTATAAGAAACTGCGTTTAGAATGGTTCGTTACGGCCTGAGTCGCCACGAATCGATCCGAGGACACTTTTCAAACGAAACGCTTATATTCTTTGAAATTGGGTTAATTTCTATAATGTTAACATTTGATGATTGTATCACGTGTTCTTCGATCTTCATGAGAAAATTAACCAAAACTCTTTTCCGGTATAGAATTCTTGAACTGCCCGTTCATCATGATTGTTAATAAATCATTGATGTTTACATTCCAGTTTCGAAATGCTCTTCCCCTTACGAAAACAGCAGATAGCTGTTGTAACTAAAAAAGAAAAGTGTAATTGATTACCTATTTAATGAAGATGTGGAATAAGCCGAATGCCACTACCTTTGAATCGACTCTCATACTATTAAGTTATAGATTTACCAAACGTAAAGTGCACTTTGAACTTGCAGTTCCTTAAATCAGCGTTGGAAAGGTCGAAGTGATTATGAGCTAAAGTGTCCTAACCTACGAATTGATGAAGAATTTATTTCCTAACTGCTACAGATCCGAACATTGAATTCTCTCATTTTTTCCCACGAATGATTCTAAGGATTCAGCTGAATTTCTTCCATATTCTTATGTAACAGAGTCTTCGACTATCGCAACGTTCGTCAAGGGGACTGGTTGTTCATAGCCTCAGAAAATAATCCTATATCTCGATGGAATTTCCCAATCATTTCGAATTATTTTGCAGAACAAAGATACCACCGATACATGAGAAGTACGCGTATATTACTTATGAGAACGGTCAATTTTATCAACGATCGAACTGGGGACATTGCGGTAGCCTAAAAGATCATTGGTCCAGGAAGAGGATTAAAAAGTCTTGAATGTTAGAAGTCGTGCAATAAATGTATTCTTGGGGGCAAACTACAAGCACCATACTTTGGGAAATTAGAGTAGTTCAACCACAAGTATATTACGAATAGAGGAAATGAACAAAAGGTTATTATAGCTGTCCTTTTGATCCAGAAATGGATCTAGCTTCTCATACCTTAGCATAGTTCAAAGAGGGACAATTTACAAGAAAAAATATTCAGCAGAAACCACACTGCCGGTCGAAGTAGTACTAATTTCAAGGCTATCAACCTCAAAGATATCAATCTAAAACACTTTCTTTCACATGGAATTTTGCTCTGAAATGCACACGATGATTTCTAATGTTATTTGGCTATGCCAATGGAGTTCAAAGGCGATCAAAATGAACATTAATCCTCTGAGCATGCGTGAAAATCGTTTACTTTCTGGAATCTTCCTGAGGAGAATTTTGCCTCAAATCGAATACTTTAAATGCACGTACATTTTCGTATCAACTTTGCGGCTGAATTTTTCTGCTCATAGTCAATCGATCGTTAAAGACACATTCTGTTCATGGTTCTTTGTTGGAATGGACGAAAGTACCCTCACATTCTCTGCGAAAAAGAGGTAGGAGTATCATAATGCAATAATGGGAAAATTTGAATCTTTTGAAGGACAACTTTTTGTGGAAACGCATCCCAAGACCGAAGATGATAAAATGAAACTTGCAAGCATAGCTCTCTTTTACGGTCTTCACTACAGCTCCTGCGAAGATTTATTCTAACTTTAGCTTTCCGTAGATATAGAATTCGAAATCGATTAGAATGAAATTCGAAAGTTCGAGCTATAAGTCCTAGTATTATGACGTTTAGAATCAACTGCAGTTTTGCTATTCTATAATGTGAATCGAGTGTGGTGTTAAATACACGGAAAAAAAATCCGAACATTCAATACATAACATTCACGCAAATTGTGAAACGTCGTCTCCCACGAAAGAAAGGAATTTTCTTTATTGTGATAATGGGCCTCGATCGATCCGACTAGTCATAGCGTAACACAACGTGTTAAAGTAGTATAGTTAATTTTAATCGCTTTCAGCATTTTTATAGAGAAAATTGAATGTAAGTTAATCTTCGGTGGAATTTTAGACAAGTTTCATGTTGATGATATTAAATTATGATTCATATGCAACCCGTGGGCTTCATTCTTTGGTCAGTTGTGAAGTGAGAGGCTCCTGAGATAATACTCGAATCATTAGATTAACATTAACCGGTATCCTAAACATCGGATTACCATAAAAGGGCTGAATGCAATCAAAAACTTATGTGAGAATCGTTCGAATCTTTTTTTGTTATGTTTGAGAAAAAACAAACCATGTCATTGTGGAATTGAATGCATTTGCTGATGGATGTTAAATGTTTTTCCAATTATTATGTTTATTTATTAAATTAAGTACATCAACGGAAGAGAAAGTCATGGTTTTCATCTCCATTTATAGAGTCAACTTTAAAAATTCAAAGGAGGAATGAAATGTCATTATTGATCCGAAACTTAAAATATAAATAAGTGAAAGAAATCCATCAGGGCATCCACGAATCCCCTTAAGAGATATTTACCGTTGAGTCAATAGAACAATAGAACTGTGCACTTTTTAAAAGCAATAAAAACGACCATACTTCAAAACGTAACACTAATGAAATTTCATGTCTTTCGGTATCAACATTGTGTGAATCCTATGACTTTTCTAACATTATTCCTCAGTTGAAATAGTACTGTGCCATCGATAAACGCGAAGGGTGTGTTTTCTTTATAAAGTAGGATTATTCACCGGGTACGATCGGGGTAACATGAAGGTAAAAAAAATGTAAACTTCTTTCTGCACAAGGAGTACATTTTTAGACATCTAAATTAGGGCATTCGTGCAGATCTTGGTCTTGGAATAAAAGCGATCGTGCACTCATTCTCGCACATCCTGCTTATTCATATTTATCATGCATTTATTTGTGTCCACTCACTGGAGACCTGAGCATTGCATGGACGTCGATCTTCATGATATCGAAATAATTGATTTAAACAAAAGCATTGTATTGATACGGCGACATAATTCAAATTATGATTTTTGAAATTGTTCATTATGTAATCAGAAATCATTTAAAATTTAATTAAATAAGTTTTTGTTTTGACAGATAGGTACTACTAGAGTCAAAGTCGGGCGGAAATCTATTTTCATAGTTTTATATTCAAGTGTTACATTCGATATTATTACGCTAGAAAATCTAGTTACATTAAAATAACATCACTAAAATAGTCCATCGGCCGCTCCGAATTAATATTAAATATAACAAGTATTTAATTGACTTCCGGTCCGGACCGAGCCAAGTATCTTCGGAAAGCTAATCAGAATCCTTCAGATATAAAAGATATAATGGGAACCTATGTATTCGTTAAGATGCTGCTTAAGAATAAAAAAATTGAGAAATAGATTTTAATTCGGTAGTATATGGCAGCAAGCTGAAATACCACTCGATACTCTATGGGGAATTAATTTTCGAATGGTCTATTATACGCGTCGTGAAGTTTCTAATTCTTACTTATGTCCTTCAATAGATCCTAGGAATGGAATTGGAAACTGAAACGCTCTCTATATAATATTTTATCAATTATATCATTAAAGCATACCGTTATGATAAGAATCTTTAAGCATCCTCATGTAAATCCTGCCGATAACCGACCGAACATTATTTGCAACGTGTAGAACATATTACTTATACTTAGAAATAATTAGCTAACGTTGTGAACACATTTTATGTTACTATATGTACATTTAATTTGCCATTCAAATGGACTCCGAACTTAAGAGGTTAAACATGACAATGCGAAGTGCCACTTACGTCTAACAACAGTTTTCCGCCAATGCTAAGATTAAAATACAAGGCTTGATTGAATGATCAAGTCGAATTTTCATACGAGGCATCGATTAAATCAAAATCTGCCGTGCGAATGAAGCTTCGAGGCTATAAGAAACTGCGTTTAGAATGGTTCGTTACGGCCTGAGTCGCCACGAATCGATCCGAGAACACTTTTCAAACGAAACGCTTATATTCTCTAAATTGGGTTAATTTCTTTAATGTTAACATTTGATGATTGTATCACATTTTCTTCGATCTCCATGAGAAAATTAACCAAAACTCTTTTCCGGTATAGAATTCTTGAACTGCCCGTTCATCATGATTGTTAATAAATCATTGATGTTTACATTCCAGTTTCGAAATACTCTTCCCCTTACGAAAACACCGAATAGCTGATGTAACTAAAAAAGAAAAGTGTAATTGATTACCTATTTAATCAAGATGTGGAATAAACCGAATGCCACTACCTTTGAAGCGACTCTCATACTATTAAGTTATAGATTTACCAAACGTAAAGTGCACTTTGAACTTGCAGTTCATTAAATCAGCGTTGGAAAAGTCGAAGTGATTATGAGCTTTAGTGTCCTAACCTACGATTTGACGAAGAATTTATTTCCTAACTGCTACAGATCCGAACATTGAATTCTCTCATTTTTTCCCACGAATGATTCTAAGGATTCAGCTGAATTTCTTGCATATATTTATGTAACAGAGACTTCGACTATCGCAACGTTCGTCAAGGGGACTGGTCGTTCATAGCCTCAGAAAATAATCCTATATCTCGATGGAATTTCCCAATCATTTCGAATTATTTTGCAGAACAAAGATACCACCGATACATGAGAAGTACGCGTATATTACTTATGAGAACGGTCAACTTTATCAACGATCGAACTGGGGACATTGCGGTAGCCTAAAAGATCATTGGTCCAGGAAGAGGATTAAAAAGTCTTCAATGTTAGAAGTCGTGCAATTAATGTATTCTTGGGGGCAAACTACAAGCACCATACTTTGGGAAATTAGAGTAGTTCAACCACAAGTATATTACGAATAGAGGAAATGAACAAAAGGTTATTATAGCTGTCCTTTTGATCCAGAAATGGATCTAGCTTCTCATACCTTAGCATAGTTCAAAGAGGGACAATTTACAAGAAAAAATATTCAGCAGAAACCACACTGCCGGTCGAAGTAGTACTAATTTCAAGGCTATCAACCTCAAAGATATCAATCTAAAACACTTTCTTTCACATGGATTTTTGGTCTGAAATGCACACGATGATTTCTAATGTTATTTGGCTATGCCAATGGAGTTTAAAGGCGATCAAAATGAACATTAATCCTCTGAGCATGCGTGAAAATCGTTTACTTTCTGGAATCTTCCTGAGGAGAATTTTGCCTCAAATCTAATACTTTAAATGCACGTACATTTTCGTATCAACTTTGCGGCTGAAAATTTTCTGCTCATAGTCAATCGATCGTTAAAGACACACTCTGTTCATGGTTCTTTGTTGGAATGGACGAAAGTACCCTCACATTCTCTGCGAAAAAGAGGTAGGAGTATCATAATGCAATAATGGGAAAATTTGAATCTTTTGAAGGACAACTTTTTGTGGAAACGCATCCCAAGACCGAAGATGATAAAATGAAACTTGCAAGCATAGCTCTCTTTTACGGTCTTCACTACAGCTCCTGCGAAGATTTATTCTAACTTTAGCTTTCCGTAGATATAGAATTCGAAATCGATTAGAATGAAATTCGAAAGTTCGAGCTATAAGTCCTAGTATTATGACGTTTAGAATCAACTGCAGTTTTGCTATTCTATAATGTGAATCGAGTGTGGTGTTAAATACACGGAAAAAAAATCCGAACATTCAATACATAACATTCACGCAAATTGTGAAACGTCGTCTCCCACGAAAGAAAGGAATTTTCTTTATTGTGATAATGGGCCTCGATCGATCCGACTAGTCATAGCGTAACACAACGTGTTAAAGTAGTATAGTTAATTTTAATCGCTTTCAGCATTTTTATAGAGAAAATTGAATGTAAGTTAATCTTCGGTGGAATTTTAGACAAGTTTCATGTTGATGATATTAAATTATGATTCATATGCAACCCGTGGGCTTCATTCTTTGGTCAGTTGTGAAGTGAGAGGCTCCTGAGATAATACTCGAATCATTAGATTAACATTAACCGGTATCCTAAACATCGGATTACCATAAAAGGGCTGAATGCAATCAAAAACTTATGTGACAATCGTTCGAAGCTTTTTGTTATGTTTGAGAAAAAACAAACCATGTCATTGTGGAATTGAATGCATTTGCTGATGGATGTTAAATGTTTTTCCAATTATTATGTTTATTTATTAAATTAAGTACATCAACGGAAGAGAAAGTCATGGTTTTCATCTCCATTTATAGAGTCAACTTTAAAAATTCAAAGGAGGAATGAAATGTCATTATTGATCCGAAACTTAAAATATAAATAAGTGAAAGAAATCCATCAGGGCATCCACGAATCCCCTTAAGAGATATTTACCGTTGAGTCAACAGAACAATAGAACTGTGCACTTTTTAAAAGCAATAAAAACGACCATACATCAAAACGTAACACTAATGAAATTTCATGTCTTTTGATATCAGCATTGTGTGGTTCCTATGACTTTTCTAATATTACTCCTCAGTTGAAATAGTACTGTGCCATCGATAAACGCTAAGGGTGTGTTTTCTTTATAAAGTAGGATTATTCACCGGGTACGATCGGGGTAACATGAAGGTAAAAAAAATGTAAACTTCTATCTGCACAAGGAGTACATTTTTCGACATCTAAATTAGGGCATTCGTGCAGATCTTGGTCTTGGAATAAAAGCGATCGTGCACTCATTCTCGCACATCCTGCTTATTCATATTTATCATGCATTTATTTGTGTCCGCTCACTGGAGACCTGAGCATTGCATGGACGTCGATCTTCATGATATCGATATAATTGATTTAAACAAAAGCATTGTATTGATACGGCGACATAATTCAAATTATGATTTTTGAAATTGTTCATTATGTAATCAGAAATCATTTAAAATTTAATTAAATAAGTTTTTGTTTTGACAGATAGGTACTACTAGAGTCAAAGTCGGGCGGAAATCTATTTTCATAGTTTTATATTCAAGTGTTACATTCGATATTATTACGCTAGAAAATCTAGTTACATTAAAATAACATCACTAAAATAGTCCATCGGCCGCTCCGAATTAATATTAAATATAACAAGTATTTAATTGACTTCCGGTCCGGACCGAGCCAAGTATCTTCTGAAAGCTAATCAGAATCCTTCAGATATAAAAGATATAATGGGAACCTATGTATTCGTTAAGATGCTGCTTAAGAATAAAAAAATTGAGAAATAGATTTTAATTCGGTAGTATATGGCAGCAAGCTGAAATGCCACTCGATACTCTATGGGGAATTAATTTTCGAATGGTATATTATACGCGTCGTGAAGTTTCTAATTCTTACTTATGTCCTTCAATAGATCCTAGGAATGGAATTGGAAACTGAAACGCTCTCTATATAATATTTTATCAATTATATCATTAAAGCATACCGTTATGATAAGAATCTTTAAGCATCCTCAAGTAAATCCTGCCGATAACCGACCGAACTTTATTTGCAACGTGTAGAACATATTACTTATACTTAGAAATAATTAGCTAACATTGTGAACACATTTTAAGTTACTATATGTACATTTAATTTGCCATTCAAATGGACTCCGAACTTAAGAGGTTAAACATGACAATGCGAAGTGCCACTTACGTCTAACAACAGTTTTCCGCCAATGCTAAGATTAAAATACAAGGCTTGATTCAATGATCAAGTCGAATTTTCATACGAGGCATCGATTAAATCAAAATCTGCCGTGCGAATGAAGCTTCGAGGCTATAAGAAACTGCGTTTAGAATGGTTCGTTACAGCCTGAGACGCCGCGAATCGATCCGAGAACACTTTTCAAACGAAACGCTTATATTCTTTGAAATTGGGTTAATTTCTATGATGTTAACATTTGATGATTGTATCACGTGTTCTTCGATCTTCATGAGAAAATTAACCAAAACTCTTTTCCGGTATAGAATTCTTGAACTGCCCGTTCATCATGATTGTTAATAAATCATTGATGTTTACATTCTAGTTTCGAAATGCTCTTCCCATTACGAAAACACCAAATAGCTGATGTGACTAAAAAAGAAAAGTGTAATTGATTACGTATTTAATCAAGATGTGGAATAAACCGAATGCCACTACCTTTGAAGCAACTCTCATACTATTAAGTTATAGATTTACCAAACGTAAAGTGCACTTTGAACCTGCAGTCCATTAAATCAGCGTTGGAAAAGTGTAAGTGATTATGAGCTTAAGTGTCCTAACCTACGATTTGACGAAGAATTTATTTCCTAACTGCTACAGATCCGAACATTGAATTCTCTCATTTTTTCCCACGAATGATTCTAAGGATTCAGCTGAATTTCTTGCATATTCTTATGTAACAGAGACTTCGACTATCGCAACGTTCGTCAAGGGGACTGGTTGTTCATAGCCTCAGAAAATAATCCTATATCTCGATGGAATTTCCCAATCATTTCGAATTATTTTGCAGAACAAAGATACCACCGATACATGAGAAGTACGCGTATATTACTTAGCAGAACGGTCAAATTTATCAAGGATCGAACTGAGGACATTGCGGTAGCCTAAAAGATCATTGGTCCAGGAAGAGGATTAAAAAGTCTTGAATGTTAGAAGTCGTGCAATTAATGTATTCTTGGGGGCAAACTACAAGCACCATACTTTGGGAAATTAGAGTAGTTCAACCACAAGTATATTACGAATAGAGGAAATGAACAAAAGGTTATTATAGCTGTCCTTTTGATCCAGAAATGGATCTAGCTTCTCATACCTTAGCATAGTTCAAAGAGGGACAATTTACAAGAAAAAATATTCAGCAGAAACCACACTGCCGGTCGAAGTAGTACTAATTTCAAGGCTATCAACCTCAAAGATATCAATCTAAAACACTTTCTTTCACATGGATTTTTGGTCTGAAATGCACACGATGATTTCTAATGTTATTTGGCTATGCCAATGGAGTTCAAAGGCGATCAAAATGAACATTAATCCTCTGAGCATGCGTGAAAATCGTTTACTTTCTGGAATCTTCCTGAGGAGAATTTTGCCTCAAATCGAATACTTTAAATGCACGTACATTTTCGTATCAACTTTGCGGCTGAAAATTTTCTGCTCATAGTCAATCGATCGTTAAAGACACATTCTGTTCATGGTTCTTTGTTGGAATGGACGATAGTACCCTCACATTCTCTGCGAAAAAGAGGTAGGAGTATCATAATGCAATAATGGGAAAATTTGAATCTTTTGAAGGACAACTTTTTGTGGAAACGCATCCCAAGACCGAAGATGATAAAATGAAACTTGCAAGCATAGCTCTCTTTTACGGTCTTCACTACAGCTCCTGCGAAGATTTATTCTAACTTTAGCTTTCCGTAGATATAGAATTCGAAATCGATTAGAATGAAATTCGAAAGTTCGAGCTATAAGTCCTAGTATTATGACGTTTAGAATCAACTGCAGTTTTGCTATTCTATAATGTGAATCGAGTGTGGTGTTAAATACACGGAAAAAAAATCCGAACATTCAATACATAACATTCACGCAAATTGTGAAACGTCGTCTCCCACGAAAGAAAGGAATTTTCTTTATTGTGATAATGGGCCTCGATCGATCCGACTAGTCATAGCGTAACACAACGTGTTAAAGTAGTATAGTTAATTTTAATCGCTTTCAGCATTTTTATAGAGAAAATTGAATGTAAGTTAATCTTCGGTGGAATTTTAGACAAGTTTCATGTTGATGATATTAAATTATGATTCATATGCAACCCGTGGGCTTCATTCTTTGGTCAGTTGTGAAGTGAGAGGCTCCTGAGATAATACTCGAATCATTAGATTAACATTAACCGGTATCCTAAACATCGGATTACCATAAAAGGGCTGAATGCAATCAAAAACTTATGTGACAATCGTTCGAAGCTTTTTGTTATGTTTGAGAAAAAACAAACCATTTCATTGTGGAATTGAATGCATTTGCTGATGGATGTTAAATGTTTTTCCAAATATTATGTTTATTTATTAAATTAAGTACATCAACGGAAGAGAAAGTCATGGTTTTCATCTCCTTTTATAGAGTCAACTTTAAAAATTCAAAGGAGGAATGAAATGTCATTATTGATCCGAAACTTAAAATGTAAATAAGTGAAAGAAATCCATCAGGGCATCCACGAATCCCCTTAAGAGATATTTACCGTTGAGTCAATAGAACAATAGAACTGTGCACTTTTTAAAAGCAATAAAAACGACCATACATCAAAACGTAACACTAATGAAATTTCATGTCTTTTGATATCAACATTGTGTGAATCCTATGACTTTTCTAACATTATTCCTCAGTTGAAAAAGTACTGTGCCATTGATAAACGCGAAGGGTGTGTTTTCTTTATAAAGTAGGATTATTCACCGGGTACGATCGGGGTAACATGAAGGTAAAAAAAATGTTAACTTCTATCTGCACAAGGAGTACATTTTTAGACATCTAAATTAGGGCATTCGTGCAGATCTTGGTCTTGGAATAAAAGCGATCGTGCACTCATTCTCGCACATCCTGCTTATTCATATTTATCATGCATTTATTTGTGTCCACTCACTGGAGACCTGAGCATTGCATGGACGTCGATCTTCATGATATCGAAATAATTGATTTAAACAAAAGCATTGTATTGATACGGCGACATAATTCAAATTATGATTTTTGAAATTGTTCATTATGTAATCAGAAATCATTTAAAATTTAATGAAATAAGTTTTTGTTTTGACAGATAGGTACTACTAGAGTCAAAGTCGGGCGGGAATCTATTTTCATAGTTTTATATTCAAGTGTTACATTCGATATTATTACGCTAGAAAATCTAGTTACATTAAAATAACATCACTAAAATAGCCCATCGGCCGCTCCGAATTAATATTAAATGTAACAAGTATTTAATTGACTTCCGGTCCGGACCGAGCCAAGTATCTTCGGAAAGCTAATCAGAATCCTTCAGATATAAAAGATATAATGGGAACCTATGTATTCGTTAAGATGCTGCTTAAGAATAAAAAAATTGAGAAATAGATTTTAATTCGGTAGTATATGGCAGCAAGCTGAAATGCCACTCGATACTCTATGGGGAATTAATTTTCGAATGGTCTATTATACGCGTCGTGAAGTTTCTAATTCTTACTTATGTCCTTCAATAGATCCTAGGAATGGAATTGGAAACTGAAACGCTATCTATATAATGTTTTATCAATTATATCATTAAAGCATACCGTTATGATAAGAATCGTTAAGCATCCTCAAGTAAATCCTGCCGATAACCGACCGAACTTTATTTGCAACGTGTAGAACATATTACTTATACTTAGAAATAATTAGCTAACGTTGTGAACGCATTTTAAGTTACTATATGTACATTTAATTTGCCATTCAAATGGACTCCGAACTTAAGAGGTTAAACATGACAATGCGAAGTGCCCCTTACGTCTAACAACAGTTTTCCGCCAATGCTAAGATTAAAATACAAAGCTTGATTGAATGATCAAGTCGAATTTTCATACGAGGCATCGATTAAATCAAAATCTGCCGGGCGAATGAAGCTTCGAGGCTATAAGAAACTGCGTTTAGAATGGTTCGTTACGGCCTGAGTCGCCACGAATCGATCCGAGGACACTTTTCAAACGAAACGCTTATATTCTTTGAAATTGGGTTAATTTCTATAATGTTAACATTTGATGATTGTATCACGTGTTCTTCGATCTTCATGAGAAAATTAACCAAAACTCTTTTCCGGTATAGAATTCTTGAACTGCCCGTTCATCATGATTGTTAATAAATCATTGATGTTTACATTCCAGTTTCGAAATGCTCTTCCCCTTACGAAAACAGCAGATAGCTGTTGTAACTAAAAAAGAAAAGTGTAATTGATTACCTATTTAATGAAGATGTGGAATAAGCCGAATGACACTACCTTTGAATCGACTCTCATACTATTAAGTTATAGATTTACCAAACGTAAAGTGCACTTTGAACTTGCAGTTCCTTAAATCAGCGTTGGAAAGGTCGAAGTGATTATGAGCTAAAGTTTCCTAACCTACGAATTGATGAAGAATTTATTTCCTAACTGCTACAGATCCGAACATTGAATTCTCTCATTTTTTCCCACGAATGATTCTAAGGATTCAGCTGAATTTCTTCCATATTCTTATGTAACAGAGTCTTCGACTATCGCAACGTTCGTCAAGGGGACTGGTTGTTCATAGCCTCAGAAAATAATCCTATATCTCGATGGAATTTCCCAATCATTTCGAATTATTTTGCAGAACAAAGATACCACCGATACATGAGAAGTACGCGTATATTACTTATGAGAACGGTCAATTTTATCAACGATCGAACTGAGGACATTGCGGTAGCCTAAAAGATCATTGGTCCAGGAAGAGGATTAAAAAGTCTTGAATGTTAGAAGTCGTGCAATAAATGTATTCTTGGGGGCAAACTACAAGCACCATACTTTGGGAAATTAGAGTAGTTCAACCACAAGTATATTACGAATAGAGGAAATGAACAAAAGGTTATTATAGCTGTCCTTTTGATCCAGAAATGGATCTAGCTTCTCATACCTTAGCATAGTTCAAAGAGGGACAATTTACAAGAAAAAATATTCAGCAGAAACCACACTGCCGGTCGAAGTAGTACTAATTTCAAGGCTATCAACCTCAAAGATATCAATCTAAAACACTTTCTTTCACATGGATTTTTGGTCTGAAATGCACACGATGATTTCTAATGTTATTTGGCTATGCCAATGGAGTTCAAAGGCGATCAAAATGAACATTAATCCTCTGAGCATGCGTGAAAATCGTTTACTTTCTGGAATCTTCCTGAGGAGAATTTTGCCTCAAATCGAATACTTTAAATGCACGTACATTTTCGTATCAACTTTGCGGCTGAAAATTTTCTGCTCATAGTCAATCGATCGTTAAAGACACATTCTGTTCATGGTTCTTTGTTGGAATGGACGAAAGTACCCTCACATTCTCTGCGAAAAAGAGGTAGGAGTATCATAATGCAATAATGGGAAAATTTGAATCTTTTGAAGGACAACTTTTTGTGGAAACGCATCCCAAGACCGAAGATGATAAAATGAAACTTGCAAGCATAGCTCTCTTTTACGGTCTTCACTACAGCTCCTGCGAAGATTTATTCTAACTTTAGCTTTCCGTAGATATAGAATTCGAAATCGATTAGAATGAAATTCGAAAGTTCGAGCTATAAGTCCTAGTATTACGACGTTTAGAATCAACTGCAGTTTTGCTATTCTATAATGTGAATCGAGTGTGGTGTTAAATACACGGAAAAAAAATCCGAACATTCAATACATAACATTCACGCAAATTGTGAAACGTCGTCTCCCACGAAAGAAAGGAATTTTCTTTATTGTGATAATGGGCCTCGATCGATCCGACTAGTCATAGCGTAACACAACGTGTTAAAGTAGTATAGTTAATTTTAATCGCTTTCAGCATTTTTATAGAGAAAATTGAATGTAAGTTAATCTTCGGTGGAATTTTAGACAAGTTTCATGTTGATGATATTAAATTATGATTCATATGCAACCCGTGGGCTTCATTCTTTGGTCAGTTGTGAAGTGAGAGGCTCCTGAGATAATACTCGAATCATTAGATTAACATTAACCGGTATCCTAAACATCGGATTACCATAAAAGGGCTGAATGCAATCAAAAACTTATGTGAGAATCGTTCGAATCTTTTTTTGTTATGTTTGAGAAAAAACAAACCATGTCATTGTGGAATTGAATGCATTTGCTGATGGATGTTAAATGTTTTTCCAAATATTATGTTTAATTATTAAATTAAGTACATCAACGGAAGAGAAAGTTATGGTTTTCATCTCCTTTTATAGAGTCAACTTTAAAAATTCAAAGGATGAATGAAATGTCATTATTGATCCGAAACTTAAAATGTAAATAAGTGAAAGAAATCCATCAGGACATCCACGAATCCCCTTAAGAGATATTTACCGTTGAGTCAATAGAACAATAGAACTGTGCACTTTTTAAAAGCAATAAAAACGACCATACATCAAAACGTAACACTAATGAAATTTCATGTCTTTTGATATCAACATTGTGTGAATCCTATGACTTTTCTAACATTATTCCTCAGTTGAAATAGTACTGTGCCATCGATAAACGCGAAGGGTGTGTTTTCTTTATAAAGTAGGATTATTCACCGGGTACGATCGGGGTAACATGAAGGTAAAAAAATGTAAACTTCTATCTGCACAAGGAGTACATTTTTAGACATCTAAATTAGGGCATTCGTGCAGATCTTGGTCTTGGAATAAAAGCGATCGTGCACTCATTCTCGCACATCCTGCTTATTCATATTTATCATGCATTTATTTGTGTCCACTCACTGGAGACCTGAGCATTGCATGGACGTCGATCTTCATGATATCGAAATAATTGATTTAAACAAAAGCATTGTATTGATACGGCGACATAATTCAAATTATGATTTTTGAAATTGTTCATTATGTAATCAGAAATCATTTAAAATTTAATTAAATAAGTTTTTGTTTTGACAGATAGGTACTACTAGAGTCAAAGTCGGGCGGAAATCTATTTTCATAGTTTTATATTCAAGTGTTACATTCGATATTATTACGCTAGAAAATCTAGTTACATTAAAATAACATCACTAAAATAGTCCATCGGCCGCTCCGAATTAATATTAAATATAACAAGTAATTAATTGACTTCCGGTCCGGACCGAGCCAAGTATCTTCGGAAAGCTAATCAGAATCCTTCAGATATAAAAGATATAATGGGAACCTATGTATTCGTTAAGATGCTGCTTATGAATAAAAAAATTGAGAAATAGATTTTAATTCGGTAGTATATGGCAGCAAGCTGAAATGCCACTCGATACTCTATGGGGAATTAATTTTCGAATGGTCTATTATACGCGTCGTGATTCTTACTTATGTCCTTCAATAGATCCTAGGAATGGAATTGGAAACTGAAACGCTATCTATATAATGTTTTATCAATTATATCATTAAAGCATACCGTTATGATAAGAATCTTTAAGCATCCTCATGTAAATCCTGCCGATAACCGACCGAACATTATTTGCAACGTGTAGAACATATTACTTATACTTAGAAATAATTAGCTAACGTTGTGAACACATTTTATGTTACTATATGTACATTTAATTTGCCATTCAAATGGACTCCGAACTTAAGAGGTTAAACATGACAATGCGAAGTGCCACTTACGTCTAACAACAGTTTTCCGCCAATGCTAAGATTAAAATACAAGGCTTGATTGAATGATCAAGTCGAATTTTCATACGAGGCATCGATTAAATCAAAATCTGCCGTGCGAATGAAGCTTCGAGGCTATAAGAAACTGCGTTTAGAATGGTTCGTTACGGCCTGAGTCGCCACGAATCGATCCGAGAACACTTTTCAAACGAAACGCTTATATTCTCTAAATTGGGTTAATTTCTTTAATGTTAACATTTGATGATTGTATCACATTTTCTTCGATCTCCATGAGAAAATTAACCAAAACTCTTTTCCGGTATAGAATTCTTGAACTGCCCGTTCATCATGATTGTTAATAAATCATTGATGTTTACATTCCAGTTTCGAAATACTCTTCCCCTTACGAAAACACCGAATAGCTGATGTAACTAAAAAAGAAAAGTGTAATTGATTACCTATTTAATCAAGATGTGGAATAAACCGAATGCCACTACCTTTGAAGCGACTCTCATACTATTAAGTTATAGATTTACCAAACGTAAAGTGCACTTTGAACTTGCAGTTCATTAAATCAGCGTTGGAAAAGTCGAAGTGATTATGAGCTTTAGTGTCCTAACCTACGATTTGACGAAGAATTTATTTCCTAACTGCTACAGATCCGAACATTGAATTCTCTCATTTTTTCCCACGAATGATTCTAAGGATTCAGCTGAATTTCTTGCATATATTTATGTAACAGAGACTTCGACTATCGCAACGTTCGTCAAGGGGACTGGTCGTTCATAGCCTCAGAAAATAATCCTATATCTCGATGGAATTTCCCAATCATTTCGAATTATTTTGCAGAACAAAGATACCACCGATACATGAGAAGTACGCGTATATTACTTATGAGAACGGTCAACTTTATCAACGATCGAACTGGGGACATTGCGGTAGCCTAAAAGATCATTGGTCCAGGAAGAGGATTAAAAAGTCTTCAATGTTAGAAGTCGTGCAATTAATGTATTCTTGGGGGCAAACTACAAGCACCATACTTTGGGAAATTAGAGTAGTTCAACCACAAGTATATTACGAATAGAGGAAATGAACAAAAGGTTATTATATCTGTCCTTTTGATCCAGAAATGGATCTAGCTTCTCATACCTTAGCATAGTTCAAAGAGGGACAATTTACAAGAAAAAATATTCAGCAGAAACCACACTGCCGGTCGAAGTAGTACTAATTTCAAGGCTATCAACCTCAAAGATATCAATCTAAAACACTTTCTTTCACATGGATTTTTGGTCTGAAATGCACACGATGATTTCTAATGTTATTTGGCTATGCCAATGGAGTTTAAAGGCGATCAAAATGAACATTAATCCTCTGAGCATGCGTGAAAATCGTTTACTTTCTGGAATCTTCCTGAGGAGAATTTTGCCTCAAATCTAATACTTTAAATGCACGTACATTTTCGTATCAACTTTGCGGCTGAAAATTTTCTGCTCATAGTCAATCGATCGTTAAAGACACACTCTGTTCATGGTTCTTTGTTGGAATGGACGAAAGTACCCTCACATTCTCTGCGAAAAAGAGGTAGGAGTATCATAATGCAATAATGGGAAAATTTGAATCTTTTGAAGGACAACTTTTTGTGGAAACGCATCCCAAGACCGAAGATGATAAAATGAAACTTGCAAGCATAGCTCTCTTTTACGGTCTTCACTACAGCTCCTGCGAAGATTTATTCTAACTTTAGCTTTCCGTAGATATAGAATTCGAAATCGATTAGAATGAAATTCGAAAGTTCGAGCTATAAGTCCTAGTATTATGACGTTTAGAATCAACTGCAGTTTTGCTATTCTATAATGTGAATCGAGTGTGGTGTTAAATACACGGAAAAAAAATCCGAACATTCAATACATAACATTCACGCAAATTGTGAAACGTCGTCTCCCACGAAAGAAAGGAATTTTCTTTATTGTGATAATGGGCCTCGATCGATCCGACTAGTCATAGCGTAACACAACGTGTTAAAGTAGTATAGTTAATTTTAATCGCTTTCAGCATTTTTATAGAGAAAATTGAATGTAAGTTAATCTTCGGTGGAATTTTAGACAAGTTTCATGTTGATGATATTAAATTATGATTCATATGCAACCCGTGGGCTTCATTCTTTGGTCAGTTGTGAAGTGAGAGGCTCCTGAGATAATACTCGAATCATTAGATTAACATTAACCGGTATCCTAAACATCGGATTACCATAAAAGGGCTGAATGCAATCAAAAACTTATGTGACAATCGTTCGAAGCTTTTTGTTATGTTTGAGAAAAAACAAACCATGTCATTGTGGAATTGAATGCATTTGCTGATGGATGTTAAATGTTTTTCCAATTATTATGTTTATTTATTAAATTAAGTACATCAACGGAAGAGAAAGTCATGGTTTTCATCTCCATTTATAGAGTCAACTTTAAAAATTCAAAGGAGGAATGAAATGTCATTATTGATCCGAAACTTAAAATATAAATAAGTGAAAGAAATCCATCAGGGCATCCACGAATCCCCTTAAGAGATATTTACCGTTGAGTCAACAGAACAATAGAACTGTGCACTTTTTAAAAGCAATAAAAACGACCATACATCAAAACGTAACACTAATGAAATTTCATGTCTTTTGATATCAACACTGTGTAGTTCCTATGACTTTTCTAATATTACTCCTCAGTTGAAATAGTACTGTGCCATCGATAAACGCTAAGGGTGTGTTTTCTTTATAAAGTAGGATTATTCACCGGGTACGATCGGGGTAACATGAAGGTAAAAAAAATGTAAACTTCTATCTGCACAAGGAGTACATTTTTCGACATCTAAATTAGGGCATTCGTGCAGATCTTGGTCTTGGAATAAAAGCGATCGTGCACTCATTCTCGCACATCCTGCTTATTCATATTTATCATGCATTTATTTGTGTCCGCTCACTGGAGACCTGAGCATTGCATGGACGTCGATCTTCATGATATCGAAATAATTGATTTAAACAAAAGCATTGTATTGATACGGCGACATAATTCAAATTATGATTTTTGAAATTGTTCATTATGTAATCAGAAATCATTTAAAATTTAATTAAATAAGTTTTTGTTTTGACAGATAGGTACTACTAGAGTCAAAGTCGGGCGGAAATCTATTTTCATAGTTTTATATTCAAGTGTTACATTCGATATTATTACGCTAGAAAATCTAGTTACATTAAAATAACATCACTAAAATAGTCCATCGGCCGCTCCGAATTAATATTAAATATAACAAGTATTGAATTGACTTCCGGTCCGGACCGAGCCAAGTATCTTCTGAAAGCTAATCAGAATCCTTCAGATATAAAAGATATAATGGGAACCTATGTATTCGTTAAGATGCTGCTTAAGAATAAAAAAATTGAGAAATAGATTTTAATTCGGTAGTATATGGCAGCAAGCTGAAATGCCACTCGATACTCTATGGGGAATTAATTTTCGAATGGTATATTATACGCGTCGTGAAGTTTCTAATTCTTACTTATGTCCTTCAATAGATCCTAGGAATGGAATTGGAAACTGAAACGCTCTCTATATAATATTTTATCAATTATATCATTAAAGCATACCGTTATGATAAGAATCTTTAAGCATCCTCAAGTAAATCCTGCCGATAACCGACCGAACTTTATTTGCAACGTGTAGAACATATTACTTATACTTAGAAATAATTAGCTAACATTGTGAACACATTTTAAGTTACTATATGTACATTTAATTTGCCATTCAAATGGACTCCGAACTTAAGAGGTTAAACATGACAATGCGAAGTGCCACTTACGTCTAACAACAGTTTTCCGCCAATGCTAAGATTAAAATACAAGGCTTGATTCAATGATCAAGTCGAATTTTCATACGAGGCATCGATTAAATCAAAATCTGCCGTGCGAATGAAGCTTCGAGGCTATAAGAAACTGCGTTTAGAATGGTTCGTTACGGCCTGAGTCGCCACGAATCGATCCGAGGACACTTTTCAAACGAAACGCTTATATTCTTTGAAATTGGGTTAATTTCTATGATGTTAACATTTGATGATTGTATCACGTGTTCTTCGATCTTCATGAGAAAATTAACCAAAACTCTTTTCCGGTATAGAATTCTTGAACTGCCCGTTCATCATGATTGTTAATAAATCATTGATGTTTAAATTCCAGTTTCGAAATACTCTTCCCCTTACGAAAACACCGAATAGCTGATGTAACTAAAAAAGAAAAGTGTAATTGATTACCTATTTAATCAAGATGTGGAATATACCGAATGCCACTACCTTTGAAGCGACTCTCATACTATTAAGTTATAGATTTACCAAACGTAAAGTGCACTTTGAACCTGCAGTCCATTAAATCAGCGTTGGAAAAGTGTAAGTGATTATGAGCTTAAGTGTCCTAACCTACGATTTGACGAAGAATTTATTTCCTAACTGCTACAGATCCGAACATTGAATTCTCTCATTTTTTCCCACGAATGATTCTAAGGATTCAGCTGAATTTCTTGCATATTCTTATGTAACAGAGACTTCGACTATCGCAACGTTCGTCAAGGGGACTGGTTGTTCATAGCCTCAGAAAATAATCCTATATCTCGATGGAATTTCCCAATCATTTCGAATTATTTTGCAGAACAAAGATACCACCGATACATGAGAAGTACGCGTATATTACTTAGCAGAACGGTCAAATTTATCAAGGATCGAACTGAGGACATTGCGGTAGCCTAAAAGATCATTGGTCCAGGAAGAGGATTAAAAAGTCTTGAATGTTAGAAGTCGTGCAATTAATGTATTCTTGGGGGCAAACTACAAGCACCATACTTTGGGAAATTAGAGTAGTTCAACCACAAGTATATTACGAATAGAGGAAATGAACAAAAGGTTATTATAGCTGTCCTTTTGATCCAGAAATGGATCTAGCTTCTCATACCTTAGCATAGTTCAAAGAGGGAATATTTACAAGAAAAAATATTCAGCAGAAACTACACTGCCGGTCGAAGTAGTACTAATTTCAAGGCTATCAACCTCAAAGATATCAATCTAAAACACTTTCTTTCACATGGATTTTTGGTCTGAAATGCACACGATGATTTCTAATGTTATTTGGCTATGCCAATGGAGTTCAAAGGCGATCAAAATGAACATTAATCCTCTGAGCATGCGTGAAAATCGTTTACTTTCTGGAATCTTCCTGAGGAGAATTTTGCCTCAAATCGAATACTTTAAATGCACGTACATTTTCGTATCAACTTTGCGGCTGAAAATTTTCTGCTCATAGTCAATCGATCGTTAAAGACACATTCTGTTCATGGTTCTTTGTTGGAATGGACGAAAGTACCCTCACATTCTCTGCGAAAAAGAGGTAGGAGTATCATAATGCAATAATGGGAAAATTTGAATCTTTTGAAGGACAACTTTTTGTGGAAACGCATCCCAAGACCGAAGATGATAAAATGAAACTTGCAAGCATAGCTCTCTTTTACGGTCTTCACTACAGCTCCTGCGAAGATTTATTCTAACTTTAGCTTTCCGTAGATATAGAATTCGAAATCGATTAGAATGAAATTCGAAAGTTCGAGCTATAAGTCCTAGTATTATGACGTTTAGAATCAACTGCAGTTTTGCTATTCTATAATGTGAATCGAGTGTGGTGTTAAATACACGGAAAAAAAATCCGAACATTCAATACATAACATTCACGCAAATTGTGAAACGTCGTCTCCCACGAAAGAAAGGAATTTTCTTTATTGTGATAATGGGCCTCGATCGATCCGACTAGTCATAGCGTAACACAACGTGTTAAAGTAGTATAGTTAATTTTAATCGCTTTCAGCATTTTTATAGAGAAAATTGAATGTAAGTTAATCTTCGGTGGAATTTTAGACAAGTTTCATGTTGATGATATTAAATTATGATTCATATGCAACCCGTGGGCTTCATTCTTTGGTCAGTTGTGAAGTGAGAGGCTCCTGAGATAATACTCGAATCATTAGATTAACATTAACCGGTATCCTAAACATCGGATTACCATAAAAGGGCTGAATGCAATCAAAAACTTATGTGACAATCGTTCGAAGCTTTTTGTTATGTTTGAGAAAAAACAAACCATTTCATTGTGGAATTGAATGCATTTGCTGATGGATGTTAAATGTTTTTCCAAATATTATGTTTATTTATTAAATTAAGTACATCAACGGAAGAGAAAGTCATGGTTTTCATCTCCTTTTATAGAGTCAACTTTAAAAACTCAAAGGAGGAATGAAAAGTCATTATTGATCCGAAACTTAAAATGTAAATAAGTGAAAGAAATCCATCAGGGCATCCACGAATCCCCTTAAGAGATATTTACCGTTGAGTCAATAGTACAATAGAACTGTGCACTTTTTAAAAGCAATAAAAACGACCATACATCAAAACGTAACACTAATGAAATTTCATGTCTTTTGATATCAACATTGTGTGAATCCTATGACTTTTCTAACATTATTCCTCAGTTGAAATAGTACTGTGCCATCGATAAACGCGAAGGGTGTGTTTTCTTTATAAAGTAGGATTATTCACCGGGTACGATCGGGGTAACATGAAGGTAAAAAAAATGTAAACTTCTTTCTGCACAAGGAGTACATTTTTAGACATCTAAATTAGGGCATTCGTGCAGATCTTGGTCTTGGAATAAACCGATCGTGCACTCATTCTCGCACATCCTGCTTATTCATATTTATCATGCATTTATTTGTGTCCACTCACTGGAGACCTGAGCATTGCATGGACGTCGATCTTCATGATATCGAAATAATTGATTTAAACAAAAGCATTGTATTGATACGGCGACATAATTCAAATTATGATTTTTGAAATTGTTCATTATGTAATCAGAAATCATTTAAAATTTAATGAAATAAGTTTTTGTTTTGACAGATAGGTACTACTAGAGTCAAAGTCGGGCGGTAATCTATTTTCATAGTTTTATATTCAAGTGTTACATTCGATATTATTACGCTAGAAAATCTAGTTACATTAAAATAACATCACTAAAATAGTCCATCGGCCGCTCCGAATTAATATTAAATATAACAAGTATTTAATTGACTTCCGGTCCGGACCGAGCCAAGTATCTTCGGAAAGCTAATCAGAATCCTTCAGATATAAAAGATATAATGGGAACCTATGTATTCGTTAAGATGCTGCTTATGAATAAAAAAATTGAGAAATAGATTTTAATTCGGTAGTATATGGCAGCAAGCTGAAATGCCACTCGATACTCTATGGGGAATTAATTTTCGAATGGTCTATTATACGCGTCGTGAAGTTTCTAATTCTTACTTATGTCCTTCAATAGATCCTAGGAATGGAATTGGAAACTGAAACGCTCTCTATATAATATTTTATCTATTATATCATTAAAGCATACCGTTATGATAAGAATCTTTAAGCATCCTCAAGTAAATCCTGCCGATAACCGACCGAGCTTTATTTGCAACGTGTAGAACATATTACTTATACTTAGAAATAATTAGCTAACGTTGTGAACGCATTTTAAGTTACTATATGTACATTTAATTTGCCATTCAAATGGACTCCGAACTTAAGAGGTTAAACATGACAATGCGAAGTGCCCCTTACGTCTAACAACAGTTTTCCGGCAATGCTAAGATTAAAATACAAGGCTTGATTGAATGATCAAGTCGAATTTTCATACGAGGCATCGATTAAATCAAAATCTGCCGTGCGAATGAAGCTTCGAGGCTATAAGAAACTGCGTTTAGAATGGTTCGTTACAGCCTGAGACGCCGCGAATCGATCCGAGAACACTTTTCAAACGAAACGCTTATATTCTCTAAATTGGGTTAGTTTCTTTAATGTTAACATTTGATGATTGTATCACGTTTTCTTCACTCTCCATGAGAAAATTAACCAAAACTCTTTTCCGGTATAGAATTCTTGAACTGCCCGTTCATCATGATTGTTAATAAATCATTGGTTTACATTCTAGTTTCGAAATGCTCTTCCCATTACGAAAACACCAAATAGCTGATGTGACTAAAAAAGAAAAGTGTAATTGATTACGTATTTAATCAAGATGTGGAATAAACCGAATGCCACTACCTTTGAAGCAACTCTCATACTATTAAGTTATAGATTTACCAAACGTAAAGTGCACTTTGAACCTGCAGTCCATTAAATCAGCGTTGGAAAAGTGTAAGTGATTATGAGCTTAAGTGTCCTAACCTACGATTTGACGAAGAATTTATTTCCTAACTGCTACAGATCCGAACATTGAATTCTCTCATTTTTTCCCACGAATGATTCTAAGGATTCAGCTGAATTTCTTGCATATTCTTATGTAACAGAGACTTCGACTATCGCAACGTTCGTCAAGGGGACTGGTTGTTCATAGCCTCAGAAAATAATCCTATATCTCGATGGAATTTCCCAATCATTTCGAATTATTTTGCAGAACAAAGATACCACCGATACATGAGAAGTACGCGTATATTACTTAGCAGAACGGTCAAATTTATCAAGGATCGAACTGAGGACATTGCGGTAGCCTAAAAGATCATTGGTCCAGGAAGAGGATTAAAAAGTCTTGAATGTTAGAAGTCGTGCAATTAATGTATTCTTGGGGGCAAACTACAAGCACCATACTTTGGGAAATTAGAGTAGTTCAACCACAAGTATATTACGAATAGAGGAAATGAACAAAAGGTTATTATAGCTGTCCTTTTGATCCAGAAATGGATCTAGCTTCTCATACCTTAGCATAGTTCAAAGAGGGACAATTTACAAGAAAAAATATTCAGCAGAAACCACACTGCCGGTCGAAGTAGTACTAATTTCAAGGCTATCAACCTCAAAGATATCAATCTAAAACACTTTCTTTCACATGGATTTTTGGTCTGAAATGCACACGATGATTTCTAATGTTATTTGGCTATGCCAATGGAGTTCAAAGGCGATCAAAATGAACATTAATCCTCTGAGCATGCGTGAAAATCGTTTACTTTCTGGAATCTTCCTGAGGAGAATTTTGCCTCAAATCTAATACTTTAAATGCACGTACATTTTCGTATCAACTTTGCGGCTGAAAATTTTCTGCTCATAGTCAATCGATCGTTAAAGACACATTCTGTTCATGGTTCTTTGTTGGAATGGACGAAAGTACCCTCACATTCTCTGCGAAAAAGAGGTAGGAGTATCATAATGCAATAATGGGAAAATTTGAATCTTTTGAAGGACAACTTTTTGTGGAAACGCATCCCAAGACCGAAGATGATAAAATGAAACTTGCAAGCATAGCTCTCTTTTACGGTCTTCACTACAGCTCCTGCGAAGATTTATTCTAACTTTAGCTTTCCGTAGATATAGAATTCGAAATCGATTAGAATGAAATTCGAAAGTTCGAGCTATAAGTCCTAGTATTATGACGTTTAGAATCAACTGCAGTTTTGCTATTCTATAATGTGAATCGAGTGTGGTGTTAAATACACGGAAAAAAAATCCGAACATTCAATACATAACATTCACGCAAATTGTGAAACGTCGTCTCCCACGAAAGAAAGGAATTTTCTTTATTGTGATAATGGGCCTCGATCGATCCGACTAGTCATAGCGTAACACAACGTGTTAAAGTAGTATAGTTAATTTTAATCGCTTTCAGCATTTTTATAGAGAAAATTGAATGTAAGTTAATCTTCGGTGGAATTTTAGACAAGTTTCATGTTGATGATATTAAATTATGATTCATATGCAACCCGTGGGCTTCATTCTTTGGTCAGTTGTGAAGTGAGAGGCTCCTGAGATAATACTCGAATCATTAGATTAACATTAACCGGTATCCTAAACATCGGATTACCATAAAAGGGCTGAATGCAATCAAAAACTTATGTGACAATCGTTCGAAGCTTTTTGTTATGTTTGAGAAAAAACAAACCATTTCATTGTGGAATTGAATGCATTTGCTGATGGATGTTAAATGTTTTTCCAAATATTATGTTTATTTATTAAATTAAGTACATCAACGGAAGAGAAAGTCATGGTTTTCATCTCCTTTTATAGAGTCAACTTTAAAAATTCAAAGGAGGAATGAAATGTCATTATTGATCCGAAACTTAAAATGTAAATCAGTGAAAGAAATCCATCACGGCATCCACGAATCCCCTTAAGAGATATTTACCGTTGAGTCAATAGAACAATAGAACTGTGCACTTTTTAAAAGCAATAAAAACGACCATACATCAAAACGTAACACTAATGAAATTTCATGTCTTTTGATATCAACATTGTGTGAATCCTATGACTTTTCTAACATTATTCCTCAGTTGAAAAAGTACTGTGCCATTGATAAACGCGAAGGGTGTGTTTTCTTTATAAAGTAGGATTATTCACCGGGTACGATCGGGGTAACATGAAGGTAAAAAAAATGTTAACTTCTATCTGCACAAGGAGTACATTTTTAGACATCTAAATTAGGGCATTCGTGCAGATCTTGGTCTTGGAATAAAAGCGATCGTGCACTCATTCTCGCACATCCTGCTTATTCATATTTATCCTGCATTTTTTTGTGTCCACTCACTGGAGACCTGAGCATTGCATGGACGTCGATCTTCATGATATCGAAATAATTGATTTAAACAAAAGCATTGTATTGATACGGCGACATAATTCAAATTATGATTTTTGAAATTGTTCATTATGTAATCAGAAATCATTTAAAATTTAATTAAATAAGTTTTTGTTTTGACAGATAGGTACTACTAGAGTCAAAGTCGGGCGGGAATCTATTTTCATAGTTTTATATTCAAGTGTTACATTCGATATTATTACGCTAGAAAATCTAGTTACATTAAAATAACATCACTAAAATAGCCCATCGGCCGCTCCGAATTAATATTAAATGTAACAAGTATTTAATTGACTTCCGGTCCGGACCGAGCCAAGTATCTTCGGAAAGCTAATCAGAATCCTTCAGATATAAAAGATATAATGGGAACCTATGTATTCGTTAAGATGCTGCTTAAGAATAAAAAAATTGAGAAATAGATTTTAATTCGGTAGTATATGGCAGCAAGCTGAAATGCCACTCGATACTCTATGGGGAATTAATTTTCGAATGGTCTATTATACGCGTCGTGAAGTTTCTAATTCTTACTTATCTCCTTCAATAGATCCTAGGAATGGAATTGGAAACTGAAACGCTATCTATATAATGTTTTATCAATTATATCATTAAAGCATACCGTTATGATAAGAATCGTTAAGCATCCTCAAGTAAATCCTGCCGATAACCGACCGAACTTTATTTGCAACGTGTAGAACATATTACTTATACTTAGAAATAATTAGCTAACGTTGTGAACGCATTTTAAGTTACTATATGTACATTTAATTTGCCATTCAAATGGACTCCGAACTTAAGAGGTTAAACATGACAATGCGAAGTGCCCCTTACGTCTAACAACAGTTTTCCGCCAATGCTAAGATTAAAATACAAAGCTTGATTGAATGATCAAGTCGAATTTTCATACGAGGCATCGATTAAATCAAAATCTACCGGGCGAATGAAGCTTCGAGGCTATAAGAAACTGCGTTTAGAATGGTTCGTTACGGCCTGAGTCGCCACGAATCGATCCGAGGACACTTTTCAAACGAAACGCTTATATTCTTTGAAATTGGGTTAATTTCTATAATGTTAACATTTGATGATTGTATCACGTGTTCTTCGATCTTCATGAGAAAATTAACCAAAACTCTTTTCCGGTATAGAATTCTTGAACTGCCCGTTCATCATGATTGTTAATAAATCATTGATGTTTACATTCCAGTTTCGAAATGCTCTTCCCCTTACGAAAACAGCAGATAGCTGTTGTAACTAAAAAAGAAAAGTGTAATTGATTACCTATTTAATGAAGATGTGGAATAAGCCGAATGACACTACCTTTGAATCGACTCTCATACTATTAAGTTATAGATTTACCAAACGTAAAGTGCACTTTGAACTTGCAGTTCCTTAAATCAGCGTTGGAAAGGTCGAAGTGATTATGAGCTAAAGTTTCCTAACCTACGAATTGATGAAGAATTTATTTCCTAACTGCTACAGATCCGAACATTGAATTCTCTCATTTTTTCCCACGAATGATTCTAAGGATTCAGCTGAATTTCTTCCATATTCTTATGTAACAGAGTCTTCGACTATCGCAACGTTCGTCAAGGGGACTGGTTGTTCATAGCCTCAGAAAATAATCCTATATCTCGATGGAATTTCCCAATCATTTCGAATTATTTTGCAGAACAAAGATACCACCGATACATGAGAAGTACGCGTATATTACTTATGAGAACGGTCAATTTTATCAACGTTCGAACTGGGGACATTGCGGTAGCCTAAAAGATCATTGGTCCAGGAAGAGGATTAAAAAGTCTTGAATGTTAGAAGTCGTGCAATTAATGTATTCTTGGGGGCAAACTACAAGCACCATACTTTGGGAAATTAGAGTAGTTCAACCACAAGTATATTACGAATAGAGGAAATGAACAAAAGGTTATTATAGCTGTCCTTTTGATCCAGAAATGGATCTAGCTTCTCATACCTTAGCATAGTTCAAAGAGGGACAATTTACAAGAAAAAATATTCAGCAGAAACCACACTGCCGGTCGAAGTAGTACTAATTTCAAGGCTATCAACCTCAAAGATATCAATCTAAAACACTTTCTTTCACATGGAATTTTGCTCTGAAATGCACACGATGATTTCTAATGTTATTTGGCTATGCCAATGGATTTCAAAGGCGATCAAAATGAAAATTAATCCTCTGAGCATGCGTGAAAATCGTTTACCTTCTGGAATCTTCCTGAGGAGAATTTTGCCTCAAATCGAATACTTTAAATGCACGTACATTTTCGTATCAACTTTGCGGCTGAAAATTTTCTGCTCATAGTCAATCGATCGTTAAAGACACATTCTGTTCATGGTTCTTTGTTGGAATGGACGAAAGTACCCTCACATTCTCTGCGAAAAAGAGGTAGGAGAATCATAATGCAATAATGGGAAAATTTGAATCTTTTGAAGGACAACTTTTTGTGGAAACGCATCCCAAGACCGAAGATGATAAAATGAAACTTGCAAGCATAGCTCTTTTACGGTCTTCACTACAGCTCGTGCGAAGATTTATTCTAACTTTAGCTTTCCGTAGATATAGAATTCGAAATCGATTAGAATGAAATTCGAAAGTTCGAGCTAGAAGTCCTAGTATTATGACGTTTAGAATAAACTGCAGTTTTGCTATTCAAAAATGTAGATCGAGTGTGGTGTTAAATACACGGAAAAAAATCCGAGCATTCAATACATAACATTCACGCAAATTGTGAAACGTCGTCTCCCACGAAAGAAAGGAATTTTCTTTATTGTGATAATGGGCCTCGATCGATCCGACTAGTCATAGCGTAACACAACGTGTTAAAGTAGTATAGTTAATTTTAATCGCTTTCAGCTTTTTTATAGAGAAAATTGAATGTAAGTTAATCTTCGGTGGAATTTTAGACAAGTTTCATGTTGATGATATTAAATCATGATTCACATGCAACCCGTGGGCTTTATTCTTTGATCAGTTGTGAAGTGAGAGGCTCCTGAGATAATACTCTAATCATTAGATTAACGTTAACCTGTTTCCTAAACATCGGATTACCATAAAAGGATTGAATAGAATCAAAAACTTATGTGACAATCGTTCGAAGCTTTTTGTTATGTTTGAGAAAAAACAAACCATGTCATTGTGGAATTGAATGCATTTGCTGATGGATGTTAAATGTTTTTCCAAATATTATGTTTAATAATTAAATTAAGTACATCAACGGAAGAGAAATTTTTGGTTTTCATCTCCTTTTATAGAGTCAACTTTAAAAATTCAAAGGAGGAATGAAATGTCATTATTGATCCGAAACTTAAAATGTAAATAAGTGAAAGAAATCCATCAGGACATCCACGAATCCCCTTAAGAGATATTTACCGTTGAGTCAATAGAACAATAGAACTGTGCACTTTTTAAAAGCAATAAAAACGACCATACATCAAAACGTAACACTAATGAAATTTCATGTCTTTTGATATCAACATTGTGTGAATCCTATGACTTTTCTAACATTATTCCTCAGTTGAAATAGTACTGTGCCATCGATAAACGCGAAGGGTGTGTTTTCTTTATAAAGTAGGATTATTCACCGGGTACGATCGGGGTAACATGAAGGTAAAAAAATGTAAACTTCTATCTGCACAAGGAGTACATTTTTAGACATCTAAATTAGGGCATTCGTGCAGATCTTGGTCTTGGAATAAAAGCGATCGTGCACTCATTCTCGCACATCCTGCTTATTCATATTTATCATGCATTTATTTGTGTCCACTCACTGGAGACCTGAGCATTGCATGGACGTCGATCTTCATGATATCGAAATAATTGATTTAAACAAAAGCATTGTATTCATACGGCGACATAATTCAAATTATAATTTTTGAAATTGTTCATTATGTAATCAGAAATCATTTAAAATTTAATGAAATAAGTTTTTGTTTTGACAGATAGGTACTACTAGAGTCAAAGTCGGGCGGTAATCTATTTTCATAGTTTTATATTCAAGTGTTACATTCGATATTATTACGCTAGAAAATCTAGTTACATTAAAATAACATCACTAAAATAGCCCATCGGCGGCTCCGAATTAATATTAAATATAACAAGTATTTAATTGACTTCCGGTCCGGACCGAGCCAAGTATCTTCGGAAAGCTAATCAGAATCCTTCAGATATAAAAGATATAATGGGAACCTATGTATTCGTTAAGATGCTGCTTAAGAATAAAAAAATTGAGAAATAGATTTTAATTCGGTAGTATATGGCAGTAAGCTGAAATGCCACTCGATACTCTATGGGGAATTAATTTTCGAATGGTCTATTATACGCGTCGTGATTCTTACTTATGTCCTTCAATAGATCCTAGGAATGGAATTGGAAACTGAAACGCTATCTATATAATGTTTTATCAATTATATCATTAAAGCATACCGTTATGATAAGAATCGTTAAGCATCCTCAAGTAAATCCTGCCGATAACCGACCGAACTTTATTTGCAACGTGTAGAACATATTACTTATACTTAGAAATAATTAGCTAACGTTGTGAACGCATTTTAAGTTACTATATGTACATTTAATTTGCCATTCAAATGGACTCCGAACTTAAGAGGTTAAACATGACAATGCGAAGTGCCCCTTACGTCTAACAACAGTTTTCCGCCAATGCTAAGATTAAAATACAAGGCTTGATTGAATGATCAAGTCGAATTTTCATACGAGGCATCGATTAAATCAAAATCTGCCGGGCGAATGAAGCTTCGAGGCTATAAGAAACTGCGTTTAGAATGGTTCGTTACGGCCTGAGTCGCCACGAATCGATCCGAGGACACTTTTCAAACGAAACGCTTATATTCTTTGAAATTGGGTTAATTTCTATAATGTTAACATTTGATGATTGTATCACGTGTTCTTCGATCTTCATGAGAAAATTAACCAAAACTCTTTTCCGGTATAGAATTCTTGAACTGCCCGTTCATCATGATTGTTAATAAATCATTGATGTTTACATTCCAGTTTCGAAATGCTCTTCCCCTTACGAAAACAGCAGATAGCTGTTGTAACTAAAAAAGAAAAGTGTAATTGATTACCTATTTAATGAAGATGTGGAATAAGCCGAATGCCACTACCTTTGAATCGACTCTCATACTATTAAGTTATAGATTTACCAAACGTAAAGTGCACTTTGAACTTGCAGTTCCTTAAATCAGCGTTGGAAAGGTCGAAGTGATTATGAGCTAAAGTGTCCTAACCTACGAATTGATGAAGAATTTATTTCCTAACTGCTACAGATCCGAACATTGAATTCTCTCATTTTTTCCCACGAATGATTCTAAGGATTCAGCTGAATTTCTTCCATATTCTTATGTAACAGAGTCTTCGACTATCGCAACGTTCGTCAAGGGGACTGGTTGTTCATAGCCTCAGAAAATAATCCTATATCTCGATGGAATTTCCCAATCATTTCGAATTATTTTGCAGAACAAAGATACCACCGATACATGAGAAGTACGCGTATATTACTTATGAGAACGGTCAATTTTATCAACGATCGAACTGGGGACATTGCGGTAGCCTAAAAGATCATTGGTCCAGGAAGAGGATTAAAAAGTCTTGAATGTTAGAAGTCGTGCAATAAATGTATTCTTGGGGGCAAACTACAAGCACCATACTTTGGGAAATTAGAGTAGTTCAACCACAAGTATATTACGAATAGAGGAAATGAACAAAAGGTTATTATAGCTGTCCTTTTGATCCAGAAATGGATCTAGCTTCTCATACCTTAGCATAGTTCAAAGAGGGACAATTTACAAGAAAAAATATTCAGCAGAAACCACACTGCCGGTCGAAGTAGTACTAATTTCAAGGCTATCAACCTCAAAGATATCAATCTAAAACACTTTCTTTCACATGGAATTTTGCTCTGAAATGCACACGATGATTTCTAATGTTATTTGGCTATGCCAATGGATTTCAAAGGCGATCAAAATGAAAATTAATCCTCTGAGCATGCGTGAAAATCGTTTACTTTCTGGAATCTTCCTGAGGAGAATTTTGCCTCAAATCGAATACTTTAAATGCACGTACATTTTCGTATCAACTTTGCGGCTGAAAATTTTCTGCTCATAGTCAATCGATCGTTAAAGACACATTCTGTTCATGGTTCTTGGTTGGAATGGACGAAAGTACCCTCACATTCTCTGCGAAAAAGAGGTAGGAGAATCATAATGCAATAATGGGAAAATTTGAATCTTTTGAAGGACAACTTTTTGTGGAAACGCATCCCAAGACCGAAGATGATAAAATGAAACTTGCAAGCATAGCTCTCTTTTACGGTCTTCACTACAGCTCCTGCGAAGATTTATTCTAACTTTAGCTTTCCGTAGATATAGAATTCGAAATCGATTAGAATGAAATTCGAAAGTTCGAGCTAGAAGTCCTAGTATTATGACGTTTAGAATCAACTGCAGTTTTGCTATTCTAAAATGTGGATCGAGTGTGGTGTTAAATACACGGAAAAAAATCCGAACATTCAATACATAACATTCACGCAAATTGTGAAACGTCGTCTCCCACGAAAGAAAGGAATTTTCTTTATTGTGATAATGGGCCTCGATCGATCCGACTAGTCATAGCGTAACACAACGCGTTAAAGAAGTATAGATAATTTTAATCGCTTTCAGCTTTTTTATAGAGAAAATTGAATGTAACTTAATCTTCGGTGGAATTTTAGACAAGTTTCATGTTGATGATATTAAATTATGATTCATATGCAACCCGTGGGCTTTATTCTTTGTTCAGTTGTGAAGTGAGAGGCTCCTGAGATAATACTCGAATCATTAGATTAACATTAACCGGTATCCTAAACATCGGATTACCATAAAAGGGCTGAATGCAATCAAAAACTTATGTGACAATCGTTCGAAGCTTTTTGTTATGTATGAGAAAAAACAAACCATGTTATTGTGGAATTGAATGCATTTGCTGATGGATGTTAAATGTTTTTCCAAATATTATGTTTATTTATTAAATTAAGTACATCAACGGAAGAGAAAGTCATGGTTTTCATCTCCTTTTATAGAGTCAACTTTAAAAATTCAAAGGAGGAATGAAATGTCATTATTGATCCGAAACTTAAAATGTAAATAAGTGAAAGAAATCCATCAGGACATCCACGAATCCCCTTAAGAGATATTTACCGTTGAGTCAATAGAACAATAGAACTGTGCACTTTTTAAAAGCAATAAAAACGACCATACATCAAAACGTAACACTAATGAAATTTCATGTCTTTTGATATCAGCATTGTGTGGTTCCTATGACTTTTCTAATATTATTTCACAGTTGAAATAGTACTGTGCCATCGATAAACGCGAAGGGTGTGTTTTCTTTATAAAGTAGGATTATTCACCGGGTACGATCGGGGTAACATGAAGGTAAAAAAATGTAAACTTCTATCTGCACAAGGAGTACATTTTTAGACATCTAAATTAGGGCATTCGTGCAGATCTTGGTCTTGGAATAAAAGCGATCGTGCACTCATTCTCGCACATCCTGCTTATTCATATTTATCATGCATTTATTTGTGTCCACTCACTGGAGACCTGAGCATTGCATGGACGTCGATCTTCATAATATCGAAATAATTGATTTAAACAAAAGCATTGTATTGATACGGCGACATAATTCAAATTATGATTTTTGAAATTGTTCGTTATGTAATCAGAAATCATTTAAAATTTAATGAAATAAGTTTTTGTTTTGACAGATAGGTACTACTAGAGTCAAAGTCGGGCGGAAATCTATTTTCATAGTTTTATATTCAAGTGTTACATTCGATATTATTACGCTAGAAAATCTAGTTACATTAAAATAACATCACTAAGATAGTCCATCGGCCGCTCCGAATTAATATTAAATATAACAAGTATTTAATTGACTTCCGGTCCGGACCGAGCCAAGTATCTTCGGAAAGCTAATCAGTATCCTTCCGATATAAAAGATATAATGGGAACCTATGTATTCGTTAAGATGCTGCTTAAGAATAAAAAATTTGAGAAATAGATTTTAATTCGGTAGTATATGGCAGCAAGTTGAAATGCCACTCGATACTCTATGGGGAATTAATTTTCGAATGGTCTATTATACGCGTCGTGAAGTTTCTAATTCTTACTTATTTCCTTCAATAGATCCTAGGAATGGAGTTGGAAACTGAGACGCTGTCTTTATAATATAAGTAGTTATGTTACGTTTAGGATCAATGGCAATTCTATAATTGATTCGAGTGTGGAGTTAATCACACAGGAAAAAAGAATCCGAATATGCAAGACAAAAACTCAGGGAAATTGTGAATCGTCGTCTCCCAAGGTAGACAGGAATTTCCTTTATATTTTTAATGGGTCTCAGTCAATCCAAGATTAATCTCAGTGGAACGCAACGTGGTAAAGAAGTAAAGATAATTTATTACAATAATCTTCAGGGATTCTATCATAGAATAGAACTTCAGTTTGGGTAATGTAATATTTTTTATCTCCTTCCCCACACTGTGTAAATCAAAGTTTTTCGGATAACAAACTTCACTTAATGAATTATTTAAATTGTCTGATGGTTGCGGTCAGCATGGAAAATTTGATGAATGACATACTAATTGTGACTTACTAGACCATAATTACACGCAAGTAATGCAAGAGTAAGCTTTGATACCTAAATTTATGATGTTAGTCACCGAAAACACCTATGATAGTGCGGCCCTATGAAATTAAAATGTAGCAGAAGCATAGTTCATGCACGATTCATATATTAGGCATTCATTATGACGAAAAGTTTTTTAAAAGATTTTAAATTGTTTTAAACTATGATTCTAACATCTCTTACGGATGTGTTAAGAGTAGGACATGTAAATTATGTGAATCCTCCGTTCCTTTTAATCGGTAAAGCAAATCTAGTTTCAGTAAGATAATCGGAAATAATCTTCAGCTAAAAGCAATGCCTTAAGGTTTCTAAGGGTGATCCTACAAACACTATTATCTCTAATCGCGTTGTTTTACAGGAAAAATGTAGCATGATGAGAAATAGCCTCTACCCCCTTTGAAATTTTTCAGTCTAACCCCTTCACCAGGTGGTAAACAGAGAAAAGAAAAATGAGAGGAGCTCACGATCTCGGGGCAAGTATTTGAGTATTCTAACGGTTGGTGCATAAAGAGGTATATGGGATACCATACTCTAACATTGCAGACGTCTTAGAAACTACCACTGCTTCTAGAAAGATCTATGATGCCTATCACTTTATAATATGAGGATGTAAAGAAAGAATATTAACATACCTTCCAATGAGTATTCCATGATGAGCAGTGTTAACGTATAACACCGAATACTAAACACACTAAACACTGAAAACTGCACACATTTCAAATCACACTTCACGCACTTCTCCACTCGCATAGCACTCACTACACACAATATCACTTCCTTATTCTGGCTCTTCGTGGTCACCTGAAGGTAAGGAGGCCGAATTGTGCCGGGTCGTTCTTCACAAGCACCTTCTCGCCCTGGAGAGGAACTCCCCGCTGCCGGACCTCTCGTCAAATTGCAACGACGAATCCAAAGGCCAACTCCTGAAATCCTTCCTCCAGCTGTGGAGTCCCATCCCAGCGGTCGAAGTCGCCCTTCAGCCAAGGTTGATGTCTTTGTGAAACTCTTAGGCCTCCGAGATAAATTGAGAAAGGAATGCATTGAAATTATCATGCTATGTAAGAGCTTATGAAAAGAGCTCAAAACAACGTAACTTCCCTGAATGTATATTTATGAAACCACTCTCAACACTTGAAATTGCTCTATGGCTCTCAATTAAAATTTTCATAGCCATGAAAAATTGTCAAATTTTGTAACAAAAAGAAATGAATTGGGTGAGAAAGGCTTTATATTCTGGAGTTATATACATTTTGTACTATGCTTATGGAAATTAAAAAGAAACTATACTCAGTAATAACGAAAGGAGGTTTTTATGCAATGAAAATGTATTACGAGATATGCACTAGCATAATCATTTCTATTTTATAAGTTAATCAAAAGCCTCTCATGAAGCTTCTAAAAGGCGTCAATTCTATCATTTTACTACTTTTGTGGAACGACATGCTAATTTGAAAGAAAAAGAAATTCATGTATTTCCACATTAATGGATTTTATCAATCATTCATTAATCTAAAGCAGCTTTGAGTGTAGGGTAAGAAGAGGGTTTAGAAAGGTGCACTCATTGGTACAATTTTCGCCAGAAGAAACCTCCATCATTTCTAAGGCGTCGAGCTTCCTTTCTTTCGATTCCCGGTGGAGAAGTTTCGCCAAAAAGGAACTCTGCTGTCCGCTGTCCAGTAGGTGGGCGCCACAGCCATGTTTTATGAACCTGTTTTTGGATGAAGATTATCTATGGTTTTGAATCATATTTATTATTTCTCATAATCATTACAGTACCCAAATTATAGACGCAATAACATAGGTCTTCATACTTCTTAATTCTACATTACGAAGATGGACGGCTAAGAGTCTGAAACATAAGGTAAATACAGAATGGGAATCGCTGTAATAAGAAGTATGAAGAATAATATAGTTATCACAATACCATTTATTAATGAACAAACAAGAGAAATCTAATGATATGATTAGTGGGGAAAAAATCTTCGAAGCTGAAGGCTTTTGAAGGAAATACCCACGTTGAGGGAAAACAACCGCACAAGAAGCGGGATGGAAAAACCCGCGAAACACAGGAAATGCATAATAAAAAAAATTGAATTAAATCTAACACTTAAATTTCTAAGGCTACCTAAGCCTAATTTATAGAATTCAACGTTAACACAGATCAAAAATTTAATATCTAACTCTAGGAATATACCAACAACAACCAGGCAATATAATTAATAATAGTTTTTCTGTGGCTGGTTTCTTGGGCCACGCTATTCTCCTCTGAAAGCCACCTTAAAGTATAATTGTTTCAAATCTAAGGATATGTTACAGATAATAGTAAAATTAGCATTGAAAGTACATATTTCAGGAGTGAATTTAAGGTATGAGTATGTTTGACATGATCGTCAAAATCTACCTCGAATTAGTGAAGAGTGTAATCCGTCGTTCATTCAGTGTCACAGGGATGATATGTGAGGAAATAAATAAAAGTAATTTAAAATTATAATATGCTATAATGTCTTGATAATGTATTTCATAATACATAAAGGTATATATGAGCTATATTCATACTTAAAATCCTGGTAAATACAACAAATACCTCAGTAACCGATCCATCCTCCATAGTTCCTAATTACCATGCCAAGAGGCTCTGGCATTGATTGCACCACGCGAAGACACACTGATGGCCCTATGTTCTCCCACGCGTCCTCAATAGTTTCCAGTAATTTGCTCCAGTCTTGAGGGCGGTCTTTCTTTTGAAGATTTTTTTGCTATAATACCCCATATATTTTCAATGGGAATAAGGTCCGGCCTCCTTGCTGGGCAGCTTAATTTCTTACGTTGTGTTTCCTCTGGTAAACAAAAATTGTTATTTCCAAGTGTGTGTTCTTTCTCCGCAAGCATTACCCTTCCTCTGCGAGTTCTCTTTCGGAAGCACTTCAATCCAAGATAAGTCATACAGCAAATTCCTCTCCTTTATCAGCAGTTAACACGGGAATATCCAAATTGAGCAACAAAACATAGGGATGTATTAGATTATGTCACCTCTGTATGATAAAACTAAGTATCGTCATAAAATAGAAAACACACAAATGAAATATACGAGGAAAATTGGAAGAAAAACAATAATCGGACGACCTTGAGCCAAGTTCGAAGCAGAGGGAAATTCCACACAGTCTGATAATTTCTCTCATAGAATTAAGAGAGAGATGCTTGATGTACTTCTTTAAATTATTTTTAAAATTTACTACCTACATCTTTTACCCCCGTGAGAATCAACTCGTCTGGCCTATGAACTTCAGCTTCTCTTATACATATCTTAATGGCAGTCGCTTCAACGAGAGTTCAATGCCATGATTATATCGAGAAAATATCAGCCATGGATACCCAAATGAAACACTGAACTTAGAGAACTATTCAATTATTGAGTTATGTTTAACGTTTAGGATATTCTTACACTACAAGGGGCAAACTGTAAAGTACGTACCCATCTTCCGAGAAAAAGAGCGCTGATAGCCTTCTGAAACTTCAACGTCCGTCGACTTGCCTTGCAACAGAGTGGAAAATTATCCTGTATCGCGGGCGAATAGCACAGTACAAACTGCCACACACGTTTCCTACCGCTCAGAGACGAAGTTATCAGGACACTAGAAAGGAAATAAGGCATTATAAACCCTAAGAGTAACATAAAATCATCGAATCGGAAGATCGTTGCAATCCCGAAGAGTCATCCGTAAGATATAACACCGATAAATATTGAATAACTAGATGTATAGACTTCTCAAAAGTTCTTACATTGCTAAGGAGTTCAACGTTGAGAGACTACAGAAGAGATAGGTCCCCTCCGTTCAAATGCTACGACTGCTATGAGTCAACTGCAGGAAAGCGACCGCACAAATTCCGCCAAAATTGGCTTCCTGAACACTCATACCATCGCTACGAATTCAAGAGAAGGGCGGTATATGATTTCTCTTGTTCCATCATAGCGAAGCGTGGATAAATATGTCTGGGAGTGTAGGGATACGGTTTCGTATCGTTCGAATGCATATTGTATTGTCATAAAAGAGTTTTTTATGCGATATATCAGTAATATTCATTATCTAAACTTCTCAAATTCTTTAATCAATAAATTTACAGCGCGTTTGTGGGGCTCCCGGATAGGCGTGTGGGCAGCGAGTTCGACTTCAATAAATGCGGTCCCGGGTTCGATTCCCGGTGGGAAATTACCTGTTGTAGTATTTTCCACAATACTACCTGAAGTATTTCCACAATACCACTACAGAGTGTTTGAGGAGGCCGCTAATGAATAGTCAAAGATAAAGAAGGTGTTGTTTTATGCTGATAATCAGTTACAGCTTTTTAGGAGGCCCTAAAAATTCTCTTGTCATGGGAATCTTCTCAAATCTTGACTATAAAGTTTTAAAAATTTATGCCATACATTATTTTTAAGAGAAATGGGAAGATCTGCAATAACATTTTCTTCCATATTTGGGGATAAATAAAAGTCATGAAAAGTATTTCGGAATTTAATGAATGTTCAGTGAAGCATAAGTTTACAGAGAGAGATATTTTCATGATTAAAAACTCTGATAATATTTTAATTTATTTCAGATACCTTGGATAAGCTACACTATTATATCAGTAAAGCTCTTTCTCTGCTCAAGGTGCATAAAATCCATTTCTAAGGAATGATCACAATTCTTGTATATACACTTGGGATCAATAACTACTACAAGAAATATCAAGACTTCAATTTATAAATGTTTAAGGACCTGCTCATGAAATGAGAGACATCTAATTAAAGATATATGTAAAAATTGTGGAAATTCCAAGGAGAATTAAGAAAATTTCAAAATTTCATTCAGGAAAACTAAAGGTAATTAATTCTCTATAGTAAATATAATTGAGGATAGTCAAATTCTTCATCATTCATTGAAGATGCAAAATATGGAAGATCATTTGCAACACTCTTAGATTGCTATCTGGAGAAGAGCAGGGGGGTGTTTCTGAGTCCCCACGGATTGGCAGCAATGGATTCGGATTCAATCCGAGTTGATAGTAAAGTAATCCATCTCCCTACTTCCATGCATTTCACACTTCCGAGCGGATGGATATCCATCTTGGGTGTGGTGTCACTCCTCATCCTAGGCAAGAAACGATGAAACATAATAAGGAATCACACATTCCTAAGAGACAAGTGAGCAGAGAAAAACAGCTTTCCAGTAAACGGTAATTTTTGTAAAGTAATCTCCTGCATTTGAAACGGATGTGTGGTAATATTTTACACAATTTTGTTTGTTTATACACTGAATAATCCCAACCTATGTACCCGTTTTAAATCATATTGTATCATTTAAAATTATTACTAAATTTGCTGAGGTATTTATCAATGCCTTGATCAAAACTTTCTAAGTATATTTACACTGCTGCCGGACATAATTAATAATTTGTAATATTTCGTTTGAAAGCTCTTACTGAGGGTATCTAGCCAGCAGAGTGAAGTGGTTGCTTACACATCTCATGATGTGTCTAGTTCCAGTGAGAGGCCTGCACCTCATTGTGAGGTGCAGGCCTTCCTCTACTCCACCACTTCGTGAAAGTGGCGTTCGTTTACACAAAAAGGTTGATTGCTGCACTAAAGTGGAATTGCATTCTATGCTTTATTACTACAGATGACTTGATAACAGCAATTCTTTTTAAGATGAGTTTTGACAAGGTTTAATAAATTTTCCTATATGAAGATTGGAGATGAACCCTATACCTTCATCTTAACTTAAGTATTGGGGAAAATAAATTGCAAGTGAACTTTGTTTGGAATGATATGATAATATCTAAGGCTAATAGAACATTTGAACTTTGTTTGGAATGATATGATAATATCTAAGGATAATAAAACATTATCTAATGCTTAGAAGGAAAGGAAATTTATAAATATAATTGTTCAATTCCATTCTGTTCTTATTTACCATTTTAGCCATTTCTACATGTACTGGGACACACAGATATACTCAGGAAGGTCATACATACAAAATAATACATGGATATAAAATAAATACATATTTACAATAAAAATTGTATAGATAGAGACATACTCTACTTACATAAGCTTTAAAATCATGATCTTAGCTGTCATACCATACATTGGACATAAGGTACAATATTTTGTACTATTTTGTATAATCTTTTCAGATTAAGGAACCTCAGGAAATAAGTTTACATATGTATATTTTATTTGGATATTCTATGATTGATTTGTTTTCTATTGTAATATATTTTTAAAGTAGCAGTTTTTTTATATAAAATTGCTTATTACTATGAAGCAGAAGCCATTTCTTAAGTTTTACATTTTTATTTTGATGCAGTCTCTTTTTTGTCATTAAGTTGAAATATTTTTTATCATTATTATACAGGGCTCATTTCCATTTTGTTCATTACTTTTATCTATTTCATTTATCACTTTATATTACAGGTTATTTATTTTTATTTTATAGCAGATGCTATTTCATTTTTATTCATATTAGTGTTTTTTATTTTCATGTGATACACTTTTCTTTATTTTAATGCAGAGGACTGTACTGTATGTGATAATTATTTAATTTCCTTTGAATAAATTTGTTATCTAAAGGGTATGAATATGTATATTGCAATGTACCTAAAAAGGGGATGAAAATAAATTAATTACCTATAGCATGCAAAAGACATACTTTTCAATGTAATGTCTCCTTTCTAAGGGACTGTTAGGGATTACCATCTACCTTGTTATTACAGCCAGTATGTTCAGGGTATTCATTACCTCCTCTACAGGGTCTGACACTGGCATGCCTGAGGCTGACAATAGCACTGCTTCCCAATGACTTTTGGTATCAGCCTTCCACATAAAAATGCAATGCACAGAGGACCTAGGTGCGGAATGAAATTCTTCCAGTTATTAATACCATATAGATTAGGTGATATCTATGTGCTACAATAATTATTTCATTCATTATACAGTATTCATTATTTTACTACTAACACAGAAATGATTTATCTTCCATCATAATTGAATTATATCACAATTTCCTTAAGATATGGCAATTTTAGAATGTGCTCACCAAAAGTTGATGAGCTATAAAGCACAAAACAGTAGCATCACCTACATTGATATAAATTACATAGATCTCCAACATTTGAGTTGAGATTTACTAAAATTAAGAGAAGCAGAAGTAGACATTTTGGTTTGCACAAAATTATTAGCAATGGAATTTTGAAATAACAAGGTTATGTATTCTTGGATGTGGGTTATACATTCTATCATTCATATTTTAAATTAGGAAAGTTTCTGTATCAGATGTTGCCTAAAAATATACTATTATTATTCAAGAGTTTTCTACTTTTGTAAATAGGACATTTCTCTTGCCTAAATTTAATACAATACCACATACCTTTATTTCAATAGCTAATGCTGTGTTATACTGCCCAGTGTTTAGGAATGGTCAGTCTTTCACTATTAAAGCCCTTGCCATGCATTTATTATGATGATAATAGCCCTGGAAAACTTTATCTGTGACAATGAAGGGGTTTGAGTTATCCATGAGTGCGTCAGACCTTGTCTTCTTAAAACTTGCAGCCTTCTCTCTCTTCTGAAAAAACATCAGGTTCCTTAATGACCTCCATTGTGTAGGTTATTAACAATGAACATAATTATAGCAGCCAAATTCAGCATCTTTTTGGATTCATCAGGAATTAAAGTGAAACAAACTCAATACAATTGACATCCATTATCTTCTACAATTACTGACATCTATATTATTCCTAGGTTCTATCATTTTCCCAAAAAAGGCCCATCCTGGGTCATCTTTCTTTGGAGGAAATACATTCAATTGATGGACCAAACCCATTTCTTGAAAACTGGGAAAATTTTGAAAGACATATATCCACAAATTACTATGTAATTGGTTGAAATAAACTCATAGAAGAATATCATTCCAGAAATTCCTTCCCAGTTAGCCTCAGTTACATGTGAAATAAATTTCAGAGAAAGAAGAGCTCCTAAGAGAATGTATTAATTACCTGTTAAAATAAGGTCCATTAACAATTACAACATCACAATATGGTCATTTCAGGAAAATTTATTGCTCTTACATCTTTTATCTCATGAAACCTTCGCTAAAAGATATTGAAAATATATTTTCAGTTTAGAACAAATGCATTCAACGGAGCTTATGTTGGATCTACATACTTAAAGCAGCACTGGGGAGTGAATCTTATATTTCATCTTGACCCAAACATCTAATATTATATAAATTTATGAATCAGTTTTTTATAATTTAACCAGACGTCAGCAAATCCTAACCATCATAAATTAATTCTGCTAGAAAATACCTCAACAACACGATTAGTACAGCTATGTAACTTATGTAACGATATTTAGCATATTAAGATAATTAGGGTCACAATGTACACAATATTTCATATGCAGACATACAACAACAGCTTAAACTTTTCTCCCATTATAATCTCCATTTATTTACTGCTTTAATATTTTTGATAAAATACTTAAAAATAAAATATATTGTCCATTTAGAACATAGGGAACTTCATTTAGTATCTCATATCACTAGAAACTGACTTATTTGTAATAGCAAAGGATGAGAATTGTATACATTATACACATTAGAAAATTATACATTTATCATCAGAGAGCTACGCTTTGCACTCTAATTCATTATAACCATGAAGGAATGAAGATGATCAGTAATACTCAACTCTGAACTACTTACTTGTATTTACTTTTTCAATTTCCTTTTTAAGTGGTTATATTATGCAATAAACATGCCATATGAATGAAAAAAAAATTTTCACCCATGTAAGGCTTTAAGGTACAAAGTTAATCCTTTGAATGAAGTGAAAATTAGAAGGAGTGTTATTAGGTTATATTATTATTCCTGAAAAGTCATGTGATGCAGAATATCATTTTTGAATTGAAATTCATTATTTGATGTTACTTAATTCATTGTCATTCACTGTTCTTCTCTCATCCTTCCCCTTAGTTTCTTCATTACCTGTATTTGCTGCAGTATCATTTGTAATATTACCATCCTTTGGATTGGGCAACCTCCATATGCATGAAAGCTATGCTAGCTTGCAAGTGATGAAGGGGCAATCAGCTGATGCATGTCAATGACCTTTTTTAAGTAGGTCAGGTACATACTTATGGATCTAGCAAATATTTTTTGTTAAAAAAGGTGTTTAACTATCAAATTTGTTTATCATGATGTAAATAATAAAGATTATAGTTTTCACTTCTTTTTATCTTAAAAATATTCAACCAAGAGTTGGCTCATTGCAGTTGGTCTCAGCACTCCACTTCTCTATGTATTTATTAGTTTTACTAAATCTTTGATGCAAACTTCCCAATGTTCTTAGTTCAATATTTATCAGATGGGGGCCAGTACTTAGGGCCTCTTCTACCCTAACTCCACTCCTCTTCTCTTATATATTGATATATTTTCTGCTACATCTCCTGTAATGAATCAAAAACCCTGCATGGCGGATTTAGAAATATACCAAAGAGGAATGGATTAATACATTATTAACATGCCCTAAACAATATTTGGATCTGAATTCCCTTGCTGGATATGACTTGAGTAGTTAATGAAACAGAGATTCATATAAATTTTTTAAAAATTCAGTCATGAATTTCCATAATTCCTTCATTATTACATCATGATATTGGATGAGGTGACGGTAAACCATTTAAATGCAAATTAAGTTAAACATTATCCCTGCATTCATTACCTGAGTAGCAGTAAATCTGTTATTATCAAGGTTATCTCAGGGTTGAGAGCAAAAAGGATTCGGTTACTAATAGGTGAGGGGAACCCTGAGTATGTTGTCTTTCACTGCTGAAACATGAAGATGATAACACCTCAATAGCACTCTTTCATTAAACATAAGATGAAAGAGAGAAACATAGAGAAAGGATTTTAATGTACCAGTAAACACAAGAGTTGACCAAATATTACATCAAGTGCTAAATTTTCAACATTTCAAAGGACATATTCCATGCACAATGGAAATTAAGTGAATATATTCTAAGGAAGAAAAGAAGTAAAATTATTTTACTAGAACATACTGTAGGAAGGACATATATTTATATGGTGCAGTATTTTTATCATACCTAAAAATTGTTAGAAATTTTCACTGAACTTTAGCCAGAAATTACACAGTGTTAAAATGGTTATTTATAATTACTAGATGGCATGAAAGCAGTCTCCATTTTTGGATAAAAATATGTTGGTGATGCATTTTTATCAAGCTCTTTCAGTAATGAAGAAAGATGAAACTAGAAATTATTTTATATACTAGATTTTCGACAATATCTGAACAAGATTAAAAATTACACACTTAAGTTTTCTCCATTGGAATGAAGACCAAATATTGCTACTAGGTATTTTCATTATAAAAAGGAAATTTCAAAAGTTTCTTACATATTTAAGAAGTTACCTGCCAAATCTTCTAGATGCACACATTTTAAAAATGAGATATAGGATGGAAAAATTGCCTCTGATAAAAAGACTTTTTACAGTGCAAATCTTAGTTGTCTTGAAAGAAGCACTGGTACTACTAATACTGGTAAGACAAGCAATCTAATGCTTTGGTGAGTAGAATCCGTCCAAACAGCAACTAATAGAAACTTCTCTGTGTGTATCTTTTTAAGTGCAAATGAAATCTACAATTTTATATTAAGGTAGGAAACAATTTAGTCAGAACAAAAAGAAAGAATCACAATTTAAATATTTTTAAGCATACCCTAACAGAAGATACTAAGATAATTTGTAAACTAAAGTTGATTCATGCAACCAGAAAAGGTAGTTGATATATTCTTCACTAAGAATCAAATCGGTCTTACATGTTAAAAATGCCAGGTTAATTTTTCTTCCAGTTTTTATAACAATTGGTCAATTGGTTTTTCTTTTTAAGACGAAAGAGGCATAGCCTACAAAGACATTTTTTTATTTTCTTCAGGAATATATTAAACAAGGCGAATTTAGAAGTCAGGCATCCCTTTCCTCTAATAACATCTTTTTGATTGATTTGACACACTACTGATAAGCTTTGGTTAGCATTTCTTTCTAAGAGAGTGAAGGAACAAGCAGCTTGCAATTAAATAGATCTATTCCACTTACGCTGCAGTGTTTCTTTCCTTCTTTCCAATTGTTCACATATCCATGCTCCACAGTAGTTTCACAATTTGCTGACACTGATGAAAAATACAAGTAGATTGCCTACTGCCACCTATATATAAGCCACACAACTGCTACATAGAAATTAAGGCTGAACTACTATACTAAACAGAAATTAAACATTGAAAAATTACTTAAGATATATCATTTCAATAAATAAAGAATGTGAGAATGGATTTTGATATCCACTGTAACCAGGCTATGCTGTTATATGGACATGTATGGCATGGTATGGCAGTTTTTTGTAATTAATAATCTGTGGCTCAGCTAACAGATTATTACAATATACAATAAAATCTGGCTAAGACAATTTCTAAGGGAAAAGTGAAACCCATGCTCTATGTCAGATATTACAAATTTTTATTTCTTTTATATTAGAATACAAAAGAGAAGGATTTTTGTCTCTTTACTTAAAGAAATGATTTACAACTAAAAAAGAAAAGGAATCTTACATATCTTGCCCCTCTTACCACAGCTGTAGATACAGACTATGAACAACTGTTGTGTGATAATGGTCAACTTCTTGTCATATTTTCTAGGAATGGTCTGCTTCTTATGAAAGAGAAAATCTTTCTTGGTTACTTAATGTTCGTAATTCTTTCCTTTCCAATGAAGCAAATTTTACCAGATGGGCAATCAGGGGATAATAATGTAAACAGTGAAATGTTTTGTGGGCTGCTGATTGTAGTCTTGTAGAGATTGTTATTCTTACTGTTCTTATTATTCTTATTGTCATTCTCTATAAAAAATAAAAGCGAAAAGTGACCAACATAAGTAACTAAGGGAAGCACTCAATAAATATTTTAAAAAATATGAGAAGAAGACATCCAGTGTAATGCAACAACAACAGTTTGCAAAGTCTTCAGTTATTCTGTCTGCAGCTGTGGCAAATAAAGCAAACTAATAAGTACCCTTTTCATTTTATGGAGTAAAGCACTTATTTGAAAATTAAAGAGCCAAAATAACATGGTTTTTAAGTAAAAGAAATGATGAGTTGCTATATCATGCTTGGAACACTATCCCATTGATAAGGCATTTTTCACTCCTTAAAAGTGCCTTAAGTGAGATCTACAGTAATTATTGAGAGAATATTACAGCAATGGTTAATTCTTAGGTTAGTTTCAAAGAGCCATGTCTATTGGTGCTTTTGAATGATGAAAAAACAGTGTTTACCTCAGAAACAGATCACCCAAATAAAGATTATGTAACAATAACTTCTAAATCAGCACCAAAACATTTGAGAAGTTACGAGTGATGAATTGGAACATCAATTGTTTCTCTGTAGTGCATGGTGTGTCATGATGCATTTACAAAGAAAATTCAATTCCATCAAAGAAAATGAATTATTTGAAATTATGTAAAACATGTCAATTATCATTTTAAAATAATCCTTCAGTCAGATATGTGCCTTATTCAATTCAATAAAAGACTGCCAATGCGGTACCATATCACACTAAGAGATGCAAGAACGTAGATCTTATCCATGTTCTTGAATGGTTGGTTGAAGATGTTGTTACTATCAAATAGTCATGGCTAATTGATGGAACTCAAAATTATGTAATTTGAAATTCAACTTTTTTAAGTGAAGAATATTTAATTCTGTCAGCACAACTTGATTACAGTATTTCATAACTATGCTTAGCATATGTTTTCTATCTTCATAATTTCAGAAGAGGGTACACAGAATAATTTTGGATGGCTACCTGAAGATCTCTCTTTAGATCATTGACAGGACAAATTTGTGTACTGTTACAGATTCATTTCATAACTAGCTCATGGGTAACTTTCATGGCACTCTTGTCACAGCTACAGGAATTCTGAGAATGGGGAACTCTTTGGCTGGTGAAACAGTGGGAAAGTTGTGCTCAAGTCACTGGTGATTACTTTTGAATAAGGTTTCAATTATACCCACAGTGTCATTTTGTACCTTTTCATTTGAACACTCCTCGCAATTCAGTAAGGAAGACAATACAAAATTTCATTTTTACCTTGATATTTTTTTACCATTGGAGTTTTCCAGAAGAAGGATTGAGCTTTTAATTAGCCATTTGAGATCAAGAGAGGGAGAATATCTATAGGTTCACATAAATCAGAGGAAAATTTTGAAACATGAAAAGATAGAATTTCATTTAGCTTCATTTATTTTCATTCCAAAAGTGCCAACAAGTCAGTTTTATTAGTTTTGCAAACAGCTATTATTTATTATCAACATTGGAAAGGGAAGATTTTATTAAGATACAATAAGCATCTGAGTTTGCTGATATGAGATCTTCAACTTAAATATTAAATCGAAGCAAAATTGAGAAATTAGTTAAGATTTTTTGTAATATTTCACTTCATTGTTTGCTATTATCTACTTTAATTTCACTTTGTTAGCAAGTTAACAGATGAGAATTCATGACAAAGAGATTGAGTAATCTTAAAATCTCTCATTTTCTTACATTCTTTTTTGTGTACATGAGGTTGTGCTCGGTAAATGTAGAATTACTTTTAATCATTCAAAGTATGCTATGGCTGTTTCCATTCTGCATTCTAGGTGATTTGCAAAGTAGCCTTTAGCATGCATACACGATACAACATCACTGCTGATACAGTAGTATCAGTAGTGGTTTTACTACTACAGTACTATAATATAATACATACCATTACTGATACTACAGTATCAGTAGTGGTATGTATTATATTATAGTACTGAAAAATAACCCACTGACTTCTTGTTTAATCAACAGACATGATAAATCATAAAATGAGTAAATAAAGGAAAAATACCTGATAGTTTCATAATCTGCTTACAATGACCTGTAGTGTTGCTTACAAAGCAAGTGTAAGTTCCAAAATTGGTTATCTGAGTGCATGAAATGTACAGGATATGCCTTTTGATTGATTGATTGCTTTCTCTTTTCTCCTTAATCCTGTCAGATGGCACAATATGCTTACTGCTGAACTTCTACCATACCTGGAGAATATGGAAAATACATTAAACATTTACAACATTTCAAATGACAACAATTAATGTTATCACAGATATTATAAAATAATTCAATGCAAAATTTAAAAAAAGTGAACTCCCTTGCCATAATTTACCCAAAGTTTGAGATATCTTGCAACGCCCTGACATTAAGAATACTGAGCAGTTTAATCCTAAATTATAAATACACAGGATCAATAAAATTATGTCAATAAAATGCTTTTATTCTCAAAAGACATACTACAGAAGAAAAGATATTTAAAGTTTGGAAGAATTGGATGGATGAATCTGATTATAGATTTTTTTGTTGATATTGATCCATATACAGAAATTCTCTTTGAATCACATATTGATATACATCTATATCATGAAGATATAATTATCTCTCTTTAAAAAGGAAATGAAAATTTAAAGAAACACCAAAAATAAAATTTTTATTGATATCCTATATATTTATTCCAAAATATTTACCAATTTATTCTGACATGAATAATGCAAAATTGAACAGTTACATGCCTTGTAAACATGAGAAAATCATTTATAAAATGGACAATCACTTTATATACATATTTAAATTCTTCTAAGCATTCATCCTGCTTAGTTTCAGGATATATTATGTTTTCCTTTTCACAGTACTCTGTTATCAGCATGAAGGAATGATTATTATCCTTCAACACAAATCACAAAGGAAGTTTTAAAAATCTAAGGTCGGAAATAATTAATCGTATAAAACAGCAGTCAAAATTAAAAGTAATTTTAAATAAAGAAGTAGATTTGTTCAGAAAAATCTAAAATGTATGTTTCTGATAGAGCTTTCCAAAATTTGTTCATTCATCAAAGAAATAATTATGCAACAAAAATTAATATTTCAAGATTGTAATGCTGAATTAGGAAGAAAAAATCCTAAGGTAGAATCCTAATCCTAAAACATAAGAAACTGTCTGAATCTCTCCTACAGAATCCATCAGCAAACTTCATCAGACTTTCAGGAAAAAGAGAATCATAAGTGAAGAATTAAAAGTATTGGGTGAAAGTCAAAGGTATACACTTAATGATCGATAAAGCTAATTTTTTCTATCAATAATATTTTTCAGACTTCAAGTGATAAGAGCAGTTTTTACTATTAAGATGAGGAAGCAGGATATTATTACCTTGGCTTTGGGCTTAACATAAACAGTGCAAGACTAATCTAATTCATATCCTTCTGCCGTAGTCACCATTTCTTTCTCAATGGCAATTTCAGGAGCATCTGATGAAGACAATAAAACAGACAATCTCAAAAGGCAATAGAACAATTAAAGAGCGCAAGAAAAGCTAACTTGCACTGGACAGTGATGTCAGCAGAAGCATGACCGGGCTTTCTAATTCTCATCTGAGCATTCGTAAGTGCCGTTTTGTCTCGTCACCTAACAAAATGTTATGGATTTTCCGCTGGGAAGATGCTTTCCCTTGTAAAAAATAACATTACAACGTTAGAGAAATTGGAGCAATTCATAAATGGCAGAGGCTCACAACTACATATACTGAAATTTAAACACAATTTAGAAAAACAATTTCATCAAACCAATGCACATCAGATCTAACTGCCATGATGACATAAACAGGACAAACGTCAATGGACATTCGGTCGATTGGAATGATTTCCTATCTTTTAAGTAATTTTCATGACTTCGTATAAAAATCTATGTACAAGGAAATAAACCATTATGTTCCAAAAATTTTTTAAAAATGCAAAAAAAGCCTATGAGACGCGCAAATACAACTGATGATGATTCTTGCTTCGACAAATGGCATATTTTTCGCATATTCGCAGTCGATTGCGGACGAGAGAATTGTATCAAAATCGACCGCAGCAGACGATAAGTTAGCAAACTCTGGTATGTGATTTTTCACTTTTGTGAATGCATTGAGCATAATTAGTACTCCAACTACTGTCCGTACCCCCAAGATTAACACACATATGGTGTCCCAAAGTTAAGGGGTTGACTTTAAAATTGATTAAATGGAATACGGAATGCGAAAGAAATGCTACAATGATTGCAAATTTCTTCATAGACTCATGAATTTTTGACCACACTATTTCAAAATTAAATATATTCGCCAATGAACATGTTGCGATGAAATTTGCAAGAGCTAAATTTGTTTTGCAGCAACAGCATTGCGCAGTATGTGAATAAAATTCACAGAAACCCGTACCAACGTAACCGCATAGGAAACTATAGTTTCTTCGGGATATAGATATAAACCTCGGGAATATATTCCCGAAGTTTATATCTATATTGAAGACGCCCTTACCAATTAGAAATTTCCAAGGGTATCTTACGTAATAGCTCTGGGTTCGACTTAAGGGGGTCTTAATACTCCCTTAATAAATATATGGTGGAGATTTTAAATAACTTTATCAAGCGCTTTCCGAGAAGATAGAATTCGATATTTCTGAATGTTTACAGCGGTCATGAATATGTTTTGAAAACACAGTTTACCATTTCCCTGATAGTCCTAGGTTCGACGCAAGTGGGCCATTTTTGTTCTACCATACATTAAACGGGAAGTAGAGAATCACTTTTAAGAACATTTCCTATCTGCTATCGACTTAGAATTCAGCATAAGGTTGGAAGGGTATTTACCCCAACTTAATTGGGAGGAGAGATAACAATGGTGGACCTTGGCTCGAGGTCAGACTGATTATACTTTCCTGTATGTTTCACTTAGGTGAACTTGGAATTTCCCGAGTACTTTCCAAAGTAATTTGGTACTGCTGTAATACTCACCAATTAGCTTGCAGTATGCAAGCAAATTTTCCTTATATGAATGTATTAGTATTTTGAAGGACCACCTAGGCGGAATATTTGTAGCTCTATTTTCCTATGTTGCAGAGGTGTGAGTAAAAACCATTTAGTGAAAGTGTACAGGTGTAAAGTGCTATTAAGGATAGAATATTTGTAATTCAGAATATCCAACTATATCATGAAATGGAATGACAGAAAAAAGAAGTTATAAATTTCAGTTTTCCTTTCTTTTCCAGCATTATAATTTTCCTGTTTGCTTACTAACAAGGAGACTACACACCGTCGGACGCGATTTAAGTGGTAAGACTCGGTAATTTGATAGATATCGAGTCAAGATTGACGAATCACCCCCAAAGTTGGGTTTTATGAGCGTTAGTTTTCACGGAAAATGAACTTAAAGTTTACGAAAAATTGTCAGGTAGGCTATAAAGCTAAGCGTAGCGACCTTCGTCATTCGAACGTTTGGCGCAGTGGTATGGTATCCGCTGCCAAAGTCCTTTTGGTCGGGTTCGAGCCCTCATGCGGGAAAATTTCTTTTCTCTTTTTTTCTTTTACGTACTCTGTCATAATCTTAATCTATATGTTTTCTTCTTTATTAAGGAATGAATTCTGAATGCGCGAAATAAAAATCTTACTTTACTCAAACAGTTGTCGGCTTCTATATTTAAACCAATGTGTTCAGAGTTCAGAATTGGTAAATGTAAGTCGGGTATTGCAATAAAAGTTGCCGTAAGAGCGACCAGCTGGATGTAGGAGAGATTTGAAATAGTCCTCTGCGTTACCTCTCTAGTATTGTAGTTTTCAGATAATAAATGTGGACATAAGTATTTGCGCATAATTTGAAGAAACGGGTGACTCACAGCGGAAAAATACTCTAACTTTTGGAAAATAAGTTCAAAATCCACCAAAAGAAGAAAACAGATATAGATTAAGATTATGACAGAGTACGTAAAAGAAAAAAAGAGAAAAGAAATTTTCCCGCATGAGGGCTCGAACCCGACCAAAAGGACTTTGGCAGCGGATACCATACCACTGCGCCAAACGTTCGAATGACGAAGGTCGCTACGCTTAGCTTTATAGCCTACCTGACAATTTTTCGTAAACTTTAAGTTCATTTTCCGTGAAAACTAACGCTCATAAAACCCAACTTTGGGGGTGATTCGTCAATCTTGACTCGATATCTATCAAATTACCGAGTCTTACCACTTAAATCGCGTCCGACGGTGTGTAGTCTCCTTTAAGAACTAATTTCTCTTCATATTATTTCCGTTAAGATATCAAAGAATTTATAAAAAAGACATGGGGTGTTAACTTCATAAAAAAAACCTATAGAGTGTAATTTTTAAAGACTTACCTTCGGATCTTCCAGTAACAGGATCTCTTGAGGACTTTCCTGTTATACAGTGAATATTCTCCAGATATAGAGCTTTTGCTAGTATTGTACATACAGTGGGGGAATAAATTATCGCAACACTTTGCGAGCTCTTCAGTCGGAATTCTCAGAAACTACTTGGAAAACTACTTAACACGACTGACTGGCAACATTGAGAAAAGCCTTGAAAAGCGGTAATATTTGAGTCGGAGCCTATAACGTACTCAAAATTTCTCTCCTTCGATCTCTTCTTAAATCCTTCGCACGAGCTCTCCTTGAATTCGTCGTGTTTATCCCGGCATTTCTCTTTCACAGAAATTTATCATATTTATAGAAGGAGAGTTTAAAGATATATTAATTACTATTTCAATCTTACATCTACAAAAATATTTGGATAATAATTGGAACTTTATTTGTAAATAATGTTCGGTTGAAACGTAGAAATAAGGACGAATTAGGTTAGAGTGGGAAAACGCGACGTCGTGATTCTTATCTTTAGCGAACGCGATATTTTCGATCTGGAGAGTAAAATATATATTTTACCAAATTATAGCGAGAACAGATGGACTCTATTAGTCTCTTTTTCTGGATAAATTAAGGTGCGCTAATAAGACAGTTATCTAGGTAGTTTGGTTTTTCACACGGCCTCACGTCTTACTGCTGCTCACTGTATATTAATGTAAATCTTAATCTTCCTACGTCCAGTTCAAACATTGGATATTCATTTACTGAGATCGACTTTCCGAAGGCAATTTTTTATTACACGTCTTAAGTTTTTCATTCAACGATTTGAAATCGTTAAGTCGTCAGAGTAATTACTGAGATGGCACATTGGCACAAAGTAAAATTTGTATTTTGTCAATGGAGTATAATTTTTCCATAATTTAGTCCTGCACTCGAAGGAAATTCTTAATAGAAATTTATTTACACCATTCGTTTCCTAGAATACGTGAAATCTTTGTATGTCCGGAATTGAGAGGAAAAATACCAATTCCAAAGTTAAAACAAACAGGATTGCATAAAAACCGAATATATTTTGCGCATATATCGGACTTTTCTTACATTTTCCATCAGCGAGATCGGTGCCCTCGGTCATTGCGTCATTTGTTTTCTCGTAGAAATGCATTCAGTTTTCGATGCTTCGCGAGGAAAGTCTTTGACCATATATTGAGCACTTCAAAAAATTGCAGGCGCGTAGTTTTCCCTTTCGTGCTTCTATCAGCTGGACTAAGGACCCTCCCGTTTACAGTCACCCAGTGGAAACTATCCTGTACCTAATTCAAAGCTCCTTCCTAACCACGGGGCTAAGGAAATTAGATGTTATTGCACTCGTAAAAAATATTCCCAAATAACATTATGATTTTAGCGTATTTTAGTCAGTGAGGACATTCTAACAGACGACCCAATTTTTTAATACAGAAACGTATTTTATGAACGACTGACTGCATTAGCCGTATTATACTGCCATAATAAAATAATAAACTGCTAAAATGGACTTCTCAGTTTGTTGGAAAATGTCATAATTATAACCCATTCCTAATTAAGAGTTGATTATGTAGCTGCTTGAACCATCTTATTGGAGTATGAAGGGCACGAGTTCGAATTCCGCTCAAATTAAATATGCATGTCAACTTAATATTCTCTTGTTAGAGAAATGAACGAATGTAACATATGGTTGCCAAATATATTTTTGCACCCCTGTGATATATATATATATATATATATATATATATATATATATATATATATATATATATATATATATATATATATATATATATATATATATATCGGAGGAATAAAATTCACTAGGATTCGGAGCCGATAATTCTAATTGTCGGTCAAGAACATGTTTCGTGTGTCAGCGGAAATTCCTCTTCTACCACGAATTCGAAGTCCTTCGCTAGAAAGAAGTGTTTTATTTGACAGGGCTTTCTGATTTCTCGAAGCACGATGAACTTTTCGCTTCCAGTGCAGCGGGTTTTCGAAAGCCTATGCGTCACTCACAAAAACAAACTGGTCATTTGGCAAGGCAAGGAGCTTCACTCAGGCTTGTTATTACTATCACATCATTGATGTCTTCACGTCGAGAGACGGACAGCCAACAGCTCAAGTGAATCTTTTTCATTTTTAAACTTTAAACAGAAGTATTGAGAACTATTGACATTCATTTGTTTATTAATCATTGTTGTATTAATCATTGTTCGCCTACAACAAGGTCAATTCGCGAGTTCACAATTTCCAATGTTCTCAGCGGTGATTCCATACCGATAATATAGATTTAGATGTATATCCCGAAAGCTACCATATGCGTGAGGTAGGAGGTGTAATAACACCATCATCACTTATTCTACTCTATTAGTAATTATCTGTCTTTGTGATTACTGTAACGATTTTTCAATGGTCGTTACTGGTACTAAAATTTCATTTACTTCGTCTTTAAGTTGTAAACCGAAGAAGCTTTTGAAGAGCTTCCGTCAGTTATTAAATCTTCTCACCTGGAGCGAATTCCAAGCGAGGGACTCTAGTAAAGCCGTAACGCTGCAGTCGAACCTGAAATCTTCTCCAGCGAAACAAGCAACTCTACGCTGGACCATCTCTAAATCTGAGACTAAACCTACTAAATATCGGTTCCAAACCGCAGAACAGTATTCCAGACTCGGTCGAAAAAAGAAAAATAAGCTATTTCTTTGACACTCGATGGGTGTAACAGAAATAGCTTATTATTCCCTTAAATTTTCTCAGCTATCTACGATCTTTGCACTCTATTCTCACTTCCTCTCGCATTTCGAATATATTCATTAAAAGATAAGTTACTGCTAAACTGACTTCCATGTATTTGTTGTCATGCACTAACTCTACTGGATGTTCCGAAATTTGGTACTGTGCCAGAATAACGTTTTTGGAACCCGTGAAACTCATAGCAACGCATTTATTTATTTTTAAATCGATTCGGCAAATAAACCAATCTTGCTCCTTACATTAAATGCTAGGTCGTTAATGCTAATTATAATTTGTAAAGAACATTCTAGAAAATGAATCTACATTACATAAGTATGATAAGAGCGTTAATTTAGAAGGTTTTAGGCGAAGAAGGTTTTCGTTTCCATGGTCATATTGACACTTCGTTCAAAAAATGATTCTTTAGCAAATCGACTGCAATAATATTTAGGTTTGCGTGAAGGTCTTCGATTTAGTTTAGGCTTTTCTCAACCAAAAGCTGAAAAACGTTTTTAAGTTCCGCAGTTATCGGCCAAAAAGGATAAAGAAGTTAACCTAGAGGCCCGGCTCCTCCTTTCAACAAACATTATACCACATCATGTTCATTAATTCTTTTGGGTGAGGAAAACTATCGCGTCCATAAAGGTCATATGTTTGTTTTTGTGGGATACTCTCCGCCGGGGGAAACTACAACAGGCGCGAAAAGGTGAAAAAAGTAGATGGTTCGAAAAAAGATTCCCAAATAATAATAATTTGTCATTATTTATTGGGATCGTTTCAGTCTAAGAAGTTATCTGAAAAAAGCTCAATTTCTAAAAGGGAGAAGTATTTTATTGATCTCTGACTTTATAAAATGTATAAGCCGAGGATTTACTAACCTAATAATATAAGCTAATAATAAAAAATTAATATTGAGTTTTCAATTTGTGGGAAAATATCATAAATGTAGCTAACTACTATGTAAGAATTGGTTGTGCAATTGCCAGACGTGTCTGATCGGTAAAAGAAGGGTTCCAGTTCCATTTCCGCTTGTTCCTTCCATTAAATGAGTTTTTATGCTATTTTTTTTATTTGCAAAATGAGCGAATGTAAGATATGATTGCTACATACCATAATGTAATCCTTTTCTAAGTATATAGATTTATCATAGGGATGAAATTCAATACGAAAAAAATCATTTGGCTTGAAGGATTCGGATCTGACTCTCGCTATCGTCTGTCAAGAATGTGCTTTCCGCGCCTCGGCTAATACCTCGTCTTCCAAGGATTCGAGGCTCAGTCGTTCACGTATGTCCAAAATTCTTTCTGATCGACTCCTAATGATTCTAACAGGGTTCGAGATCTATATTCCTGGTATTCTTTTCGCGCTTCTTCCTTAACTAGCTTTCGCACTTCTCTATAATTTTGACTTCGAGCTCATGGTTATCTCCGCATGTTTTGAGTTTTCTTAATCGCCAGTGAATGACTCTCTTCTTCATATGCAATGCTTAGTCTTCGTCCTTCGTGGCTCTTTACGCACGCTTTTAGTCGAAACGTATTTAATTAAACCTTCTTTGATTTTCCGAAGGAACTCTATCCAACTATCACTTACTGAATTTACATCCGCAAAGAGAAAAAATCATCCTTGCACTCGTTAATATAACCCTTAACTCTGAAAGATTTGCTTTGCAAATTAAATATACTTGCCTCTATGGCTAAAGAGATTTAACCGTAACTACTTTCATCCCTATCATTATAATACCATGGTCTGAAATATCGTTAACTATATCAAGAGTAGTTACGGGAGAGAAGTGGATAGTTAATCTAAAATGTTTGCTTGACCCGCACGAGTCGTTCGAGTTTTCATCATATTTACATTATCTATAGCATGCTACAAAAAAGTATGAATTAATTTTTGTGAAATTTTTTCTCTCTGCTAGTGTTGGAGCAGCAGCTAGAGATTTTAGATAATCCCAATTAAGATGCGTTATGTCAAAATCTCCTCCTACGGCAATGATTGGATCTTTTAAATGTCTCGCTTAAAGCGATATCTTCGCCTAACTAACTTTTGCCTTGTATGATTCTCCCGCATGTGCTCGTCGTAATGTTAAAGAATGCCGCCTTTTTAATTACGTAAGATCTTGGAATTCACAACAATTATTATTAGATTTCTCAGTTCGCACATTAAATCCTAAATTTGGAATAAACTTATCCTTTTTTAAGTGAAATTGCTTTTCACCGTTGCAATTGTTTCTATTTTTTGGAAGTAACCTCATGCGTACCATTTTGCCTATTTACGTGGGTGTTTGTAACTATTCTTACTGTTGAATTACAAAAGACCTTTGTCTACGTAAATTCGCTCTCATTTAAACCGCTAAATTACGTAGTAAACGACACTAAAACTACCTGGTCGGTCCTCGTGAAGGGAAAGGGGGGGCGGGAATTTTCCGGAACAGTCCGTAAAGCGGATACTAAGTTTATTAAAGTATAGAATAAAAGTTGCGTTTGACGCTTAATATAAGTATGAAAATAGCCTTGGACAATATTTAAGCGTAGAGAAAGCGAGATCTATCAAATTGGAAGCGAAAATTTTAGTCATCGCTATGGAGAAATAAGAAAAATAAATCCCGGTCTCTTGAAAACTTTTTGCATATGATGACCGTATTCATCCGACTCATATCTAGTATACGATTCTAGCTACAGTATAGTAGTAGAGTCGTGCATTTTTCAGATATGAATTAAAATTATGCTAATGAGTATTTATCACTCAGTCTAAGCTTCTACTTTAATTTGTTTTACGTATTCTGAACGATTGAAGAGACACTATGAAGCTACTTTCGATTGCATTAATCCTCATCAATTAACTTACTGTAACTATCTTTTATAATAAGTTGAAATTAATCGTGAATATTATTCCCTAGTACGAATTATTACATAATCTCATTTACGTACAGCCTGATGGAGCTGAAAAATGTTGATTACCGTTTCCACCACCTAAAAGCTAATAATAGTGATATTAATTCCTGTCAATACGTTAATTGCTAAGGAGCACTAAGAATGAATAAACTCCCTCAACACACGGATTAGATTTTATCGAAAGGATATATTTTCTATCTTATGCCGTGGAAACTACACTGCTGGAGAGAAAATACAAATGTAAGAATAGGACATATCCTAGTGATTTCTGTGTTTGTTTTCTTAAATGGTTAATCTTATTCGCGAGAATTATTTTCCATCAAAATTCAAAGTATTAAAGTATTTAACCTTTAAATTCGCAAGATAATACCGGAAAATGTTCATTTACTGTCTGATATTCCACCATCAAATACTCTTGTTTGTCATTATCCCTCAGCGTACTATAATGACATTCTAGATAACTATTTTGATCGCGACTAGCTTTGAATGACAAATAGCAAAAAATAAAGGCAATGAGGCAAAGCCAATATTAGGAAATTTCGCAAAGGTGATCGCAAAAGTTTGAATATTGCCGGTTTTTACTGGCTCGATTCAGAGTTGCCGAATTGTCGGCGGTAGAGTGTTTTCAGTTATCAATTTGCCTGAAGTACAAGTAATAGTGGCTTTTACTTTTCACTTAGGCCCACTTACTATGCACGATGCTAATTTTATACCATCAAATTTACAGAGCATTTGTGGAAAAATTTTGTAAGTGGAGTGTAAATGAAGTTTTAACTTTACTGTAGAGGAGCAATTACTCTAACATGAGTTAGTAGAAGAGAAGAGCATTTTATAAAAGCAATGCAATCACCTGGAAGCAGGAGGTGGTTTGATATATATTGATAATTGCATGGTTAGGATAAACATAAATATTCAGAATGGTGGTTCATCACACGAAGTTGGTGACATAGAGTCTATTTATCCACGGAAGCGCGACTTCTGTGACAAAGTTTATGCAACTAAGTCATCATTTTGTTACCATAAGTCAACTTGCACAAAAACAAAAAATGACACTGATTACTTAACCAAGAATATGCTCAGAATGCAAAGTATCTCATTCAAACAGGAGCACCTATAGGTGGCATAAGAAAAACTGTGGTGAAGGATCCCAATATATTAAATGCCCACATCATGACATGTTAAATTTCAAAGTCACTCTGTCATGATTCATCATTTGCTGAGCTTGCACAAAGATATTTCAGTAAGGAATATGAATTCAAAGATATGCTTGATTTTAATGCTTGGAAGAGTAATCAGTATACCTTAATAACATGTTTTTTGTAAAGCACAATGGAGAACATGTGATTCGTGATTGTAAACTTCAGTACTTTATCTGTAAGTTTAACAATCACCATAAAAATTATGTAGTAATTGTGTAATAAAACAAATAGGCAAAGGAAATTTGGGCGTATCCCAGACAGCGACTGCAACACTCGGATGTTGGTGAAAGAAAAGAAATCGGGTGTCCATAAAGTATGTTAATTCACATTAACATGAGCTTGAATTTAAGAATGTTTAGTACTATCATTGGGATAAAAATAACTAAATTTCAGATCAATTCCCTTCTGGAGCAAAATATTCCACCATATAAAATTCAAGAATATTTTCAACCTGTAGATCCTAGTTTAAATCCCTTAAGGAACATTTCATTACTTCCACCTAGATTAATAAATGAAATACAAATTGAATTAAAAAAACATCCATTATGATGATGCAGTTGCTGTGCATTTACTTGTGAATGCATTGAATGATTCTATTTTAGTTTATAAACCCCTTGGCTCAGGTACTACCATAAGAGACAAAGGTCTACACAATTTACAGCACGCTTCTGAACTATTTGTTTTCGGTACTCAGCAGAAACTTCAATGCACTGAAATGTTAGCAGGCCATGGTAGAAGATTGCGCATAGACTCAACTCACAGCACCAACCAGTGCAAGTTTCATTTGTTAAATTTAATAGTACCTGATGAGTATGATGTCAGCTACCCTACAGCTCATTTCATCACCAAACATCTAGATGAAGAGACTTTGACTTACTTATTGCAAAGTATTGGGAGAAGGTCCCCAGACTTACATGTAAATTCTCTGATGACGGATGGGGATGAAGCCCTAAGTAAGGCAGTGCAAAGAGTTTTTGGTGAGGAAGCTGAATATTTACTCTGCATGCAGCATGTGAAAATGAATTGGCAGAAAAATCTACACCATAAAGTTAAAAATAAATGACCTTGCAAAGTAAATTAATGACACATAGGAAACTTTGACTGAGGAAAAAAATTATACCACATTCAATACTAAAACTCATTTCTGGAAAAATATAGGGATTCTCTAGGTGCTTTTGTGCACTATTTCAAAGATTGTTATTGTTGTAAGAAACTGAGGGACGATGTGCTATAGGAACTTTACTCATGCTTCTACTGACAAGAACATGTTTGTTGAGACATTTCATAACAAACTGATGAGCCATTACCTCAACAGGTGCCTTGATGACTTAATTTAAGTTCTTATTACAATTTATAAGACTATTCATTTAGGACTGAAACACAAAAAATTACCAGGGTCCCACCAAGGTTCCAAGGTCTTCATATTAATGACCATATCAAAGGGATTTGAATCTCATATCAAGGTGTTATACCAACATCTGCTGAAAAGGTTTGGCATGTTAATCTCAAACTGATTCATCTATAATTTGCAATGTGACTATTGTATCTGAGAAATGCCTCTTTCCTCATTTGTTTTATAAGGTGTGATGAGATTTCCTGCCTTGAGCTTTGTTGCCATATGTATCACTGCTCATGCCCTTTGTAAGCAAGTCCACAAGATTCATTCAGTTTTAATTCAGCATAGAACTACTCCTCTGATTGCATATGAATCTTAACTGAGCTCTCCACCAACAAAACTAATTAGGAGTGTCACTATATCAGAAGATGATGAAGCATAGCCATCTAAAAAGCAAGTCATAACCTTCATAAGTCAGCTTTTGGATAAATTAAAGAACTTAAGCAAGCAGTCCACACCTGACTTACTACCTTATGTTTGCAGATCATTAAAGAATCTGGTTGACAAGTGTGAGGGGGTTATTGCAAATGGCCCAAGCAATTTGGCTTCAAATAATATTAAAGCAAAAGGTTTCCACCCCCCCCCCCCCCCAATGCTAAGCTCAGTACTCAACTGAAGCTATACCAAACTATTAGAATCAGGCGACCCTCAGTTGATAGCCTTAAAATGCCAGACCATCAGAAGAAGTGATATTAAGAAAGCACTTCTATGGAAAGGAACTTGTAGTTTCACTGAGCCACTTACTATTATTATGGATCCATTACTGGAAACTAGCCAGGTCAGTCATTTATCCCATAAGATATTTGAAGTCCTTAGACATTAACATATCCCCAGAGGATGTGTCAAGAATTAAGTTGTTCACGATTTTCACAGAGGTAATGATTTACAAGTGGACATTATGACAGCCTAGAAGGATAATTCTGTAATTCATATTCCGATATTGTTTGGCAGATACATATGCACTAGCGGGTGAGTGTATTTTTAGAGACCTCCAATGAGATTTCCTCATCTAAAAGAGATGAACCCAGCAGTAAGAGGAAACACACACCTAAAAGTCCTTTACATAGTAAAGAGAGAAAGAATCCCAGGGTTCCCAGCAACGACTTTACCGACTGCATTTCTGATGAAAATGATTCAGAAGGACTAGAGAAAATGCTGAGATCAGAATGTATTTTTCTACCCAGAGGTATTCAATGGACAGTTGCTTTATCACACAGTGTAATACTTCTTCAAATTTGGATTTCTCAAGAATGAAGGAAGAGAATGAAGTTCAATGCCCATGAAGAGAAAATCATATAAGTCACCTGGTGCATTAAGTCTAAGACTACTGAGTCCTTATGAGAGGAGATCACCTATGACTGGATACTTTGCAACCTTACATTCATGGTAATGTAGTAGAATTCATGGTAAGATTTACATAGAATGCATGGAATGCTATTGTTGAAATTCATCTCAGAATTAATCTGTGAAATTAATGAATGATTTTTACACCTATTTATAATAGCCAACTGGATAAAGACAACATATTCATGGTTAGATCTTCATCTGAGCTTAGTAGAGAGTTTGATTCAATTCAATCATTTATTGCCTTGTTTGATGGATGGCATTTAATGTTCAAGTACCATGTTTATTCTTACATAGCATTGTTACTTTTATTCATATGACAGAAACATTTAACCACCTTGTAAGAATGGTGGTTGATCTCCAAGATGAGGTGAAATTTTTGGGTTTTCATTGGGTTACATTATTAAATTACATAACATTAAAACATGAATTTAATTGGAATTATGTGCAAAAAACATTTGATCATATTATTCAAAATTTCCCATAAGTAATATTTCCGAAAGTTATTTTTAATGAGATATCATTATTTAAAAAAGTATATTGATAAGGAAAAGGTTAAATCTTGGGCTTCAGCAAAAATCACAATACAGAACAAATGGTTTAAAATATTTCATCATTTTGAAACAAACCATGTTCCATACAGTAATGCACTAAAAATTGTGGAATGTATGTTGTCCTTACCAAGAACTACAGATGCAACTAAACGCGTTTTTTCTACAGTATATAACGTGTGGAAATCAGAAAAATCATAATTAAGTGTTGAGACTTTGAAAGCCATTTTATGGATAAAATATAATTTAAAAAATTCTTGAGAAAAATTTCATGACCTTTTAAACAAAGACAGCAATCTACTAAAAAAAATTCACTCAAGTAAGAAATATACCAAAGAATAAAATAATACTTAACATAATTTTTAATGTATTAAATCTGTAAATTATACTTGTGCTGATATAAAAAAATATAATTAAATACCATTTTTAGGTTCTATATTTTTTCTTGCTCAATCTAGACCAAAATTTTAATCAAGAACCCCCCCAGTCAATTGTCTCTCTCTTTACGAATGTTAAAATCTGGTCACCTTTTGGAACCATTTTCTGAACATTGCTGAAACATACCTACAACCAACTGGGGAACATTCATATAACGTTCCTTCAATGTTTCTGTGCAACATGGGATACTTTTCCTAACATTGTTACTTCAACGATAAAAAAACTTTAACATTACACCACAAAGTAAAATCTATAAGTAAAACACGACCATGGTTTTGCAGAAGAACTACATCATCAGACCATTTTAAAAGGAAACTTGTCGCAAAATTTTGTGTTGTGTAGTATTAGTTTGTCATAATGGAATTTTTCTGCGTCTAAATACCACGAGAAGAAGCCTGCGTAAGTTTACTTTATTCAGTTACTTCTTCTCTCAAATGCCAAGTTAAGATGCTTAAACCGTACTGTTATTGTATTCTTCAGTACTGAGTAATGACACAGTAATGAAGAATGCAACATCCTCTCTGAAAAAATACCTTTGGAGCACGCTTAAGTAGAACTACAGTATGCACATGGGCTATTACAACAGAATTTCAGAACTTACAAGTTAACAAAAATAAAAATACCTGGCATAGGGGAAACGAATAAGTAGCCGTCTATAAGTATAGAAATCCGTAAATTTCGCAGCTCATGGAAGTAACGTATTACAAATAAACGCGGAAGGTACAACCAATCCCATAACCCAAACCATATGGCTTTCAGAACGCTAACGATGCGCATTTTCTCAGTCCACTCACCCCCATGCCCTTCCTCAACTCAGAGGCTTGCCAACTGAAAGATCTTGATATGAAGATTTTCGTCTGCTACTTCTACAATCTAAATAGGTAACAATTTCCTTTTGATTCCTCCAGTCGCTATGAAAATCATCCTTAAATATTCGGGACACATTTGTAGAGTATCGGATACTAGATACAATTTACTGCATATAATTTACTTTAAATCTTGGATTCATCTTTAACGGTCTAAATTACTTTAGGGTAATTATTTTTTACTGGAAAATAATTTTTTTAAATAAATGGCTGAAAATTGGATTTATTCATTACAATAAGTGAATGTGTACGAGTATGCTGAGCTGCCGATCGAATATCGTGAAAGCTAAGGCAATGGTGATGGATGAAAGCAGCAGCAACACAGTTGTAAGAGTTCAAAGTTCTCTCTTGATAAGTATGAAGGGAAAAACGGTACCGCATTAAATTATGTTGGAACACAAGATAGCATTTGACCTATTTTTTATGCTTCTGAACTCAATCAAGCCACATTTTAAGGGAATTTAGATTCCTATTTTAGCTTCATACCTTGTTAATAAGATTGTTTTATCTCTAGCTTGGCTGACTACTTTTATTCCTCCTTAATAAGGAGGTAGTATATTCACATCGAAACAAATAAGATATTGAACAACTTTCCTAAATATGATCCATAATGGAATACTACTTCACTATCAATAATTTTCACTTGTAATAACGAACACTATTAGCTGATTTAAGTCTTTGACATCAAGGGACTCATCATGCTGATCTCTCAAATTTACAGGACAAGGTACCTTTCTTTCTACCAATATTAGAAAAATTGCAGCTAATGTCTTCGCTCCCAGATCACATCATGGTATTTGTTGAATGAAATTATCAAATCCTCTTGGGTGCTTCTAAGCTCAAGAAATATATCTATTACCAAGGCACAGGATTAAACTAATTCCTAAGGTTTTTTAATAGGTTCCTTTATTTACAAAAAGATGCACTAATTGATATGACACAGATAACAAGGGTTCTTCAATTGATGTGAAATAGTAGTATTACTTCCTCTCAGATTAAATCATACTCTCTTGTGCATCGAGGAGTTAACGCTACGACAACTATTTTATAACCCCATCATGTGGTTTAAAGCAATGTTCTCAAAAAATACAGGGTAGCACAACATGAACTGTGATCATTCAATACCACCTTCCTCTGCTCTACAAGTGAAACCATATCAAACATAATAATTAATCCGATAGCATTTCCTGACTTATTAAGTGTTTAAAATACATGTCTATTGAGATTACTTTTTTCAACACTGTGCTCACATCTTTAATTGTTCTTCCACTGAGACAAAAAAAAAACATTTTGTGCACTTTAATTAATAATGATAATTTTTAAATGTGCTTCTGCAGCCAAGGTCATTTCACATGTGAGACTCCACTGAGACAGTACACTTTAAAATTGATAATGAAATTAAGTTGTATTTTTTATAGTCACGAGAAAATAAAGGAATAAAGTTATCCTGAAAGGAGGGAATGGTACACATGATACATTAGTCAGTGATCCATAGAGGGAATATTAAAATCTTTGCAGGTGAACTGCATAAAGAATAATGTGCTGAAGCTATGATACACAAAGAAAAATACTATTCAAATTATATAAAAACAAGGAATTAGAGATATAAATGTGGGATCAGAATGGAATGAAATGGAAAAGAGATAGAAAGATTTTAATAATATTTAATTATATTAAATTTTAAATAACATAAGTCTATTAGGAATAACTGAAACAGTTTTCATTCATAAAAATCTTTATTTTCCTACTCAGGAACATAATAAATTGAAATTAATGATAAAGATATGCAGTAGGATAAATGTATCACAGAATTACTTTCCATAAAACATATACATCACTGGAGAATAACCAAAATAGCAATCCAAATTATGGTTCAATTGGTTGGTTTTTAGAAAACAATCTGAAAACTTAATCATTGATAAACCAGATAAAACCAAATATAATTTTGATTCAACAATTAATGTGCTCCAAATATAAATTCTTATCACATTTACTTCAGGGAAACACAATACACAGCTTTTATGGCTTCAATGAGTTTGATATATATAAACCAAGACTTATACAGCAACTTCTAATGACTGAAAAGTATTTAAATAATCAAATCAGAAAATATTATTTCAAATTACAGGAAATTAGGCAATAGGACATACTAAATTGGATGATTAAAATTAAATTATCACTGGATCATGATATAGGCTGGATTATCAATTGTAAACAGCAGGTGTAACTTAAGACACTTTTTCATTACAGGCAGAACTTGTACATAAATGATGGATAAATTCTTATTGAGGGCTTCCACAAGAGGTTAAGTATTTTTAATGTAAACATTTTACAGGCAACAAAAAACTAGTAACAAAAGATGAATATCAAAGAATTTTTGTAAGTTGAAATCCCCCCCATTTAAACCATCTCTTCCTTATCCACAGGTGTTGAGAACCATGAATTTTTACCATTTATAAAAATTTTCATTTTCTACAATTGTACTACATTGAGTTAATCAAAGGCAATTAATTAATATTTATTTTATCTGAGAAAGATTTCTCAAGTATCTGTGATATTCAGTAAATAACAGGATAAGGTCCCTCCCATACACTTCTTATCTTGGTGTGGCACTACAATAAAATATTTATAAAATAAAGAATTATTTTAACAACTGTATTCTACAAGAATACTAAATATTAATATGCATATTTACTATATCCATATAAATGGTATGGCTTGGATGTCTTTCCAAAAATTCACATCTAAAACAGTATGTGTAGATACCTATTGCATCATGCTAACTACATTACTTTAAAATTCAATTGAATGAATCATCTACTTCAATGGAATACATCTCACATCAAAATTTCAACCAAAGTCTACTGTTAATTGTGACTGTTAACATTATTGCTACAAATATTTTCTACTAATGTAAGAGAAATCTGAATTATCTACTGGGTATGAAGATGAGAGATTGCCTATTATGTTGAAAGAATGGTCACTAATTTTGTTCAGAATGAGCTTTTATAACAAAATGGGAGGAAAATTACTGGTCAATCACCATTAACTGACTGAATGTATTACTGTATTGTGTCAACCTCAATAAAAGCATTTAATTATTATCTTAAACTTATAAATACCCCTTTGCAAACTCCGATTTCTTTTATGAAGTTAACTCTATAATGAAAAAAACCATAAACCATCAACATTACCTTGGTGTAATAAGTTTTTGACCTTTGGGCAATATCCTAACCACAATAACTCTACAATATTACTAACTTAATGTTTGTACTAGTTTAATACAGAAAGTTTGATCTCATTAATTTGAAAAGAGCTTTAAGTGAATTCTTACCAAACAATACCTAAAATTCAATTATTTCAGTTCTCAAAAGCACTATGCTGACTAAGCAAAAATTAATAACTAAATTGTACTGACACTTTTGTACGAGATGTTAAAGTTCCAGCTGAAAGATAAGGTCACTCTTCATTTCAAAATTCTGGGAAGCAGTTGCTTCTCCAGGATTGCTAGTTTTAGGGTCTCTCTTTCCTTTCCCTTTGCCTTTTTTCTTGGCTGATCCTTTGGATTTTCCTTTTGAACTTGACTGCTCTTGTTGTACTGTAATATTCTCAGGGGGAGAGGAATCAGAATTGCAATCAGATTTATCAGTCCCTGTGTCTCCTTCATCCACAGAATTCTCACTTTCACTAGCCCTTCTTTCTGCAGCACGTTTCTTATTCCTTAGTTTTCTTTGATTTTTCTTCCTTTGACCCAAAATGCTTGAGTTAGACCTGCAGAAGTAAAAGGTAGATGCTGTATACTTGTATGCAAATAGAATCCAAGGAGATAGAACCACACAGAACTAAAACCTCAGATCTAAAAAAAAAAGCATAAAATAACCCTATGCAACTGGGGCTGACAACAAATTGATATAGAGATATAAGATATTTTCTCTAACTTATCCAGTTTTGGTTAACAATAATTAACTATCAAACCTGCTCCACAAACATATGGAGGAGGTTGGATCACCCTCTCAATACACAAATCTGACATCTATGAAATTTTATCTCAACACTGTTAAATTAGAAAACAGATTCAAGGAGCACTTAGCTCACTTCAAACACAACTAAATTAATAAATCAAACACTGAAAAAACATACACAGAAACACAATTATAGAATTAATTTAGACATCGTAAAATTAAAGGAATCCACATAGCTAAACACCAAACTAGATGCTTATGAAAGCAGCATCATCCATCAAAACAAAGAAAGACTAATGAATAGCAACGAAGGACTGATCCAAAGTTCCACTTTGTAGTTTCTCTTAGATACTATTTTGGATGGCAAGTAAATGTAGTTTCACTCCTTCACTATGTCACAGCAAAAACCCAGACATCATATAGTTAAAACTCACACTTCACTTCCTTTCATTCTATGCTTAACCCCTGAGGATGATAGCATGGCTATACTGATTGGGTGATTCTTAAAAGTTCCTAATCCAAGCTGGTGTTTTCAACTTTTTCTTCATCAAGTCCTCTTCCAATTTTCTTTTCTTAGATTAAGGGAAGAAATGAGTCATTAAAAGACAAGGATGGTAATAGACAAGGAGTTTCAGGGCCAATGGTCATAACAAATGACAGTATTAATTGTTAAGTACTAATATCTAGTTTAATCTCAAGCATTAATTCTTTCATTTTAACAGCTAGATGTTGTCACCAAGAGCAAATCATTCAATTTGAATAAAACTATCATACACTTATTAGTCTTTACATAAACACTAATCTATATTGGAGGAGTAAGAGCACTCCCATAGCTATCGCTGTAGCTTGAATAGGCATTCTGTTGGGAAACTTCCCAAATATCAATCCAGAGACATCAAAATTTTCTAAACTGAGCAAACCTAATCCTTCTATATTCACTATCTACCCAAAAACTGTTTGATGTTTTAAAATACTTAGTGTAATTCATCTATTTAGTTACACTAATCTCTCAAGATCTGCTAAAGTTAAATATTTTCTGAATAGGAGATACACATCGTTTAAACCAGTTTACTGAGAAAATTACTCCTGCAACGAGTTATTGTGCATCTTTATTCTAGCATTTCCAATTCCTAGCCATGCATACATTTGGAGCACACATCGTTGGAATGTATGCTTGGAGGAATCAGGAAGGAGCTCTTTCTCAGAAATTCCCTAACTTTATGCTTCCTTCTGACTACATTATTACCTCCACTTCATTTCCTGTAATAAAATGTGCTCTCTCCTTTCTATTCCATAAAAAAACTTTTCACAAAGGTAAGCACATATTTCTCACATATACTTCTAATAATGATAGCAGTGCTGTAACAATGGCTGGAGTTTCACACACTTTCAGCACTATACCTGCCTTACAAATTGAGCCATAAAGGGACTAAAAGATTTTAAGGGTTTTTGGAACTACCTAAAATAGCTTCTTTCCATTGAAAATCTCATGCGTACAACTTAGTTCTTTTCTTTTATAACTCTGTCAATGTTGGTAAACAGACTGGGGTCAGCCTGGATTACAATTACCTGGAGGCAATGGTAATCCTGGAATTCTTGTTGCTTCCAGGCACACGTTGATCCTAGTCCATATACCGACAGACATCTATGGAAGCATTTTCAAACTTCTAATTTATCAACAGCTGGATTCCATTTTTTCCTTTCACTAACCTGTAAGTTTTCTGGGAAATTACATCGCTGAAACGCACTATCTTCTTCACTTTCTCTCCATCCTCTTCATCATCATCTTCTTCCTCATCATACTCCTCTTCTTCTTCCTTCAAGGACTCTCCTAGGGCAAGACGGTTGATGTCAGATAGAGAAGGAGATGAACCCATAGATGAAGATAGAGACATAAAGGGTGCCACCCAACTATACTCTTCTCCTCCACTTGATTCAGAGAGGCTCCTCCCTAACCCTGCTCTCCCTTTCCTCTTCAAAATACCCTTCACTTGCTTTGCAGAATTCTGAAAAGAAAATATAAATTCATGTTGAAGCATGAATATGATTTGGAATATTTTTATAAAATAAATTCCACATATACTTGTGTATAAACCAATTCTTAGAAAAGTTACTCTCATTCTCTTATGAAAAAACTACACTTTGGTAAATGTCTATGTATAGTATAGTTCAGCTCAAGCTTTCTATGAACTATTATGAACTATAAAGCTCCAATGAGCATTATAACCCTGGTTTTCATTACAAAACTCATAATCTCAACACAGAAAATGTTCTTTCTTTGGCCTAAAGATTCTGGATTCACAGCTCAAGAAAAATTGTTATATGCCATAATTCTAACCAATCCTTTGAGTTTAAAAATCAAAATACTTATAAACCATGGTTAAATATAAATGTCAGCTAAATTTTAAATATGAAAATATAGATTGATAATTCTGAGTTCATTTTCACATATCATAACTTCAAAGATATAGATAAATATAGATATTTATGAAGAAAGTAATCAATAGCTATTCTCATATTTGCATAAAAATATGGAAAACAAAATTTAAGCTTAAGATTAGAAGGAATTCATAATTTCAATTATTATAGCTGATTAATCCTAGTTTTCTCTATTAAGCAGAGTAAATTAACTAAATAAAGAAACTGAATGCTGCAATAAGAGGACAACAACATGATTAAACAATGTTAATGATTATTCATTTTTTAGAGAACAGAGATTTTAAACCCTAAAAACATTATGTACGTAATATATACAAGTATCTACACTGTTTCCAAGATTTTTCCACCATATGGGGTCTCAAAAACCAAAATACTAATGGAAGGATATAGTATTTAAACAAAAATCAGGACAAAAAGTTACATCCAAGACTGATTTTCTGATAGACTAATCAGCACTTGAAAGTAGTCATTTGATATAAAGACAGTCATGTGAATAGCGTTACCTCTTGTTAAAATTTGTTCTAGTAGCTATTTTTAAAAAATGTATTTTTCTAGTCCTATGAAGACTAGCCACCTACAATTTATTTCATTAGACTAAAGAAAATTAGAGAAGGGATTCCAGGAACTAACTCGACAGTCTAAGCCATAAATGGCTAAATCTCTGTTTTCAAAATATGGCTCCATACCATTAGTAAGTACAACGTGCTGATTTTGGCCTAAATATTTCCTCTTTTAATTTCTAAGAAAATTTTGTGCAAGATACCAAGACGAGAGATATTACAAAACAAGCAAACATATCTATGTTTGCTTTTCTTCTTTATCTGAAATAAAACTAAGAAATTTCCAGCTTTCTATAACCTCTTGTTAGTACATTCTCCATTTATTCTCCAGTTATCATTTTCCTCTGTACAAATTTATTCTCCTTAGGAAAATATATATGAAAATTTGAGTTTCTCATCCTAAGGGTAAAAATGGATGAAATTTTATTGAATTTTAAAACATCACCTTTATTCTTGAAGAAAAGGTCAATGTAGAGAGATTGTTGTCATCATCATCAAAAAGATTTTTCATTGTAATGGATCTGGTTTAAGCATAAACAGAGCACTTTAAAGAAACATTTTATAATTCATCAATTAAAAATAGCAATAACTTCCAAAGGCAAATTAAAAATCTCTGCGATCCCTCTTTCTTAATTTCTTCTACTGTATTTCACTCATCTAAAGTTGTCTTGATAGTCATGGCCAGATGCAGCCCAATTTCATGAATTACTTAAAAAGAATACTACTGGAAACACTAAATATAACTGCTTCAAATCATATGACACATATTTTAGGTGACAAAATACTAAAATTACAGGTAAATATTTTGATAAGATAATCACTTACACAGGATTCAAAAACAAGGTTCAAATATATTTATATTGATAGGGTAGGAGTGTGACTCTTCCCAAGACTGATAATATGTACTAAAATAATTGCTATTTAGATATCCAAAATCTACATGTGATAAGTTATTGTAGAAGACTCCACACCAAAGTATTAATGAACAATACAGTTGAAAATTAAAACTTACAGATTCCACACTTGATTCTGACAAAGTTCTCTCCTTAAACATCTTCCTTCTTTCTTCTGCAGTTAAAGTAGGCTCTATGATCTTCTCATTTTCACTCTTTGCACCATTGGTTTGAGAGGAATTGCTGTTATCCTGTATTACTTTCTTCTCATCTGATGCTTTCAAAGGTTCTGGTTCGCTGAAACACTGTCAAAAGAGCAAATTTAAATTTTTGGATGTTCACCCTTTGAAAGACGATGGAAAAATAAATGGACCAAGATGCTGAATTCCTTATAAAAACTAGAAAACCTTATAGAAACCAAAAATGATCAACATCAGTAATGAAAAATATCTAGCAATATTACAGGAAAATTTTCGTTCGACAGAAAAAGCTTTTAATGAATTTTCCTATGAATTAAACTGCAGGAAGTTACTATTTAGAGCAGTTCTTAGATGCAACTGTGTACATTTTTTCCCAAAAACAATGACTTAAAATGAAGGATCCAGTAACCTTGTAAGTTCTTAGAAGAATGGAATGCATGAAGGAGATTTTCTTTAGAGAAAAGCTTCTATAATATGAATATTAAGAAATTGTGGCTGATATTATGAAATTACAATAAACAAAAGAAATTATTACTTTTACTCAAAAATCAGCCTTTTATCCATTAAACTTGATTTTATGTCATACCTCTGTTTCCACATCCTTATCTTCGAAAGGGGGCAAGTTGTAGACCTGCAAATGAACAAGATCTTGGCCAACGAAACAATCTAACTTCTCCCATTTATCATTTTCACTCAAAGGTTTTCTCCACTGAATTTCCACATTGTTATCCCACACTTCTAGGGAAGGATATGAATCTGACCATTCAGGGTCAATGTTGGGCCACTGAGAAGATGGAAAGCTCACACAGAAAGAATAGTGTTGGGGAAAGTAACCAGCACCTATGGAAGAGAAGGCCACAAAGAAGCAAATCATCTCCTTGCCATCTCCTGCGAACTCTCCCCCAACAAAAGGATTTAATTCAGTCTTCGTATCATTTATCACAAGAGATTTCTTCAGAAAGTCAATCAAACTTTCTCCGTCGACCACAGACGAATTAGCACCACTCAATACATCACTTTCTGGATCATAATTTTGAGGCATTGGACTAGAATACGATGACGTGACATTCGGACCACATTCAGGTTTTAAGCCATCAGATGAAGCGACATCTCCCAGATTGACGTTCACCTTGCAGCTGTCATTTGGACGGTTGAATTCTTCACTTTTGGTATACAGATCACTTACAGCATCACCGCTATCGACACTAGAGATGGCAGTAGGCCAAGACTCAACTCCCACGGTCCGATATTCGTTTCGAATAGACCCATTTTCTGACGGCAGTGACGAGCCGTTAGCACTACCCAACAAACTAGATTTACCCATGCCTCCTTCCTTGGGTTTGATGCATGTTACACCCTTCTTCACTGAACACGGATCAACATTCTTCACGCTCAGAATGAAGGTGATGAGCGAATTTTCCCGCTCGCGCGTACAACTGCAGGTAAACGCAGGCATGATATAAGGAATACCGGGACGAATAACGTCTTTGGAGGCATCCTTTAGATCACCTTCGACCGATTCATACGAACTCACTTTATTCACTGATTCGTATTCCATGGCTTCAGTCGGTTTCCTTCTCTCTTCGGTCTTTTCTTCAGGTACACAAGAATAATTCTCTCCATCTCCGGGCTCATCTCCCAGCTTCTTTCTCACGTCGAGCGCTTCCTCCATCACTTCATCAGCGGATATCCTTCGATGGATATTTTCGGCCCCAGCGAAGGAGCAATTGTGGAGCTGCGAGAGGCCATCTCTGCGAACGATTTTTTCTCCTGCTTCCGTCACTTTATCACTATCCGCAGCCGCAGTGGGATGACATTCTGTCACTTTAGCCTCCTCTTCCTCCCCGCTGCTAGTTCTGCCGCCTCCCAAGTCGCTCTCGATACCACTGTCGCCTTCTGGAGTGCTCGCTTTCTTTATCACAGCTCTCTGACGGTCGACAACCATCGTTACGAGCAATTTTCCAGCATCTTTGTCGAACTTGGCCGTTCCCTTGTTCTCATCTACTGCATACGGCAGCTTCAACTCCAGCTTGTATCTGAATTTGAGATACAAAACGAAATTAGTATGCGGGAGTCGAAATTTGTTTCCCTCATTCCACTGATTAAGGATAGTTTACTAAGTAAATTATGCAGTACTTTTCTAGTGATGGTGAGGATTCAAAATGAAATGTTTATCATGCAATAAAAGAACTTTAAAAAATAATAATTTTTACTTTTAATGGCCACAATTCTATATTTATCATTAAAAAGTAACGGCGGCTGTCTGATGTTTAACTTGATACTTGATTCAAATTTTATACAAATGAAGTTCTTATTACATAGCAGGATATATTCCTCTCCGTAAGATCTGAACATTTTTAATGAGATACTCCCAAAAATAATAGCTACATTCTTGCATATATCCTCAAGATGTCTTGAGAAGTACAAAAAATTGGATTAAATGTAACCGGTTTACGCGTGATTTGGTTAACCATGAACCTCAAACACGTGCATTACACTGACCTTCTTTTCCCATTGCTGCATAACGATACTTTCTGCGCTTCCAAATCCAGATCAAGCTCGGATGATGATTTTACGTAAGGAAGATCGACTACTAAAACAAGGCGTTCAGGAACAGTCATTTCATGATGAGACAGAAAATTTTGCTCATAATTTGATATATCGACATCACTGCTTTGCTTTAATGAATATTTTGGAGTAATGAAGCTCTCTGCCTTAGACTCCATGCTCATAGGTTTCAACTGAAAAGTTGATAGAAGACAGGAATGTAATAGATTGGAAAGATAAATAACCTTGAGTAGACTCGAGAAATAATTAAGGTTCAAGAATTTAACTCGCTAACAACAACGGACAAATTCCATTAAATACGTATTTTGTATTTATATGACCAATATAATGTTACTACACTACATTATATCTGCAATTAGTATAGTATTGTCTTTAATACTGATCAAAAGTCAAGAGCATCAAGTGATACGGAAGTCGGCAACGTTCCAAAACATTCAGTAAACCGGCACGACACCGGCAACGTCACAAAATGGATGCTTCTAACTTATCTAATTAAACCAAAGCGTGACCAAAAATCTTACGATAATATTCACTCGAAAATATATACAATTACAATAAACGCATTTCTAATCACAAATTACATTAAAGATGACACGTACCTGCCGCACGGGCTTCAACTTCTCTGGAGGCATATCATACGGGTAGGGGAACTGGTTGATTAAAATATCGTCATCCATGTCTTCTTTATCATTTCTTGCTTCAGAGCGCCTCGTTCGAATTACAGTTGGACGGGGAACTCCTTTAAATTTTAAGCGTGGCCGCTTAATAGAATTTCTATCCAACTTAACTGAATAGGTTTCTTCCACAGCATTCAAGGCCGTTTCCTCGACAAAATTACGAAACCTCCGATCTTTTGCTGATAGAGCGTGAGTTTCTGGATGAAATAAAACATCATATACAGTACATAACGCTCCTGATTTGTCGAGATCTTCTCTTGGAGGAGCTTGAATAAGAGGTAATCGCCAATTGCTTCCTGGAGCTCCCTCCGAGTTGAAGCAAGGATTCGAATCCGGCTTTCCCACCAAAGAGTTGCTGCAAATATTCACGAAAACTTTTTCACCGCCTGGGTTATAGCATGTTTTGAGAACATACTGAGGCTCAGGATGGACGAATTTCACGTCAACACCTCTCTGTTTCTCTAATTGAGTTATGCCATCCTCATATTCTTTTCTATTGACAGGGTCGTTAATTTCTTGAGCGTAATCAATTAGTAATTTGCGAAATTCTTCTTGTTTAAAAGCATTGCCTAAACGTTCCACTTCATCTCTACTTAGATTCAAATCTTCTAGGCGACTTGAAATCTTCCGCGCCATGGTGCCAACTGCCCGGGGCAACGACGCTCTTCTGTCTTGTTTGTAGAATGTTCGATTACTTCCTCAAGTCGGCAGGTTGACCTAGAATGATATTCGGACCGTGAGATAAAGACATGAATATCAACAGCGCAACAGAGAGAATGCTAATGATAAATGAGATTCGAATTTCCAATTCACGACAAATTTAACGATTTCTCAGACAAATTGTTCGGCTAAGGTTCTACCTACCTACGTGACCTCAAGTTCACTCACCTCCGCTCACGAATTCTAACTCAGGATTTTTTTATGAAAATAGTAAGGCTTTGGACACGATTTTATCAAACACTATCTCCACGATATCTTACCTGTTGTAATTACCCTTGAGAACGACTGAATGAGGCAAATCACAATTACGATGATCCGTTTGTGTATGTTGTCCAGGAGAAATTAAAGGGAAACAAACATTAGCGACGTGGTACGGTCTAACGTCGAACTACAGAAATAAAACCAATGGAAACTGGAAAAAATAAAACATTTTTGGCAGAAAGTGTTAGAGAAAACTTTCAAGTACAGCAATTTTCAAACGTCTGTCGAGGTGTAACCGCACTTCATGTGAATGAGAGAGTATTTATTGCTGTATAAGTTTTTTTTAAGCCTCCATTTAAGTTTGCCAAATGTGAATGTTAGAAAAAGTCGTCTCGCCTATAGTCTCTTCCCAGAAACTGAATAGCTACTGTCCGTTTAATTTTTAATTCTAATTTACTTCATTTCAACATCGCGAAGAGCTATTAATTTGATAAGTAAATGATTGAATATTGGTTAATATTAAATGATCCTGACGCGCACACTTCAGTATCTCCCGTACAATTCCATCCACACTTGTAACCTTCCGATTCCTCAAGGATACGTTCTTCAAGCTTATACATATGATTACATCTTTACTTGTGCATTTAGAAGAACCTCCTCCACCCTATGAATTATTTCAATTTGGGTGTAAGTAAAGCTCCTTTCAATATATTCCACGAATTCTCAGTTAACTTCTATTCCAATAATTCACCGTATCCTGTTTACCTTATTTGAATATTTCACTTTTTGAATGATTTCTTGTTCCTGTCAAAGTTATTTCTGTATATTCTCAGTTTCGATGATCCTCACTTGCTCTACTCACCTCATTGGCAATACCAATATTTGAATGAAGAAGTATATCTTCCTTCCAAGGAAGAAATACTTCTTCATTCAAACTTTTGCTATGTATGTGATACTTAAAGTATGTATTATGTGTAACCATGTATGCTAGAAGACAATTCTTCCAAAAATTTTTATCTCTACATAATATTCCCATATAAACTCAAACTAAGCAGCACGCTATGCCAAAAGCCTATGGCAACAATCAGCTGTGATTAAGTTAATAAGCGTACTCATAAACTGTACACCTTGAACTATAAAAACATGTTAAAGTTTTTAAAAAATACCACTATTGTACCCATGGCCATATTGTCATACTGGAAGGACTTAGATGTGTCTAGAGTTTTAGAAACCTACGTATGCTTCTTTGCTAAACTGTATGAATTTTAATTGGTCCAAATCCATGTTTACAGCTGAGAAGCACTGCTGTAAGAAGTGAATATATTAGCCCTGAATCGAAAAGTTAACATGAAATGCTCAAGTTTTTTTCTCAGTTCACATGAATTTATGTATCATTAAGTGTCCTCATTCCACAGATGATGGGTTACTCCCTACATATATGAAATTTCAGGTCATTCATATCAAGAATCATCAGAAGTGAAAGTAAAGGAATTTTTCTTGCAGACTTACTTTCTTTTGTAGAGTTAAATTATAAATAATGATCCTATGAAGTTTAGGGATCATAGGCAATAGAATTTAATAAATGTTCATTCTTAATTTGCTGGCCTCAGTGGTATAAGGGCTAGTATGTTAGCATAGCAACACCTAGGTTCAAATCTTAATTTTGACATGGATATTTATATTGTAAAATAAAGGGTTAATTATTTGAGTTGCTTTGAAAGGATAAAATTCTCCCTAATAAAATGATTATCATTATTAATTTTTTCATTGAATAATATTTCAATTTAAATCTTGAGCAAATATAAAATTTTCCAAATTACACTCTATTTGAAAAGCATCTCCTTACACCTGGTGCCACTGTTGAGGAGAATAAGGTAAGTAAAATGACCAAAAGTAATCAAGTGTATCACCTTTTAATAAAGTACTGTTTATTTCTATTATATATCACCACTATCAATTAATCTGTGGCTTCATAGAGACCATTACTTTCAACACTTCATTCACAGCACCTCTATCACATATATAGTTAGACTCTTACATGTTCCCAAAAGTGATGACTCTTCATTGGTTAGCTCTCTATCCACAGGGACATAATATCCAACCTATTGGACACTCTTTGGACTTCTGTATTCAAGTATGCTCTATTAATTATACTTTGCAAGTATGCTCATGATACTTCTTAGAGCACCAACTTTTTTTTTATAATTAACTAATAATTTTATATGGTGTTTAAATAACATTAATGAATGTTCTGAACACCTTTCTCTAGTTCATTTTTTTCAGTCTGGTAATTGTCCTGTCATCAATACTAGAAAACCTCATCTAGTCTTTATTCTTGTTACAAAGAAATTATACTTTTAATTTGCCTCTATATCAATTAATGAGAGAATCTAGGAAATCAGTGTTAAAGCACTGATTATTTTAACACTTCTCTTTATGTGGCAAAATACTTGTGAAGTCAAATTGTTTTTATTATTATTACCAACTTTGTATGGCAGCTTTCACCCTTAAACTGCAGGAAACGTACTTGTACGTTTTGTTAAGGCCACTGTGGGAAAAACTTCATGTACATTTTGATGTGCTCTTTCAATTTTATGGCCCTGCCTCTCAATGAAGAGTCCAATTGCTCGCTCATCTCTATTGTTCTGGAATGGGAATATCTCAAATGGGTTTCCCCTTATCCGGGAAAGTATGTTCCATCTTTACCCTCTCTTAAGATTTTCCTCACTTGTCTCTATTTTTGGCTGCCTTTGAGTGCATTTTATTTTCTTTGAAACTAGTCATTATTGTGAAAATAGAGATATTTGAATATTGTTTGGTATCAAAATAATCAGCCAACTGCAAAGAAACTAAATCTGAACTGCAAATTGAATCAAAAATTCTTATTAAATAAATAAAAATCAGCAATCGCTTGTCCAATACAAAAGTAATTTAATTTCTCAACAGTATTCAATGACTGAACCCTTAGGATTGAGGTACATCCAGATTATGAGGGCCTATACCTGCTACCACTAGCCTGTTCAAGAAGAAAAATACTTGTTACTTCCTTCCGCCCACAGTTGTAGGAAAATGAGCAGCAGAACGCAGCTCCTGCAGTGGAGGAACTTTTTTCTTTAATTACTTGATAATTTATTGTAATTTTTGTATTATTAACTTGCAAAAGGACTTTATGTAAATAAATTATTGTTATTATTATCTTAAACACTATTCAATGACCTTACGTCGTGAGGCAAAATTCAGTTGCCCATATCCTACTATTAGGTGAATGTATTTTCTGAATGGTTACTTCTTAAAGAACCAGCAGCTTGTTTGCAACTGACTACCAAAGAAAGTGATTTTAAATTTTAGTAAACTTAGCCATAAAAATGAATAGGAATTCTAAATTGTTTATTTGTTCAATTTTAGTAGAATAATTATAATAAATATGAACAAAGATTATCTAATACCATCACCTTTGTTTTGGTTTACAATCTACCATATGAATTACCAAAAACTATTTTATTAAAAATATTTCATAACAAATTATAATTTGAATACATAGTAATTTTTTTAAATTAACAGAAACAATAGATAAGGTAATATGCTTAAATCTCTCTCTCACACCTATAAGTATTATAAACCATTAAATATCTTAATGCTTCTTAGAGGAAGGATAACATTTAATGAGAGAATAATTCATCTAAGAGTGCCAGACTTAAACATAAAAATTAAAATTACCACTTCATAATGGTTAATTATGGCCAATAATGACTTTTGTTAGAGTAAGCGCAAACTCAGCTATGTCCTTCTTAGGAATGGCAGTTGTTAATGATAAATGAGTAAGAATTCTTTCTGGCAAATCCATTTCTTCCTGAAGATCCATATTGGCAGCGCAACTGATAACTCCAGCTGCTAGCAAGAGATTATCACATTCCACACACAAGAACTGATTCCTATGAGAAAAATATCCTGATTTTCAAAATTTATCATTTAAATATATTGTTACATTAAAAATTTAATACCAAAAGGGCAATGCTGTCAAGTCTAACCTCTGATGTGTAGCAAATAAATCATTTAAAAAATAAATAAAAAATATAAAATCATTAAAATATAAATGGAAAGTAAAAACCTGTTAGCATAAAGTAAAAATATGTAATCTTCTCGGTATGACCTATCATTGACAAATCCTGCCAGTTTTTTCCATCCATAACAATAACCCTAGATTTATATTTCAATTGGAATTGTAGTTGTTATGTTATAATACATTACATCTACATCTAACCAGTGTTGTACTAAGTTATATACCAGAGTAAGTTTCAAACCCAAATTTCTGTTTATACTGAATGTTGATGTTTACTTTTCCAGATAAGGTTTTATTTAAGAACTACTGGTTTCGGTGTATAACAATCTTCAGGTTCGAACAGACCTGAAGATGGTTATACACTGAAACCGGTAGTTCTTATGTGGAAAAGTAAACATCAGCATTCAGTTATGTATTTCCACCACATCACAGCCGAGGCTATAGATTATATTTCTGTTTATATTTTCCTTATTTTAGGCCCTTAATGTACAGTAATGGACAAGATGACCCTATATTTTTCAAGATATTGATTGAATTGAAGTCGATTAACATAGATTATAACTTGAATTTTCCATATGCATATTTTCATGTATTATGGTATGGAAGAGGTATAATGACATTTTAAATATCAATCTTCTAATTGTTTAAGACAACATTCAATGATGTATGTCAAAATGTACATAAAACTATTACAACAGTTTTGCAAGCGTCATTCCAGATAGTAGGTAAGATTCAATTTTTCACACGTAGATAATCAGATATAAAGATTATCAAAGGGGAGGCAATTTAAGACAATTTCTTTGTGAAATTATCTCTGATTAACTTTGGAAATAGCATTTTGCTGTTATAAATATAACTGATGTAAAGTGATTGAGGAAAAACTTCACATTCCGAACAATCTCAAAAAAAATGCTTAAGATGCCTTTCAGGGGATCGACTGCAATAGCTTATAAACTGGGATATGACAATTTTTTACATTTTGTATCAAGGAAAACAACAGAGTAAGGTTATTTGTGATATATGCCTGAAAGCAAATAATAATAAACCTTCTTTGATTTACTTTATTTGACATAGATTAAGATAGGATATCCACAGAATCTACAAGATATTACTGTATAAGATTGGGTGTCTTCATATTTCTGAAGGCAATTTATACCATCAACAATTGTGGGGATATTAGAGACAAGACTAAGCAAGAGAGAGGAAGGACAACAAATACAAATAACATAAAAAGTTTTAGTCAATCAAATGAGACAGATCATCAGCTAAATTGAATATCGGAGCTTATTAAGAGGTATTTTACTGTATGTTTTGTGTGAAGAGGACTGGAAGAAAAGCATTTATTAAACAGGATAGCAAACTAAGAGGGATCATTTTAAAGAGGTTTTTCTACGCTTTCCAAGGTCAAAGAATGTGTCTGCTTCATGTACTATACAAGAAACTCTCATTACCCAATTCTTATCTTTATACCTAAGTAGAGGTAAAGTTCCTTGTAATTCATAAACTAATCTCATTTTAGTACTAAAATTAAATTGTTTCACATTAATACAATATTTATCTATCATGTCGACATTTAACCACTTGTTGCTCTAACGAAAACATTAGGGGAAAAGGAAAGGAATATTTGAAAAAAAAATTAAGGATCCCCAAAAGCTTATACAATTAAAAACAGTTAAACAGCTAAGTTTAATCAAAGATAAAGAAATTTAAGTGTAACATAGGAAATTTTATTCGAGCAATTTCAAACAATTTATGAGCAAATAATATACTAGGGGGGCCATGGTCACCCTTTAGCTAGGAGTGCATTTAGGTATTGATTATTTTGCACTTGTCATTGAGCCCATATTTTACAATTGGTTGCTTGAATGATAGTTCTAAATAAATAAAACACCTAGTTTTAGGAATTTACCTATATTCTCCAATTGGTCCTTTTCTTCCAGTAACCATCCAAAAGAGGTGACAATAAATTTCTCTGTGTGTCATAAATGCAATTTCCAAGATCTTTACACAGGTTTTGTATAATGGCTCAAACATGAAACTACCATTTCTATGATTCCATTTTTCACCATCTTTTAGAAGAATAGCCAAAAGAGTTTCTAAGTTGGTAAAAGGAGTGTTCAAAGGCAACTAAAAGAGGAATAATTAATTTCCACTTAACATAAACAATGAACTATTGCTTTTTTTCATTAAGTAAATGCCTGCTTTCCAAATCTGACTTAACAAAGTATTTAAATGTTAAAAAATCGTTTTTTATTGTACAGCTCACCCTAAATTTATCTCATTCTAAATCTTTCAAGTGTGAGTCACCAAAATTTTAGAGCCTCTGGCTATAGTTTATCATGAATTCACTAGAAAGTAAATTCATTAACTTTGTACAGCTAATAAAAAGGTCTTACCTTAAAATTTAAAGTTTTGTAAACTCTTACTTCAGATGACATGATGCTACTTGTTGTAAAAGAATGCCCAGCCTCAGTTAAGAATTGGCGAATCTTTTTAGGACTTAATACCTTTGCATGAGGAGGAAGAAAAGAATGATTGTATGATTTGGAAAAACCAAACAATAAGTTTAGAAATCTTAGATAGCAGAAACATCTTAACTTCTATTACTATTCAAAAAAACAGCTGATAAATAAAATTATTCATAATTATAAGGGATGGCAGAAAGATATTCAATATTTAAGGTAAGGTATTTAATATTATAACAATTTTACAAAATTTGATGCCAGACGAAATATGGGACACGGTATTGTTCATTATTTTAAGATATCAAGAGTTAAAATTTTACACCTGATAATGAGCAACAAGTTTTGATGCTAGCTGCATACAGGACATTAATCTTAGAAGAGCTTGATTTTGTATTCGGGAAACAACTTTGTCCCATAATCTTTCACTCTGCTTCAGATTAGGTTTATTAAATACACTTTCATGTAACATTGTAAAATGATGCATCATGAACCTGAAAAGATTGAAATTTCGCCAAAATATTGCTTAAATGATCAATACTGTTCATTTGAAGGTAATGTGTTAATTTTGCCTTAAATCAAAACAATAAAACTATTTTTTACCTATCATAGAGCTCTACAGTTAGAAAGCGGACTTCATTGGGCTGCTCTAGTTTCTCACAAATAAGAAATATGAACTGAACAACGGAGTCGGATGTAACAAGAAATGGCAATGTGTTCTTCCATTTTCTGTCACCTGGAGACATTCTACTCTGATTTCTAAGATGAAACATCCAATCTTCCAGCATGTCATCTGTAGCGATATAAAACTGACTCATGAATCCACAATGATTAAGTTAATTAAAGGGAATAAACTAGATGTACCTAAAATTTGGGTATCCCAGTTTTTCAGTATGCTTCCAAAGCACGGATCTGACGGAGATGCAAAAATCTTCTCGAATTCCATTATAAATAAAGAGTAAAGACTAACGTTACGAGGATTTAATTAATAAATTACTCGATGATATTCAGAACGATTCGCTCAATGGGTAGAAAAATTTACCGCTAAAATATTTCGTTACAATCAGCCAGCAACACGTTAATTTATTTTTCCTACTTCCCAATCATGCAACATTGCTTATAGATGGCGGTACCACAAAACATACACAAAGTTGCAATAACTGATATGCTATTACATTGAATTTTATTAAATGGTTAAAGATATCGAAACATGTCCTAATAATGGTTATAGACCTATAGGTCCAAATTAATACTATCTGGGTGTTTCTCCTGCAGTTGAATATTAGCTAATAATAGAATAATTAGCAATAAGTGTAAATCTCATGGAAAAAATCTTCCGTAAACTAACAGCAGTTGGGGTCTGCGATGACTCTATTCGAAAGTAAATTATCAGAAAACTTTCCAATAAATTTTCTTCGGTTATATTTCTTTTACTGTGATATTTAGCTCGAGGCTTACTCCCTTTTACAACACAATATCGCAATCGATGAAATTATGAGGACCGAAGTCTTAATTATGAAGACAGACAATACAGTTGTTAATGTTTTCACCTTTGACTAGTAAGTAAGTATAACATACGAGTAAGTAATGCAAGATTTGTACTTCCTCTATTACTTACTGGAATTTCGTGCATAAAGTATGGCTTGAATTCAAAAGGAAACTCAGGTTTTGGACAGGGCTAAATGAGGATAGGATATTTCAGAAGATTATCATGAATTTTCGAGTTTTCTTTGTTAAGTTAGTTTCACGTCATCTATTCTTCTTCACAATGTGTTTAGGGTCATTGCCAAAAATCGATAAGTGTATACCTTTTTCGGAAATCACACCTTTATATAACCACATAATCTGTTTTACGTCATTTCGCTATAATAATAACTCCTCCCAGCAAGGATGAATTCTGCAAATGGGCCATTTCAATCGTTGCGCCCAGCAGACAGCTTGAGGGATATACCCAGGGACTTGCTGAACCCAGGTCATGTCTGTGCAAATCCTGTCCCTGGCCCCTAGAAGGATATGGGACGGAATAACGTGGAACTTGGCGCTAGATGGTGCTGGCGGCGCTCTCGTCTGTCAGCGAATCCGTCTGCTTCCTCCCATTGTAGTTTACGTTAAATAGTTTAAGTACTGAAGAAATGAGATGAGTTTTCAATAAGAAATATGTTAAAATAATTTAATTATCTGAATGAAATTCTCACGAAACAGGCCTAAATCGCCAAGAAAATAATTTGCTTCATCTTCATAGCCTAGGAACAGTAGTGAATGCATGGGAGAGGAAAACATAGCACGGGAATAATTACAAGAAGGTTACAATCATATCATAAAATGTTACTCAAACCCTTATACGCAAAAATGAAGTAGAGAAGATAGAATATTGGACTCTATAATTATTTCGCTGAGAAAAGGAGAAAAGTTTCACAGAATACGAACAAGAATAACCAACACAGTTCTCTTCACTGAGAGTAATTAGCACAAATAGTGGAATGAAATCCTCTGAAATTGGCTCGTTGCATTCAATGATCTAGATTAATCGTAAATAATAATAAAAAGTTAGTGGTATAGATCAGCTCTTGCGAAAAAGAGTTAAAAAACAGTAGGCAAGCACAGAGATGAACCCATTGAGCAGTGAAATAACGAAGCAAGAAATTAATTGTCATAGAACCAAACTATTCAGTCCTTCCTAAAACAGAATCGCATTCACAAGATTTTGATATTTAACCAAGGATTTTATCCAAGAAATCAACAAATTTCACCAGATATTTTGAAGCAGAGGAGATTACATAACACAACTACCACTATGCACTATATTGTAACAAAAACATTAATGAATTGAGTTCATTTAATGAATGTGTACCTGAGAGAGGGAATATTTTTTATATCATATGATATGACTCTTACATGCCAATCTAAATAAACAAAATCGTTCAAGGATCATTAGTTTACATAAAGATAACTTTATGTAACTAATATTTGGCATAAAAAAGAAGGAAACTAATAAAATTATTCCATACCATTCCGTAAAATTGCATGTAAATAAAGTAATAAATGTGTAATAAACTAATCATTAGCAATGATATTCCATTGCATCTTACACTATCGTTTCCCTCACTTCTGGTCTATGGTCCTTACACACATCCTTCACCCACTGGAAAATATTTCCACTGCCCAAAATTTTATTTAAATTAAATAAAACACCCTGCCTGAAAACATTTGCATCCAGAAAGGAATGCAAATGTAGGAGTGCATCTTTCACTGAGGTCTTTAAGTTCTGCGTAGGGAGCAATTGATTCTGCTCTCCAAATTCCTCTTCAAGTGACCTATTAAAAGGGGAGGAGCACCATAATCTACTCCTGCAGTCATCGCAATCAGAATTTACAAGGGCATACCTTGCAAGAGTTCAACAGACCTCAGCTGTGCTGTGACAGGATATGTTGTCTTGGACAACTGATACTGACACAGCAGCAGCTTCACTGATAATAGACAAATCTTGCAAGGGTGCTACCCCTGTAAGTTCCCTGCTAGAATTATGGATGCTTAAAAGATGCGCACAATTGTTACCTATGGCTAGGCCATTGATGATGCATGTCTTCCATGCATCCATAAGTCCTGACACAGTTGGATCTCTATTTGATCCACCTTGGGCACAGAGGCAACCAAATAGATTCTCTAACGCATCTTGGTTCACATTGCGAGGGCAGAACTGTCCTACTAATGCCCCCTTGCAGTTCCCCGAACTTTCCTCCATACCCTTCAAAGTAGTGAGCCACCCCTTGAAGGATGATCATGTTGGGTTATGTATATAACAATGGAGAAATACTTTTACTACAGCCCCTCCCAGAAAATAACTAGCATATTATTTGTTAATATGATGTAAAGAGATTTTTTTATAAAATAATAGTAATAAGTCTATATTCAAGGAGGACGTTGAGACTTTTTTTTTATCTTTTGATATAATTAATCTTTTAATCACTGAAGAAAGAATTACCCATAGGGGATCGATCCCGGGACCGCTTTCACCAAATTCGAACGTGCAGGCAAAAGGCTATCAAGGGCTGATGATTACTATGTAAATCATTTTATCCGATCCTCGGAATAATTGCAATCTGCAGCACTTGTACGACATATTTAATATAATAATAATAATTTATTAAACACATACAGGATACATTCCCACTAAGTTGTGTTATATTAAACATAAATAAAATTAAAGAAATCGAAAGGAAAAAAACAAACTGTGATATTATATACAAAAAGAGGGAAAAGATGAAATTAAAGGAGCTGGACAAAGAAAATAAAGGAGGAGGAAAGGGAAGATAATAAAAAACTTGAAATTAGCAAACTGAATTCTGCAGTTTCTTGCGAATCTGCGTAATTGAATCACAGAAGAAGTCAGAGTTCGTTCTGGACACAAACAAATTTGCTTCCCTTGTGATTCGTAGGATTGGAGAAAAATTGTATGGGTTTTCTCCAATCCCACAAATCACAAGGGAAGCAAATTCAGCCCTAGCAATCATTCTGAAGTTATCACAATTGTTTTCACTGTAATGAACTCCTAAATTGAAATGAAAAGGACTGGAAGTGATAATAACTGCATATAACGATAGTTCCCGTTGTTTCACAGAACGAAAAATGTCCACAGGAACAATGACGATTGAGATAGTTACTTCAAATGACCCCCAACTCTACCGGATTAAAAGACGATACTGTGCTGCCGAAGGTGCCTAAGTTACGCATGACTAAGGAACAAAACAAATGACTATAGTGCACACCGCTAAAGCAGGTTCTATACCTGGCCCATAGGGGGATTTAAAAAAGTCACCCACGGGCGATTTGCCTAGATGTTGCTGATGTCGCTCTCCCGACGATGATATATATATATATATATAAAGTGTTCTACCTTTCGGTAGGTTCATGTGCCCCCACATTCCCTATTTAATTCCCTCTCCTTCAATTCCCAGTAACTTATCCCACACCTTAATTCGTCTAATAACTTTTGTCTTTGTCTTCCCCTCTGTCTTTTCCCTAGCATTCTTCCCTCGATCGCTTTCTTTAACAATCCTTCCCCTCTCAATATTTGACCCATCCATTTCTTTTGTCTATTTTTAATTACATCAATCATTACTCTTTTCTCCCCAACCATCTCTAGAACCTCCTCGTTCATTTTTCTGTCGACCCAACTAACTTTCTCCATTCTACGCCATACCCACATCTCAAAAGCCTCCAATCTTTTGACATCCTCTTTTCTTAACGTCCACGTTTCACACCTGTACAACATTACACTCCACACCAAGGATTTTGCCAATCTCTTCCTGATTCCTTTATCAAGTCCCTTTGTCATCAGTTCCCTTCTTTTCATGAAAGCTTCCTTTGCCAATGCTATCCTTTTTCTAATTTCTGTTGAACATCTTCCATCCTTAGAAAGAAGGCTGCCCAAGTATGGAAATTGATCTACTTGCTCTAGTTTTTCCCCATCCACCCTTATTGTTAACTTAGCTTTCTTTCCCTTTGAAAACCTAATAATCTTAGTCTTTCTTACATTGATTTTCATCCCAAACTCCTTTGCTTTATCGTTTAGTGCATTTACTAGGTTCTGCAAACCCTTTTCCGAATCGCACACAATAGCTTTATCGTCTGCATATCTTACTGACTTCACAAGTTCCCCACCAACCTTTATTCCCTTATCTATTTCATCCCAAGCTTCTTTGATCATTTCTTCTGCATATAAGTTAAAAAGAGATGGTGATAAAGGACAGCCTTGTCTTACTCCCCTCCCTAACTCTGCCCATTCCAATTCCCCATTAGCAACTCTTACTCGTGCGGTTTGATTTAAATACAAATTTTGCACTAAACGCCTATCTTTCCAGTCCAACCCAACTTTCTTTAGTATCACCATCAGTTTTGGCCATTGAACTCTATCGAAGGCCTTTTCAAAATCAACAAAACTTGCACAAATGTCCCTTTTAAATTCTAAGCTTCTTTCTACAAGAACTCTCATAACCCCAATTGCATCCCTCGTCCCTTTCCCTCTCTGAAAACCGAACTGATCATTCCCTATGAATTCTTTAGTTTTTCCCTCGATTCTTCTATTCAAGACCCTAAGAATAACTTTTGCCGCATGAGATATTAAGCTAATTGATCAGTAGTCCCGGCATTCTAAGGCATTATTCTTTTTCTGTAACGGAATCAGGATAGACTTGGTAAAATCCTCTGGCCACTTTCCTTCGTCGTAAATTTTCCTACATAAATTATAGAATTGTTTTTTACCCTTTCCCCCAAGATTCTTCAGAAATTCTACAGGAATCTCGTCCACACCTGTTGCTTTCTTCCCTTTCATGTCCCGCAATGCCCTATCAAGTTCACTATCTAGTATATTCGGCCCAAGATCATCTTCCTCTACTTCTTGTATGCCCTCAATCTTTATGTGGGTAGGCTTCATGTCTTTCGAATACAATTCTTCTACATACTCTTTCCATCTTCTCCTTATGCTAGCTGGTTCCCTTAAGATGTTTCCCTTGTTATCCCTAATAGTGGCCATTTTATTACTAATTTTATTTCCCGTTAATTGTTTTACTTTTCTGTATAATAGGTCGACCCTCCCACTTTCGGCCATCTTCTCTATTTCGTTACACTGGTCCTTCCACCACGATTCTCTTGCTTTATTTGTTACCCTCCTCAGTTCGTTGTTTAGGGCCCTGTACATTCTTCGTCCGTGTTCTGTGTTGACCCTTTTCCATTTCCTTCTTTCCTCCATTTTAGTTATCATTTCTACCGTCACCCATGGTTTCCTGATTTTGCTTTGGTTGACCCTCCCGATGGCTTTTTGCGCACTATCCTTGATGCAGATTTTGATCTTTTCCCATCCCTCGTTTACGGTGAGTTCCCTTTCTATGCCATCTAGAGCCCTGTTTACTGACTCTTGAAACTCTCTAGCTTTCCTACCCCTGAGGGCTTCTATGTTCCATTTGGGTGCGGTTTTTGCCCTATAAATCTTTTTGAATCTAAGCTCGGTCTTCATCATTACTAAGTTATGATCCGAGTCTACATCAGCACCAGGATAACTTCGCGAGTTTTTGACGCTATTTCTAAACCTCTTCCTTACCAGAATATAGTCGATTTGGTACCTATCCGTGTCCCCTGGCTTTTTCCATGTGTACCTCCTTCTGTTATGGTGTTGAAAAAGAGTGTTGGTGATACAGAGGTTATTCCTTATGCAAAAATCTACCAGTTTTTGTCCTCTGTCGTTTCTTTTTCCTAGTCCGAACTTTCCCACTTCGTCCCCATCTTTGCCCTGCCTAACCACAGCATTCCAGTCCCCCATTACAATAAGGTTTTTATTGCCTTTCACCCTTCCAATAACATCTTCTATTTGTTCATAAACTAAATCTACTTCATTCTCAGTGTAATCGCTAGTAGGGAGGTACACTTGCACTATCACAGTGTTTACTGGCTCTGCCTTGATTTCTACTGACATTACTCGGTCACTTATCAGTTCGGTGGCTATCACAGCATTTCCCGCTCCCTTGTCCAACACTATAGCAACACCTCTCTGGCTATCACTTCCTCCACTGAATATAACCCTCACATCATCGCTCCAAAAATCTCCCCCATCCTTCCACCGTACTTCGCATAGCCCCAGAATGTTAATGTTGGACCTCTTCATTTCTAACTTTACGTTTTCTAACTTCCCTTTCCTAAGCATCGTTCTAACGTTCCAGGTCCCTACTCTGGTTTCCTTGGTCATCTTCTTCTTCTCTTGTGTCGTTGGGTAAGGATTTCTTGGAATGACGACCGGGGTGGCCTTACCACCATCCCTGCCGGGCACGACACTCTCCCCAGTGGGCTGAGTCCCGTTTTTGCCAGGGACAATATACTTATTGTGGCACATCATATTCATGGGATAGATAGTCGAGGTGGTCTCCCCTTGCATTCCTCAACAGTGTTTTTAATGTGACACCATCACTCATATAGGCCGCCCCACTGGGGTACAGACGCCTTTGCAGCCGCCTCACTGAGGTACAGACGCTGCGTGGACTACCTTTCGTCTGGCCCCTACCTATTGACCTTTCTGGCATGAGTGACCCTACCAGGAACAAAGTTCCAGCCAGTATAGCTCTCTAGGTCATAGGAACACGCAAGCCCCTTCACCACGTCAAGGTGTAGTCCGTAGAAGGGGCGACGATGATATTCTACCGGTGTAAGTTAAAACGTTTTTATTGAAAATAAATTAATAAGAAAAGAAATATTAGCGTATTACTTATACCCCAAACAATTCAAGTTCGAGCCATTCTCGCAATTAAAAAGCACTGCATTAAATCGCACAGAAAATTTATAGTTGCATCTAGTTCGCCTTCATTCGGTAAGTAACTGAAAGAAAAGTAAAAGACAAAGAATACGCCAAAAAATGCAGTAATTACAAAATTTTATTGATATACATTCTGTTGATACATTTTTGAACTACAAATGACAATGAAAAAAGTTTTTCATAGACAATGAAAAAAGTTTTTTAGATTGAGGAATTTGCCGTCTCTTTGTTACCCTTCGCCCGACGTCCCTCTGAATATAGAAGGCACTCGTTGGACGACCCGCGCGTGCCAATTGCCAGATGTTCCCGATAGCAAGTGTCATAAAAATTTCAGGCAAGGAGACGGAAATGGTGTAACTAAACCAAGTTTGATCGAAAACATTCGGAAACATTATCAACTTAATGCAATAAGATTTTAGTGGATATCAACCATAGGGTCGAAATATCACTGGTCTGCACAGAATTACATCTTCACTCGTGACGAATTTAAGTTACCTAGAACATCCTCAGAAACTGTTGTGTTAATCGGTGTTGAGGAAAATTGCAAGCAACCTTTCTGTGTGATTACGATTAGTTTGTTGAATCCTGGTAGTAAACCTTTCCGGGAATTCGAGCCTGTCAAGACGAAACCGACAACACTTTCCAATTCAATTTTAGCAGGCAATTGTCCGACAAACATGATTCTTGAGGAACTACATTATACATTAAAATTATTTCGTAATCGTCAACAAAATCAAAATTAAAAGCAGAGACACATTAAACGACCTATACTCAACTACGCAGACATAGGATACCTACACCCACCATTCACCGTTACAATCAACAAGGATCTACTCATCTACTTACAATTCAGAATTCCTCGGAAAATAGATTATCACTCTATTCGTATAAGTTACACTAACGTTACACCCGTTCACGCAGCAAATTGCCGGATAACTTATCCTTTGATTCCGAGATTTAGTTGCAGGACGAATGCGCCCACAGAAGCACAGAACCAACAGAGATTACGATAACCACTTCAAAATACTCCCGGGAATCTCCAACATTGAGGGAGAAACACTGTTGCCAATGTAAAATATTTTAAGAAACCACGGCCATGGCTGCCACCCAACGAGATTAAAAATGGGTTGTCTAGTGCTGCCATGTCTGCCTTCTGAAATGTCCTCGGGTAACGACCAGATAAAAGAAATGACTGTGTTGCACGCCCTTGGATATACCCATGATATTGTGAATTTGGCATCCCTGTAGCTACGAATTTAATCGCATAGTGTAGGTGTGGACTGTGATGGTCGTGATGATCATGTGTGTACAGAGCCGGCTTAATATATCATTCGAGAATAATTAGTATTGAATCTATTTCTCAGATATCATTCACGAATTCATCTGATTTAAGGAAAGTGTTTATATTCTTGAAAGTTCTTCCTATTTGAAGTGAGATCCAAGAAACATTACATCGGAATCTGAATTTGATTGTTGAATAATTCTGTGAGAAGAAGTAAAATTATTGTGGTTGTGGCGCATGCTTTCTTGTGATCATGTGTTCTGTTTCATTACAAAGTAGATTATTGTGTTTTAAAGACGTCAAGTATTTTAAATGGAGCTCGAGAACTTTTAGTAATGTTGTTAAAGGTCGTAGGAATGTAGTCAACTCAGTTCCCATTATTAACAGCATAACAGCAAATAAGGTAATATTATACAGGATTGAAGAATCATTTTCTCAATCACGGGAATGTTTCTTACCAAATCTTTCTTCAGATTACACCTGTTTCCAGCAGATTCATTCGTATAGAACATTTCAAATGCAACGAAGAAGGCACGAAACCAAATTTGGGAAGAGGAGGTCCAGGTTCTGGTAAGGGACCTGTAACATGGAAAAATTTACTGATTACCACCCTCGTGGCTGGTGGTTTGTCTGCTTACATGTTGTCTTTACGTAAAGAAAAGGAGTCAGGTAATAATTATTTTATGGAAAATTATAACACTTTGTGACTTGCTCATTTAAACGTAGGGTAGATAAGAATGAAGTTTTAAAAGATTGTTTAATATTTTGAAAGCAATCGAAAAGGAAAGAAAGAGGATGCTTGGGAAAGCAAAAATTGGAGGTCGGTTTGAGCTTGTAGATCAGGATGGAAAAACGCGGAAAAGCGAAGACTTCCTTGGTCAGTGGCTCCTCATCTACTTTGGTTTTACCCATTGTCCAGATATATGTCCTGATGAAATGGAAAAGATGGCAAAAACTGTTGACATTCTCAGTAAGTACTAATTAATGTTTCTGAGAAAGTAGTGAATGTTGCGTGTCTCCTAGATTGTATTTTTATTTAAAGCTGCCCGACCCGACTTTTATTTGCAAGGATTGCAGATACAAGTAAGTCTGGCTTAAGCTCAAGTGATCACTTTACCAAAAGAAGCTTTTGTAAATGAAATGTCCATTCAAGCCAAGTAAATAATCAAGTATGAGATTTAGATTTGTAAGTTCATTTCTATGAATGAATTTTTCATTTATAAAGAGGAAGTTACTTGTAATAATTCAAGCACCGTTCATAACAATCTTTAAATTAACCCTTTGTAAAGTCGAGAGGTTAAATCAACTTTTAGGTGTTGTGAATATGGATGTTAGATGTATCTTTAATTGTTAAATGCATCTTTCATTACCTACATTTTGTTCGATACTGTACCCTGGGTAGTTTACTGAGAATAATCTATATAATTGATATTCACCCTTATTACCACTTTTTATATGCACAAATTCAATGTAATAATATTATACATAGCTGATGATGCCTATACTGCTTTATTGCCTAGACTTTGGTTAAATAAATTTGAAAATTTCAATCTATTTCATGTTATCATTTATCTTCAATGATTCCTATTTAATTATCATTTGCTACTCAAAATGTTCCCTAGGTGCTCCTGATTCTGGATTTAGTGGAGAAGTGCAACCATTGTTCATCACAGTAGATCCAGCCAGAGATACTGCTGCCATAGTTGGGAAATATGTGAAGGAATTTTCGCCAAAGATTATTGGGCTGACTGGAAGCCTTCAGCAAGTTGAAGCAGCTTGCAAGGCTTATAGAGTGTACTTCAGTGCTGGTCCACGTGATGACGAAGATGATTATATCGTGAGTTACATTTGGTGGTATTTCAAGGGATTGACAGAAGGTTATCAAATACGTTAACATCTTAGTAGTAGTATTAGGTAATAAATGCATCATGATTTTTTAAACCTAATGATGGTTAAAATTTCTGTGTTGCTTCCAACCATTATAAAAACATGGATTACTAAATATAATTTATTTATATCCCAGAATTAAATATATGGTGTTTGCTTATGTTAAGTATCAAGAAACTTGGGCTTTTAAAAATTATTTAAGTATTTTAATCCTAAAGTGCACAATAAGCTTGTAGATGAAGCAATTTTTTAATCTCTCCTATTTCATTAGTAATATCTAATAATATTTATTTAATTTTAGGTTGACCATACTATAATTATATACCTCATCAGTCCAGATGGAGATTTTGTGGATTACTATGGACAGAATAGAAGTGCTAATGATATAGCTAACAGTATATTAGTTCATGTTACCAAATTTGAGAAGTCAAAGAAAAAGTCATTCTTCTTTTAATGAATTGCTGGTGTTATGGTTAGGGTATGATTAAAAGTTATGGGAGCATATTTTGTGAAGTCTTTGTACTTGTGCTTTTTCGGTAACTGATTTTTGTATCGAGGTGACTGAAAGCAGTGCATAAGGCAGCTGTTTCATTTTGTGAAAAAGCATTCTAGTAACATTACTCTAACATATGCTTTCTTCAAAAATGCTATTGCTTTATTAATAACAATCTTTATTATTTTGATTTTTGCTATCAGCAAATGTGTACAAATCTTGTTACTTAATATTTATGATAGTATTTCTTTTCCATGGAATATTTCCACCCTTAGAGACTATCATATTTTGCAAAATCATGAGTCTGATAATTATTTGTATTCATATTTTTAATTTAGATTCCATTTTTGTTTATGATTTCCATGTAGTCATTTTGTAATAAATTGTATCACAGTTTTTAAAATATGTTTTATCATTTTTGTAGAGGTTTTGAACCGAATGGCTAAGTGCAAATATCCCTTATACCTTTATATTTCTTAACTGTTACCTAGTTTACTCTGTCCAGTAATGTGTAGATGAATGATTTTGAGAGTGCCTTGCCTTGTCTTATATATAATTGCCTTTGGATCAATAAAATTATTCTTAGTATTTTGCTTCTCTTTCAAGGTAATGTTTTAATATAAAACTATGATTCTTTGTTGCATATCTGCAGCAGTTTCTATCACTTTGACTCATAGAAATGGAAATAAGAATTAAGATTGGGCCTTTCTTCTTGGAATCAGGACTCTCCTTATTTCTCAGACTGATAACATATGAGAGCAATTGCATCTGTATGGAGTTGAAGACAGCCAACCATAGTTCCCACATTCATTTTTTTGTCTATGGGGATAAGTGATACTAGCATGTGTGCTTAGGTTATGTTGTTGCATTGTTCCTCTAAAGGAAGTTTGTTTTGAAAATTTGCAATCTTCATTTAACAGGAAAATCAATTATAAAACGCCATCAAATTATATGGAGTAATAATTTAGGTTTCATATTGAATAATGATGTTTTGCATAATGGGGGATATTAAAAATTGTGTCAAGAGAGACAATTCTCACAAAAAACACTGAGTGCACTACTTAATTTTAATATAAAGAAGAATTTTAATGTAATAAAGTTTTTACACTACATTTAATCTCCACTTCCTCCTTAACAATTACTGTGACCAAACAGATGAAATAGAAAGCTCTGGAATTTACAGACCTAATGGCAAACACTGCATTCCTGGGACAAACTAGTAGGAATTCTAAAATACGAGGGTGGGTCAATAAGTCTGTGACCTCGTGAATTTCCCAACTATTAACCTGAAAATTAACCCTACTCTAGTCAAGAGGTATCTTTAAATGGGTAATGTCAAAGTTCTAGATAGTTGCATTATTTAGTTTGTGTTTGACAGCCACTGAAATGAGATAACTACGTGAATTTTCGAAAATGGGAAAAAAGCGAATTTCATGTACTCTTTAAGCGTCATTTTTTGTGGAAGAAAACCATCATTAAAATCAAAGAGAAGCTAGATAAATACTTATATTTTGTCATGTTAGGCTACAGTATTTTAAGGAGCATTAGGACAAAAAATGATCTTTTATAAAAATACCCTTTTCATATGAACGAAGTTGTAAGTTCAATACAAGGCACAAAATAATCAGGTTACTTTACTCATTAAACTTTAAAATTGTGACAGAAGCCACAGGCAAGTGAAAGATTTATTTGCCATTTCCATGGATTAAAAAATTGAGGCATTGTAATGGTAATATTTATTTTTAATTGTTCCAATGTCCCACCAACAGTTTTTTAATCATTTAGTGTAAAAGAATGATAATGGAAGCTTCATAGCTATATAAAAGAATTTCATCATTGAATTACAAAAAAATATCTCTAAAAATATAGAATCATTTTACTAGGAAAGTAGTCTTTGCATAACTGAGCACAGTTACTGGAATTACAAGATTCTTTAAAATATGATAACTGCATTCATAATAGCTGCTTTGACTCCTTTCCCTCCCCTGAGAATGTAGAAATTAATAAAGCACTCTTAAATTCAGTCTTCACAAAAGACCATAATCAGAATTACAATGACATTATATAAATTATTACCAGTTGGCTTAACATGTATTGAAAGGATACTCATTTCTAGTGATTCACTTCTATAATATAAATCACTGACAAATTATATTTTTAAGTACATTAGTATAATAATTTTCTAAGCAGTCAGACTGTAAAGACTTTAGAGAATGGTTTCCTGTAATTCTTCTTTTTGCATCTTAGCTCATTTATGTATTTCCTGAGTTGCTCCATGTCTAGAGTTTGTCTTAAGCCATATGGTGTAGCAGAAGGTTCTCCAGCCCAAAGTCCAAGCTGTTTGCAAACCTCCATAGTTGGCTTTTCTCTAAAATAATCAGGATTTAAGAGATAATCAAATTTGAGGGGATGACACTTCACAGAAATATCAATTATAACAATCCTACATTGAATATAAAGACTTGAGGCTTTGCTGGTGGATGGATTGAGTGAAAAGTTCTCAGGATATCAACCAGGTGGATTCTGGAGACCAAGTTGCCAACGTTTTGATGGCTGGCTCTGCCATCTTCTTCAGGGCTGCTGAGATGCCTTGAAAGTTTTCGGTCCTGTATATATATCCATCGGTTCAGTTCAGGGCTCTCCTCTGATTGGTTGATTTTTGACCAATCAAATTTCCTTGTATTACCTTAACATCAACAGGGACAAAGGCTATGTTACACTATGCAAGGCTTGGGATAAGGTAACACAAGGAAAGTTGGTTGGTCAAAAATCAACCAATCAGAGGAGAGCCATGAACTGAACCGATGGGTATATATACAGGACCGAAAAATTTCAAGGCATCTCAGAAGCCCTGAAGAAGATGGCAGAGCCTTCAAAACGTTGGCAACTTGATCTCCAGAATCCACCTGGTTGATATCCTGAGAACTTCTCATTCAATCCATCCACCAGAAAAGCCTCAAGTATCTGTATTCACTGTTCATTGTACATGCACTATTCATTGTTGATAACCTGAGAACTTTTCACTCGATGCTACAGTGATTTCTAATATGATCCTTTGATTGTTCATTTACTTATTTTGTTTGAATGGAATTCAAAAGGAAACTGAGAAAAAAGGTTTAAATCTTACAAGAGAACCTACATTGATGTTCACAGCCTAGTGAAAAAAGATTTTTCTTTCTCATTTTGTAATACTGAAAAAATATATAATAATCAATCTTGAGCAAAAACTATTATTTTTAAGACATTTTTTGTTGCAGAGAAATTCCAAGCTAACAGAAATACCATATTGCTATTTTTGACATAGTCCATGATATTTATAGCCAGAGATAGTTCACACATTTTAAACTGATGGGCCATTATATATGCAATTTAGAGAAAATACTTTCCAAAAATTCAAAATTTTATCTTGTGAAAAACTATAATATTCTAACAATTTTAGAAGTATTCAAACCAAGGCTGGCTTGAACCTCAAACTCTCTACTGATGCTAACCGGATGTCTTGCTAAGGGAGTAAGTGTATAGTAATCAAGATGAAGATTGAGGTAGTTTACTATTGCTTTCCTGGCTGAGTCAGAATGCTGTAAGTAAACCAAGTCCATGTAAGCACAGGAAAATGACCCTAAGAATATTATTCAGTAGATGAGACCTGGATGAATGCCACTATTCAGTAACTCAGTCACTTGCATTTCAGTAGCTTTCATTTTACACAGCCAAGACCAAGACTGGGAAAAATAAAAATGAAATATATATTTATCTCTATCCTGAACTGAAAGAGAAATAAAGTTTTCCATTCATATAGGTAAGGTGGACAACTGCTGCCATTTTGCCATAATGTATGTTTTGCCATGTCTCATGTATTTTTTATATTTGATACTGTATATTTTCTTTATTGATGAATACTTTCCCTCATAGAATTCATGAGGATGAGAGCCGTTTGGCTATTAGAAATGTATTGTATGAGAAAAGAAAATATTTTGAAGTCCTGAAATATGAAGTTATGTAAAATCATTGTAATTACTATAAAGATACTTAAATATATTAAGATATTCAGAAGGTCCTCCTCTCATGGCTTTGTGGAATATATAAAGTAAGAACTTACTCCTACAACCCAAAAATATAGACCCCTCTGTTATGAAACAAGCTCTGTACTTCTGGTATTGTCAGGAATCGACCTTCTCCTAAGTTTTGTTTACCATATATAAAATTGAAAAATATCAGACATCCCTAAAGTATGAGTAGTATTTCAACTTCTCAAAAATTAAAGATTCATAAACTAGAAAGGCTAAATTTAAAGCTAGGTGCTTTGCTACGAAATGGCAGCAACAAAATGTCCCAGATAGAGTGACATAGAATAAGCTTTGATACCCTTTTGATTGGCAAAAGCAAAGATTCTTCCACAATAGAAGAGTTTTCACATAAATGGTAATAATCATGCAGAATATACAAAATAATTAATTAGAATATATAATTCTTTTCTTAGGTTCTGAATACCAATTACTTGGTTTGGAACTTAGAATTAACCCATACCTGTTCAGAGTGAAAAAATGAATCCCTGGTACACATCCAGAAACAAGCAGTTCTCTTGCAATATTTATAGCCAAGTAGATTCCAAAATTAGTGATAGCTTGATCACTGTGGGCAAGTGAGAGTAGATTCTTTAAGATCTCTGGAGGTATTTCTAAGTGGCAGAGCTGTGCGATTCTCCAAACTGATGAAAAACTCAGTATTGGAAGGATTCCTGGGATAATTGGTACATTTATGTTGTAGGCTTTGCAGTCATGTACAAACTTCTTGAATGTCTCAGCAGAGAAAAATATCTGAGAGACAACAAAATCAGCCCCGGCATCAATCTAGAAAGATAAACATGAATCTAAGCTCTTCCAGCTAGCAATGGCATACATTTTATACTTGAAATTTATATAAAGATCAATAGACAAAATATTATCTTTGGTTTCTGATTTCTAATTTATCTTTACTTCTCTTTTTAAAGAAGCACTGCTTATATATTGTCAATTTATTTCTATATCAGAAATTAGAAACATGCTATATGCTAATAATGAATTTAATGTCTTATTAAACTCATATATTTTAAGTCTATGAACATTAGATATTACTATCAAGAGTTAAAAATAGGAAAACTGATGCTTTAGCAGCTCTAAATACTATTTAACTCTCAGTAAATTGTTTAATTGCCTCATAATTCCTTTACTATAATCTAACTCTCAACATTAAAACCATACCCTCCTCTACTAATTTTCCCTTGTGGAAACAATCTTACTGCATGAGCCACCTGAACCCTGGCTTAAGATGCCCCATTATAATCTGTGTATGTTAAGGGGTTTATATTTGACTCTTAATTCTATAATATGTAACCAAAATTATATCCCCTTGTTTGTTTTGATTGTAAGCTATTTCTTCCATTCCCTCCTTTATGGGAACTATAAATATATACTTAATAATATTGACCATTTGCATTTCATTCATGTAAGTGGTTGCAATAGTTTGCCCTACACACTATTTTTCTTGAGGCTAATAATGCTGTTAAGATAGCTCTGTCATGTGGCAATATTACCATGAGACTATTCTGCCTTAGCGTGTACCCAATTAACTTCCCTATTTTCACATAAATTTGCTGCAGACTCTCTGCTCATTGTTCTCTTACCTTCTTTGAGGCACCTTCACTTACTTGATCCCATTTTTTTATATGACTCTTGATTCACATCTCAATTGTTTCAAATTTTCCACTCTTTGCTGCTTTTGTGTCTATGCTAAACAGCTATACAAGAAAACAAAGGTTCCTTGTATCAAACAAGTTTGATATTCTCTCAACTTGTATTCTAATTTAATGCTAACTTTACTCAGAGCACTTATTTACTATTTCACTCTAGCTAAATCTACAGTTGGTAATCCCCCAACTTAAATAGAAAAATTTTTAAAGATGTTAAGGGGCTTATAGGAGTGCCCATAACTAATTTTACTTAGAAAATTTATTTCCTTTTCCAGCAACTGAAAAGCATTTTGATTCTCATGTTTTTTTCACAAAGATTACATAAATTGAACTTTGATATAATATGACCGAAGCCATAAGAATAAACTATAATGTTAGCCTGCTATTTGTATCAGTCACTGAAACTTCATTTATATTTACTTTATTTGTTTTTCTACTTCATGAGATGCCAATAACTGAGTATGACAGTGGTGTTGTGTCACTTTAACATCCTTACCAAATCTATCCTATCAGCTTCTCTAATCCTCTGAAAAAAGAACAACCAGAAGTAACAATCTGTGTTAGAAATCAATTACTTGCAATGTCTCTCAGAGATTGTTCTCATCATTTTCTAAAATTACTATACTATCTACTTGAACTTAACACTCTGAACAGATGGATTATTTGGGAAATTTTTCATCAATTTCATGATTTTTTAATCCGGAAGCAAATTCCACCTGAGGAATTTTATCATTGCTACAAGAGAATCTGAAATCTTTTCTAATAAAATGAGCAGTTCTACATTTTACTACCTCGAAATCAATTCTGCTTTATGAGAATCCCAAATCACTTAGCAGTATTTGAGAAAGGGTTGAACAAGAAAAAGATAAGCTACTTCCTTGACTCTCGATAGGAATCCTCTCAGGATCTTAATCTTGGCATATCATTCACCATTCCTTGCATTTAAACTTTGCTCCTCAAAGAATAAACTAATGTGAAGTGTGCCTCCTGGGTTGATAAAATGATGCCTGAACTCTAAGGGATATCCTGAATTTTTGGTATTGTATGCAAATAAAGTTGGTTGAATGAGACCTTAACTCTCACGGTACTCCACTTCCTATAATTCAAATCTTCTTCCACATTTTTCTTTCCACTTGTTGAGAAGTAAACCTAACATTTTTTGTTTTTGGATCAGCTTATCTTATGAAAACAGGCTTAAATTTAAACTGATCTTCGAATTCTAATGCTCCTTGGATTGAATAGTATCAGAAAAAATGCATTTTAAATAAATTAATAATGAAGAATCCCATACACTTAAAAACACCAATTATAACTTCAAAGTCTAAATCTAAATAAATAGTTACGGTAGAAGGACTAAAATTTTTTATTTTCAATGACTTGCATCTGTTATTCTTATGTTTCTAAAATACTGCACATATTCATGTGCAGGTTAGCCTTAAATTGCCAAATTTAAATAAATAAAACCTAGAGTGAATCACTGCATCAGAGATTAAAATTACAAACACCATGGTAAGTGATATACCAAGGGAAGAACTAGAAACTTGCTGAGGGGAGGGCAATTTAAGACAATATCCAAATGAACTTCTCTCAAAATATATTTTTAAATACCATTCTGTAGTGAAAAATGTAGAAGATATATAGAGATGGAATAATTCACAAGTTGATTTTAATTTAAGTTCCTCATCAGATCCTAGGCAAATTACTATGTGCTTAGAACCTTAAATCTTTATCAAGGTTGGTAATCCATTCTCTCTTACCTTCCCTTCACTGGATCTACCAATGTGATGTACATATACAAAGACACGATTGCTGGGAAGGAAAACATTAATTAACCACCCATCAAAATCTGCATCTCAGCTACTCCAAAGCTTTTGAAGGTGACAAATATTCTGGTACAATAGATATTTTGACTCTAAGTGATATAAGTAAATTAATTCACTTCAATCAAAACATAATCACTTGATTACATTTATTTTAGTCCTTATCACTGAAAAATGAGTTTTTATATGTATGGATCTCTAAATCATTCATTCTTCTTTATAAAGAAACTTTTGAGTTATTTTTATCTTTGCATAGAAACTATTTTGTAATGATATTAAGAAACCTTTTCTTTGAGGTGTAATAGATCCTCTTCATAAGAATTGGCCTCATGGTGTCCAGAGGGGTAACCTGCCACACCGATGGTGAACAGATCACCAAATTTATCTCTAATAAAACGGATCAAATCAACAGCATGTGGGAAACCATCTTCAGGAGAATCTTGTCCAGGTAATATGTCTATAATAAGGAATTCCTAGAATGAATTTTCATCCAAAATATATGAAATACTGATTCTATCGATTCTGCAAGTATATGAAAAAACTGATCACAAACTAAGTTCTAACAAATTGATGATTGAAATCACCATGAAATGTCACCCAGATGATGTTTCAAATCATGAATATGCATAATTTGAAAGGAAATACAACTAAGCACCTCCTCTTAAGGCTAACACACTCCTTATCCCATCAAGGTGGGCTGCTTGCAAATAATCCATTACTTGCTGTCTGGAAAGGTTACATGATGCCAGATGAAGCATGGTATCAAAACTGTAAGCTTTAGCCATTGCTCCAGCAAATCTGATGGATGAAGTCTCTTTTTGACCTCCTGGATCATTTCCAGTATGCCATGTGACTGAGCAAAACAATGGTCCTCCATCCTGGATAGCGTAAAACCTAACGTAAGAAATTATGCGCAGAAAGGGTAGAGTTCTAATTTCCTATTGTTCATATTGAAACTTGCACCATTCAAAAGAATACAAAATGCTGAGAAAATTCCAGGAGTTGCATTAAGAATTATTTTGTGTTACCTTTCTAAGAGATTTTGAATTCCGTAATTTGTTCTTGGAGGTAGAAACTCGAGCGAAAAGAAAATGTCTTTGGAGTGACATCTTCTGTTTAGTTCACTGGCTAAGGAACGATTTCGGTGGAAAAATGGACTTCCATAGCAATAGTAATCGGATTTTTGAAAAGAGACGACAGAGTTCTCAATTCCATCTGTTATTTGAAATAAGGACTGTTTCATCATTTTTCACAAGTGATAGAAAAGCTCTTGTTAAACAGATATTTATCATATAAATTTCTTCTTTCTTTACCGTATCTAACTTTCAAATTCCGAAAACACGCTAAAAGTTGCACTTTATTCTTCGAAAGCAGATAAGAAAGGAATAAAAAACAGTTTCCCAATATCTCAATAGTATTGAAAACTATAAAAAAAGTTGGTAGTACAAAAAGATCAAAGGTTATCACTTATAAAACAAACATTTTAAAAGTTAAGAATTTTGTGACCTTCAAACCCGAAGTATCTTACGTAAGGGAAACAGATGCTGAGTAAAGTGTTCCAACACCGAGATTTTAGTGGAGAAAATCAATGTTAAACTTTGAGCGTCCTTCATTCGGATATAGCGAAGAAAATAAACCTTCGTATTTCCTTATTCCCAAACAATAGTTTTGAAAGAACGCCTTCCGCCAATCTGTTTTTAATTTTTTTTGATTTGTTGTCACACCAAACTCTCATCTCATTCAACAGATGGCACGATAGTTTTCCGCTTGGATCAGTTGAGGTGGCTTAGCGGGTAATTCGTAAGCGTCACTGTGCACGCTAACAGACAGTCCAACCTTGCCTTAGTTCTTAGAAGAAAAATAGGTAGATATTCTTGTGAGGATACTTTTATAATCATAAATTATCATAAATCAACTGATTTTGTAGATGACCATCTCGGTAATCTCATATATATATATATGGAGATATATATTTATCTCCATATATTTACATACTTACTCGGTTAACTTCGAATAGCATTTTCTTCCTGCCACCTCCCGATTGAGGCACAACAGAGCGAATGGCAAGAGGAAGGATAAATTAGTGCATTGTTCTTCTGCAGCTGATTTTCTTCCTGAATAGGCAAATTTTTCCAATTTTCTCGATTCAGTTCAATCCTCTCTATAAAATATTTTGCAGTCCTTTTCATGAATTCTTCATTAATTTTCCAAATGTTAGTTTCTGTTTCACTTTGCTGAAAGTAGTATAAAGAAGTTATTAGGAATTTTAAGGCCCGAATCGCGCGAACCTGCATCTTAGAATTTCACGAGATTGCCCAACAGGTTCCGAAATCTATCTGAAACGATAGTATTAGAATGATATGCATATAGTTACTACAATCAGATCGTTGCGACGAGATTATAATTTAATGTTAAAAAATGTAGTCCTCCATTCTTATTTCTTCTTAAAGTTTCATAAACAAATGTTTAAATTAGAATATCTCGGGAAAACGTACTCATGAATGTGCGTGCTAGTGCGTGGTAGCTCTCTACGAAAGGAAAGGAACCTGTTCCTAATAGTCTTGAATCAAGAAACTGTGTTATACTGTTCTAATGTAGGCAATGCGCAACTCAATATGCGGCCGGTGGCTTCCCATGCGGCTAAATGGTGAATGCAGCATTTCTATGGAAAAAAGGTCCCCAGCCCTGATTTCATCTAATTTGAAGGAAATGGAGTCTTAAACCACCAGCATTATCTCATTTATCTCGTAACTGTCTACTCATTGGAAAAGGTTCTACGCAAACACAACTGATGCATGGAATATGATTCGCAGAATTTTCTTGAATAGAATAATTAATAGGGCAGGCTTCCGGTTGAGACTTAAGTCCACTACGGAACCATTATATCGCGGCCATTTTACACTCAATTTTCGTTTCATCACGTAATTTTCTCTCATCGACTCATTTGCTTTAACAGTTATACTTCTTACTCGGTTTTGGAATTTCAATACTAGTACTCCTATTCGAAAATCTCATCAACATAAGTTGAATGGGGCGAGTGAAATTACAAGTCCCACATGCATCACTCTTTTCTGTTTCTACTCAAAATCCTTTCCCAACTAATTTACCAGCTTGTCTCTGAGTATAGAGGTTTGTTTATTCTTGTGTATTCTAAAGTTAAAGATAATTAAACCTCACATACGTATAATACAGTAAAATGAAGCTTCTATTTCCTTTATATAATTTATAAAAAGTACATTTTAAAAATACTCAGAGTGCAAGCAAAATAACCATATTTACAGCGCTACATTTATTTGAAGAGATATCAAATGCACGGTCTAAATTGATGAATGGTGATATAAGATCCTATATCACGATTAAATGTCCAATTTCACTCTTTTTTCAACATATTTTTACAACCGACTTAAATATCAAGAAAAATTTGAGTTAAATGGAATAGTTGGGTAGTATTAAGGAGTTTGTATTTTTTCGAAACAATGCTCATAACAACTAATTACTAAAAAAAAGCACAGACCTCTGTGATGTTATCTTATACGATTTCAACTCGGCATTTTTCTTGGTATCACTTAGCATGTCATAAATTAGTGCGGAAAAAAATTCCTTCTAAATTATAGAGTGTGAGATCTATGATTTGATTTTATTTCCGGAAACTTCTTTTACATTCTCTCCACGTGTACTCACGTCCACTAGTAGTTATTGTTATTATTATTATAAAAACAGGTCAGAAATGTAAAATTATTCGGTGGCAACGTCACAGAGGTAAAAAAATCATCCGAATACATCCACCCTATATAAAAATGAACAACTCCTATCATATTTAACTAGAACAAAGAATACCACCAATTCATAACAGCAAGACAGCATTCACCTCACCAGTCAATACAAACTACAGTAAAACCCGTTTAAAATAATAATTGCTTAAGATGTTATCCCGTTAATATAATGCGCGCTTTTCTCTTGGTCCCGATTCCTTTAATACAGAACGCATTATATACCGCTTAAGACGCTCAGCTACCTGCTAAAAAGGCGCTTTTTTCCGTTCGCACAGAAACCTTCTAGAGCCAATACTTTGCTTCATTTCGCATAGAGCCATTACTAAAACCCCCTGATACATCCTAAATTGTTTACATGATCTTTATCACTGTCTTCCTTTCTCATCTTTGGTCTCGCCATGTCTCTAAAAGGTTTCTTTTTAACTCTCTCGTTTTGCATATTAATTTTGTGCGAAGAAAATGAAGATATCGCGAATCAGAACAATTTTTATTCCACATTCGGAACCGATACTAACTCTGAGATCTTCCCCATCAATCTTGTCTCAGGGCAGAAAGTTAGATTAAAAGTTAGCTGGGTGTCATTCCCTTACGGCTTCATCTTATGTTTTAAACATAAATAAACATTATCTTATTTTGTAGGCCGTTGAACCTGGTCTGGAGAATGCTGCTGTTAAAAATTCGTTAATCTTCCGTAACCGTCGGAAAAAATTACTTCATCGTAGAAAAAAAGTGACCAAAACGAAGTAAGAAAAGGAGTCGTTTTCTTTGTCCAAATCATCAATCAAAAATAGGACGAGAAGGCATGCAATATAATTCAGCAATAGTTCGAGGATTCCCTAAACCCTCTCCACAACGGTGGATAAAGCAATCAAATAATAAAGCCAACAAGAAAGATTCCGTTTCATTTTAAGATGTAAAATACTTATTAAAAAATAAAAGAGCCGAAACCCTTCACCTATTGTACTCTGAAATGAAGAAAAAATGTCATATCCTGGTTATGACACGCTTTTCTTCGTGTCACAGAAAAGTGTTTGATTTTGAGCCATGAAACAAATGCCGCCACCTCTCAACCCAACGGAGAAAAGACTACTTCAGTGGTCGTCCACTAGTGGGCGTTTTAAGTTCTCAAGTGGGCGGCGAGTGTTTCTCAAATTAGAAAATCGACAGTTTAGACTGAAAATGTGTGGAAATTCTTTGTGAAAAAACAAATGCGTTTGGAAATGACGACGACCAAGAAAAGTATTATTACAAGGTCGATAATCTCAAATAAAAAGATGACGGTACTTATTTAAGAACGTAGAAATATCTATTTTTATTTTCCGTCTTATATTGTACCTAATTTCGTATTGAATGTCAATGAAAGGTAATATTAAAAAAAATTAATTTGTATCCACACTCTACTGTACGAAGACGCCAATTTACACAGCCATGTTTTGTTGCATTTGTCAAAAAATATTATACGTTACATTACTATGTTAAGTACTGTGTTCTTATTTATTTCCACGAAAAAAAGCGATTAAGTTGTTGGGGCATTGATGTGCGGTAGGGAAATTAAACTGTTAGTACCGACATTAGCAATAGGCTACCCGGGTAATCTTCGAGGGTAATAAATCTTCCTGACCATTTCAATTTTAGTCTAAAATCAATAAATAACAACTTATTTTATATTTTATCCAATAACGGCGAGAATGTTTAAGAAAATGATTACAGGAAACTCTCTAGCAACACTTTCTTCTGAATACTGAGAAATTCGTTCGAATTGGGTAGAAATGTTCAAATAACGCGCAATGCAGCTCAACTGAATGCAGGAAAGAGGGATTAGTACAGGTTTCTGACGACTATTTCGTCTCGTGGGGTTATTTTAAATGAAAATTACTACTTACTAAATTGGATTTGCCAGAATATAAGAGTATATTTTCGGAGTAGATATAAATCTAGAAATAGGATACATTGAATAAAGGCATTCGCATTTCCGTTGGATTTGGAAATTGGGTTTTCGTCGTGAGTTATAAACATTAATTCGGGCGACAATATATTGATACATTTTAATATTTTTGTCTTGCGTGATTTATCCTGTATTTCTGGATAATACCTTTTGGATTGCATTGGTTTTAGGTATACAGTGAAACCTTTTTAAAACGTTCCCCCTTTAGACCCCGCTTAAGACACGGTCCCCCAAAAACGTCTTAACCGGGTTTTACTGTTCCTCGATTCATTAATTTGTGTTGTAGATAATGTGCTTTGACCTATTATGTATGTTGATTTTAGCTCAATAAACCGATATAGTTTTGATGTATATGATTAACTTTATGAAAAAAACTGACGCATTTTTCTTATATTGGCGCATCAGGCGCATCTTTCTTCTCTGAAATACCTCGAGCCGGCCCTGACACAAGAGGCGCTTAACATTGGTGGGCGGTAGGTATAAAAATAATGGCGACCACTGCTCTACTTACATCCTTGTTGGCAAGGGGTATAAACGAAGCGATCAAGTTATTTATTTATTTTGTCACTATAGCGGATGAGCTCAATAACGGCTGAAGACTTCTCGCCAAGATCGTGAATTTGCCATGCGCTGCTTGAAAGTTGGCCATTCGGTACATAAAATCTTTGACGAAACTCAAAAAATATTTAAAAGGATGTACTTTACCATAAAACAAGGAGAACGCTTATTTACGTGATAATGTGTGAGTCCTATATAAATGTCATAGTTGGTTGCCGAATTTATTTTCCTTACAATGTAGAGCCATAAATCTTTCGCCGAGAAGTCGATGATTCCGGCTATTTTCAGCGCGTGAGTTCGGTGGAACGCAGCATTTCTATGAAATAGTAAACTTTCATCTGTCTTTTGAAGCAGAGGAAAATGTATCTATCATTCAATTTTGTCTCAGTCGTGTTTATGGCTGTGATGATACGAAAGCTAATGAGATACGAGTGAGTCGGAATACTGGCGTTCATATTGGTCTATATTTACCGAATGCTACGAAAAGTTACATTATTTTTAGTCCTTGTGTTTTCATTACTACTAAATATATACATGATACATATAAGTATTACATATGTTATATTATGTTTAATAAATTATTTTTTAATTGTTTAATAATTTAATATTCAGCATTCCCATAGGTGGCGTAAATGTATTCAAATTTTTAAATTTAACATATCTATTTAACATGCGGGTTAAATTTATCTTGTTTTTTATTATTTCAATTACTGATATAAAAATGTATTTATATTGGGTTTGCATACCTTATATTCATTTTGACTTGGATTTTAGCTATTGGATTTTATTGCATTCAGACTTAAAAATTAATGTGCTCTCATAAATATTAATTTTAAATCTATTAAATTGACAATCTCTCTCTGTATTATCTTCTGTTCCCTCTCCTTCCTTGTGGGTGTTTCCCGCACAGTGGAGTATTTGTATTCTCCAACTTTCATGCTAGATGATTTTTCCTCACAAATCTTTTTGCGTTTTTATAGTATTTCTTTTCGCTTTCCTCATCTAATTTTAATATCAAATTTAAATATTTATCAAAAACTGAGGTAAAAAGGAAGAGAGGATAACTTGAGCCTAACATCTCTTCAATAAAGAGTTCATTCATACTTGGGAGAAATTTCTCCACAAACAGCATTCTCATTCAGGAAGGAAAGCTACGGTGAACTCAGTCATTCCTCATCTTTTCTATTAACAGTTAATCTTTGGGGCTCTCCTAAGTTAATGTTTGTGGCTCTATTTGGCATACGGAATATCTCTAACTGGACACTTTACACACTTATTTAAAAGTATATATATAATATAAAAATAAAAAACATTTACCTGATTATCGACTTTGAAGAGAAAGCAAACATAATTGGAGTCATTGATATGAATAATTCATTCATAGATGGATAAGACTAGAGCATATTAATCACGTTATAAATATGTAGTCAGTTTTTATTTATAATCATGTATATCTTACATTCTTTTGTGAGCTTCTCACAGGTTTTTCACAATCCGCTTCCCTTCATTTTCCTGAAATGGAAATATTTTTTCCTGTGATAAAAAATATCAGTTTCTTTTGCTCGAGAAAACCATTCATTCTTTCCTTATAATAATTTTTATATCTACTTTACAAAAAGTCTGAAAGTATGATAGTTCAAATTATTATTTAAAATTTAATGTATTATATATATTTTATTATTAATAATTGGGATTATTATTTGATTATTGATTAAATGGGGCTTTCTAGTCCCTATTTGTCCAATGAAGACATTTGTATTATACTTAATTATTAACTAGTACGCAATTTTCGATCGAAAAAACACTCCACTGTTTCACCGGTAAAAAAGTAATAAAAGATGAATCCCATAATTTGGATTTCGTTTAATATTTCAGATTTATCGAATGAAAATCTTATCATCTAATATATTTTTGATACTTTTAGGAGTGCATTTACAAAATTAATAGATTAGGGAAGCCTAAAATTCCTTTCGAATATAGGTTTCTCATTGTTCTCGGTGAAGCTAAATAGCCTATCTGTTATATTTGTTATTCATAAATTACACTGCTGTAATTTCGCTCATTTAATTTATTTCTATTGTTTGCTGCTACCACGATTGTTTTTCTTGTTCTCTTTACGATGGAATTTTCCCACATTGCAGGCTTTCCAAAAAGCCTTAACTTCAACTTTTTCAACCTTAACCTCAAAGCTTGAATGTTTACTGTTTGTGTGACCCATGGTTCTAGGAACATTTACTCAAGCGTTTCGTCCAAGGGAAGTTCCACCCAAAGATATTTCAACCTAAAGACTGTTCACCAAGGAACGGTACACCCTGGAGACCTTTCGCCCAGAAATATTTCACCAAAGAATCTTCACCCGTAGATTTTTCTCCCTAGAGTTGGTTTACCCTAGAGACATTTCACCCGCAGAATATTCCACCCAAATGAATATTTCACCTAAAGTATTGTTTACTCTAAGGATATTTCAGCAAATGATATTTAAAGAAGCGAATAACCTATGAAAAATGAAAATCCCGCAAATGAGGAACATAACTACACTTATTTTAAGGTAAACAGTCAACTGAATCCCCACTACGTGTGCATTAACAATAGAAATTAAAGGCGCCATAACTTATTCAAGTAGTGTAAAAGCAAAGTGTTACCGAAGTATTTAGGGTAAAGTTAATGCATTTAGCATTCTTTTCTCCACGGCATTTAGTATAATAATCTTGTTGTGCTCTCTTTCTTAAATGTCGTTTGATGAAATATCTCTTGGGTAAGATAATCTTTGGGTGAAATATCCTTTGGGTAAAATATTTCATCTCTTGGGGAAATGTACGGTCCCCTGGGTGAACCGTCTTTTGATACATCTTTTGGTTAAACTTCCCTGGGACGAAACGCTTTGAGTGATACCAAATGAATTTGAAAGAAAATCCTTAAAATAACAGATAATGTTGAATATCTCACAAAGTGATAAATAGCTGGTACTGGCTGGGATTGCGATCAGAGAATTGGGATGAAGAGGAAACGTTACCTTGGCACCTAATCAGTTTATAGCGCGGTGGAAAGTGATGTGTGCAGGACATTGCGTAGCAAACTAACTCGCTGAGTCCACAGAGAGGAATCTGGCAAATTTCCAATCACTTCACTATCAAATCATTGATCAGCCTCACTATCCTAGGCATACTCTTCCGGAGATGTGTTATTCCATTTATACATTTATCTCAATAATTACAATCCAACGTAATAAATATAATGCATTTCTTGAAATGCTGAAGTTTTACATTAATTTCAGTGGTACATTCTTTTTTAAATCAAAACCAAACTGATTAAATACTTGATTCTATGCTTTATTGTTTGCCCATTTGTTTTTCATGAAATTTAAATTTTCTTCGTCTCCTGCTAATCATCGTCATCTGCTAAAATGGCACAGCAAATTCAAGGAAATTTCTCAGATAGTATTTGGCGAATCAGTGTTTGCAAGAAGCGTACTTGTATTTGAAAAGTGTCGTACAAATTTTATGTGAAAAATTGTAAGAGAAACCAAAAAGGAATAACGCAAACATAATCTTTCCCTAGTTAAATTGGTATTCAATTTGAAGTTTTGCAGGTATCAATTCGGTTCGAGATTTTTGTCATACAAAAAATATTTCGATTCGATTCGAAATCTCGAATATTCGCGAACATCTAATAAATAAAATAATATGCGATGTGTTTTATGTACCGATTTAATGTTAGCTGTATTCATATTAATGCGCAGTTGTACATCATATCAAAACCAGCATTTTTCAGCGACACACGCGCATTTATTTTCATTACATTGCAGAATGCACGTTAGGATAAAGACCGGCTTCCAAAAATTGCGTTTTAGATTTTTTAACGACAAAAATGAGGATCTAGAGTTAAACAAAGGAATATAAACGGTACAGTCTAGAAACATAAACTTTCAAATAGAGAAGACACCTTAAAAATAATGCACTAAAAACGGAAGTAAATAAACTTTTCAATTTAAAAAAATCATCATCAATTCTGTTTCCTCTGAATACGTTATCTGTTGAAATAAGGATCAAGTGAATATTATCTATAGATAAGATTATTATACTTTGTTGAGAAAACTGAGAGATATCAAATTTGAAGGGACTTACACCGAGATATTTTAAAACTTTGTTTCATCCAATTTATGAGCCCGTTAGTCCTCGTTGCATAGTTTTCCACGTAGTTTCCAAGAAAATTAAACTCAGTCTTATGATTTTTTTCTTTTAATACTTTGAATATCCCGTCTTTCTTCAATCGGAGTGTTTCATTCAAATCGGGACAAGATGGAAAACTGATCGGGACTATTCTTCTACAACGGGGCAGTTCCGGTCAAAACGGAAAATATGGTAAACCTATCTATATAGATGAGGTCTTTTAGAGTGGGAACATATTTTCTTGGTTTTTCGGTTTTACCTTTGTGTGCATACGTTCATAGTAATGAATGAATAATAAATATGAAAGAAACCACCAAGAAAGTTCCACCAAGTATCGTCAGAAAGTATCAACTGTAATGGATGAAAACATTCATGAAAGGGCCTGATACACAGAAACAAGTAGAAAGTAGAATCTCGATTTGGAGTGGTCAAAGAAAGTTAAATAGTGAAGTAGAAGGCTATGTAAGCTAATTACAAAGTTTGGCACCAGATGACTAAAGAAATGAAAAACCGCGAGAGGTAGTAAGAACAGTTTGTTTACTTTTCAAAACTTTGCAGATGTTACGGTAAGAATTACAGGAAACGTGAGTTCAGCCGTCTTCGAGTTTTGGAAGCTCAGAAATTCTGAAAGAGGTCTTCATTTCAAATGACATAAATGAGTTTCGTATATGTCAAATGTCGTAATGGGAAAATAGAACAAGTGGTAACTGAAAAATCCTACCAGGAACCATGAAAAAACGTGTATGATGAAAAGAGGATGTAAATTAAGGTACAGATGTTACGTATGTAGGGGAAGGGACATAATGTGTACGTAGAGGAGGGGAGATCATCAAATCATATTTCGATGTTTTGTTACAGGCGATGTATTGTATGGGAGTCGTTTGTTTGTCATACTTTGTGCCTTCTGTCGAATTAAATGTGAGCCGTAGAATGTCTTTAAGTGATGTTAAGTTGTAGATACTAAATCGAGATAATTCGTGTTACTTTTAACTTTTATCATACTGATAATTAGAAAATATATTCGTCATGTAGTCTTCTATAATTTTTTCGGTATATTATGATGAAAGTGCTGACTAAAATTAATTTTCTCTTCACATTTGGCAGCATTGTATGCTGGGGCAGAATGGTATGGGAAGAATGAGATGATGCTACGTTCTACGTCGCATATTTTTATTATAATTTTTTGTTGATTTGTTAATAGTTTCGTTTCTTTATTCCTACAATAGCGGGGCGTCACTACAATAGAAAAAACAGGCAAAGCTGTTTGTCATATAAGCTTTTTTTTCGTTCACGTATGTTTCTCTGGAAGAAGTGTTTCCTTTGCCTTAAGTTCAATCAGGAGAGGAAAAAAGAAACAAGAAAGAGGGATAAAACGGCAGTATTTCCATCGTCCCAAAGGGCAAATTAGAAGTAGCCGTGGTGAAGATTGAAATGGTAAAAATATGAAACGGGAGAGGATATAAGAGTAAAAGAAATTAAATGATATAAGTAAAAATTAAACAAAATAAGGGAAAAAGGAAAGGTAAAATACAAAGTAAACAAATAAAAAAGTAAGACGAAGAAAATTAGGAAAGCGAAAGCGGTTTTTTTTAACCTAAAGAATTATATTCTCGGTCAAATGAGGACTGATGCTAATGATTGATTAATGAAAAAAATAGGCATTTGATGTTTTGACTGCGATGATGATGACTCTGTGTTGATTTGTGAGTTTTGTACCAAAATTTTTTTTTTAACTTCAATAGAAGGAACTCATTCTTCTCCACCATGCGGGGGAACAGAATGTATTCTTAAATATTTTTATGTTCTAAATGATCTAAATTAAATGTATTTCAATATTTATAGTGACTATTTATTCAATTCGTGGTGATATCTAATTAAACGTACTTTAAAGTAGGTGTACGTACTTTAAAGTGTTTATTTGTAGCTATATATGGTCTGTAATAGCAAAAAATTTGTTTAAATGTCATAATTATAATGATAACTATTATTAAATTAAGATTGTAATTATTTTTGTAGAGATTATCGTATTTTTTGTATTATTTTGTTCATTACTTTCACTTTATAATTTCATTAGTTTAAATTAGTATTACAATAAATAATTGCATCATTAACAGCATGCGGCATTTTATGACGGATATTATTGCGCGTAAAAAAGAAGTTTTATTAGTAAATCATTCAATAGTAAATTTATACTGTAAAGATGTGCTCATTAATCAATTCAAGGAAAGGATGAAAAAATTATAATATGAATTACTATTAGAAACTTTACCAACAGTTTTGTAAGCGCTGGGTTCTGTTAGGATGATATGGAAGAAAACTACTGGTAGTAGGATGTTAAAAGTGCTTCGACAGCTTCAGTCATTTTGCACGTGAGCTCACAGCGGGAAACGAACCCGGTATCTCTTTTGACGAGGAATAACTTTCGCAGATAACGGCTGTATATTTGGCACTCGCAGCTTTCGAGCGAGAGCTAAAAAGAATGATGCTTTTTCGAGATTTTACCCAAAAACCATATCTGAAGGAAATACTGTGGGCGGAGAAGAATCTTGCTTTCTTGCTCGGCTTCCAAATGGATGCTTTAAGTAAATATAGACGGAATTTTTACCGAATCTGTTACAGAAATGTTGAGCTTGGAGGTAAGCATGAGGTAGAAGAACAGGAGTATTTCCTCCAGGAATAAAAATGGATGGAATCAATCAATCGAATGAAAGAAGATTAGTAACGTAACAAGAATAACGTAAGAATGGGAATAATAATTTGGGAATTTGAATTTTTACGTCGTATGGCTACCAATAAAGTTAAATCAAAGTTGTAAAGTATCGTTAAATCCAAGCCATTACAGCGAGTATTTCGATTGATTAGTTTCATGATAAGACGAGGCTCTTTAATGACCATGTTTGAGATTATTGGGCATATATTTTATCCGAAGCTTAATAAATTCATCAGACCTTGTGAATGTAGCCAACAAGTTATTTTCTCCAAGACGAATTACAAAAATGTATAACACTTTTCGTATTCAACGTTACAAAATGTAAATGCATATTAATGTCTTTTTTATTTTAAATGATGGAAATGAAAATGCATCATACATATTTATTAATGTAGATGCCTTTTGTGAGAAGATAAACATTTAATTTCTGCTTACAGAATTTAATATTCCTTCCCTTACTGTTGAGCATTTAGAAAATGCCTATTTGAAAATAGAATGAGGCTTGCAAGACAGAATGTGGAAGGAGAAGTTTTTATTTCTTTCCTTAATGAGCCGGAAAACGTGCACCTGATGACCTTGTGAAATTCGTCTACAAAAATACACCGGAAGCTGCCTTTTAGCATTTGGTAGAGAATGTTCACTGTTTTAAATTTTATTCGTGGGTTAATTTCTCATTTGGATTGCCAAGAGAGTTATAATCATTACAAAGAGAAATATATAAAGATTAAAAAGAGAAAACCTAATAATTTATCAGCATTACTGTTAAATGATAAGTAAAAATAAGTAAAATTAGACTTGTACTACAGTAACATCATGTCACAGTAGTACATACTATATGTAACATATATAGACTTTAATATTTATAACTGTATAGACGGTATAGAGATTTGAATGAGTTTTTGAAATAAATTATCAGAGCAGGTGAGGAATGAGGTACATTTCCTTTGCTTTTAACCTCTTACAAATTTTAATTACATTTATTATTTCTTCTTACCGTAACAACCGCGAATATTGAAAAGAGCAGCAAAATAGTAACTTTAAAAATAAATTCCTTAGGTTTTTGAGCATCTTTGTGGTATTCTCTGATAGGGAATATAAATCAGGCATTTTTACACGAAGAAACTATATCATGATTTGATAACTTCGCAAACTAATACACTGTAAGAACACAAAACATGAATAGTTTCGATACGGCATATCATTTTTAAGTCTTGTCATCTTAAGCATCGAAAATAATGGTGTGGTGCGTCCTTACAGTGTAGTATTCTGCAAAATTAATATTGAAACAAAATATTATCTATAATTATAATTAATAATGATTTTCCCCGTGATATTTTCCTGATACATTTGTCTTAAAAGGTAATTTTCTCCTTTAATTGGCGAAAAAATCACCGGATCTGTGTAAGAAAAAATAGCAATTTTTATATTCCTTTCAAACTCTCTCAATGATTCGCTGGTCCTTAAATTATTTTTTTCAAACGGCAACACTGAGCATAAACGCGTTCCCACGCAAAACCCGCTGTTTATCTGGTGAACCGCAGTCGAAGGACTGGCCTACGATATCGATGCTGGAGATAAAGGCGCGTTTAAAAATGGATCCAGGGGAGTCGTGGAGCTGGCCTTATAAAGTGGTTTATTTATCCACCCCTCCCTCTCTTGGCGCCTATAAACTCCCGCTGCGCTCATGTCAACAACTCTCGTCTGAGTGGCGAATGCGAAATGCTCCACCAGACCACTGCCGGACGTCTTCGGAACCCACTGGAGAGGGTCAAATGAAGGATCACGGCCCAAAGTGAGTTATAAAATAACTTTCTCTTCCTTAAAGAGACGTATGTATATTTTTCCATCGAATCCATACCGAGTCACATTTTGATTCGAAGAAAAAGTAAATTCGGAAACTCGATTACGTTCCGCTGTGCGTTTCTCGTTTAAGGATCTCATTTTGGTGGTGGCGCCAGTGTAGGGAAATGATAAGATTCGGCTTCGCGTCGCTTTTATCCCAAGGAATTGAAAATTTGAATTTTTCCCTTTTTAAGGATTAATTATGATAGAGATAGCTCTTCGGTTAGGCCATTCTCATCTCATTGTGAATTTGTTGCACTATTCGCCGGTATTGATAGCGACAATCAGCCAACATTTGACAAGTGCACACGATAGTTTTATGTGGTGACGGTTAAACAGATAACTTTGGTGTAGATTAATTGATTAGCTCAAATTATTGAGGGATCAGTTTAATTTTAAGAGTCACACCTATGTGTAGGAAAGATATTCATGTTAAAGGGCAACCTTTGATAAATTTAATACGGGCTTTTTTTTTGACTTGCTGAAGCTTCAACAGCACGACTTGAAGATAAATTTTTCGGAAATTTCAACGGAAATTTCAACTTCTGAAGACAGTGAAATCGGGACAAAAATAGGATTCAGTTTTAAAAATTTGTTTAGCAATTCATATGAATTTGTTAGACACTATAGGAGAGTGCAGCGTCGAAATGTCATTTATATTTAGTCTTCGAATAATTTTTTTAATGACAAGGACGTATGGTAAGCCTAATCATTAATGTATTGCATCCTAATAGTTAATGAGACACATTTTCTGAGAATGTAAGGCTTCATATCTTCTATAAATTGCTTCACCCACGCTTACTCATATTCCCCTTTATTGTAAATTTATTAAAAAATGAATACGAGATTCAGGGAAAAGTTCTTAAAAATCGTTAAAAATAACTAATATTCGTAGTTATTTTACCCGCTTGATTGAAACTGATGAATTAATGCATTTCCACCTTCACACATATTTGGTGTCTAGAAAACAGGACTTAGATTTTTCCCATACTTTTAGCAATTTACGTACATCATGGCGAGTAATCTACGAGCATTTCAAGTCTTCAATTAGGCGTTATATAGACTTTCAGCAGAATCTCATGATATATGTAATATATTATGCTGCGTTGACTCTCACATACGCTCTCGTTATACAGGATGTATTTTAGAAATAAGATTTGATTTGAAGTAGTAGAAAAATACCTTGAAATTGATAAAACACTAATCCTAAAATACATCCTCCCAAATGATAGAATCTCCGGATTCGATTGTTGCTACAGGCAGACTTTTAACCTCAGTTTATTCCTTTTATCACTTTCAATTTATGTTATTTGTCATAATCATATCAATGGAAACGAATCGTTCTAATATTTAAAACAAATTTTGCAAAAAAACATTTTGACTAATTTAAGGTAATTTTAAGGGTATATCCAGAGAAATTTTCAATAAAACAGACACTTATACCCAAATTTCCGACAATCTAATTCAATCAAAATCTAAGTAATATATTCATCCCATGCTATAAACATCTTTAAGAAATACACGTATAATTGATATTCCGTTTTGTCACAGACAAAACCTTCTTCTACCTTCTGTTATATTTTTATAAAAATTATTTTATTTTACAAGATATGTTCATTTTACAGAACATATGCTAAAAAGTAATAGCGATGCAACGAGAATATATGACAACGGAAAAGGAGAGGGTAAAACAAACTTGTCCCACCGAATTAGAGAACATAATAGAACAGATATAATAGTAAATAAAGCTGTAGTAAAATTTAATTCGAAATTATGGTTATTAAGAGGGCTATCTGGAGGCGGAAATACAAATGCAGATTGTCATTTTTATCAACAAATGTTGTTTTCGATTCGAATCGCGAAAAAAGCTCTGACGCTTTTTCTATTCCATAGTTTGTTTACGTCGATCGCTGAACCAGAAGCAATGAATCTCACCTTATTAATTACCGAGAATGGTAAGAAATATCTTATAAAATTCGAATTTAAGGGCAAATCAATGAAAACATCGAGCGAAAATGCATAGCGATCGCCAACACTGAATAGGTTTACTTAAACTAAAACCAAAAGCGATGGGGATTCGCATTCTCTTGCGTATTTTATGAAAGAATAAATTCGTGATCTTTGGAAATTGGGAAATTGCGTGTAATTTTATAGAAACTTATCACCGAACTTATGTTACATTCATGAAAGTGAATTTAATCTAATTGAATTAATTATCTGAATATGCACTAGTCGGAAGCGGTCCTGCATTTCATTAAAAGAATTTATAGAAAGTGTTTTATTTCCTCCAACCTCTAATAAATTCAATTTGATAAGATGTGACTTCGTGGAAAGGCGTGAAGAGAATAGAAAATAAAGTTGCGTAACCTCAGTTCCGCAAATTAATCTATAAAAAAACATTATTAACCAAATTTAAACGTTATCCTTTTCGGAATTTTGCGACTTTTTAGCTAGTTCTCAGGGCGCAGTCTGAGCTGCATCCGCAACTAGTGATATTATAAAAAATGGCATCCTTGAGTGAGAATGCACATTTTTCATTGGACTTAAGGGTCACCAAATACGCACACACGTAAAAACGGATAGTATATATTAAATTTAATTTCCGAAAGGGATTTATGTTCAAACTTGGACTAAAAAGTGAATCTTAAATTCCGAGATAGCTCTTGCGTTTCATTGATAACGCGATGATGTTTGCATGAAACTAAGGAGACTTTAAAAGATCAAAAGGGATGGGCTAATGGAATGCTTCGAAAATTAAGCTCAGCTAAAAAGTTCAAACGACGTCAACTTCAATGAATTTTTCAATCCAAAAGAACCGTTTACATTTGGATAAATATTCACAGGGATGTGTATTTTGGATCACTTATCACCAATGGCGGCCGGGTAATGAAAGAAATAAATAGATGAGTGACGTAGAAGCAGAGAGCTTCGGAGAGGAACGCAAACATTTTGAAAAAGCTGTCTCTATTTAAGTGAAAAGAAATTATTTGCCATCTTTCTGTTGCCAACGCGTACTTTAGCTATAACCGTGAAAGATGAGTGCTAAAATAAGCCAGCGTTTGAAGTCAGTTTGAGAAATCTTAGAGAGAATCATGCTGGGAATTACCAGAAGAAATCAGATGAGAAACACACGTGTATGAGAGAAAAGGAGTGATCATCAAAAGAGTGTATTGAAGTGTTTACATGGCGTAGGAAGGCAGCAAAACCTGTGAGAGACATTAAGGGCTCTCGATTTATGAACGGAGATAAAAAAATCTATGATGGATAGACACATTAAAGGAGGAGGGATGCATTTAGGTTTTTATGTTATTTTAGACCTAAAGAGTACTTATATTCAAGTCTTGCACAGGACCGGACTTAGGGATAGGCAGCTATGGCAGGGGCGGAGGGCAATAGAAGCGAAGTTAGTCTCGCATAGAGTGGCAAAATTTCGGGGTGAAGAGTTTGATAAAAAGAAATCCTTGACTCCTATATAGAAGATTCCTAATCGTACTCTAAGTTAATATTAATATTTCATGAATTCGTGAAATTTCACAGTAAGCATCTTAATAAGAATGCTTCTAACTCCCATATCATACAGTAAAACCCGTTTAAAACTCTCTTACTTAATACATGGTTCTCCCTAGGTCCTGGTCCCTTTCACGATAAACAGATGGTTAAAATACCACAAGTTGGTCTGCTACCCGTTTATAAGGATTTTCACCGTTTATAGATGTACTGCAATACGCTTTTGCCTTGGCTTAGTCGATAAACTGAAAATTTTTTACATTATTTTTATTTAATAATGGCAGAGAATGCTTATTCGTTGAGTGAAAAATTGCTAAACATAATAAAACAAAGAAAAATCTCTCGTTGTACGAATAGCAGACAATTCTTAAAAAAATTGACGTTTTGGCAACCAGTATTAAAAATTGATTGTTCGCTTACCAGATATCTACACTAGGGTGGATCGAAAAAACTTTTTTTTCGAAATCGGTATGCGGCTAGTGCTTAAAGTTTGTGGTTGGTGGTCCTTATAAACCATGAGAAATTTCAGCTCGATCGGAATATGTCCTGAGGCTGCGAAATTTAGTCGAAATTTTCAATTTTTGTGAAAAAATGTCAAAAATTCGCAATTTTTTCTGATGATTTTTCGATGTTTCTGAAGTGATTTAATGGCAAAATATTACATGTATTGCTTGTATGTTGCTTAGTGATTAACAATTTACTGAGTTTGAATGAGGAAAATTGATTTCTTAGTTCGCCAAAATTTATCAAAAAACGCCAACTATACAGAGATGTTACGGATGTTGGGTAGGCAATAGCCTGCTGCAATAACTCGACCCCACCGACTTAAATTTATGAAGAATGATAAGATAGTGGGAAAAGAAGTAATTTTCAGCTCTTATTTCATTGAATAATAGACTACCCAGCACTCACCAAGAAGGGGTGGTTACAATCGAGTGCCGACCTCTCACCCACCTAGGTAGGCTGTCCCATTTGGGCTTTGAAGTCTGCTTTTGTACCAAACCTCAATAATATTTTTCTGCTCTGCAATCTAAGTCTAATTTAGCCATCTCGGGATTCATAACTACATACAACAGTTGATGTAGCAGTTATATCCTTGACGCACCGTTCCTCTCCCTAGATACGGCACGGCAGGTAAAACAGTCTGCAGTTTTCCTAGGGATTCATCTCTTCCAGTAGCGATATCTTCTAAGTTTTCATTTGTTAGTAAGTGTGCTACTGGAGGTGATGTTATTTCTTCTTTTCTCCAGTGCACTAAATCTGTATAATCTATAATCTGTATAAAAGTTGATCACTGGGGGTGCAAACTTTCTAATGGAGTTAACTGGTTGGCTTTGGCTTTTTCTAGCTTTCAGGATCTTCTTTGCAGCGTTTTTACGCACATTTCAGCGACTATCTAAACATACCAACTCGTATGTTTTCTGGATGCCCCCAGAAAGCATGATTTTGAAGACGACCATAGAGATAAGTCTTTAACAATGTTAGCAATGTCTTTCAAGGAGATTTCCTATCCAAAGCAACTTTTTTTTCGCTTGAACGTAATTAAAACACCAAATGACACTCAAAAAGTTGGTAACTGCTTTTCATTAGATTCTCCGATTCCCCTAAAATATCGAATATCACTGACTTTATCTACCCTCAAGGCTAGGGTGGCATTTTTACGGAGTATTGTCCAGCACACTATAAAACACAAATATTTCCTGTTTTCACAGCTATCAATCCACAGATTTGCAAGATTCAACAGTAGTTTTAGACACGCCTATTGCAATAACACATGTGTTACGTAGACTTATAACTCGCGAAAACCGTCACGTTTCAGTGCTCTGTCCGGAGAGACTGACACCCATACTGGTAGTGTCAATATTGCAACCACCTCCTCGCTAGTACTTGATTATTCGATTAAGAGCTGCAAATTACTTCATTTCCTACTATCTTATCATTCTTCATAAATTTAAGTCGGTGGGGTCGAGTTACTGCAGCAGGTTACTGCCTACCCAACATCCGTAACATCTCTGTATATTTGGCGTTTTTTGATAAATTTTGGCGAACTAAGAAATCAATTTTCCTCATTCAAACTCAGTAAATTGTTAATCACTAAGCAACATACAAGCAATACATGTAATATTTTGCCATTAAATCACTTCAGAAACATCGAAAAATCATCAGAAAAAATTGCGAATTTTTGACATTTTTTCACAAAAATTGAAAATTTCGACTAAATTTCGCAGCCTCAGGACATATTCCGATCGAGCTGAAATTTCTCATGGTTTATAAGGACCACCAACCACAAACTTTAAGCACTAGCCGCATACCGATTTCGAAAAAAAAGTTTTTTCGATCCACCCTAATCTACACCCGTCGCAAACAATGCAAACCAAATAGATTCCTTTTGGTTTTTACTATTAGGTGTAAAGCACTTAGTTATTGATTAAAGAGAAAAAAATCTTCGCATATGTTTTCTAATGTAAAAGTACAAAAAGTTTGTAATATTCCTGATATAACGGGGTTTTAATTTGGTCCCTTGAAAAGCCCTTAACTGATTTTACTGCATTCTTAATTTGGCATGTTTCGTCAACATGTTGACATCTGAAGCTGATGAGATTATGGATATCATCTACAGGGATCATTCGTCAGGTTTAGAGGTTCATTGGACCTTTTCTCTACAAATGTGTGTAAGGAAAGGTCACCTTAATGATTTACGGAAGATTTTTGCCCTGTAATAGTAGGTAAACATGTTTCCAAAACCTTATTGCACAACGCGCCCTAGTGTTATCAATTAATAAATCATAATGGCGGAAAGCACCACCAAATCACAGAGAAAAACAAATTAAGAGCAAGAAAGGTAAACTCACGTATATTTAAAATCCATTGAATGTTTAATTATGTTAACAAATTGAATGAGTTGGGCTGGTATTTCGTTTTTTACTCTCGTAGTCATTGAAGGAAGTTTTAAAACTATGTTTAGTCACATGTTATTATTAAATAATACTTTATGAGACGAATTGGCTTGATGACATGATTCCAACGTCCAGTTTAAATTTCCTTGGCAGGAGCCTTAAATCGCCAAGTGTACAAACTTGCGGTCGATTTCTTTGCTTCGATTTTTGTCGAATGACAGCACTAAAACCTCGCTCAATCGAAGAAGAAGTTGAAAGATAAACAGGTAATTTTTTTACCAATTTTGAAAGCACAGGATATCGATCTGAATTTCTTTTCGGATGCTAAAAGCTTTATAAGATTTCTTAAACTTGGTTTCAGATTATACACTCAGATCTACAATCAGATTCTACTTAGAATATTCAACTGATATACTTTAATTCACCTGAAATATAACGTAATTTCAAGCGCCACCTGAATCAAAAGAAGAAAAACAATCTCGAAATCCCGGGAATTTCTTCATCTTAATCCCGGGATTCGAGATTCCGGGATCCAAGGAGTTCAATCTATGCTTTCAGACTGTAGTTTTCTATGCTGAGCTTCTTTCTCTATGAGTAGCATCAATGATCAGTGTTCGGAAGGCTTTGTTTAGTCGTGTTGGACTTCTCCGCGGAATGTGACACGTAAAAAGGAATGCTTGGGGAAAAAGAACTCCATCTTAACTCTAGCTTCCATGAAAAACAGTCTGCCGAAAGCTTCAATTGCGTGCTTTTAACCAGTTATTTATAGAACGGCGTTTTACGCGGAAATATTCCGAAGGAAAGATTTTTCCTCTTCTTGAGGATACGAACCGTTTCTCTAATTCACGTAGAATTTGAAAAATGTGCAATTTTGTGACAATGTGGACATTTTCACGATATTAATACTTCTGGTAATTTCTTCAGACGTATGTTTGATTCAGTGATTCATTTCGCATAGCAATAACTATCTGAGTGACAATACTCCTCTTAATCGGTCATCTAGGAACATCAAATCGAGCCGGATGCCGTTTTAGTCGGTTAATCGGACTTGTACCTACATACTTCATGTTTGTGGTACGTACATTTGTATTTCCACGCGGAAAAAGTTCTTTCCAGGTAATATGAGTGAAAATATGGAGAATGTTTCCTAGTAACTCGCATTTATTGCGTAATCATTCATAATAATTTGTAGAGTTAAAATCTAATACGAATCCAAACAACTTTAGTTATTTATTAAAAAGGTCTGTAATATATTTTTGATTATTTTTTCATTTTTTGGATGAATCATTGAATACACCTTATTTCTATTATCTCATCTATTGTTAAATAATTCTTGGAAAATAAAATATGTAAACAGAAACCATATCGTCCGGCATCATTCTAAGAAATCGTACCGATTGTAAATAGGCAACGTGACCTATCTGCCGAATAATTCGAAGCAGGTTAGGAGAAATTAGACTGGAGTGAAATGTATATTTTTATTTTCTGTCCAAGACCCAGAATACATCCAGTAGCGTACTGAGAGACCCCACAGGCCCTTATTTATTATTCATAGAATATATCAATATTATTTCCTTCTGGGAGGTCCCAAGATTTCCCGTAATGCTTCTGGGTAAGAAGACGCGTGCAAGTCATAGCAGCGCTCTTTATGTTTAAATCATGCTGCCAATTTTAGCATCAGCTTGATTTAATTCTTAGGTCATTCTTTTGGATACTAATTATAGTTTGAATATTCCTTACAACAGTTTAAACCTATATAGTTTTAAACCTTATATACTTTTTACATATTTGTTAATTCGTTGCATTGGAATTTTCTGTAGGTGTAGGTTAATTTTAGATATTAGTTTTGAATTAATCTTGTATTTTCCATAGAATATCATTAAAGGTTTCGCGAAAGAAAGGACATACCGGCCTAACGTAACCAAAAAATTCAATAATAAAAAAAGCCTGGTGTTTCCCCGATAGTATTCTCTTCTTTTCCGTTAGTCATGGAATAAAATAAATTCGCGATTCATATTATATCATCCTAACCTAATTTCACAGGACATGACTACTAAGATTAGATATAAGAACAGAGTATTTAATCTCAATATCGTCCGAATAAGGACGCTTTTATAATTATTATTTGAGTGAATGAGAAGCACAAGTACCTTCTGAGGTTATTGTTGCTTGTTCGAGGTTTGTTATTAAGAATTTCGGGCGTTCATTAATCGATATCATGTTAATCATTAATAAGGAAAATCTCCTGCTAGATATGTAAAAGTGTTCAGTAAAGGCCCAAGATATTTTTGTGTCCCAAGCGAGGAGTGATTCGCGTGCCCTCGACGGTAATATTTCTTGTAAGATTGCATTCTAATAAGCGATTAAACGGTTGGAAACTTTATGGGTATCAAAAAAAATATAATTAATATAATTATTTCCTAACGGAAATATCCAGAACTGCCAAAAAATAAGCACTACCATAAGAAGGGGCATGAAAAGAGTGCAAAACTTACCGATATATCAGCAAGTGGAAAGAATCCAATGGCTACCCTGAAAAATAAACAGAGATGTAGATACACTTTCATAAAGGTGCTACTTATAAAAAAAGATACTCTACGACTGAAAAGATAGAGGAGAACAATGAATACAGTTCTCTGATAACATTTTTCAATTTAAAAATAGAAAATATCCTGATTGGTTAAAAATTGCTCAAAGTAGATATATAAAAGTCACACTTATTTTATGCTTGCCACATTTGACGGCATATAAGACGCACCCTCAATTCAGTAGGGAAAACGTAAGAAAAGATTATTAATGACACCGTTGAAACTTAGGTAATAGCTCCGTTTAATGTTTAAATTTCAGGTTCAGGTTACATTTTACATTTTTATATTTTTTAAGATCATATATTCCAGTTTATTAAGGTTGTTCGAAATCTCTATCACAACTCCCTCAATATTGCAAAACGAGCAAAAGGGCAAGGAAGGCTGAAACTTTGCTTTTAAGACGCGGAGTCATGTTTTAGCCGTGATTCTGAAAACAAATTTTTAATCCCTGTCAAAAATTACCTGACGAAAATTAATGAAATCGCCTGAGAAGCTATAAGGATTATCAACGCATAAAATGATTTATTTGATTTATTTTAATGGTAGCGATTAAGAATTTTCGGGTAACGAACTGTTACGAATATTGGTAAAACTAGTCTCAACTTCACCAAAGATGGAGATTAAGATTAGTTCTGTTGGAATGCAGAAATGTAACTTCAATATTGATGAAGATGATAAATTCAATATTAGGAATTATTTGGCTGATCACGGCGAAGAGGAGCAAAATTAATTACATAAATTTGAGCTGATTAAACATCCGTTCGGACTTTAAATGCGAATCGTATCTCTTCAATTAATCGCCGAGTATTCCTGCCCAAATATGAATTTTTCTTTGTGATGAGAAATGAATGAGACAAAAATTTTATGTTACTAGTTCTGTTTAAATTCCTTCTTATAATGAAGCGCTACTACGAGGTTAAGGAAGAAATAGAGGATTATCCTTTGTCCTTGGTACAGGTGCAGAGAAGAGTTTCATTTACCAAGATAAAGTAGCAGCAAATGTTTCTCATAATTCATTTCATTTCTCACCAGCTCATTTCGACTAACAAAGCCCACAATAGCAAAAATTTCCTTAGAGTAACTAAAAATATTGGTATGCAGTATCAGTTTGCTGTTCCATAAAAATAAAATTTGGCCAGGGTTAGAAAACAACTCATTACTATTAAAATATATGTATAATATGTATTGAATATATTATAAGTATTCTCCTTGAATACGTGCAATACGAAGACAGCTAATCTCCCTTAACTTAGATGACAACTATTTACGATATTCATAAGAAATATTCAAATATTTTAACTTATATTGTCTCTAAACAGTTCGCTAAATTTCATTGGAGATTTTTTTCCAATTGGAGAATTGGAATTTTTCAATATCATACCATTTTTCATTTTATCTTACATGAAATATGCATTTATTTTAATTTTATTTTCAAATTCATTATATTTTTTATAATTTTTCATTATCTTCCTTAACATTTTCTCTCTGTTTTACAACTGACGATATGTATATAAAATTAGTTCAAAATATACCTCTCACCACCTAGTGAAGAATAGTTCAACATGATATAGGGATCTTACAATAAAAAGACAATAGCAAATAATACACAAACGCTGCTTCCGAAAAAGTAATAATTTTAGCATAAATAATATTTAAACAAGTTGAAATTAATACAGCTTTGAATAAATTTTACAGACATTAGCCATTGGAATTTACAAATACATATTTTTTTATATTTTAATTTTAAAATTTAATTTTCAACCGTCAATGTTCGGATGAAGAAAACTTTCGCTACTCCTGCCGATTTGGTTTCCACGTCGTAACTAAATCTTTCAGCTACGTCAAACTGAGTTCAAACTAGTTTGCTTGAAACGTTTGCTTTACATTGTCGCAATATGAAATCTTAGTGCAGTATTTGATACATCAACCTTGATTTACTCAATTTCAGTTACGTTAATCTAATAAATAACGCATTGTTTGATAAAAGATGATTAGATTTGTTATCAGCGATTCATATTTATTATGAATAGGTACTTTTTCTTTCATTTAGTTCTTCCCACTAATATATGATATCTATTGTAACTTCCGAGACGGGATATCCCATAATTAAATTAACACAAGTAAGAGACAATGAGAGAAAGAAACCTAATCTTCAATTAATTCTGAAACCAATATTTAGAACGTGAAGAACTTTTATCCTCGTTTCCAGGATCCGAAGTAAAGTTCATGTCCTCAGCGTCCGTTGGACAGTATTTGCATAAAAGAGATCCGCTATGCATAATTAGTAGAGAGAGATTAATTCTTCCCATCCCTAATATCTGTCCTGGGAATGGATAATTTTCGCTTCCTACTCTATGAGGCCATTACTATAGCTGGCTTTATCCGTCCCTAAGGATTAAGCCCATCCAGCCTTTAATACTTGTAACCGAGCCAATGCTATCCGCTTTAATTATTCATTTTCGTGAATTATTCCCTTTCCTAGAAGGAAGGAGTCATTTTCGGAATTACCAATACTTGTAATTAGGTCATTCTGATGAGGAATGCCCAAATTTAAACGTACTATTCTGGTCAATATTTATATTATTTTTAATTTATGGAAAAACTCGGAGAAAAACATGACGTAAAATAGAGAGATTTGGATGAGATGAATGATTGACAAGTAACTTCATGCAACATTTCGTCTTTACACACACTTATAGTATCTTAACAGTACCCATATGATTTTATCTCAGGCTAAGTTTTAAGACGCGACGTGTCGGTTTTACCGGTGCTAAAATTTGAATAAATGTTTACAAGAAGTGAAAAATTGTGGCTTGACTGGGACCCGAACCCAGGTCTCCCACTTCCCGGGCAGCATCCCATAAGAATACAGCGGGATATCAGGTCAATATGAGTAATATGTTTAAGTATTATAGTCTTGTAATATAGACATTACGGCTTTGGAAGATTATATCCAGACCACAATAGATACACAGTAAAACCTGGCTAAGACGCTTTACAGGGGACCAAACGAAAAGCGTTATATCCGGATTGTGTGATGTTGATTGCCTTTTTCTCATGTTTTTCAATGGTCTGCTTTTGTGCACAAAGAGAAGGTTTTAATTTTACTTAATTTTGAACATGTTCACTCTACAACGAAAGAAGTTTTACTTTATAGACAATTAGGGAAGAATAATGAATTTTCAACAGCAGTAGTGACATAGGCATAACAGAGCACAATCACTCCAAGACTACACTCAACTACATTCCTTTTCTAGTTCATTCGATATTTTCAATAACAATCTGGCATGAGACAAAACTGATAAAGAAAATCTAACTGTATCTCAGGTTTCGTATAAGGGACGACAGTGGGATGATGATTACTCTGCTTCACGACATCTTCATTTCATTCCCACATAATTAGTAATTCCACAAAAAAGAATCACAAGGTATCCTTTTAAAGATAAGTTGAAGTGGAAGAGGAGAGAGGACGGCGACACGCATGATTTTTAATCGACCGTCTACAGTGGGTTGCAGTGCATCTAGGGAAGGGAAAAATCTACACTATAAGGGGGTAGCAGAGCGTCTTAAGCGGTATCTTTACCATGTGTTTCGTATGAAAGGGACCGGGAGAAAAATCACGAATTGAGAGGTGTATAGTCTCAAGCGGGAGCGTCTTAGACGGGTTTTACATTACCTTTTGAAATAAGTTAAGAATAGTTCCTTCGCTTTCGACGGAGTTCACTGACTTAATACATAAATGCAGGTATACATCGGATTAACCGACCATAACGGCAACCCCCCGTGTGGTATTCTGGAGATGGCCGGTTAAGAGGGATTATCCTGTACTTCCATTCGAAAAAGAATCACGTAATGCCAACACATTGCCTTACGTAATGACCCAAAGAGAACCTCCGCATAGAGATTACTTCCTCATCAAAAGCATCGACCTTTTAGAAGTTACAGGATTCGGTTTATTTTAAATCTTCCACGAGTAAACTTTTTCCTGGAAAAGATATTGATAATATAAACGCGTGATGTATGTAACACGCTGCCGATTGAATGCAGACTCTCCGTCTTCGTTTGATGATGAAATCTGATCCTCAAAAGAATGCTTCTCCAAGAACCCATTCATATCCCGCAGAGCTCCTCTTAGCGCTTTGCTTTCGGAGTAACGCTCTTCTTTTTTTTCCCGACATACGCGTCATCGCGTATAAGGCAGCCATTCTCTCCGATCAACACGCCAGATGACTGAAAGGGTGATTTCGTGAATTACGTCATCGAAAAGTCGGACCACCTAAAGCAAAAATGTGTTTAATCCAAAGTGTTTACTTGATTCATGAAAACGTTTTTTCTACAGATTGCTGTAATACTACGTTTAAATTCATTTCCGCACGATATTTACGGAAAAATATACCGTAAATTATTTTTTATATTTAATGATAAGCTTTACGCGTTAATGAATAATATAAATTTAGTTTTTCCTTTCTCTTCCAGTTTCATCTGTATATAATAAATTTCAGTGAGTGATATTTATAAATTTACAGACAAAAATCCTTTTCTTTGGTGCCTATAATCATTAATTTCTTACAATGGTTCCATTTATGTTATGTCATTTATACATCATCAAATATTTACTGTGATACATAAATAATAGGTTATAAAGTGCATAAAGAAAATAGAATGTATAAAAGTGAGAACTTTATAAAGTCTCTGTAATGTTGATTCTGTATGCTGTAGAGGTAGGCCAATTTTTATATTTTACATTTCCTTATATAATAATAATAACTACGACTTCATTAGAGCGGGTTTTGACCTGTAAAGACTACTCTTACAACTTATCCTTTATTTAAAACCCAAACATCAATGTCAATAATAAAATATGGAAGGCAATATAGGTACAATCTAGTTACAAAAGATACAAAAAAGTTAAAGCTGGGACCAGCTTTCAGCAGAGCCGTGCCGAAGCCGAATTAATGATACGACTGTGTCGAAACTGGTCTCTTTTTTTTAAATAAATTATTGTAGACTGTAACTCTTGCCTTTTTTATTATTGAGACAAGTAGTGAGGTGGTAAACAAGAACGTAGTACCATGGAAAACAATAGCAATAATATATATGTGAAGGAAACTTCTGCCAAAAATCTAATTAAACATGGAAAAGAAACAAAAATTCGTACTTACACACCGTTTAAACCCAAAAAGGTAAATGGCTCTTATCACATAGTCTAAAACACAAAATATTCATGATCAGAGGAGAGGAGAGGGAAATATTCGTGCCAACGCATTCTCTCTTCAGTATCATTGATGTGTCTATTGAATAGAATCACAAAGACATAAATCAACAACCCAAAATCCCATAATATACAAGCAACCCAAGTGCATGGAAATGCCAGTGCAATTCTAGTGTTTCCTGGAAGCCTGCAGATCCATATATACGATCTATAAATGTTTCTTTTTAACTAGAGTGTAACTTAAAATTACGTAAGTCCTGCTTGCGTTAGAACGCGAAAATACGTAATATTTGTGTTTTCTTTTCTTTGAAAAGATCGTGGAAAATACTGCCGAAGAGTAAAGAAACAGCTTTGAGATCTGCAAGACGGATAATCCGCCTAGTTGGGAATCCAATGTAATTAGCGAGTTAAAAATATCACTACGAAAAGCTGAATTTTTCGGGGCGCCAATGAATCTCGGATTAGCATGTTTAGCCATGAACTGCAATTCGTCCATATTAATTCCATTTATGCGATAAAACGAGCCGTTAAACTTAATTCAGAAGAGAATCAATTCGCAGATGAAAATTCTCGTGACGCAAAAGCATCGCATATTTAATCTCTTCGTTGAAAGTCCTTTCGTCACCAATCGGTAATTGCTCTCTCGTCAATTATCGTGCGATAAGAAGTACGGATTCATCAATCACTTCCTTCAAGCTGTCCTTGATTGGAAGCCTTCTCCTTGACGAATACCCACAGACATCGCGAGTCTAACTTCCTGTAGGTTCTGCCTTCCTCTCATCCATTCCACGTCTTGCTTCTTCTTATTATGCCCTTTCCAGTCACGCGAAACAGTTCAAACTTTAAAAAATAGGGCTAAAATCCATACTCACTTGCCACACGCAGAAAGGTATCGGAATGTATATCTTTCTCTTTATATTTTATGGTTTCTCTCATCAATAAGAAAAAATGTGACGAGATAAAATTACGGAAATTTCTGAAACGAAAGAGAAATTTTCCACTTTCTTCTTCACGTGGCCTCATTGGCACAATTATGATGAAAAATTATTTAATTAGAAGTATTTGCTTTAGAAAGTGAATAAAAATCCAAAAAGAACGCCTAAAAAGCTGCACTATCCCTACCAATTCGTTAAATCGATGAGATCAAAATGAGCCTAAGCTCGGCAATCTATTTATCTAAGGATCTATTTATCTATGTGGGTGTAGATTTGAAGACAGTTACCAATAAAACAGAAAACTTGGATAAGATCCTTGGAAACAATAAAAGTTACACATAAATATTTTAAGAAAAATTATCATCGATTTTTGAGATATAGATATGAAGAAAATATTTTTTTAGTATCATAGATGAGAAATATAATTTGAAAGCACGATTCCTTCTTGCTACCAAATTTTGATGAATCGGAAGTACTTCATACTTTTCTAATACAGGAAAAAGCAAAAAAAGTATCCTACATTTACTTTTATTCTCGTCCTATTAATGATTACGATAATATTAATGCTTCGGGGGAATTAGAGATGCTGAATAATGGCATTTATTTTGTCTCTCCTCATGGAATGCTATGAAAACTGCATTACGGGTTATTGTACTCCACTTCCATGTACTTTTTCCATTCATAATTTTTTCGAGTGAGGAAAGGTATGGTAAAGAATTCATTCCTCATATTGCCTAGTACGCTTTATTCCATTTCAAAGGTTTTGGTAGCAATTGCTTGAGGATCCAGCCAGTTTTCGAGTTTCTTTGACTTTATCGACGTTTGCTAATTCAAATAAGTTTTTCTGGAAAAATGTAGAAAAAATATCGAGCGAGACATCAAGAATAATTCCAATTCAAAATCCAGGTTGGAATTGACCAAATTTTAGGAGAGAGCTGAAGTTGTCTTCACTTTTGAAAATTTCAAAGAAAACATCACCTAAAAGTCATACCGGTAAGAAATTACAATAATGATAGTAAAAAATATCGTCCACAGAGTTAATTTCATTATAGAGGGACGAGTAGTAGTGTCGAAAGTTGAACATTAATAGAAATAATGACTTGGAGTGAAATAGGGAACATTTATATATGATAAACAAGTTGTTAAGTGAATATTGATCACGTTATATAAGTGGTTGTGCAAATTATTAGTACTTTATTTTTTGAGATGAATTTATATTACCTTATTGATATTTTAGCCTTGATGATGTACTTTTGTGACCGTCATTGTATGACAGCAAACTCTGCCACCTGGTTTATACCTACTTGCAGATATATTCTAATAATAATGATACTTTGCTTAAATAAATTACTGAATACAGTTTGAGTAGTTGAAAGCAAATGAATAACAAGTCCAATGTAGAAGTACGCTAATTGTGTGGTATTCCTGTCAAAATATGCATAGAATTTACCAGTGCAATGATCAAACGATCAAGACGGGGGAGGGAAAGACAATCTTTACGTTATTTTCGTTAAATATTGACGGAATTTATCCCCAAAGCCACATCGATGAGGAGATTAAATGTTGACGATTTTCTCCGAAGTTGTTCTACAGGGAAGTTAAAGTAAGAAGATTCGACATCCTAGAACACATCGAGATTAAGGGAACTAAATATTCAACTAACGAACGCCTATTCCTAAACCCTTCACCTCTTATCTCCTTCCCATTCCTTTTACTCCATTAACAACTTCGGTTCCTCCCATTCTTTTCCCTCCCTTGCTTTCCATTAAAACCGAGTGCAGGTTGCCTAATGATGTCTAACTTGTAGACGAAACTGGTTTCTAAAGAGAAATGTGTCTTGTGAAACCTGTAGTAATGTTTATTTTGTCTATACATCTTCAAATTTATTTTCATAGGTTAGGAAGAGGTGCAAGGAAAACACTTCTTCCAGGGCGGAGGGGGGAGATTGATTTCTTAAGGAATCCAAAGAAGATAATGTGTGCCTCCAACTTTAATTTACTCATTTCTCATTGGTTTCCCCCCGCACCCTAAAAAGATTTAATTTTTCTTGATGCTTATCTGCCGTGAGGTTAACTTTAAAGAACAATGATGTTTCAGATTTATAAGGAGATTCTGATACTGGAACTTCTCAGAAGTATCAGTATACGTATGAAAATGAAGTTAAGAACGAGAAACAGATATAATCACTTTAACCTTCGGTAATTAAATTCGTAGAGCATTAGAGTGATTCAATAGGTAAACATCATCGAAACAATGTTGAATATAAGATTAATAAATTTGAAATCCAAATCGCGTTAAATCATCACCCGTTTTCCAATTCCGAGGACGATAATCGTTACTCTTCAACGCCGTCCAATTTTCACCGAAACGCTGCGAGAAATGATTTGATGGAGTGCGAATGAATTAATGAAGCGAGAGAGTGCGAAAACGAGGGTACCGCTCCACGAATCAGACACACAGATTCGAAATCACCGTAAGAAGGTGTCCATATACGATCTTAAACTATGCTTATCTTTAATGGAAACAAGAGTGTTGGGAGAGTTTTACGATAAAGTTGGTGACGTCCAAATTTACTTGTCCCTTTGTTTATTTTACATTTATAATTCTCTCTACATATACTGCGAAGTATTGAGCCGAAAACCGGTTGAATTCTCATTCCCTCTAAGATAAGCTGTCAAGAGATAGGAGAGGGGAATGAAGCTTACTAGGCAAGGTGAGAAATGAGGTAGTTTGTCTTTGTTTTTCTCTTACGAGCCAGAATGCTATGAATAGAAAGGATTCACACAAGAGAGGCTTGAAGACTGTAAGAATTACACTTTTCCTAGCAATCCATAAGGAGAGATCTCAATCAATACCATTATTCAGCATCACAAGGAGAATAGGCAATGAAAAGATGGAAAGTATTAGAAAAAATGGGAAGGAGGAAACTAGAGGAAAGATGCTTATTCTTGTTGCATTTGATGACAATAGATTTGGTTTTTGTTCAAATTAATATGTTTCATATTATTCAGAGAATCAAATCAGTTACAATAATTTCTCACTGCTTTATTGTATTCCAATGGAAGCATTGTAGTTTCACAGCTTTTACAGTTGATATTATATTATTTTACACATTTTGAATTCGTATATCCTTACTTATCCATTATTGTTTTTAGTTTCGATTTAGACCTAGGTTTAATATTTTCCATATGTTTACGCGGTTATCTATTCCACATCTCTTTGTATACTTTCCTGCAACGTGGAGTATTTTAAACGTCAGCTTCAACTGGAAACGCTTTTTTCGATTTGAATCTTCCCTACAATTAATCACTTTTCTCATTTACTTTTGTAAAATACATTAAAATGATAAATAGTTTTAGGAGAAGAGATGCATATTCTTGCTTAACTTTGTCATCGAAGAGAACGTAATCCTGTTCATTTTCACATTCTTCAGCGGCTATGTTTGTCGTGTAACTATCAGATTCTTCAGAGCGAGGAATTACTCATCAGTTACAGGGTGTACTAGCGAAATGAAATATTATCTCATTCTTTTGTGAGTCTTTGAACACGTTCGGACTATGAAAATATCCATCGAACGGCGAGTCGTTTATTTTCAAAATAACCCAATTTCGTTCGTAGGGTTTCCGACGTGAGGTATTTTCGTATCCCATTCGTAAATGCAAACATTTCTCGTCACCAGAAATGTCATGGCTTCGTGGGGAAATGAAAGTTATTTTTAGGCAGTGATCACAAATGTATAGAGGATTCCTGCACTGCGATGCAACGGAATGCGGAGGAATCTTTCATCACATCAATCGCAGTTACATTTTTGCAGGTGACATTTCTTATTTTACGGCGCAGGAAAACGTCGCACCCATCAATTTTCTGCTTTTGAAATTCAGTCGAACAAATATTTCTGCCCTCACAACGGGTTTTACCAAGAAGGAGTAGTCTGAAAAATACCACGCATATTTATTGCAGTTGATAAAGTACTTTCCGCAGAGAAAATCCAATCAATACTTCAGGAATTAAACACGCCGGGGCAGAGGACTCTGGATAAGCTTAAAATAAGCACAGGTAATGTATAATCCTTTTGCAGCCTAAGAAACAAACTTGAAGGTCTGGATGTCTGCTCAGAATACACACATCTAGGACAACTGGTAACAACAGGGAAGAAGATCAGGATTAATGAGGAGAATCGAAGACCTAAAAAATGCTGGAGCGCGTCCACACATATTATCAAGTCAAAAATGCCAATGGCATAGAAGGTCTTCAATCAATGCATTAGGATCACAAGAAGAGACGGGAAACGCAACACCTAGGTGAGAATAATGACAGGAGTGACAGAAATCCTAGATAAAGTAATTGAAATGGACGTGGGAAGGCAACGTGGCGAGAAGAAACGAACAATGTTTGGCAACAGCAGTTCTCAACCGGACACCAACAGCTGTTGAGTCCAAGAAAAAGACGAAAGGACAGATGGGACAGAGACATCCTCAAATACTAAGAGATGGCAAAGAGAGTTGCTCAGAACAGAGAAAATTGGAAAGCGCTTGGGAATGCCTCCGTCAGTTTGAAAATGGCTCATGATGATAAATATACCTATACTTTAATTTTTATGGAAAAAGTAGAAACTCCTTAACAAGGAGCATGTGGCTACTAGATGAATAAACAGTAGCCCTTTGTATGAGGATTGTTATTAATTTAACATTTAATTATCTAAAAGTACGAAAATCGTGAAACTTCAGAAAATCTAGCGTTGGTTAACAACACGACGCAGAAATGTGACGAAAAGAGTTTTGGACTTACTTTTTATATTATTTAGTAGAGAGTTTACAGAGGAGTCATGCCTCCATGTTTACTATCAATTGCAATAGCAACGTAGATTCGAGAAAAACTGCGTTGCCAACGCTGTGTATTATTCAGCTAAAAATGATACTAAGGTATTAAACCAAAAAGTAGTTTCTACAGTCTATAGCATTGAAATTGATTAAATTTTAACGTAATTAAATGAAATAAAGAAGTAGGAAATGATCGAAAAAAACTGTCTCGATAGTAACCGATGCCGCGATATTGGCTCCGGAAGTACCAGCAAACGTTTGGTAAAATGAGTGGCCGATGTGTGAAATTTCATAGGAAGAAAGAAATCGATGAATTTTGATGCAATTTGTAGACGCTTTCTGAGAAACGAATAAAAGTTGGTCAAAACTACATTAAAGTTATCGACGTTAGTCGGAGAATGTATCTTCAAAGCCCAGTATATGCGTTCTTTGCCGTTTCGTTTAAGGTTTCCTTGTAAGTGTGAACATAAGTATACATTGAAATATACAAATAAATTTAAAAGAATAAATAAAGAATAAATTTACCTAGAATTCTAATTCCTAATATACTGGGCAGCTATAGCTTTGATAACTGTGGATAAATAAACTAACAAGGAAGGAAACAGGAAAATAGATATGAATTTCATTACATTTGAAGACTTAATATCCGGGGAAGGGAAAATATCACGCAGAAAATTGTTTTCTCTTCAAAAATCATCGTATCACAATTATATATGAATAGTAGATACATATTCATGTACTTTGGAACATCTTGGTCGACGAACGGGAATCTGGAATTGTGTTGAAATATTCCCTGATTTACCTTACTTCCTCTTCTTTCAAAATAAAAATTACAAAATTTATCTTCGATGTTCATATTTCCCTTCTCTGAAAATATAAGCGAATTTTCCAGAGGATAAAACGAAATCCAATTCTTCGAAAGCGGAGTGATTTATATGAATTCATGGTCAAATAAGAATGATATGGTGCAAACTCGAACGCTATTTGAGTATCCTTAGGGATAATTTTACCAAAAGAAGCCATTTATCAGGTTTTCACACCGAGTTTCTCATTTTTTACAGATTTGAATAACTTATGAAAACAGCATCAAAACTTGAATGCCACCTGCACAAAAGGTTTCGGAATTATTAGAATAGCATGTAGAATATGGACGTTATGTGAAGGTGAAGATGATATGCATAGTTTGAATAAATGTTAAACTTTTAAGGTCTTTTAGTATATTGGCTGAAGTACCTTGCATTGGCTGTGGTGAAAATAAAGACCTATTAGGTAAAATTTTGCTATATCGCTATAATATGAATCCGAAACATTGGGAATCCCCTGTTTTTAATTTCCCTTATTTCTGAACAGATGAAATCAAAAAGATGGCAATTATTTTTCTGTACAAATGGAGGGAATTCTAGGTTTAAATATTAAAGTATGCTGCAAAATGAAAGGTACCTAAAAGTATTCTTTCCTAATCGAAAATCATTGTAACTAATTTCCACTGAATTGCTAATGAGTCTATATTTTCTATGAATCATAAAAGAGGCGACTGCAGTCCTGAAGGCAAATCTTTGCTCTTGCTTTCTTCTTTATAATTATTCATCAATTAGGTTATAGGTAAAGTATTTCTGAGCATTCATAATTAGTGGTTGGAATGGATTATGTTTGGTGTGTGGAATTATACAGCAGAGAGAAGTTTTATAACTTTTTTTAAAGTAACAGGCACTGATTAGACTCGATTATTTGATGTTTTGGGGATAATTATTAGTGTTTTAGTATCTTACCCTATCTGTCTCATGTTAGACTTCGTATGGCATATAATAAATCGAAATTCTTTACGTATCCTTTCTATTCATCTAAATATATCTAATTACCCTGCAAGCCGCCTTTCGGCGTGTGGCAGGGGACTATTCGGAGAAGAACGGATGAAAATGTTCTACGCTTGGCGAAAAAATACCCTGTCAAAGAAAGGAAAAATAGCACAGCTGGCATTTGCTAATGGGATTCGATTAAAAAATTTCGTAACGCAGAGAGAAGGCCTTCATAGAGAGGAGTTCATTAGTCACTTTCAGTTCGTATGTTAATTTTGATTCGAAAGGATGCTGCAACCCTGTAATCGATTCGGATCAAAAGAGAATAATTACCATGACTGTTTTACGCCCTTTCATGTTAACGAGAGAATTCTTTATGAAAGATTTCCTGCGAAGAGAAGCACTTTAACACAAGAAAAGTCGAAAACGCCCTCCTCGGTCTAAAATTAATGAGCATTTCGCATTTTATCTCTCCTTTCAGAATAAATTGTAGGATTCCTGTTACTACATGAAATCATTTTACATCCGTGTATGAATTCAGCTGTATATCAGTGATTTTACTCCTGGCATTTAATGTCATTAGTTAGATGATACATCTGATTACTAATATTTCAGCAAATATTTTGTATCGTCCCTTTATGAAAATCAAGCAAGTCTTTCTTTTGTGCAGTCGAACTCGATAAGTCGAATCTCGAGGGACGGTCAAATACCTTCGAGTGATCGAGGAAAAATTCGACTTATAGATATTTTCTTATTCTGTGGCCACAAGTTTGATGCACTCGATATTTAAAAAAGGCATTTGAGACATCACAAACTGTGTCTAACCTGTGAAAAGAGGTCAAATAAAGACGCATGTAGTCGTGATGTACTTTTAATTCATTAACATTAGTCTATGAAAAGAAAAGAAAAAATTTGTAAAAAAATCGCATGAATACTGCACAAAAAATTTTCTTATCACACCTCATTTTAGCTAAAAACCTCTAAGTACCACGGATAGCATTCCCTTTTCTTCATAGATATATATTCTATAATCTCGCTTTATTGACCGTGAAAAAGCTAGATTTAACTGGTCTATTGTCCATAAGCAATTTAGGACTGATTATGATGTGCTCCTGTATGTTTATCATTACATACCATGCCTAGACTATTCAAGCAACATAAAGACGCAAGTAGTCGTAGTATACTTTTAAATTATCAAGAATTTGGTTATGAAAATAAAAATAGATTTGTAAGGAAACACGGATACAAAATAGCACATTGACGATCAACCTTAGAAACGAAAGATCTGCGAGACAACTGCCAACGGTATTAAAATACAATAGATTAATAATTTACCCGCCTTTATAAATAAACGAACAATAAGTTTTAGGAAAATATTAGGTGTATTGTGCTAATAAAGTCAGAATGAAAAAGTGAAGATAAAACAAAAATGAAAAGAGTCAATTTCTAACACTCATTGTGCAGAGAGGAGTTAGATGCGTCTTCTCGAAAGACTGATATTTAGCTTTGCTTAAAAGAAGAGATGCAGGAGAAAATAGCTAAGGTTAATCGGCTAATGCACCAACAAGCAAAAGTATAACATATTTATTTGTCTTTACTCGGAAGTCATGTTATTTTAGACCTAATGAAAGCAAAGGTGAATTAAACTAACGCAAAATTGGTCTTTTTACTTTGGGGGAGAAAAATTATTACCTTGAAATTTGCGAGATTTGAATCATAGTTTCATGAGTGGAAGGAGACATTAAATATTTTCCTTGATGAACCATATTGCATCGGCTATGACGTGATGATATTCCATATTCAATTTAAAATAATGACTCAGTTAAAATGCTTTTGAATTATTATCTACTCTCTTAATTGCCGGTTGATTCTCAATGGAGTAAGAAAGATTAATTTATACTGTTGTAATTGCGATTTAATAGATTCTCAAGAAAACAACAGATATAAATCAATATAAAAAATGAGTCGTGGAAATAACTATTGACTCAAGAAAAAAGAACACAGTTTATTTAATGTAAGCTTACTAGCATAAGCAAATGAATTTTTCGCTTCACAATACAACGGTAGAGGACTACTGTGTTTCTCTCAAAATAAAACACGTCTGCTTTAATGTACGTATGTAGGTAATAGACATACAAAAATTTCTGGGCGTGCTATCCTTCCTTGTCTGCGACAATCAGGTCATGCAGCTGAAAATAAATTAGACGACGTCGGACTGGTTTTTGGAGCGGAACACCTGTTAGCCTTCCGTAGACATTTTGTTTCTACGCCTGCTTTCGGATATTAAAGAGTATCCGTCCCACAATAATTTCATATTTGAGTAAACATGGTAAAATACTTGAAACTGAAATTGAAAATAATAGCTCAAAGAATTATTAAATAAAATGAGGATTGTAAATGGTTAAATATTTTGCATTTAGTTATTAAATTAAAGGAAAGCTGAAGTAAATACATTCAGTTAGGCAATCCAGTTAGTACCTTCCGAAGTTCTCAAATGTTTAGTAATTTACGGAAATAATTTCCAAAAGGTGACCTCCAGACGATTTTAGGTAATTATTCTACTTATCATATCGTCGGAGAGTATAATTTCACTTCTTCACAAATAGCATTACTAATTTAATCCTACATCTATTTTCCCCGTTGAAAATCAATTGGCAATTCAGCTAGTAATATATAATTCGTAAATATTTCGACGTGTAGCCAATACGCGCCTCCCACCTGAAAAGGTCATCTCCATCCTCACTGCACACTCACTGGTCTTCAAACTTTCCCGCAATATTCAAAATATTTGGCGTAAGATTTGAAATATAACCAGTATCCTCAAGGGTGCGCAAGATGTCGCTACACCTCACAGTGGGCTAGAATCGAAAAAAGCTGGCCAAAAATACGAAAACGCTTTTTTTGAGTGAGGACTACGAAACTTCGCATGATTGATTTAGAATAAATTCTGCATACAACTATTTAGATCATTTAAGTAGGATCCTCCCCATTAAAATTATACAGAGGGTCAAAGTTGACCAATTTTTGCGAAAATTTCCAGTTTTCGATTTTTCACGAAATTCTTCAACTTCAAGTCAATTGTGAACACAAACTAGGAAATTCATCGGGTAAAATATGATGCCATTTTATAAATATGTTCTTTGTCCTTCATAAGACTTGGTTTCAATGAGCTCTGGTGAATATTTATATACTTCACATGACAAAATGGCGGACCCTCATTTTGGAACAAATTTTTACCTAAAGCGAGAAAAAAAGTTGATTGAGACACCGTGTGACACGGAGTTATTTACACCACGATAAACTACAAACCTTCCTTAATGGGAACCTGAAATAAAATCTTGCCCCAATTTGCCCCAATTAAATATAAGTCGACTTTTCGACAACGCTGCAAGGGCCAAATCCGCGCGGCGGAGCACCGTCCTCCGCTACGCTCTCGTGTTTTGGGAGGAACAACGAACCAATACGATTCTGATTCGTTCTTTTTGTATATTTTAAGCATTATTATACTTCGTACATATGTTAGATAACTATGTTTGTGATTTTGATACTTCTTCACTCTCACTTTCAACTATACTGAAAATTTTCTTACAAAATCGGTACAAAAAGCCATCACTTGGTTTAATTTCATAACAGTAATGAAATATAAGTTGTGATATTATGAAAATGGTGGCATATAGCGTAGCATTTTCTTCAAATGCAATAATTGCCCACATCTGGAGTTGTTTTGGTGACCGTCTCAGTGCTCTGGAAAAGTTCGGCAAAGGGCTCGTTTTATGACGGGCAGCTGCGCTTTTTCCATATTAAAGGTATAGTTTTCTATGCGATTCTGATTAGTCCTTATTGTATATTTTAAGCATTATTATACTTCGTACATATCTAAGATATCAATGTTCATTAGAAAGTCACCATTTCTTCTAGGGTGATAATTGAAAAAAATGAAATGGGCTATACTTTAAAGCATAGGACCACGTCAGCGATATTAATACCATATATTAGTTTACTTTCGTGCGATAATGCTAAATTTCTGGCATATGTACATATAGTGGTGGCATATGGTATCATGGATATAAGCGGACATCTCTGCTGTAGCATAGCAATAATCTTTGAACGCTATTTCATTTAGTGGAAAACCACTTGAAATTACCTTCAAGAAATTTGAGAATCTTGTTATGAGATCTTCGTCAATTGTTTTAAGAAATATTAAATTAAATTATAATTGGGAAACGGTAGTTTACGAAAAAATAAATAATATAAAACAAACCATACACAGAACTCATATCTTTGTGAGTTAAAATTTCTTCCTTATCTATTTCAGTGTCCTGTTTTTTACATTGAATAAAAGATTACGCATTAATAAAAATAAATTCAACCTCGCACCTGTTATTTCAGCTGCTAGATTTAACTAGCGGACTTTTAAAGAAACGCCTGATGTATTTCCATAATTTGTGGAGCTATATCCTGGTTTAGGTACATCTACAATCAGTCCCATCTTTTTTCTAAACTCTTTCTGAATATTAGATTTTCTCTCCTCAAACAGTAATTTGTGATTACCACGAGCCTACCTAAGAATATTAAGATAAGTTCAATGGGTACGTCTTATGACATAACATCATACTCATCAATATGGTACTCTCACCTAATGTTGCTTAAAGGTAAGTCGGAAAGATATGTAGTAAACACTCAAAAAATTCTAATTCAACCATGCAACGTAGAAATGCTATAGGACAAATTTTCTGCGTCCACTTTTCGATTAATAAACGCCGATAGATTGTTCATATCCGAAAATTTCTCTCCTCAAATGTAGCATTTTATAATACATGCAGGACAAAGGGAGTAGAGAGCACTCAAACAATGTGAGCACATTTTAAAGCGATCAGAAAATACATAATATTTACCACCGTATTCTGATACATTAAATAAGAGGGAATATATTATGAAAAAAAAATACCTCACCAGATATAATTCCTATGAAATATCTAAAACCTCACACGAGGAATGCTACCAGGAGATTGTCGAAGACTTCTTGTTTCACGGAACTGTCGTAGCTAGAAAACACAACATATTCTTCTCCAATGTTCAAATAGAACTGAACTATTCCTAAGCTTGTAAGGAAATATCACGGACATGCAATTCTTAGGGTACCTTTAATCCGGAAAAAGCGCAGCTGCCCGTCATAAAACGAGCCCTTTGCCGAACTTTTCCAGAGCACTGAGACGGTCACCAAAACAACTCCAGATGTGGGCAATTATTGCATTTGAAGAAAATGCTACGCTATATGCCACCATTTTCATAATATCACAACTTATATTTCATTACTGTTATGAAATTAAACCAAGTGATGGCTTTTTGTACCGATTTTGTAAGAAAATTTTCAGTATAGTTGAAAGTGAGAGTGAAGAAGTATCAAAATCACAAACATAGTTATCTAACATATGTACGAAGTATAATAATGCTTAAAATATACAAAAAGAACGAATCAGAATCGTATTGGTTCGTTGTTCCTCCCAAAACACGAGAGCGTAGCGGAGGACGGTGCTCCGCCGCGCGGATTTGGCCCTTGCAGCGTTGTCGAAAAGTCGACTTATATTTAATTGGGGCAAATTGGGGCAAGATTTTATTTCAGGTTCCCATTAAGGAAGGTTTGTAGTTTATCGTGGTGTAAATAACTCCGTGTCACACGGTGTCTCAATCAACTTTTTTTCTCGCTTTAGGTAAAAATTTGTTCCAAAATGAGGGTCCGCCATTTTGTCATGTGAAGTATATAAATATTCACCAGAGCTCATTGAAACCAAGTCTTATGAAGGACAAAGAACATATTTATAAAATGGCATCATATTTTACCCGATGAATTTCCTAGTTTGTGTTCACAATTGACTTGAAGTTGAAGAATTTCGTGAAAAATCGAAAACTGGAAATTTTCGCAAAAATTGGTCAACTTTGACCCTCTGTATAATTTTAATGGGGAGGATCCTACTTAAATGATCTCCATAGTTGTATGCAGAATTTATTCTAAATCAATCATGCGAAGTTTCGTAGTCCTCACTCAAAAAAAGCGTTTTCGTATTTTTGGCCAGCTTTTTTCGATTCTAGCCCACTGTGCACCTGCCGCATCATCGGCCGCTCGATTTTGTCTTAATTTTCTGAAGGATCTGTGGGAAAAATCATCCAACTTGCAAAACGATTAGGCTGCAGTCGTCGATTTGCAACATTTCTTAGCGCGGAAGCATAGTTGCGTCCTGAAGAAACGGCCATAGCTGAATCACATACCGACCTCCCCTACAAGTTTATCTTATGCCACACTGGCGTTGCCGCGTTCGGGTGAACGAAGGATCCGGCACAAGCGGGAAAGAAAAGAAAAGTAAAATAAAAGAAAAGAAAAGGAAGTTTAATTCCTTTTGTATGTTTTGCAGGTCGTGCTGCCCGATTGACGACAAAATTTTAAAATTCAAAAACATACCTCGATGAGCGGTAATGAAATGTTTGATAAATCTAAAAGTTATACCCTGAGAATGTCTGCTATGGTCTACAGGGAGCACGCGGCAATGTACTACCTTCAAATATTCTTCCTGTCCCTTTTAAATAATCCCCTTCCTCGACGTAATATTTCTTCGTCATCTTGATCATCACAAACGAACGTATTACTGTCCTTTTGCAATTCGGTTTGATAAAGGAATACTCCAAAATGGCTGTAATTTTCTTCCTGCTATTTAAATATCATAGTTTACATTCGCTGAAATCTCAGTTAATTGCCTCCTCTTCATAAATTCTGACGTTACTTCCTACAATTAATTCGGTATGGATTTAAAATCCACGTGTATTCCTGTGGGAGAATGAATGTATCGGATTCAACAATCACCTTGGTCGTCAGGGGGACTGGTTGTTTACTACGGCGAAATTTTTACAAAATTTTCGTTTATTTTGTCATATTTCTCGCAATTTAGATTCTAAAATTACATTTTACGATAATAATAAGATTCTTCATTCAATTTACCTTCGTTTGGTACTTTTCTTGACTTCTAAGGACCATTATTTCCAATTTAATTCTGTAAAAGTAACAAAGCCTGCAGGGTGAAAAAATGAACTGCATTAATTAAGGAATGCTACGTGCATTCCTTAATTATGGAAACGTATTATGGAGTCCTGGGTTCGAACCCGAGCCTTCATAAAGATGAGAATAGTTTTCGTAGGACTTTCAGCATATTAGAAATAGAATGCAGTTTGTCTCATGGCTCTACGACAAATATTTTCCAAGATAAAAGAGGGGACAGACAGACAGACAGACGGACACCACGCTAATTATATACATATAAGACTAGTTGCCCCGTGCGAAACTATTCTACGCTTTCGTGAAACCACTTTTATCAAATCGCTCGAATGGAAAAAGATATTTGTTGACCTAAATAAGAAATTACATTAAGATTTTAATTGTTTTGGTGCATGTAGCGATTTTATGGAATATAGAGATAAAAATTATTTATTTTTGAGTCATCTAGACACAAGTTGAGATTACTTTTCTAAAGGAAAGGAAGAATTTAACGGTCGTTAAAAAGGCTCTTACGAATCCTATAATTCTATACCTTATTGGGAAATGCAGAAAATTATTTAAAAAATTATTTCCTTAGTGTATTTCCTGTGGGAGTTATAAACGTCGAATGAATAGACACGATGAACATACGATGCTAATTATTATAACAGAAAACAAGCATCCCGTCCTTTGTAATAGTGCATAGCTGATTATATTGGATTTTTATGATTACTGCTCTAAGCCTCCTTTTTAAAATCTCAGACTCTATATTTGAGCATTACTTGCCCTTTGAGTTTATTTTATCTCCATTCATCATTAATGCTTTTGAAATCCTTAATAATGACCGCCTTGAGATATACCTTCAGAGTCCCTTCTCAGTTTTCATTTTTTCATTTATCCTCAAGGTTTCTTTCCCAACGTCATCTCCGCACATTTTCCCCAAATGATTGAAGTTCTTTCCGTCATGTTATTATATATTATCTTATCCTATAAGTGTTTTTGGAAGCATTGCAATGATATTTCAATTTATACCGCTCAAAAATGGGAGGATTTATATTTTAATATGCGCTAAATTTGCTTAAAACACATTAGTTTAATGCCATACGTTTCCATAACGTAATTATGTTTGGATAAATTGGCGAGTATCGTACTGCTTAAATATTATTTTCATGCGAATTTTTGAAAATCAGACAAGTCAAAAATGCTATTCATTAGTCAATGAAGGGTATTCGAAATACGTGTAATATTAGGACGAATGTGAGGATTTAATTCCAATGGTTTGGATGTGTTGTTTGAATATCGACATATCTAATCTTACAAATGCTTTCATTTCGTAATTATTTACACGTTACTACGAGTATATATTGAATTACAAATTAAAGAAGAACCTTCTAGTTGATATTAAGCAAATATATACTGTTACATGATAACAAAATACTAGTAAATAAATTTATATGTAATGCAAAGTAGTACCTCTTGAATTTGATGTAATTTACCCTGAATTAATCATATTTCTCTTCAGTAAACTAGAACTAGACACTCCTAGAAACATATTTCAATACTATCAAAATTTACGAAAAACTCCGAGCTTCCTCTTTGACAAACCTTTTTCCAATTAATAAAATTATTACACTGTAGAAATATTTCATGTTCATGATCAATGCAACATTGCCACACAAAAGATATATTCAATAATCAGTATATATACTCTATCCTATGAAGTTTCCTTTATGTAAGCGAACAGAAATAGATTTTTAATCTCGCTCAAGGATTTCGAGACAACCCACAGCAAAATACAAAATATAACGAAAGGCTCTCATTATTTTTGGCCCCGGATATATTCTACGCTTTTATACTGAGAGAGGATATGGCTTCGTTTGCATTTCTGTAGACCCAATAATTTCTACGAGCTGAGTTTCTATCTAATTCGACGCGTTTGATCTTTTGTGTATCTGTGACTCGTTAGCTATCTCTAGCGGAAGAGTCGAAGGTATGAGTATACATATGCCTTCATATAAAGTAAAACCCGTTTGAAACGCTCCCACTTAAGACGCTATCCCGGTTAATACGCGATTTCGGTCCCGGTTCCTTATTTACTAAAAACTAGGTAAATATACAGCTTAAGACTCTGCTACCCGTTTATACGGCGGATATTTCCATTTCTCAGATACACTACGACCCGCTATAGCCGATTCCCCGCCTTAGTTGACGAAAGGAAAATTTTTTATTACATTTAGATTCTCAGTATGTCTTTTTATTCTAGGTAAATTCAACTTGCCCATTCGCGCTAAGTACTTCGCTGGGGCTGAATTATGATTACATTTGTCCAGGGACATTTTCATTAAGTTCAATTTCTTTGAAGATTTGTTAAACTTAAAGTTTCTTACATGTACACTGTAAATTTATGTAAAAGAAATTCAGCAATAAATATTTACGTATAATATAATCTTCTATGCCGTAAAGGCTTAAAAATGGATATGAGTTATGGATATGTAATATATATTATGGATAAGAGTTATGGATAAGTAATATCGTATATGCTTTTGTTTCCAAAATCATGGAGAATTTCGTCGTCTAAATGGTTTTGAAGGTTACAATGTAAATAAAACGCGATATTGATTTAGCAACCAAATACATCAATTTAAAATAGTTATATATCAACTTAAAAAGGGACAATAATTGTAGAAATTTTTAGAAGGAAGCAATTCGGATCGTATTTTATTTACAACATACAAAAATGAATCGTTGTTGGAGTGGAATTTTTTATTGTTGATTATTCAGAAGATTAATATGCATGCAATAATAGTTGTCCATTTTGCACAAGCAGAATCTAGCCCGTAATTTTCAATGGGGGAATTCCCTAGTAAATAGATAAATAGATCGGGCCCATTCCAATTTTCATTGTGCCAGGTAACAGGAATAAAACTCAGAAACGTACGGTAGCACAAGTGATTACTTTCTCTATTTTCCCGTGACATGTGATATCTAAATCTTTTCTTGCGACAAGTAAAATCTACATACCACTTCTATTGCAAAAGAGCCTTAATTATATTTGTGCAGTCGAATGTTCGAACTATGAATAGGTAGATGAAAGGAGAGCATTTGGTAGAGTGATGATTGTAAAGAGGAGTGAGTAGAAGATCAATAGCAGCTGTAATCGCATCTCCAAACGCATGGCGATGCGTGAACTCACGCATAAACCAAGCCATTTAATAATTTAGGCCGAATTCGGTAGCTTTTGAAAGCGGGGTTTTATGATAACTCGTCAGTGCTTGAGTGTGACGTTTGGATTTTCGCTGTCCTTTCACATTCATTTGTGAGTGTACAAACGAACAGGACATCAAATGAGATTTACATGAACAAGGAATGTATACTTGTTGATGACTGGGTTGGAGCATGACGATGTACTTCCAGTTGAGATTACACGATTGGTCTTTTATCCTAATTCTTGAAAATACTTTTGAGCTGAATTCGACTATACCGATGAGGGAATCTCGGAGCTATTTTATACGTACCACACTCTTGATGGTATAGAAGCCTTTTAATAAAAATATTAACAATATGCTAGCAACAACAATAATAATTTTATTCGTCACATAATATAAATATGATTGAATAAGATAAAGCAAATATATAACATAAAAGGTAATTATATAAAGACAATTAAAGAAAAAAAATTTGAATAGAGTCTCAAGATATAAATTTTCCTACGGGAGAAGGCACTTGTCACCTTGTATGCGGTTCAAATCTACACATAGCAACCCTTTCAAAGGGTTCACAAAAAAGGAGATCTTCTCAAAGGGAGATTCAATTAGATAATATATAGTATAAATGAAGAAAATATTCAGAGACAATGGAAGTAACTAGTACAATTCTAAGAAACAAATAGGCGGCTAATCATCTCTCTCTCCTGAGATGAACATAAGCCTCCTCCATAGTTTAAGATTATCGCTTCCATTGAATGGGCATTTTTCCTTATTCGAAATTCATTTGGGTTTTATTATGAATGTCTGGATTAGATAAGCAGTTCAATTTAGTGTTAAACGAATTTTTGTTCTTTCGCGTGTTTATTTCTGTTTCAGAGATATTTCACGCTCAATCTTGCATATCCTATTACGTCGACCATCTTTGACTCACTCGAACATAAAGTATAAATCTTATTTGCAAATCAAAATGGTATTGATATTGGTTGGTAAAAACTTAAATTAATGTTATCGTCATGTCCCCCGTTTTGCTTCCCGGAAAGCTGGAAAAGGATCTCAGTTGACTTTTCCATGAACATGCTGTTTTTATGAAAAGTTTTCCTATCCTTTATTAAGGAAATTCCATCAAAATAATCACTCAATCCCTTAATTACATAATTTAATTTACGGAATCAATTTCGTGCTCCTGTCAAAAAGTCAGCGTTGGAAATATGGCTTACTAAAATTTGCATTGCTCAAATTGGTCGATTTCTAATGAAAAATATAACATGGAAGATGTTCCAGGTGGAAATAAGATAGCGGAGGAATTTCCCTCTCAGCGCTGGGAAACAAGCTTTCATTAGTTCTAACTGAATTGTTCTGACGTCCCCTTGCTTCACTTCATTGTCATTGCTCGGTTGTTAGAAATGAGGGAGATGAATACAAAAGGGACATTTTATGGAGATACTGAGCAAATTCCGAGATATTTTCATCAGTCGTAATTTGCCTGTTTTGCTGGGGTGTTGGGTAACTGATGTGGACTTCATAAAATTCTCCGAATTTACCGCATTGTTAATTGAAAACTCTGCCAGACCATTATCTTTTTGCGTCGCTGCTTCGTATTATATTAAAATCCTGACAACCTGAGACCATTTTCCTTTCCAATTACATTACGTCCATCTTTTTCAATGTTTCTCTCCCTTCCCTCTCGAACGATCCAGAATCCTTGTTTGCAGTGAAACTCCTACTGAAGTGTCACCATTGCAAAGTGATAGGCAGTAGTATGTATTAGGATGGTTTGAGGACTCAGTGATAGTATTAAATTTTATATCAATTAGCTCTGCTTATATTTATAGAATTCTTAAAGGACGTTATGTTTAGAAATCTCAATGCTAAATAATAAAGTATATAAGAATTTTTATACTCATGTAGCCCCGAATTCGTTCTTCTTATTATCCAAAAGTGATTCTTTCTCACCCAATAAAAGGGTTCTTATTCGTCCACTGCATGGATTCCTCTCCCACTGGGAATCGAATTCGAAACTGCTTTGAACTAAGTCGAACGCTTGACTACCAGGGAACCTATCTTATACCATATCGGAGAGTCCATGTTATATATTAACTATACGAAAAGGTCACGTTCCTGGAATTTAGACCACACCAAAATAATTAAATAATTAATTTAGCTACCGTTTTTGGTTAATCACTCTCAGGTTTTCAGTACGAAAACCAGATCACAATCTACCACTAACTAATAAAATTAATTATGATTGTCAGATACTTTGAATTTTGCAATTTTGGCGAATTATCTGTAATTAATTAACTCCTATTTCCTGGATCCAAAATCATTAATTTAATTCATCTACGTAGCTATGGCATTTTCTCTGAAATTGATTAACCTAATTTGGATTTTGATACAAAATCGCCTATCAACTCTGATATTTCTAAGAATTTGTAAATTTCATCTAATTCACGCCTCATACATATCTTTCTGAATCTGCAAATTCGCGATAGATATGCTCATTAACGGAACAAGAGATGGATATGATTTTCTTATTTTTTGTTTGTAAGCTAAATGACGTTATAAGGTACTATAAATTACACAGAAAAGGGGTTTTATCGAGAAAATAAGGGCTAGATGTCCCATTGACGATTCATTCCTTTGTCAAAATATCATAAAAAATGCACTGAAGGCATTCAAGTTGAAAAAACAAGGTATGGTATAAAAGATTCGGAGCTATAGCAGTTAATGTGGTAGTAGGAAGGAGAGAGTTTTGTAGAACATAAAAAACTGTGATATATTTGATCATAGAACAATTTTTTCTACTGCAAGGTAGCCTTTTATTAATAATGCTAAGATAAAAATCAAGCGTTAATTAATCAGACGCAATCCTTGAAAGAAGAAGGTTTCTTTCAAGTTCGCTTTTCCTTTGGATTTTTCCTGGGTGCACGCCCGTATGTGTAAAGATACCTCAATCCTTTTCTACTTCTAGTAATAACACGGAAAAGTAAATTAATCGTGAATTTTATTCGTTAAAGTAAGGATGGGAACATCGGTAAGGTAAACATTTTCACAAAGTAAGCATGTTTTTAGAATAGATTCTTGCCGCATTTCAAAAGAAGAATATTTAATCTTAAGTAATTGGACGAATCCACCGATACAACGTTTCGGCGCTGCCGAAGCCGAGAGAACATTCATTTCCGACGAATCATTCGCGAGCTGATTGCAACGGTATCAATCATCATTGACAGACGGCGTATATCATCCCACGTTATTCTGCTATAAACGAAAATAGTCGACCACAAAATGTCGGGCGAATTCCGAAAAGTGCCCTTGGCTAAGGTTATTTGGGCAGGAACGATTTGTGAAGGGAAAATTCCACGGAGAGAAATTCTGGACTTCCTCTATACTATTGGCGGATCCAGGAGGAGGCGAAGAGGGCAACCTCTCTTGTATTATTGGTGATATGCCTAGGATTTGACAATTGAAGTAAAATCAGATTGTTGAGTTTTCCACGATCTCTATACATCTACTACATTTATCACGAAAAAAGGCATCTTAAACTTAATTTGAGATTATGCATCTGTTATCTCCACATTTTCTACGGGGAGAACATCAGATTATATTGAGAATATAATTCGATTAAATAGTCTTATCCTCTATGCGTAACATCAGGATTGAGATATATTAATTGATTTCCACGGATATTATGGTGGACATTAGATACCGTGATTTTTTTGCGTGACCTCACAAATAAATAACATTGATTAATAAATTACCTCTTACGAATAAATGAGACTTGAGAAACTAAATACAATGAAATTTGTCTCGGAAAACAGATTACTAAGAAAAGATTATTAAGAAAAGGATGTCAATAGCAAAGCAAGATGGTAGACCTCGTGCAAAAAAAAAATTGTTCATATTCTTTTGAAATCGGCTTACCTTAAAGTAAGTAAGTAAATGAGGTTGATACGGTTCAAACGCAACGATATTCCCTGATTTCGAAGTTTCCGATTATTATTTATAGTATTATGTAATTTTCAAAAGTGCTTCGACAGAGTTGGTCATTCCACACGTGGGCTTCCACCCACGGCTATCCGGGATCAATTCCGGAACTTAAATCTAAATTGACACTAGCAAGCCGATTATAGGCGGTTGACCGGACACCAGCGTTCGACCTTTTTTATTATTAATCGTATGTGGAAAAAAATATGGTTTTAAAAAGATTCCTTTTTACGTCTCCCTCTTTTAATTTCTCGTTCAAATCTGCTGAGGTAACTGTTAGATCGCATGATTTCTATTTATAGGGTCTCTTAACTATTTCAAAATTTTCTTGAAAAACGTAACGAATAACAAATCTGAGTAAATTGATTCAAACTAAGCATTAGATACTGAAGTCTTTAGCGATATGCCTGCAAAATCTGATAGAGAATCAGAAAATAAGACATCTTTGGTATATCTGGGGGTAGCCAACCGGTCGATATTGAACGATTTATCGATAAGGGGATGCTCGGTCAATTGTGAATTTTTATCGAGAAGAATCTTTGTTTAAAAAAATAATACTTCAATCATTAAACTTATCAATGCAACTACGCATACTTATATTGATTTTCAGGTTCCGTAGATAAAACGATACAAGAGGCTCGAAAATATGACCATTGATAATTTTTGTTCCTGAAAATGCCTAAATTTATTTGTCCTAGTTGATGGTGGTGCAAAGTTGAGGATTAAAGTCGATCACAGCAAGTGATAAGTTGGCCAGCCATGACATCAGTTTTCATTTTAGCATTTTTGAAATTCTTCGGACTACTTACACTCTCTGAATTAATTTGATACCATATGCCAGCGACTAGTTTCATTTCATCAAAGGATTTTCTGCCTGAATTGGATACCTTTATGGCGACGCTTTTTATTTTATCGCAGCACACTGAAAACAAAACGCATCGCTTTTTGTTGTACTTTCTCGAGTCTGCGAGGAAAAAGTTATATCCTCAGGACTCAAAGTTACAGCATATTCTAGATGAGATTGAATTGAGGTAACATCGCTCTCTAAATTTTTCACCGTGGCGCAATTGGCCGATACCCTAAAAAAGCTGATTAAAAATATGAGAAAGAATTTTTTATTAATCATTTAAATAAATATAATAAAATATAATTAATAATAATATAATAAATAATTATTTGAATAATTAATTAAATTACGAACATTTGCATGGCTATCTAAAGAAATTCTGTATAATGCTACGCATGATAATTGCGTTGATTTTTACGCAATAAAATTACGAAGAGGGGCAAAGTCAACCAAATTTTACGAAATGTGCCCTTATACAATTTTCTACAAAATTCTTCGACTTCCTGCAGATCACAATCTCACAGGAGGAAAAGTATCAGTTAAAATTTAACTAAAGATAATACAAATGTTCTTTGCCCTTTTTAATACTCCATTTAAATTATGACATTTGAATATTTGCATACTTTACGTAACAAAATGGCGGACCATTATTTTAGAGTACAATTTTACCTAGATAGAAAAATATAGTGAAAATCGACATAATCCTACACAAGATAACTTATAATACGATCTTTCTTTAAACTTTCTAAAGAATGAAATTCTCGAAAGATGAATTAAAATTCTCGAAAGAAATATTTCGCTGATAAATAAACCGGTTCTGTAATCATCGTGACGATACTCTTAATAAACAGAATTTCAGCATCTTGAGAAGCTTTTCTAAGAGTTCAAGGAAAAACTAATATTCAAGTCAATGGATCATTAGATTTAATGCTTTTAATTACAGCACGGAAGTTATTTTGCTTTGGGCTACGATAGATCTATTATTTCAAAAACTCATTTCGGTAATGGGCACATCGCAAGTGAAAGTCTATAAAATTCTGCTGACAGATGGTGGGATAATTGGATACGTAATCTTCTCTAAGAATGTTCCCGACGATAGGAGAAGTAACAATCGGTATCGGAATCCTCAATAGAACAAAGCCAATGTCCTGGATCGAATGGCTCATTGCCCTAAAAGGCAGATAGTGGACCGTCCGATTTAATCAACAGCAGAGAGAGAGGAATTAGTGAGACAGTTGAGTAACGGAATACAGCTAAGATTAGTGACAAGTAATAATAAAGGCCCGCTGAAATGATCGTCATTTCTCATAACGAATGAATGACATCCTGAGAGACGCAACACGTACTGCATTTAGGTATTGCGGGATGCATAACATTCGGGATAGCGTCACTCGTTACTTAGCACATGCATCTCTATCCGTCTTCATTCTAACCATTTTAAAAATGTAAACCAACATGCTAGTTCTCATTATAAATTTTTAATTTGACGTTTTTCGTCAAGGTATTGACATTTTAGGTGAGTATATACAGAAATTGAAGACTTGCACATCACATGGGAGAGGAAAGGACAGAAAGAGGGTGGGGTAAAAACAGAGGAAAATAAGGTTATTATTATTTATATGTTTATAATATAGTCAAAGGGGATCCAAACAGCGGTATACAGCTCTTTATTTTCTTAATTCTTCCTTCACCCATCCTCCGACCATCCCCCATTTCCCCATTCAATCTCATAAGTTTTCCATCTGTAAGCCATACGTTTCTGTACATTTTGACCTGAGGATGTTAGTATGCCGACAAAAACGGTCAAAATAAAGATCTGAGAAGGGATTTAGCAAATGTTTCTGTGAAATTCTATAATGACACGAGTTAACATACCAATTGTTTAATTCCACTCGGCCATAGTAATGATACATCTCAATATACGGTGTTATTATTATTTAGGTTATAAACGGTTATATTATAAGCTTAATAGATTCTCGTGTATGAGATAGGGACAGCAATTTAAAGTTCTTGCGTCTCTAATCGTAATAATGCGTAATATTCAGCTCCAGTTTGAGATATTTGTGAGAAAAATACACTAAAAGTTACTAAATACATAGGTTAACTCAAAGGAATGGAAATCTATTTTTCAGCTTCATACATTCCGGGAAAATCACGGCGTAGAAGTATCTTTTTCCATCATTTTCCAATTTAGATATAGTTTAGGAAAGTATCGTGTATAATCATAATATATTACGTTAAAATAATGTATCATCACATGTATAACATATAATATTGTATTATAATTGATTATTAGCTAAATATAAGGAAATTTGGAGGGTAAAAAGTATCGCTGTCCGTTAGGCAAGGTCAACATTAACCTCATCCAGAAACTTGAGAGTTTTTGAAGGCAAAAAAAGAAAATAGGAATTACATTATTTCCTCTAAAGAATCCCGAGAGAAAAAGATATTTATATAAAATTTGAAAATGACAGAGAATTATTGGAGCAGGAAAAGGAAAGAAATGGACTGTGGAAAAATTGCACTCTACTTTGCATATAACTAAGGCTAACTAAGCGACTTCTTTGAACTATATACATACTTATCATGGTTATGTCGTGAGCATTGACTGTAGTTAGTGAACTGTAATGAAAATCATGGAATATTTCACTCACTCGGGAATAACTAAACTGAATAGCTACTTCAAATTCTGCACAGTTGCTCAAATCCCTAAACCTGCAGAGTTACTTACGAAAACACATAGCTGAAGGGAATTCGTAATGAGGTTTGTGCGAGGACGAGAGCCCAGGGCAACTACGAAACCGATAGCACAAAAGCAGCCAAATCGATGCGGTATCCATCTTGGAAAACGTGATCACTTTAGGGTTTTGTCGTTGAAGTAAAAGAAGGAATTTTTGGAATTTCTTCAAGTTCAAGATAATTTTCTAGAATATTCTGCAGGTTGAAGTTCAACATTATCTTCCAATTGAAAATAAACAAAAGGCTTACAATTTCTAGCCTCAGACGATACGCTACGAGTTTTTTCGGTGGAGATTTTGGCCATTTTAATTGCATGACATCATCTCAGATTGCAAATACTTCGACCGAGATAGCAATTTCGAATGTCTATTCACAGATTTCGCTGCAGATGGACTCTAGAGCAAGTTGGGAGCCTACTAGGTCGATTAAAATAACTACTCATACATGAATGCTAGAAATTTATGTTTTCGTTAAGCCTAATTTAAAATGAAATATTTCACTAAAAGTAAACAATGTATAAGACATAGCTCATCTTTACTTAGATTTGGAACATGTATCTGTGTAAAGAAAGTTTTTAAGGAATCCTGGAATCTGACCATACGTTCTTTATTCTCGGTAACAGTCAATTCCAAACACATGTAATTACAATATCGTGTTTATATGCATTGCAGTGTATTTGCATCTCTGTCTGAACTCTTTAATCAATTGTTTATTATATCAATACTACCGAAATGTATTTATAGAGGAATTCGGTGGATAAATCATCTTTTATTATATTCCGCAGTGTAGTGTAATAGTAGTGCGAAGTACTTATTTCGTTTTATTGATAGTTCAGCCTGCCGATACCTGCTTTCATTGTATTAGGTGATCTCATTCTCATAAATGACCCAATCCTATACATTTAAACAACCTACTTTAAAAAAATCCTTCAGTATGCCGAACAACGATCCCGTGAAGCCTTCTTGAGGCAAGGAGCAGCATTTTAATAAGGTGGATTCATCTACTATTTTTGGAACCCAATCTATACCATCGCTAGCTGTACCCATTTCTGCGTGTGAGTGTATCCTCTCCACCCGATTGCCCAATTAGGGAAACAAACGAAAAAATCTCGGAATCCTTCAATTTCGCAACGCGAGGGGGGAGAATGAAATGGCGTCCCATTAATTATCTCTAATCCGATCACTTTTCTATCTCGTCCCTCGATTTACGGAGGATAGAGATGACCTCTTCCTTTCGCACCCTCATTTGTTGCGACGGCCTGGAGCCTCACAACTCCCTCTATTGACATTTCTCCCTTTCCTCAAATGGATGGACTTTAATCTTTCTGAAAGGATATGCTTTTCGTCCTCATTTCAATACACCGTAAGAATATGCAACTTGTGGAGCCTTTCGGTAGATAGGGTTACGAATTTATGAGAATTTTACGATAACGGCTTAGAAAACATTCGTAGACATTGATACCAAAAATATGTTTGATTAATATACTTATATTGATACATATTATTATTTCATTCTGACAGCAAGGAAAATAGGTACACCTGAGATGCATTCTGATAATGAGTAACCTATAGTTAATGGCATTACGTATTAACTCCTGGTCTTCCATAAAAACATTTTGACTCTAGAAGGCATTCCATAAATAATTTTTTACTCTAATTTCCGTTTCTTTATTTACAGTCTAGTACTTTATTGCTATTTATCATACTAATTTATCTTGATACCTAAATACGAGGGTGGTCTGAAAAGTTTCCGACCCCAGATTTTTTAGAAATCTTCAAAATATTTTCAGAAAACATGTCGAGAAATGGCGTAGTGTCGGAAACTTTTCAGACCACCCATGTATTTCTATTTCATAAGGTTATCTCTCCTGAGTGTAAGCTTAGGTTTCTAAACCCACAAAAAGTGTCATTCTATGCTCTTTGATTCCGTGATCTCTCTTTTCTATAATTTTATATGACGAAAGATTAGATAAGAGAAACGAAAAGTCTCGATATCGCGGAAATTAAGTCATTTTATCCTCAGTTTAAAATTACATTTGCAAAAGCGCAGCAGAGGGCATACTTAATGTATTATGTACAAATTACGATTTGAATGTATTACTGGGAGAAAGAAACAATACAATAAATCAACGTTGGTGGAAGTGTCATCATTTAAATGATAAAGAAAATGAAACGGAGATTAGAAATTCGAAGTTTTGGATTTAAATATTCATCAACTGTAGAACTACAGTTAATATATTCACATATATGGGAATTTTTCGTGACGTTAAACCAATTTTCCTCAACAAATTCAAATACTATATTTATGAACTCCATTTTTAATAGCCTTATTGAAGGTCATGACTTCACGAATTTCCAATTCTTAGTACTTAATGTGGGGAGAAATCACGTTATTCCTTAAATAATAAGCAGAATAAACCGGTTTTTCGTTATGTATTACTGAGTAATCGAAAAGTTTTTCGTATTACCGGATATTTGAGTTTCTAGATAATTTTCTCCGAGAGTTCCTTTCCAATTGAGTTAAAACACAAATTCATCAAGCATTATTATCCTCTGAGAGAAATTATTCCAGATTGTGATCGAGTACAAAATCTATGGAAAAGAAATGAGAATTGAAAGGTAGGCGATCGATATTTTCGCGTTCGTGAACTATATTGCTTTTTTGTCGAAAGTATGGACGTCTCAAGAATGAATGTCACTATCAAAAAGACAGGTGTAGAAAGAACTCACTTTTTTCATGTGAATAACCTGTAGACAATCCTCTGGGCCGACCTCTACAAGGAGGAGTTACGTTTCATCTGAAGTTTTGAAGAGATTGAAGAAAAAAGGAGAGCACCATTAATTTCCACTTCCGAAATGTCGCGATAACCACGTGATGGCTCGTGACATACAACCATGAAGGTTGCTATTAGCTACCGAATTAATAGCTACCGAGTCGGCGACCGAAACTTCGGTTTCCCGTTAACTAATCAGGATGACAAAGAGAGATTTCTTACAAATAATTTCTCCGTGAAACAGTCAAGTCTTTCTATTCTTATTGTTATTCCAATCTTACTCTCATATTGGTAACTCACGGTGATCATATATAAATAACATTAGAAAGATTATGTCTGATTCACTACCGCTGAGGTTGTTCGTTGGAAATGTTAACAGAACTTGAATAATTTGTAGTGACGTTCGCGGGACTGCTTTTCTCTCAACTTGACGCTGCATCACCATCTGCAGTAAATCAGCTGTTGTCATAGAGACCTTTTTGAATTCCTCGTTTACTAATCTATTACTTACTAACCCTTTACGGTACTTAAATACTTTTTTTAAAAAAGATTATTGAAATCTTTGAAATTTAGAAAATTTTATTTTTCATTTTGAATTTTGAAAGGTTGGCTATTCATTTTGAACGTTTCATAGAAATCACTCCAAGTTCAACAATTTCCTAGAATATATGCAATTCTTTTCTTATTTCACTATTGGTGTATTACGTTGTAGCGCTTTTCAGATTCTGTCAAACGACACCCAACGCAGCGTCAAATACGTAAGCACTATTGAGATACGATAATTTGTATGTGTAGCGAAAATATTCCACTTTTAAAAGGTTGTTATGACATTGTTATGGCGTTTTGTGAGGTCATATTCTTAAGATTTTTGATATGTAGAAGGTATACACCTTTGCTGTAGAAAACGATGTATTGTATTTTGGGATATGCCTTAAGGCGTTTAAGTTATGAAGATTTGTTTGGTGTACACAAATTTTTAACATCAATGCCTAGTCTCTCCCATACCTTAACTCATGGTGTACGACGCTTTCCGTCCAAAAAAATTAGTATATAGAAGAACTAAAATGTCATTACATTTACATGTGATTCAACTAGTAGCAGCTAAAAATGTTTGCAATGCTGTCTGGGATGTGATGACGCTAAGAAGTTCTCCTGAATTATTCTTCTCAACGGTGACCTCGAAATCCGCTTAGAGTGTCCGCCACCTGTGGAGGCGGCTGAACGCCATGCAAATCGCTTTCATGCGTAACCCACACAAGTCTTAACATTGCATGAGATTCGAGTGGGGGATTCTAAGCAGTGCGATTTTATTCACTCAACTAAACCCACTGGGAATCGAACCCGATACGTCTTAAAAGGAAGCGTCTCTCGCCATTCGCTTTTCCACTTTCATTCGATCCACTCTCCCCTCATTTTCAATCCCTTATCACTCAACCCCATTTCCATTCCAACCCACGCTTTTTGCCCCTCTCTCAACTCTGTATTATCTCCGTCTTATGACCTCGTCCTAACCTCATTTCTTTTTTATTGGTTGCGCATGTTCTTTAAAACGTTGTTCACGTGCCTCAGGGGGGGACACTGTTACAAGCAGAGTGGGACTTAAGGACATCGAACTGGAATCGAACCGAAAACAAAAGAACTTTATTTTTCCGGATTGACTAACGAATTCGAACCGAAAATATTAAAATAGAAAATATTAAAATAATGGAACCCGAACCGAAACCAAAAACCGTATTTATTCCGTCCCACTTTAATCTTTTTACTTCTTTTAATTGAGTGAAATTGGAGGAAGGTTGACTAAACATAGAATTCGCTGTAAAAGGCGAAGTGTGTCGGAAATCCATTATGTAGAAAGAAATGAAGCATCGTAATTTGTCCTCATAAAACCATTTCAATTAAAAAGCATGACTAAGATGGATAATTATCATCCGAAACATGTTAGAGTTTTATCAAAGAAAAATAGTTGTTTTGTGGAAAAGTACATCGGTTCTCTTCATTCGACATTAATGAAAGAACTGCGGCAATAACTTGCAACTACTAGTAAATATTATAAAGCTAAATCTTTATTCTAAAATTAAGTGTAACGTAATGTAAACGAAAAAGCAAGAAATAATAAAACAAAATATTAGTAGAATGTACAATTACGATGGTCGGAGGGACAAAGAAACGGGTCGAACCGGTTTGACGTTGGTAGAAGTTGCGAAACTGGCATTGAACCAGTATTTTTTGTACGCTATAAAAAGAGTAAAAAGCGGAACGAAAATTATTAAGGCTCGATATGATGGGGGTAGGTGAGCTGGGCGATGGTCTTAATAGCTTCCAGTCTTAATATCGCAGTCTGAGAATGTGGGAATTTAAGAGCAAGTAACAAAGTCAAAACTTAAAGGTCGTCAAATAGTGAAATAATTGAAATATCCATATCATGGTATGCATTAAAGAATAGAAAAACAATTCTATATATGTGTCCATGTGTCAAGAAACTATGATATCCGAATATTTGTTATGTACTATGTACGTCACTAAACAAGGTATCAATTCTTCCGTGTATAATTAATGACTGCGCCGTGATGTACATTTATTAGAATTCCATATTTAACAATTTAGGTCTTAATATAATGGATTCATCAAGGCAATATTGGTAATCTTCAGCAAGAATATACGTGTTTTACTTTATGTAGGAGATAATCCTCGAAAAATCCTATTGTTTAGGATCTGACATCTTCTGGGTTAGTTATTGGTTACAGACATAAACAAAAAATAACTGTATTAAAAAATCTGCATGAAAGTATAAGGAAAACATATACCAAAATATCCGTAGAAGATTAGCTATAGTGCATTAGAAGTGACATGCAATGTCATACGCAGAATTTATTTAAGGTTGGTCACAAAAAAATTTAAAATATGAACTCAGAAAACCGTTTTGGAAAACCTGGTTGGTTGATTTTCTCTATTTTAGTCCAGTATGCGGTGATTTATCGTTAAAATTCTCAACTGATCTAAATTTCTCATTCTATGACATTGAAAACTTGACTTAACGTTGGTGTATTTAATAGATATAATGGTGTATATAGATGGATGGAATGGATATCTGCTAAATATCCTGAAAGTATGAGATTAAAACTTTTGTTTATAAAATTAAAAATAGTTATAGAAGTGATTGTAGTTTTAGGATATACCCAAACATTTTGATCAATTTATAAATTTTAAGTAAAAAAAGGAAGAAAAGAATCATTTGTTTGCTTAGGTTTCTCTTTATTGGCCGAAATTGACATTTCTTCGAAACCCTTTTTGTAGAAATAAGACTTAGATTTAATGACTATGCTGGTTTATCTATTGAAGAAGTAATAAAGACTGTTAGTAGAAATGCATATGACCCCAATTCAATCACACAATTGATTTTGAATGATTTAAATGAGTGAAACAACGTTAAAAGTGTTTGAGAGCTATTTTCGTGGGTATTTTGCCGAGTTCTCTGTTCTTCGCGTTCTCTTTAGCCGATTTGAATTTCACTGAGTTGTCACCGAACCATCTTCAATGTCTCACTATGAGCAAGCATCACATATGATATTTGCATGGTAAATGAAAATGATTTTGAACTCCATTAACTAAGTTTGTACACGATAGTCGCTTCCAATTAATTTCCTTGATTACTTGAATGTTTCCATTACAATTTTGTCTATTTATATACTCGCTAGAGAGTGCGCGACGTAAAAGCTTCGCCGTATTCACTGCATTAATGCCTACGCATTTGGTACGCCAATTCAAGATTTACGCCCACATTTTATTTGATTCAAAATGAATAGAAATTGCTTCAATATTTCAGTATCATATATAAATCCGTCATATAGGTCACAAGTTTTTATGTATTTGAATATGTATAGTATTATTATTTGATTATATATAGTGTTTTGAAGCTTTAAATAAAATAAATACATTTTTCACCAAGTTATTAAAAGAAAAGGAACCATGAAAAATGGGTTCATATCCGGGAGTCTAAATTTAGATTTCGATTTCAAATATTTCATATCGGGATGTATGTAGTATATTCCGCTGAATTATAATGAAAAACATTCCTACTCAAGTCAGGAGTTGACTTGAGTAGGAAGAAAAATATGAACAAGTTCCCGATGCATTGCTCCCCTTTCAAAAAATCGTTCGAGCTGTGCACGGCTGAAATTTAAGTGACGCTGCAATGCAGGAGTGAATATACTTTAGAGCAAAACTCATCAACACACACCATCTGTACTCCTCTTGAATTCAGCAGAGGAACTTCTCTTCTGAGGAAAACTTATATATTCGGGAAATCAAGTAGCGAGTAGACGCATTTATTTTCCCAGTATTCTTCCGCGCCTCCGTTCCGCCCAACGACCCCTCAAACTTCCCTCGTAGTTCCCTCCCGGGCCGCTCCCTGCCGACGGGCGCCACCGTCGCACCACCCGGAGATTTCCGGGGAAGCCCGGAGCTTTAATGCTGTGGACTGGGAACGTAGATGGAAAGCGCGCGGGGGGTTGTGTGTCGAGGAAGGGGGGGTGGGTAACGAGGATTGCCTGGGCAAGGCTTTGCAAGAGCCTACGGTTCCAAACGATTCGTGAAGAAACTTTTTTATCTCCCCCTCCCTCCCCTCCCCTCTTGGCCACGTGTTGCTTGCCCGTCGGCGTACGAGTGTAGCAGTTGTCGCGCCGTCGCTAACCAGAGAGGAAGAGGCCCTTCCGCATTGCCGCCGGAACCGAGCTCTTCTTGTGCTTGTGTAGAGACGCACGTGTCGGATAGGGCGAGAGACTTTTTCGGAAGAAGGAGCGTGGATTTTTTAGATTGGAACCATCCGAGGGGTTCGATCCGTCGAGAATTTGCAACTCGACGCTCCGAGCTTTAAGGAAAGATACGTTGCATCCCGGATGGAGAGAAAAGGAAACTGTTTGGAGAAAGAAATGAAAATCCGAATGAGAAAATCTGTGCCGGATGAATAGTACGAAGATAATTAAAGCTGAAGGTTCCCGGATGAAGCGGCATTCCTGAAAAAAAAAATTCGGAATGAAAGAGGCACATCTTCCGGATTAGAGAGCTGGGCGACGGTGCTGAGAGAACTGGCTGGTCGTCTGAGGGAAAGAGGAAACTTTTTTCGGAGAGTTAGAAGTGTTGGGGAAGAAGTTCCAGACGTAAATCCACAAGTTCCTAACCAAGAGCAGAAAATTTTGGAATTAAAACATCCAGAAGAGATCTGAACAGCCGGATAAGGGAAACATCTCCCGGGTAAAAGAGTTTCCGGAATTCGGGACTGAAGATTCCGGATGAAATAGTTCGGCGTTCCGGATTGAAAGAACTTGCAGAGGGGGTGAAGAAACTGCAGCTGAATCCGTGTTCGATTCCGTCGAGGGAAGAAGTTACGCCGCAGAAAATTGTCCCGGTTATTCAGCGGTGATTTAGTTTTACGATCTCTGAAGAGGAGTGGGGACAGTATTTTCCGCTCTGGTTAACCCTTCAACAAAATGCAGTCGTTTCGTTGTATAAACGTAGGGAATGACGCCCTTAGTACGTCCAAGGCGAAGCTCGTCACGGAGAGGATACTGAAATTCGATTGCTTTACGCTTCTTTTTTTCCCTCATAGATACTTAGGGTTTTCCATTCCTTTCTATCGATTCTAGAAAAGACTAGATTGCAGCTATGAAGGCTTCGTGTAATAGACTTCGTCGTTAGCTAGGTGTTTATTCAGTTATCGATAGAATACGCTTATACGTATCCAGTTATCAGAGCTAGATAAGTTTAAGATTACTGTAACGTTGTAGCATTGACTCGTTAAGGAATAAACCAAGTGGTTTCTACGCTTATCAAAACTTAACCTGTGATTAGATTGAGGTTTCCCGTTCGTTCTAAAAGTTTATATTTGTACAAGGAAAGGCACCTGAAATTTATTCTAAAACAATTCTCGAATACGCTTTCCCCGTTTGTGCGTTTGGAAGAGATTCTTGGCATCTTACGATTTCTGTGATATCCGTTCAAGTCAAAAGCGTCGCGACCGTCTAAAATAAAAATCCATTTTCTAGTTTTCTACGGAAGTTTACTCTCTGGAATCTTTTTCGCGCTTGTTAAATTTTCAGAGGAGTAAAGAGCTCTTTACCTTTATCTTCTGGGATAACCTCATCGTCGAATCCAGGTTTCGATTGAACCGTCACTTCAAGTGAGCTCAACTACGGGTATATGTAAAAAAGATAAAAAGTATAAAAAAATTTATTGAAGTTTTCATGTTCTTGTCTCATTTGGTGCCGATATGACGCGTGATAACTCGCTTATATTTTTTGTCTCTTCGGAAGTGAATTTCCCCTCAGAGTGAAGGATCGTTAGAAACTGTTTAGTCCTCCTCGTAATATATTTGAAAGGGAGAAGTCACTGATTCTACCCCTCACTGATTCCACTCCCCAGTGAAAATCGATATCTGAAAAGTGATGATGGATAATTTGACCTTTAAGCATCGATGATCGAACGATATCTCACGCCTGTTGTATTAAGGTATCGAAAAAGTATATATCCTAAAACAGAAGGCACGGATTCTATATTTTTGTTTGTTTACTGCAAGGGGGACTCAAAGTGCTATCAACTGCATCTCATGTGATCGAACCAAAACGCTTTGAAATTGGATGTGAAAAACTTGGAGAGGAGCGTCTGGAAGATTCCCCGAAGTTTATCCAAGGCCTAGATAGTGGAGGGTAATTTATTTCTCCGAAGAAGTGGCTCCACGTAATTGCACGGGGAATTGCGTACGGTTTTCTTTTACCGCACGTGTTGAGGCAAATCGATCCGGGGTATTTCCTAAGTCATTGGATAGATTACGCTGCCGGATTCGGAAGATAGGTTTCTGGCTCGGTTGTGCCCGTGGCTTTCGAGATTCGCTCTCGATCTCCGCGGATAAAGAGACTACTTTTGGACGGACATCACCGCTGAAAATATAGGTAAGATATGAATTACGAAGTCAATTTTCTCTAACGACATTTGATGGAATGCCATATTACGATGCAGAAATAAATGAGGACAAGGGTAGCTGTACAATAATTAAATTAAAAGTATTTCCATTTATTTCCGCATCGACTATTAATTATAAACAAATTTGAAATAATAAATATGAAATGCAAGCTCAATGTGTTTTAAAAGCCAAAATGAATATCAGTTGGTTTCTCTAGTTTTCAAATATATCTGTCTATATTACTCATTGGTCCTGGTAACATATCTTGATGGATGTAACATTTTTATTTTTCTTTAGGCAAAGGATTCAGAATAATTTACTTTTGATTCAGTCTTATTCATACTCTGACGATATGAAAGCTACTGAAATACGTTCAGTAATGGCATTGATTAAGTTCTTTCCTTACGGAATGTTAGAATGTTAGCGTCATTTATGTGTACTCTTCCGCTAATAAAATTCTGTCTCAGTGAACAAGGGCAAAGTACCTCACTCCTCACCTTGCGTAGTAAGCCTCATTTCCCTCTCTTAATTCGCGGTGGGAGGGATGAGGTTCCCACTAGCCGTGTGCTGAATACATTACTGAAATTACTCATTGTGAATGCTCTAGTGGAATTATACAGTCAATGCTGCCGTTTTACAAATGAAAATCCCTACTGCGCAATTTATTATTTTCATTAGAGATCGTGGTGCAACCATCCAATGCGTCTCTTTCTTTCCGTCCGACGATGAAATAAAAGTTAGGGGAAATACAACTGCGAATTCCGAAGACGATTCTGCGGATTTGTTTCCTTTAAATATTCTGAATATTGCTTTCATGATGATTGTAATGACTTCTGACTTTCCTATACTTACATGTGTTTGTTCTATGGACGAATAAATTATTATTAACGTATATCTTTACGCAACTTCCAATTAAATGGAAAAAATCTCTTGTGACCACTATTACTGCAGACTTACTTACATTACTGGTCCTTTGAGGTTAGTAACGTGGTGTGACGCACGTTCATCTTTCTGGATAAAAGATTGGGTTTGAAATCCAACGAATATTTTCGCCAAATGGTAAAAATATTATTTTAATGCGTTAAAAAACATGTATTTAATGTCTTTTGTTCCCATGCTTCGTTCCGTGCAACGGCGATGCAGTCAATTGAATTCCACGAAAAGATGATAACGGATGAGTCTGATGAGATTGTAAGTGCCTAGCCAAGATAAAACATGTCCGCATGGGTTACTGCCTTTTTTATGGCATCTCATTTTCACTAGCTACATTTAACGCAGTCCCTCTAAAAGTTAGCGTAGTCGTTGCGTTAAAATCCCAGAATTCAGTGCGTTTCTTCAGCAAGATATCAGTTGCATTGGTGTGTGGCCGCTGTGACTGAATTTCATGACTTATCGAATAGCATTTCCGTATGAGAACCACATTTGCTCAGAAACGAGATAGTGGTCGTTATGGAGAGAATTGCTTGGTATAGCCCACCTGAAAAAGGATTGAGATCGTCCGGCGAATCCGTTATCTGATACCGACGTAACATATATATACACAACAGGTGCACCCGGGAATTCACTCCCCTTCGGTAGGTGTATTTGATTCCGAATTGCGCTGTCATTTCAGATTTCCATCATTCGCCAAATTAACGCGATGATAAACTTCGATTCCTGCTATTACTTAATATATTCAGTATTCACATGCAACAGAGTCGCCAATTTACAATGAAAGTGCATGTAACCAAGGAATATAAGAATATATAATAAAGAAAATTCTTTATTTTAACCACCACAGAGTATAGTAAAAGACAGTTAAGATGATTATCAGGAAACCGAGTGAAGATCTCGTTATAACCGGGATATTACAAAATTTTGTTTCTCTTACGTCGCAGAACAAAAGATGTTATTTTGTTCTTTAACTTTTAAATAAGTGCTTTTCCCCTTAAAAACGAAAATTTATTCTCTTAAGTTTGACTTATTTGCCACAGCTGTAGATGTATATTCTTCGCGAAATATCGCTGTGTAATACTAATTTCCTTCTGTTCACATTTTTTACGAATGGTCTGTTTTTCGGCCAAAGAGTGCGTCTTCCTCTTTTAACATAATTCTGGTAATTTTTACAACCTATTTGTACAGATAGACAATCAGGGAACATAATTTAAACAATTTTCTGTCTATTGACTGAGATGGAGGATCGGCAATAGAGGATTGCAGTGCATCTGAAGAAGTGAACCATTCGCGCAATAAATGAGTGTCTTGAGCTTCATTTTTATCACGCGTGAATCCCAGATCGAGAGAAAAGCGCCTAAATAGAGCGGGAAAGCGTCTTAAACGTGATAGACTGTTGTGGGAAAAGCTTTGGGTTTAACGAGATGATTTTTGAGAGAGTGAGTTAATTCAATCGGAATAAATGTCCCTTTAGATAACGAAAATGGTTTCAGAGAAGGCGGGAGGGAATTAGGTAGAGAAAGAAAGTGAAAGAAAATGGACCGGGTTTGGAATATTGAAGTAAAGAGAACAAAAGAGTAGATCTGTTAGAAATTTAAAGAGAGGGGTTATAGTTGGGCAGTCAGAAAGGGGCTTCAGAACAAAAAATGATAAATCATATTCATTTAAATATGCTGACTGAAGAAAATCCAAATAGAGAGAGGATAGAATACTGCTTTTTGAAACATCGCAAAGAGACGGAACTCGGGATTTTACAATTCGGTATTAAACTTGTACTCTTGGCGGAAAGATTTGGTAGAAGTGGAAAAATTTAAAGCAGAATACACAGTCTAGATGTAAAATGCGAGAAATTCATGTATTGATAGAAGTACAGACACGGGGGTACAATGATAGCGTGCACAAGGTATAAGATATCAAAACTGTTCCAGGATTAATGGATATTTTTTATTCATTCTCTCAGAAATTTTCATTAATTCGAACAATACACAATAATTTTATCGAGTCATCGCCCCGAAACAACGAAACTTAACGGTGGAATCTGAGGTGACTCATAAAGTCGGTTATGCTTTGACAATGACATACTTGTACAAGTTTTCATACGGAAACAAAGTAATAATCCCATCATTCAGTGCTCTAGCGTAAAAGAAACGACCTGTAAAGAACCATTCGAGACTTTAGTGTGTTTGTATTTATTATTATTAGTAAATATTTATTATCATTAGTGAATAGACTGCAATTAGAAACCTGCTAAATCTTAAGTTTCACAGAATTATTTTTTCGAGCGTCGACTAATCATTGAAAAATTTGAAAGCCTGAGGCGTTATCTTCTACGAATGAATGTTTTATAGGTTGGCTGTTGACGGTTATGTCAATCATGAACTTAATTATGTAAGGTAATGCAATATAATTACATGGTTTATTCGATATTAAAAGGAAGGAAATAAGAAAATTACAACTTAAAAATCTTCTTCTGCGACAGTGGAGAAGCTCTGCATAAAAATGTCTCGCAGTAATTTTCTTGCCATGCTAAGATGGAAAGAATTTAAGGGAAGTATGGTTATTAAATGTATAGCAATATGTTGCATTAACTCTAAGTAAGAGTGTAATATTCAACTGGTACTTTCGGTCAAATAATTAAAACTAAGAAAGTAAAACATCGTCGAGATAATCATGATAAGCATTATCGCAATACTTAATCTATATAGCTCATAACTACACGTATACGAAAAGTCACCAATTGCCTTCAAAGTCTACAGAAAAATTTAATTTAATTAAATTTGATACGTGGCTTCGTGTAATTTCTTAGCAATCATAGTTAATCAAATATCAGCAGCAGTGGATTTATAACTAAGCGCGCTAAGGGTCTTTAGAGATCTCAATAAGACTTTGATGACGAACTCTCAATAATGCGACTTATTCACGGATGCCTATTTTTCGTTTCCGTATAGAATTTTGTATAGAAAAAGTCTACGTAACATGTTTTTAGAATATACTACGTACACCACTAATTAATATCATTATATTATGTACAGTCTATCCACCATTCGTAATAACTTCTTCTTATAGTTCAAAATTTTATTTATTTTTGCCATAGTGAAGTAATCAAGTTTTTGATGGAATGTATTTCTAAGTGTTTGATGAAAAAATCTAATTTTAACTCTAATGATTCATAGTGGGGACCTCTGTCTAGTCTTTGCGCTCATGGGCTCTGATAATTATTATTGTCATGACTTAAATATAAAGTAAATATAAAATATAAGTTTTATAGTTATAACATAAATCTGCTCCTGGCTATCAGGTATTCTGTTATCTATCTTCACTTGAAGATGTCGACGAAAATTAAAATTTTACTTTGGTGAATTTGAGTGACTCGGAAACTTCGAGATATCAGTTGCCGCAGGACAGTGTCTTAAAATTTACGCAAGAACAGTGATTTCCTTGAGGAGTTAGTAGGATAGTACGAGAAACACGATGAAACTATGAATGTTAGAAAGAGACTTAATGAATACGCTGCCTCATTAAGGGAGCTCCAGGGAATTTTGCAAACAGTCAGCCAAGTCTCGGCAAACATAATTGATTTACGCATTTTGGTGGGTACATCCGTCATCCATAATGCGACATTTTAATCCTAGGTTCTCTTTTAACGAACGCAATTGTTTATAAAGTTTGCCCATTCGGGCACCTTTGACGATATATTCTCATTATTTTATAGAGTGAAAGTCAACTTATTTTATAGGGAAACTGAGTTTAACATTTAATTTTCAAATTTCAAATTCAACATTTAAGATTCAAAATTCAAAGCTTTGAAAATCATGGAAATCAATCGTCCTTATCGAAGACTTAGAATATATTTTGCCACTCATCGGATACGTATTCCCTTTCTCTATTTTCATTTGAAGATTTAAATGTCGAATCGCTATGTAATAGTAAGGCAGAAAGGAGATTGTGTTGCATGAAATTAAAAAATGTTGGCAAAAACTTGTTCAGTAACAATATCGTCCATATTAGTTTCTTCTGGTAGATATAAAAAAGGTACCCTTAACTGATTACTCTTAAAAGGTACCCTTTTAACTGACGAGGAAATGACAGCAGATGACTATCTTTACATGATGACCATCTGCTTCATTTGACCATTTTTATCGGTCCACTCAGAAGAAATGAGAATTACAGGCAATTTTGTTGCGTATAGTGACAAACTCTATTGTGACGAGTGACTACATATATAGGGAATTGTCAACGAAACAAATCTTCTTTAAGGTGACAAGATTAAATTAATAAGTGCTCATCCATTCAATCAGTGTAAACTAGAAGATCATAAATCCTATAAAACACAGACGTCCTTTAAATTGATTTATTACTCAACTGCTGGTTCAATTTATAAATGAATGTAAAAATAAAATCAGATAAAACCAGACGAATTTTTCGAAAGGTATAAAAAATGATAACTTCCTAGTAAAAATGATCTATGAGAATGTTTTTATTACCGTCATAAGTGAAAAAAGCAGATAAAGTACTAATGATAACCTAAAAATAATTGGTTCATTCCAGGAAGCCTTAGAATTAGGAATCAAATCAAGAAGTGATTTGGAAAGATTTCTGACCTATAGCTGTTAGTTATCGTAGTTACATTTATCATAGGTTTTCATTCTTTACCTAGCAACGAGTAATGTCAAGAACGCAAATACAAATCTCAAACAGTCATGACATAGCTCATATTTGATTTTGATACATAAGTGTTATATTACTCTAAAGTTCAAAATTTATTTATGTATTTCTAGTGGTGAATCTTTGATAATTCTGATCTCGAACAAAAATATCCCGTAAATGTTCAAAATGGACCTTTTTGGTCATTTCCACTGTTCATTGTGATCTTCTTTCCATGATTTTTGAAGATCGTAAGACCACCGCATGCTGATCCTCCGTTCCCATGTTATAGTCAATATTAAGTCATTTATTCAGCCACTCGGTGCTGGTGCAGAAGCAATATTCAATGGGCCATTGGTTACTGAAAGATAACACGATAGAAAAGTTTTCAAATATACTATAACTTTATAAAAGATTTATTATTTCTTATCTAATGTTTTGTATAAACGGTTATGAATGTGTCATTAAATCGTTCGTAAGAGAAATAAACGTTTCACACTCGAATCATAAACAAGACAAGGAGTATTTTCCATTACTTATTCCATGTAAATGAAATTTTGAATTATTGAGATATCGATGAATACATTTTACTAAATCAATAATACAGATTAAAGTCACGCATCATAGGACTTTCACATTCACATTCCCGATTTGATATGTATCTAGAAAGAGCTATACGAATTTCGCAAACTTTCATATTTATTCCTTAAGGGAATCTTCAATTCTTTCGTAACCTCATAAATGAATATGTTAGTTACAAATTCGAATATTCCTGGTGACTAAATGCAAGGTTAAGGCCCTAAAGATGAAATCCTTTTCTCGGTAGTTTTACAATTTCCTTCAGTTTTTCCCTCTTAAAAACCTACGGTTCGTAAATATGCTTCTATCTTTAACCACTTCATTTAGACATACGTCATTGTTCTTTATTTGGGTAAACAAGAGAATAATACTCTCTAAGTGACGATGGAATACACTTCTGGCGCGCCAGACATTGCACTGAATTGATTATCAATTGGGAAAAGACAGGCGATGTCTGGTCCAGGAGCAGCCTCTGATCTTCCGATTGATTTACACGATTCAACAGAGACATTTTTAGGCCACCATTCGCTGTTAGCGGTATTTCTGGGAGAACCACCTTGAACTTAGCAACTGTGTAAACGTTAAAAAAGAAAAACAAACTGAAAATGACGTTTGACTGGGCAGCTGCGTGAATAAAAGTGAGAGATAATTGATTTATTTTGAGGTGAATTACTATTGGCCAAATGCACGTTAAGAGTTCATTGTGGATTTATACAAATCCTGTTGAAAAATTATATATAGTAACTAATAAAAGTGATACTTAATTCTAAGGAATAGATAATGTCGTGACATTCTATTTTCAAGAATAATAATTATAGAGTTAATACTTATATTATTTTATGCAAATATTATTAATTATAATTAAAATTCGTTTACATGATTTACCAAATATGATTTCCAATCTCGCTGTAGGAATTTTAGAGCTACTATAGCTTTCAAACACTGGCGTCCTGGATTCGAGTACCTGAAAACCGGAATTTTCCGGAATATGTACCTATAGCTATGTTTTCGGACTATAAATTTATTTCAAACAATAGCTTTTAGTGTCTCTCGTTTGTTCATGTGATATTTCTATTTATTATAAAGTATGTGTAGATATAAAGATTCAATGTGATTTTAAAGATGTAATATTGGGTTCCCCTTTCTGTTAAAGGTATAGTTAAAGGTAATATTTATCTCTTCGTCGATTTCTTTGGTGTTAAGTAGGAAAAATAAATTAATAATTAATCAATTGTAAAATAATTTTGTCTTAGTATTGTTCTAAGCTGTGACAAATGAAAGATACTGCCTTATCTGCAACTTCATTAATCTACAGCTTCAACGAATACTCCGCAAGCTGCCTTTAGACATGTTGCAAAATACCTCAATTCTGAACGAAAGTTAAATTTTTAGTTTGTTTTCATCGCATATTATTGAAAAAAGGATGAGTCCCTAAAGGGAATCATCATAGCATTAATTACTCTAATTTTATGCTCATTAGCCAAAGTAGCAGGGAGGGGTCTTTATTACCGATTACGTCGTCCGCAAACGTAATCTCTCTGAATTTATCAAGCAATCGCAATGATCTCGCATATATGGTATGAGTGACGCCGGAAATTCATCCGGGTACTCCCCCTAGTGTGAACCCTAGGCTGTGAACAGTGTTATTCATATGATAGATTATAGATGTAAATAGATGCAACTTCTCCGTGTAAGTAATTGAGCTCAGAAAAGGAAGCACGGTAAAGTTCCTCATTGCCTCGTTTCCTCTCCAAATCTTTCGGTAGGCAGATTATTAGTTATCAATCTTTCAGACTAATAACTTAAAAGGCAAAAAATTGTTAAAAAGTAAGAGTGACCTAATTGTGGTTTCAATTTCGAATAATGTATTAAACAAAGGTTACAATATGGCAGAGAAATGCATAGCAGTGGGCCCCTTCCTATGTGGTGCCTCAATGAAAAGTGGAGAGGCAATTTCCTTGACTTTTTTGGCGATCATATATAGACGCCCGACGTTTGATTGTAAGAATTAATTTAATTGATAAATTGGAATTGTGAAAAGATATATATTGAAGGGTTAAGGATAATTCTCTGAACATTCAATGTCTATGCTTTTAGAATTTTCAAATAAACTTAATCTTATTGTAACATGTAACTTAAATAGGAAGAATCGAGTAGCTAAAGAGAATATTGTGTTAACATTTATATTTTGGGCGAATCTTTTTGAGGTCATTTTTAGCTAATGTCGGATATGATTAAAATGACCTTTCCTTCATTAGCGTGGAGAAGAAGAAAAGGTCCAAGGAGTCTTTAAAGAGCTCTTCTCTTTCTATTCATCTTCACAATTCGTGTGGAATTGGGATCGATCAGTGAAAAAGGCGCAAAGACCTAGGAAAGGAATTCTCTGTGAAAAGATAGGGAAGTTAATTGAAATTCTATTCAAATGATCAATGCAAGATTTAGGAGGCTATTTTTGAACAAAAGCACTTGCATTTGAATCTAGGACAATACTTGGATCTCCATTGGATTGGAGGCCATTGGCACCTGCATAGCTGGCCGATGGTGATTACAAACAAAATATTGACTAATAATCGAAAGGTTACACGAGGAAGGTGAATTCCGAACGTGCTTGAATGTATCAAAAAAATGCATCCTTGTAAAGAATATATCCAAATGTTGGACCTGATACCAGATTGTTATCAAAACTTCTGTAATTGCCGATAAGGCTGTTGTCCCACCTCTTTATTGCGTACTGTAAAAAGTCCATGATGCAACCTATTCACAGGAAATAGTTGCATTTCTCGTATCTTGTTTCAAATTCTCGACAAACATTGACATAAAACACAAAAAATAACCTTTAACAGACTTCCAGTGAAGTTATGATTTCAAAATCAGAAATTAATTCATTCATTGTTTGATATAAATTTACAATATCGTTCCTCGAAATTCAACGAACTAATTGCTAGCTTGATATAATTTCGCGCATGGAAATGAATTATCGGTAATTCAAACAAATTTAAGCCGACAACCGAGTTACAGAGTTGTTAACATTGTTTAAAATAATAATTTTCCATTTTGCCTAAGTTTCCCTCAGAGATTTCATCATCAACTACACGATAAATCATTCGATAAATTCGATTCGAGAGCGTAATGATCTCCGGCTATACTGAATATACCATCAATTTAATAATAATAATTTAATTTAATAAAGCAGTTTTATTTCATCATTTCCGTAATAACAATCTTTTTCACGATTCAAACGAATATGCTTTAATTTTGGATGAGGAACGTATTGCATAAAATTTGATTAATTACGGAATAAAAGAAGTCATACATTCTCATCTGCTTGAATTTCTGTTTTAGATACACAAAAAATGGAAAAAATAACCCTAAATTGTTATTCCATACAAATTCACATGCTTATATTTAGATTTTCAGGAAGTTTAATAGGTTTTTATGGATAAGATATTGGAGAATTAGGAATCCAAATAACCAAATACAAAAACTCCAAAATAAAAATAACCAAATCCAAATACTCGTATGAAAAAGACTGTCTCAAGAGTGATTTGATAGAATCCCTTCATTAAAATATAAATAAAAAATTCGTAGTAAATGTCAAGTTATATGAAATTAAATGGAGATTTTTATATTTCATTACAGCCAAGGAATGTATCATAAAACATATATGTAATGAATAAATTAAAAGATTACATACACTGGTTTAAATACTTGATTCCATCAACTAAAGATTACAAATTGACTTGGATGAATATCCTCGAAAATGATTCCTAATTATACGGTGCTTATAATTTATTTTCAATGAATAGGATTACCGATAACTTCATTCTCTAATGAGATGAGAGAATATGAAGAACTTTAACCGAATCAATCGCAAGCACTACCGTCAATTTTTGATCTCCCAGTCCCTTTTTTGGCTCTACCAAACATCTACGACACCTTTAGATTTCATTAACAAGTATAAATTTTCTTTGATTTTCCCAGTTTCCGCCTCATTAAAGGAACCCATTTTTTCAAATTGCCTCGATTGTCAAGATTGCAAACATCGGTTCACCGTCGACACGTTATACCACCCACAAATTAAAAGCAAACAAATAAACAAGCTGAAAACATTGACGTTCGACATTAGCTCTTCAGATCTCTTTCCGTATGACTTCCCTTTTGACCCATCTGCAAGCATTTGCCGTTCGGACATTCACGTTGTTTTGCTTACATTTTTAAAAAAAGATCGACGGAACCGGAACAAACATCTCCGCCATTGTTTGGCGATGGTTTGCTGTTCATAGGTCATGAAAGGAGTATCACTCGGTCTCGTGGCTCAGCAATCAGAACGAATCGTTTTCAAAATGGAAGAGTGGGCTTAATTGTCAGTGTATTTTTTTCGCAACGCCGCGGATGAGTACAAACATTTCTTTTTTGTTGCTGCGGGGATATCCATCAGTCGCCAAATTATTTTTTTTCGGATTTTTCTGAATATTAAAAAAGAGATGAACCCGCAGTTTTTGATTCCACAAATTACTTGGTATTTGACTTATAATTAATCTCCTTTTGCGTCAATATAAACCCCCACAAATCTGCCTCTTTCGCGGTGAGAGATTATGATTGAACGAGTACATTCTCGATTGCTTTGGATGTATTCAAGCACATTTGGATCTCAGCTTATTCATGTAATATTTCTACTATTAGTCAATAATTTTGTTCGTAATCAGAAAACAACCAGTACTTGTAAAAAAATAGATTTATTTTTCTGAAATCTATGTTAAATAGTCGATTCTTTCATGAAGGATGCGAGAAAATTATTGGAGTTGAAACTTCCGTTGATCAAGCTTCCTTGGAATATCTTCGAGAAATGTGCTCAAATTGTAAAAGAGTGATTTCAGAAATTACGGATATAAGTACCTACATATATACCAGCCTCTTTGGCGTGTGGTAGAGGGTGCATGGACTGCAGACAGGGGCAAATTTTAATTGCCCGAGGCCCTAGACGCAAGGATCACCTTGAGGCCTCTCCAATAGATTTTTCACGATAGAAAACGACAAAACATCTTTTTTAGGCCCCTGTAATGGCGAGGCCCTCAGCTATCACCCGGTCCGCCTAATGATTAATCTGTTTTTGACTGCGTAATCTATTTCTCCAGTTGAATCCATACTTTTCTCCTCTGCGGGAAACAAAAAATTACAATGAAAACCGTTTAAGACACTCTCGCTCAATACACTATGTCGCTCAATACAGTTTCGTTTTTCTCGGTCTCATTAACACAAAACACGGAATAAAATACCTCTCAAGACACCCTGCTTCAGGCTTAAGACGCGGATATTTCTCCTTCCCAGATGCACTGTATCCCACTTTGTCCAACCATTCGCCTCCTTTGTGAGACCAAATTATTTTTACATCATCTCTGTCGATCTTTAACGCATTACCTTGACTTTAGAATCTCTTGTGAATTTATTTTTGGGAATAACTAATTCTGTGAGAATAAAATATCGTGAAGCAGGACTATCTCCATACCGCTGCTAATACGAACTCTTACATAGAGTGAATGACCTTTTTATCACTTTTTCTCACGGCAGCACGTTGTATTAAAAAGTCTCCTCACAGTGTTTCCTTCCTTTTCATTTTCTCTCCCTTTCCTGAATCTCAAGTTGGAAAACATTGAATAAAGTAGAATGGGAATGTGTTCTATTCGAAGTCTTTTAGGGATCTTGCTGATGACCAAAATTAAGTAATTAAGACATTTTCTTTGTGCGAATAGTAGACCATTGATAACAAATACGATACAAGGCAATCGATACTATACAACCCGGTTATAATGCTATCCCGCTTAAGACGCGGTTTGGTCCCCAAAAAACGTCTTAACTGGGTTTTACGATATTATTGGATTCGCGGGACGCAGATATACATTTTAGAGAGCCTGTTACTGTTTGTTTGAACTGAGTTGAACGAAGCCTAGGCAATAGTAAAATTCAGGAAATCGCTAGTCCTATAAAGATCACTTATGATTAACCAGAATAATAAATTCCTTGGTGGAATGAAGGTATGCGGTGGAGAGGAATTTGCCCGCGTGTCGCAGTTGCATGCACCACTGCACAATTTGAAGACCACCGCATATCTTTCGAGGAGATTACCTATTCCTAGAATTTACTTGACTTCTCACTAATTTAGGTATATAGCAAAATGTACGTATAATATTTATTATGCTTCCTGAGAACGCACTTCCTCTGAATTTATCGTTCATTCATTTATTCTCTTCCCCCAAGAGATTTCCATCCTACGCCAGCATCTATTTAACGATTACCAGCTCCTAACTGAATGCATTTCTCGGTATCTTTGACGGATATAACCTCACAATTTCAAATTATGGTACCTATATAATGTAACTGTTGAACATTCATATTTTCTTTCCAAAAATATTTTCACACTGTGCACGAAATTGCATGTCACGAGCAGAACAATGTTAAAAGTATAGCTCACCGTTATTCCAATAGATTCTTAGCCTTTCATGCATATTTAAGTCATATCTTCTGTAATAATAAAAAAACATCTAAATTAGATACAGGAGTGAATGGTTTTCGATATGCATATAATACATGTTTGCTATGACCTTTATATTATCTTTCATTAGATGACATATAATGATGAATCATTGAGAATGGCTGTCTTGATATTAAGCTGGAATATTTCATTAGATTAATACTCTTGAGATTTCAATTAGTATAAATACTTAAGTTAACTTGGTTTCATTTCGTAATAGGAAGATGTTTACTCAATAACTTTCAATATTTTATCCTCTAAAACAAGCATTGAAAATAAACCGATAAATTAAGCTACGAAAAATCACATAAAATCATATATTTAGGCATTTTATGAAACATTTCCGTAATTCTCCTTACAAAATTTCATAACCGACAATGTCGTTATTAAGATATCTGGATATGGAAGTTCATAAATTGACGTTATTTCTGATTAAAAGAGGTCCTTGCATTACGTAAAATTCACCAAACACCGAATCAGAAATGACTCACAGATTTATAGGAAGAAGTGCGTCAGCGGCGCCCTTGAGACTTGTTGGTGTTAATGAAAAGCCAATATTATTGGGAAGGAAGACTGCTATTACTCATATCAACGGAAGCACGTGGAAGGATTTTGCGGTAGAGAAAATTAAAATAAAGTGATTTATTACGTGCGTAAAATATGGTGAAACGAAAGGAAAATGTTTCAGACTACGAATAACCACTAAATCCAATTAAGCCTAAACCGATATTTTTCAATAGTTTTGTTGTTTCCATAGGATCAAAATGATGATTCAAGATGTTAGATATTCTAAGATATTTTTCGTTTTTTATTTATTCTCTTCTTGTTTCTTTTTTCGTGAAAATTAAACCATCTAAACAGCGATCGTGCAGAAAATAGAACTTAATACTTAGGAATGCATCTCAGGTGATAGAATGTACATAACAAGATAATATTGTGAGATATTTTCTGATTTACGTATAAAATTCCGTAACGTATGCATTATTTGAAATGTATTGAAACAGAGAAAATGTAAATACCATTACCAAGTACATAATTTTAAATTGTGAGGGGTTATATACATATATATGAATGGATTAGTTTGATATATACTGCTTCCATTGCGATAAAATCCTTTAAATTATAATACTCTCATGGTCTTTCACCATTTTTTGTTCTTTTTATAACCATTCATAATTTAGCTTTTACTTCGACTGTATCAGAACTAAGCGTCATTCGTAAGCAAACATTAATTACCGCCACCTAGCTATTTTTCTACAACTATCTATTCTTCTGAAGTTAAGTCAAATTACCATTAATTCAAATTACAATGGAATTTTGCAAACGAGATAAAACGGCAGATATTATGGTAAAGGTGAGAAAACTACTCTGTCCTGTCATAGACAATGTCTGTTTATATTTCCACTATTCTTTAACCATCACGCTGGTGGATAAATTAATATGAAGTAATGTTTAATGCGTACTAACAGCAAGACCAATAATTTGTGCAATCACAATATAGTATCAGATCTGTGTTATAATATTCATTTATTCAAACATTGGCTAAAATCACATTTAACCAAAGCGCGTTGCTCATATAATGACCAAGAGAAGACAAACACCAGTTTTCGCCGTATGTGCAGGCAATAGGCTAGCGGATACTCACCGCGGGTTGCATCGCCAGGCGCAGATTGATGGGTCTATACGCTGCTTGTAATATGTCTGGTAATGAAATTTCTTAAAATTGAAATCTCTATCACACGAGAAAGTGGATGGATCGCGAATAACGTTAATGGTCTTTGAATATGAAAATGGAAACTATGCCTATCTGCGAAGCGTTCAATTGTGCAATGTTCGATGTTCGACAGCGCTGAAAGTTCTTTAATGTTGCACAATTGTCAGATCGGCTGGTATTATACATTCAAGACTTTGTCATACACTGAAGGATTTCAAACAATATTGTGTAATGCGTCCGATATAGTATTCCAATTTTAATAGGTTTTTCCAACCTTAAAACAGCTGAAAGACCAAGAAGCTCATTTGATTTATATATAAGGAAAGAAGGACGAGCTCGAAGATTCTAACTAGAGATTCATAGACGATTCCAGGGAACTAAAATGTAATACGAATAACTACCTAATACACTTCCATGGTGAAGAGTTCAGCAGTCTTCAAGAAAGAGAGGAAACTTCATAGATAGTCCTACGTTTGGCGCGTGTTAATGAATAATTTTGTGAGCGTTAGAAGAGGTTACATGGACTGCTCACCAAGTTGATGAATTCTGTATAATTACTTCCTGAAAAGTTGCTACTGCATTATTCTATTTTTCCTTAGGAATTTGACTAGGCAGCTAAGATAGTTCCCCGCTTCTGCAATCAGTACTTTTTGTGGACATTACTTACATAAAAACAGTAAGAAAGGCTGGAAAAGTAGCAATTCCGTCCTCGATCTTTAAATGATTTACAATTTTATTAGTGATTGAAGTGAGACTATTTAAATCTTAAATTTATTTTATAGAGAAGGTTGAAAAATGTAATCGTGAGTGAAATAAGTAATAGTGAAGATGTATTTATTATCTTCATCCCCTCGCTCTTGACTACTGCGCAAATCTTCTGTTTATTATATAATGCAGGAGAAATGTTTCATTCCAAGGAATAAGGCAAAACTATAAGTTTAACAAATATCATACATTCAAAAGTATCGAAAATTAAATTTGTACAACTATCGTGAAAATAAGCTATACACATAGAAGTTTATTCACACAATGTTCTGTCTATTTTTGTAGCAGTAGTCTTAAGAGATAAAGGTTCTCCAAGCGCCGAAATAGCGGCGACCGTCTAAGGGCGATTCCCGGGAAACGGATAATCGTTTAAAGAACTGGGACCGCTAAGCGATTATCCGTTTCCCGGGAATCGCCCTTAGACGGTCGCCGCTATTTCGGCGCTTGGAGAACCTTTATCTCTTAGTTCATTGACCGCCGAGTGCCTTTTTTCTCCTTCTACCAGTAGTCTTGTAAAACAGAAAAGCCAGTAGAACACAGTTTGACTTCAATTAGATTTGTAAAACATATGGGACTGCTTGCAATACAAAAAGATATAAATGAATTATACGCTTGATCATTAACCTTTTGAAAGATTTCACAATCTACGATTTATTCCATGCAGTAGTTTTTTTGCTACTTTTAAAAATAGATATTTAATTACGGCAACATTTCATCCATAAAACAAAGTATATTTTCATAAATGAAATAATGATTCATTAATTCATTCCAAATAAATAATTCATCAAAAACAAAGATATACTAATTTACTGAATATAAAGTCTCGATTTTCAACACCTCTGATTTGGAACTTTGCTTTATACGTGTTAACAAAAATTATATAGAATCGTTAAAAGTGCTTTGAGAGCTGAGATCACTTCACACATGGACTCCAAACGGGAATGGACCGCTTTCCCCGAAGTCCCTCTTTGGTATCCCATTTTTGTCATAATGTGGTAAATTATATCAAAATCTACGTCTATTTACCATACAATGAAATTAAACTATTTTCTTTCTAAGTGTGCTAGTAAACTAGTGATCTGTATATATTGGAAGGAGAATTTTCATTTTCTTTAATTCAGCATACTAAAATAACATATTTTCTAGAATGCTGTTCTGTTACCAGTATATATCGTTAATTTTTATACTGAGCAATACTGCATTGCTGCTTATTCGGTTGGTAGCAATCACAAAAGATGGACATCGATGAAGACTTTGAAAACTCTCCTCGCCTGGGGCGCTATGATATCTGGGGCCCCTGCTGATCACAAAAGAGTTATTATCGATGAATAAAGGGTAAATAATGCTTAAGAATAGGATATATAACAGCAAATGCACAAATAAATGAATCAGACGCTAAGTCTATTTCCTTTACCATTTGGATTGACACAACAGTTTCCCAAGCTCCAAAACCCATCCATCTAGCATCAACGTTATTAAAGAGGTAAACCTCAGGAGATGAAATAGCAAGTCATATTTTCACCTCAATATAAGGGTCGGCATTGTTCATTTGTCAGTTATGAGTGCGGTAATGAATTCAGTTTTCACCAAGGCTTTTGCCACAACAGGCAGCCAGACTTCAAAGCAACGCTTCCGTCATTCTCTTGGCGTTGGAGGCCAATCTTACATTTCCGGTATAAAAGGAACTTCGGGGCCTAAAGTCAAATGCTTGTTTTCGCACGGACTTGAGTATACTAACAGGAAAATGCTGCGCAAAAAGAACTATGATTACCACGATGGAAGACGTACGGCGCGGTTACGATTCTTTTTCCACGTCTTTATTTACTTTCGCTCAGGTGTAAACACATAAAATAGAAGCATATGGTTCTCCTAACTCGGCTGACGACGAGAAAATTCGAATAATTTATGGCAAGGACGTAGAGGAGGAAATAATTGCCCAAACAATAGCATACGGACGCGAAAAGCTACGAAAACATTTCTTTGGTGTCGTGAAATATGGAATTTGTGAAGGAACGGCTGAATTTGCTACGCTTTGCTAAGTTCGACGTTGGAAAGGTTTTGTTTGCGTCGTTTATTTCTCTTTGGCTTTCTTTTGCACTTTATGAGGCTTAAGAAACGCACGGTCGAAATCTTTTTATTACAAGAATTCGAGAAAAACAAAGCCAATGCCGTATATATTTGTGTTAAAGTCGACCATTAAAAGGAAATTACAAAAGCAATCTAAAGCTGGTTTATTCACGAAAAAGTAACTATAGTAAATAATCGTATTTTCAGTGAATAAGACGCTTTTTTCCGCTTGTATTATTCTATTTAAATTCGACATCTGTCTTATATAGATCGAAATCTTTAAAAGTTACAAAGTTTAATCTCTCTAATAGATAATAGAATAGAAAATTTAATTTCTCTATAGACCTTTTAGAATCTTTATTGCTCACATTTTTTGCAACCGATTCAGAAAAGCAGCAAATTAACTTAATATCCTTTCAAATTTATATCAGGGAATTATTTTTGTACAATTTTCCCTTTCAAATTTTTTATAAGGCATTTTTACTCTATTTTCTTGAAAAAATTGAGTGAATTTTACGACCGAGAGATCGACGCAAAATATAGGCATGAAAAGAAAGTAAAAATACCGCAAAATATTTCAAATCTCACATAATTCGATACTATAAATCATCATTATTAATCACCATTTCTAGATAGCTTAATAAATACTGTCATTCCTAAAACGAGAGAAAATAACTGAAGGCAAGAAAAATTTTTGGGGTCGGACTGTACACGTGTATGAAAGTATAAAAATACGTACACGATATGTACTAAATATTTTTGGTCATCATTTAAGGAATGATTTATTATTCATTCAAAATTGGTGATACGTGTATTGATAGGCATTTAGGAATGAGAAAAGGTTTTTGCTCTTTAGTTATTCCAAAACCATGGTTCTCGCTGTCTTTCTCAAGATACATTCAGTGAGAATCATCCAAAACATTTCGCTAATTAGGAAGATCTACCGCTTTTCCGGATGATGCTGCTCAGGAACCCTTCTCGAGAAAATTTTCTTGGAAATGGGAGGAAAGGTTGTGGCTGAAACGTCGGAAATTCCCATCATCCTAATCTGGTTGAAAACCCGAGAAGGGTTCCTGTATTCGCAGGTTAAGCTCTCAAAAGAGGTTTATCTTGAAAAGTAAAATATTATGGAATAAATAAGATCTTGAGATTGAGTTCTATATTCAATTTTTAATTTTAAGTAACTGCTAATCTTTCCAAGAACAGTAGAAATCAATGATTCGCTACTTCCTAAATTTGGATATAAGACTCCAACTAATGTGGAAATATTATAATCCATGAAAGAGCATTAGGTTCGTAATTTTTAAAGCCTCACGACCAAGTCATTCGTATAGTAATAAAATTATTTTCATTATTTCCTCATTTTCGTCTTCGATACTGATAAGGCGTATAAGGAAAGACTTTAAGAGAATTAGACTTATGAAAGTGCCTGGAAAAAATTTTTCGAAAATCATTTGCAACCTTTTCTTGCAATTCTAAGACTTTTTAACCTTTATTTTCAGCTAAAATGTTGCCAAACATTTCCGTAGGAGCAGCGAAATATTTTAGCGAAGTCAACGAATTATTTTAGAAAGTGATTTAAATATTTCAAGTGCTTGAGTTATATTATTTCCTAGAGTAGGCTAATCATAATGATCATATTACAATCGCGTTCACTATAATCCCCTTCCGTCGTCAAAGAGTGCTTTGTCGCGTTTAAACAAAAATTGCTATTATCTTTTACGATATTTAATACAGAGAATGATAATTTTTGACTACAGGTAAACCTAAAGAGTTAACAGTGCCTCTACATATGAGGTAATTTTACAAAAATGGGCTCTCACCGGGAATAGAACCCGGGGCTTCTTTCACCTTAGGCCACTACGCTGCTCCCTTGGCTATCAGAGACCTTTACACTGAGAGAATTCCACAGACAGTAAAATTAAAATCTAACGAATCAATCATTTCAATGGTGATAATATCATTATGAGATTCTTCAACTCTTACAGCAAATCTAGGTTGAGTTGCGGTGAGTAACGTCATCTACATTTGAAGGAATTCCTAGTCTTTTATCGCCGTTTTTCACAAGGGATACTCTATCTCTGGTAAGGTTGAAATTTCTATCAACAAAATGGCCAAGGATTCTATCAAATAATCTGTATTGAAGCATTGAAAATATCCCTCGAGAAATATCGAGTGGAAAAATTCGTTCCTATTTAATGTTGGGAAATGCCCCGCTTTCAACGAGATAAGATATGGTCAGCGTATTCTTGGGGGTTTACGTTCCAAGTTTCGAGATTCACGTTTATTTTTGGATGTTGTAAAAGGTCGGGACTGATGATACATCGCGGAAATTAAAAAAAAATTCTAGCTTTATTTTTCTTATTTCTACGCAATTCTGTAAGAGTGCAGAGCTCTTGAGATTCTCTCGAGGATTTCTCCCTAGAGAAGAATTTCCTCCTTCAGTCATGTTGACTCACGAGATGAGCTCTTATTGGAATTCCTTAATCCATCGCTACGGGAGGAAAGAATGACAGCACAATGACCTGTCCAACATCTTAAAGGCCTAATTACTACTTCCGCTCTTTAGTTTGCCAATGAGCTTTCATTAATTTTTCGTGACCTTTTCGAAGACTGGCTCTTCCGCGAATTGCTGCATCATCGCTGATTGCTAATTAAGAGGGGTGGGTTTTGGACTTGGCGTGGGTGTGAATGATTAACTAAAATATGCGAATGACCTTTGAATTTTCCCCGAGAGTTTCGAGTGAGGGGAATTCTTAAACGTGAGGAGTCTAGTTTTTTCAAGAACTCATTCGGTAATTTTTCTCTAAATCGGGGTGGATGTAATAACTTTTGGTAGGCTTCCGCGAAAGTAACTTCTTTTCTAGTACGGTGACATATTGAAAGCTTCTTCTGCGTTTTATTGATTGTGGAATGACTGTGAAATCAGGGTGAGATTGGGTTGGATTTAATTAGAAATAAATTATCTCTGACATCGATTTACAAATAAAAAATTTTGAAAGAATAATTTATATTAAGTTCACCAACGGAAATTCGACATCAAAAAGTCCTTTTTACTGCCTACACTTTCTATCTCAGGATTCAGAAGTAATGTTTATATGAAATTTTATCTCTGTAACAAGTTTAATTTGCTTCATCTTTTGTATTTAGCCATCGACAGATGTAATCAACTTTTTCACTGAATAGTGCAATATAGGTGGAGATTTTCTTCCATTATAAACAGTACTGGATCAATCTATATAATATAGACCAATGAAATAAAACAGCATGTCACAAAAAGTTATTGTATAGTCAGAGCTTATGTTCAGGTCTACGGTAACCGATGCTGAAATGCAATCTAAAATTTATATAATATTCTTTAAATTCATAAAAATATTTGTTACAAGGTGATAGAATGATGTGCGAAAATAATCAATCTCGGAAAGAAAAGTAGGGCTAAAGTATTCTTCAAACCATAAAATGACACCATTTTTGAATTTATAAAAAGAATTTTTAATTCAAAATGGAGTATTTTTAATAATTTCAGGATGATTTAATTCTGAAAACGTCTGCATGTTGTTCTTATGAAGGCAGTATATAAATTTGAACATTTTGCAAAAAAGTGATAAACGGTGACATTATTGCGAGTTTCCATAAGAAAAGATAGGTCTTAATGGATGTATTTCAAACAAATAAAAATACAAATGAAATTGACTGATTTTTGTAATAATTATATTCTTAATAAGTATGGTGCTAATCTTGGGGAGGGGACGAATTTACTATAATTTGAATATGAAGCTGTAATGTCTCCTCTCCGTTTGATTTAAAGCACCTTGACCCTAGTATTCTTTTAGACGAGGGTATGCATTCGTTAGTTTTATCCCAGAAGTATTTACTTCTCTTAAAATCGTCTTCTTTCCAATTAAAAAAATTATCTCACAGCAAAATTATCTTTTCGTCTTTGGATTTCGAGATCCCGGAGATAAAACGAACTTTCCATTTCCTTAGTAAGTCAAAGTATATTCGACATAGTCGCGAGAAATCCCTGTTGAGATTTGGCTTAGGAAATTGCTTCGAGGATAGGTGTTTCATGGAGCTATTTATAAGAGTCCTCGGGTCCGATCACGCATCCTAGACCTCGCCTTAGAACCCTTCGAATTTAACTTGGGCAGATACTTCATTGTCCCTTTCACCGCTGATTCAGCGCTCTCCTTCTCCTGTGATGTTATCGGATGTGTACCCTTTAATGTTTACACGTTGCAGAAAACAATACTTACATCCTTTTCCTAGGAATTTCAGCGAAAGAGAGTCAATTAGATATAATGAATTTAATAAAGAATTCCTATAGCGTTTTAAATTTATAGGAAAATGGGGGATGATGCTATATTTTGTACCAGTTTATATATTCCTAAATTTTATACGTAGATTTTGTAGTTAAATATTCGTGCCATAAAGAGTTTCATCATTTATCAAAATCTATTTTACTTGTTTTCATGTGAGAAAGATCTTAGCAAAAAGTCAATTTATAATTTATTTATTTAAGTAAGAGACTAATAAAATATCTGAAAATGAAATGGATTTGCATTATTTTACCGTCTGTTTGGCTCAAACTTTTAATACAGGGAAGTTCTGGGGTTCCCGTTATACCGGGTTCCAGGAATGACAATCATTCATCCCAGGATTGCTAAACATCCGGAAAATAGCACTACCTACTCATAAATCCTGCAATAAATACTTTTTCTGCCGACCTAAAGCATCACTAATATGTTTCACTTTCTTATTGACGTGTAACACCTTTCAAAAGTCTACGTGTCATGCTCCTACTGAAAGGCATTTCAAGCTGCAGATTTCATCAATCTCTTCCCCTGATAACGGTTATCGGACCTTTAGTCTCATAAATCTCCGCAGCAATTTTTCCGCCTTTGGTGAGAACTCTAGGAAAAAGAAAATGTTTCTGTATTTCAGGTGTTTTTTCAAGGCAAAACGTGTTTAATCTGGCCTTTCTCTTTTACTGAACCTTATACATGAGGATTTTTTACATTTTCTTACTAAAGTCTTTCCCTTATCGCCTCCGACTATTTTTGGAATTGAAAGAGAAACAAACCGAATTTGTTTACGTCGATTCGATATTTAAAAAGTTAATCGTGGCATATGTCTTTTTCTTTAGTCCTGTCTTTCAGTATTTTTTCCGAAATCTAGTCGTTTAAAAAACAATATACATTGTGTACTGTACATTTACAAGTATTGCTCATTCAATTAGTCTCATTCCCTCTTAGTTTTTCGAGTTATTGAAACATTTCAGATAATCAAATAATGAATAATACTTCTGTATAGTGTTTTGGTCTATAAATTAAATTTAAACAGCTGAAATTTCCTTCGTGATTAACCTATGATATCTGCTTTTGTTTTTAATCCCGCCTTCAATATCTGTTTACTTTTGCTGTAGATTTATTTAGCACGTTATACTCTATGGATGTTTATATAATTATTTACAAAATTTTCCTTTATACATATTTTTTATATGTGTGTTTGACTTTAGGAAGGAATTATTAGTCTGTTCCGCCTTAACCAATGTCAGCATATTATCTCTCAGGGTACTCTAAGGATGGAAAGTTTATTTTAAGAAAGACGAAATATAAGTAAATATCTATCATATTAGTATGAAGGAAAAATTTGTATTGGCACACAATTGGGAAAATAAGAATAATGTTCAATTAGTAATTCCTCCTTTATTAAATCTTTCTGTTACTATCTGTTACTAAACTATCTGTTAACTTACTCGCGAAGATAGGCAACGGGGATCCAATTGATGTGATATATGATTGAAGATAATGATTCTGGTTTCAAATTTACCAACAGAATAATCAATTTGATATAAAATGTTTAAATTTGTAAATTGTTTTTCTAATGAAAATTTCATATTTACGTCAACATTTCGAGCAAAAATATTTACAGACACTTTAATTGATCACATTGCAACACACATAAAATTGATCGCATTGACACTATCATCAATTTTTTCACGGCGTACTTATTATCTCTGGAGGTACACAATCCACTCTTCGAAAAAAATATATTCGGATGTGAACGAAAAAAAGAAATATATTTATGTGCTGTGGTGTTGCTGCAAAGCCTATAATATAATCAAACACCTGTTATATTCAATCCAACTGAATCAATTTTCCGCAAATAATCGAATTACGAAATAGTGGAGAGAAATCTTGTTCATATCAATTTTCATGGTCGTGATTCAGTAGGTGAAAGAGCGTCAGAAATGTTCAAGTTTGATCGCACGACGGTTGAGCAGTAGCTACAGTGTACACTTGTCGGTATCAGTTCATCAGTTTCCATGCATGCAGACAGATTGATTGGCGTTATCTATGAATGGCGTTCAAAGCAGATGGCAAGAATTTCGATAAAGGTTCAGACTGACTGGTTGGAACAAGGAATTGAGAGGACAAGGTTTTGGAAAGAATCATCTCTTCATCCAAATACAGAGAGGACAAATTAACGCTCTTTTCAGGGGATCAAGCGAAAACCGCGTTATAACAACGAGAACACCATTTTTTACCTTGGAAAACAAAATGGGAGGATAATTCAGCTCCTTAATATTTATATAAGTGCTTTGAACCTTAACACAAAAATGGCACTTCATTAGCCATGATCGTCAGGTAGTGAAATACAGAATAGAGGTGACCTGGAAAGAGACTGATCTTGCTTTGTATTAAGAAAAATAAATAGCATTTCATTCTCTTATATTCTATTGTCACTGGTTAGAAAAAGTTGAACTAGATCATAAAGTGAAGAATGGATTTCTATTACAATGTATGAACTAACGTTTAAGGGGCTTATTTTGTTTTAAATAGCAGTTTCATAAGCAGTATAGCTTCATAAGCATGTCATCTTTAAGCTCATCGATGCAGTTTTAACTCGATCTATATAATGTGCTGCTGAGTTTGGATCAAATCCAAAAATAATAAAATTCACTCAATCAATTAATTCAGTGATGATAACTGCCGGTGAACAGTGTTTCCAAGTAACCTTGGGATATTTATCCTTTAATGAGAGTCACACAATTGGATTTTGTATAAAATATGGAAACAAATCTTCATTAGGATACGCGGAATACAGAAATTCTAATGGATTTTCACAAAATATGAAAACAAAAAGTCTTCATTGGTATCCGCAAAATTCAGAAATTGTAAGCCCATGGCAGAAAATGGTTACATTCGAATGTTAAAGAATTACTTTTTGTGAATCGATTATGTAAATGGATTAACAATTCTCCAAAAAATAAAATCTCTCAAATTCGAGAAACGACTCAGCCCAGCGTTAATCCAAACATTGTGCAGATTTGTGGACCGGCTATTCCAATAATTTTTGCAGCTCATTACAGTGAATACATAATGAGTTCTAAATAAATCTTTTAAAGTCGGAGTCTGTACGACCGGTATTTTTTTCCAATTTTAATTTCTGATATATTTTGTGGTCTTTGTTTTTACTCAGGAATGCTAATTTTATGTTTATTTTCATTATGTTAATTTTATTTGAACGTGTTTCTTTTTGCATTAGCGATTTAAAGTGAACAAGTATCGTTTAATATTTTGAGACTCCTGCATTTTCCATAGAATTTAGCTTTTAACTATATTTAGGCATCGCATGTTTTTTACAATCCCTTTTGTGCGGGGACTTTCCTGCTGTGGGGTATTTTTCCTACGCAGTGAATTATGTTATTAAATTCACAAATTAGTATTCTTCTTTGCTCTATTTTAAGCTATCTATTTCTTTCAAATGTTTATTGACGGAGGTTTAAATGAACGAAGACACATTTTAGACTTCGTTTCGCCCGAATAAAAACATTACTATTATCAGATGTTCAGTAAAAAAGTGCTTTAATTAGTGCACATACAAATCTGCCAGTGCAATATACTTATCGAAATTATCATATTAATAATCAAAATTTATGCTTGCATATTCAAAGTGCCTTACGTTTAGGAATCTCCTCAACCTCAGCTTTCTTCATACTCTGATCTTTGTGCTGTACTGTACTGAGGCAAAACAAGACATTTGTCCATACAGCATTTACCGTAGAATTGGTACGATAGGTATTTTCGATACCCCAAAACGACAGATTCCAATCGTAGGGATAATACTTGCATGTATTTGTTAACACATGATTATATTTCTTCCGCGCAATGTTGAAGGTAATTACCATTTAAATCATAAACTCGTCGGTAAAATCTGTGAATACTATATGAGCGAGCATATGTATCGGACGAGTAAATTAAGGCTAATTTTGGTCTTTTATAACTAAAATAATTAGAAGGAAAAGAAGGTATTATGTTTATCAGTTTTAATGATGAATGATCATGGAAAAAGAGTCTTAATTACAAGAGAATGAATTACAGTTAGTACTTAGGTGGTTTAATATCTCATGGGCACATGATTACGAATAACTAGAGCAGGAGTCTGAACTATCTGTAGTCAAACAATGCGAATTATCAATGATTAATTGATCTATCAAGGATGCTAAGAGAAGGTTAGTGTTGAGTCTCAACCAGATTTTTGGAAGATTATAGAACCATATCAAATGAAAAGGATTTCAATATTATGCAACAAAGACGATGCGTTCAGTTAAAAACGTTCCATTAAAAGTCTTAAACAGCTAATGTTAGAGAGAGCCTCTTGGATGATGACTATTCAGACAATAAAAACAGCAAGCGGAACTTAAATTCTCTCCGGTGCAATTTGGGAATCTCTATGAGATTAGAGAATAAGTTGCTGTTTTAAAATAAATTCACAGTAAGTATGTTTAGAGGCAATCGTAATTATGTCACCCTCCTTCCACTATAATTGATCCGAAAATTAATGTGAAATAAAAGAAATAGACGAAAGAACAAGTCGCTTTAAGAACTCATTCTTTCCATGAAAGATCTGTGACAGTAATTTACAGAAAACATCAGTCGATCACTTGGTGTTTACACCCATTGCAATATCGTTAGGTTGTTTTCAGCTTCGGTTTGGAATCTGGGGAGTATGTTTTTATTCCTCAGCGTAAAACTAATTACTTACACTATCGTTTACTTCAGGCATGACTTTGTACTAGGACTCCGTAACCCGAAGAAATGAAAAGATGATAACTTTTACCCATATCACTTAAATATTTTAATTCACTACCCAGGTTTTGACGCGTCGAATTACTTTATTATTTTTATTTTTTACTTATTTAAAAATGAAAATCAGTGGCTTAAATATAAAAGTGTCCAATTAATTCATAAAATTTGAATCTCGTCGAAGATTTCTTTAGGATTTTAATATAAATTTACGTCATCACCCTTTTTAGCGTCTTTATCGTTTTACAGATATTATTGATCCTTTGGCTCTTTTCCTTTGCTTCTCTTTGTTTATCTTTTTTGTTTTATCCTAAGGCTCCCCTATATATCATCTACTACTCATAATTTCTCTTAAGACACAATTACCAACTTTTTTACGATTACGAAAATCAGGGTTCCTTCTCCTCTCCAAGCTTTCAACAGTATTCACCCACCATCTTCTCTATGTAACAGTCGGACTAAACATGACTTATCCTTCTTACTTTCGTTATTAAATTCCCACTTTCACTTTCTCCTCCTAATTTCTTTTCTAGAATATCGTGTCCCTACAGAATCAACCCGTTTGACATGTCTGTTTCTTCATTCTACACCCAAACTTTAACTTGCCTTTTCTCTCACATTTATACTTTGGATTCCCTTCCTCATTCCGTTGATCCTTTATACTACCAAATGGGACTTCTATCTAAAGAAACTTTCACGCACATTCGATGGTTGAAATGCTTCCTCTACTCAAATAATTTCTTTTTTATATTTTTTCTATGCTGTGCTCCAGTTTTTATAGTTAATTTGATGACTGAAAAGTGTAAATGGAGATCTAATGTAAGCTGCGAATCGTAATACCAGTCGTCAGAACATAAAGACCGCATAGAGACATTTGAGGCTATTTTTGTACTAAGGAAAAAATACATTGGATCTCATTCCTATGTAATCAGTGATATAGGATTCCGAACGATTAGGAACAGATTTTTGATAGTAACAAGTATGCAACCACAAATTGCAGTTTTACGTTCCTTTATTATTTTAAATTAATAATTAACATGAGCAAAGAATTAAGTATTTCATATCAAAACATTGAAGGTACATTATAATAACAAGCAGCGGAATGTAGTACCTCTACATATCGTTCCACTACTATCGTATCCGATAGATTTAGTAAGAGGTGATTTTAGAGAATTCCAAGAATCGATTCGCGCGAAACAGCAGAATTCTATCGCTGCTTGTAATCAAACATAATCGACTAGAAAAAACTGGATGCACTATCGTTATTTTTATTTTGACTGTTGTGGTCTCTGTCGTGCCTGCTAAATTATCACTCTCAACTGGAGCTCTTCTGCATACATAAATAAATTTTTCAAGCGACGTCGGGATGCAAGCCGGCCGCATTGATTAACATAGAGTTATCTTTTGTGATGGCAGGATCATCCGCTGTGAAGGTCCTTTATTAACTCGGAATTTTTTTCACTGACGCTTTGACGGGAATCAAAGAGCAACTCGTCCGTACCTAATTCCATCACAAGAGGAAGGTCTTTTGGCTAAAAAATAATCGAATGAGTGGCCACGCTTCATGCAAGACCCGCCGGTGGATGCATCATAGGTAACCATGGAAACCGAGCTTTTATTTATCTCGCAGATTCCGAAAAATACGTCAGCTTCGGAACATCCGTAGGCCATCTGCAGGAAATAAAAACGACCCATTCTTCGTCATTTTTTGCCTGGGATTCCCTCCATCGCCGCGTTTAATCCTTTCAAACAAGGCCAAACATGTTTCCTGGCGGGTGTTCGTCTTGGTTTTAAGGGATTAATAAAACGGAATTCTCTTCGTCCCTCTCGGGGATTTGTTTGACTGAAAAACTATACTATTTCTGACAAAAGGATATCCTTTCTTATGCAAGGATTTCGCGGAAGTTTACACGAGAGCTAATGATTGTGCTAATTATAAATCTGCTCCGGGAATCTTTTGTAGATGTCTCGGTCGCTTAAACACAAGGCTTGTTTATGTGACGAGGGAATCCCTTAGATAAACTGAGAATCCCGTGTAGAAAGAGAAACGGACAATATATTTTTATAGGGTGCAAAATTCCTTCCTCTGGAGTTTGTTTTCTTGGAGGTTTCTCACGAAGAGGGAGTTGAAGTGTCGGATTCTTAGTCAGTAATTAAGAAAACCACTTTCGAGCAGTTAAAGTCTGAAATAGGACACGCTCAGCATTCTTGAGTCATTTGGTTTCGCCTGTAACTCAATTAAGAAGAGATTGGTTGGAACTGTTTTGTCATTATGTTAGCTCAACCGGACTCATTTTCTTGCTTAATTACTTACATTACGCACATAATACGCGTTTTACTTTAAGTTAAACATTCTATGCAGTAGTATTAGTAAAGCCTTCAAAAAAGAACTTTAAAACAGTGGAATCGGTGAAATTTTGAGTGATGCTCTCGAATAATTACTTTAACGCTAAAACATTCGCTGGCAGATTACGAAATGTAGAGTATCTTGGTTGTTTTTTTAAAGGAATAGGAAATTTATTCCTTGCCTATGTTTTAACAGCTATAACTTTTATTAATTAATTCCACGTTTTTTCCACGAACGATATGCGAAAATCACTGATTAACGTAGTCATATAGTGATATCATAAAGTCATGGTCATGGCTCTATCCACTGCGCAGAAAGGCGGCATACAGGGTACATATGCAGATTTGAATTTATAATACCTACCCTATGTTGAAGTTCGCATTTTTCTGATAAACTTGAGAACATTTTTTGGACTAAATTAGACATTATAATTTACTTCGTTGATAAATTATGTGTTAATGGTGTGCACATGTACAAGCGTTATATATACGTTATATTAATTTTAGAATTTCGATTCTTTCAGATTTAATTAGTTATGCCCATAGAGTTCCTTTAAAATTTCACCGAACGTACTTAAATAATTCAAGTGAATCTTAAAAATTTCTTCATAGAAGGAATTATTCTATTACTTAAAATGTTACTTTTTCATTAATTAATCCAATCAGTTCATAAATTATCCTTCATATTTACTAAAATCTGAATTCACCATAATCTTCAATAATATACTTTGAACCGATGAAAACCTGCTAAAATATGAGGAATTCGTAACATATACAAATGTATTAAGCAGATTTTATCATGGAGCAGTCTCAGCTAAGAAATATTATTGTAGGAAAGTTTAAGAATTGTATGAAAAGTACTTCATTTGGTTGAGCTCTTGTTTATTTTCATGGCAAATTTCCATCGAACACGAACCTAAAGGCTGGGAAAGTTTACACTTGAACGGCTGTTGTCCACTCTTTTAACCTTTCTTTAGAATTTAAACGTTCTATAAAGTTTCAAAGTAATATTAATTTTCTTACGACTTTTCTTCACCACAGAAAGTGATAGGCTGAATGTTAAGCACTTCCAAAATGTGTATCACCATCCCTTTCTTCTATATAGCGTTAAATTATGATTCTAATTCTATGAACGAAATTGCCTACAGTTTGATAAGATGCCTTCTTATCAAAGAGATATTGTTCTCTGCATCAGCATTGTTGTCTTTGCGTATAAGTTTCCTGAATTTCCAGTCGGCAATTTCTCTTAGGGAATAAGAGGTATGAAAAAATCACCGCAAAGCCCTACGATCCTTGGAGGTAGGAAAAGGGGAGCGAAAGTTCCCTCATTTGTGGTGGCTGAGGCAGGAGCTTATGAAAATAACCACATGGGTGACCCTACTCCCTTTCAAGTGTACGCTCAAGACTTAGTCTGAGGTTCGCAGAGCTGTGGTCGGCTACGAGTATCTACATTACTTATACAGTCCATGAGGGGATAAATAAATGCTCCTGTCATCCTCGTTTTGTACACAAACAAAAGGAAGAACATGAGTTGTGGCTACACTTTCACGTACAATTTTCCTTGATACGCTAATACATCATCCGGGAAATTGGAGAGTTAAGCTCTATGTTAATTTTACAATAGATTGCATACGACTTGAAGTAGATGATGCTATCGTTTTTTCCAGAGGTGCCATAAAAGCGAAACAGTTCAATTGTAGATATTACAGTAAAGCATGTTTAGGAATCTCGATCAGTTTGCTTTACTTGCCAAATTATTGAAAATATCTAGGGAGTCCACAAATTATTGTTGTTTAATTCTGTTCACCGTCTCCTTAAATTTTTAAGAATGGTCTTCCTTTTTAATTAACTTAATTAAATTTTCACTCTACAATGAAGTAATTTTTACCAGATTAATAATTTGGGAAGAATGACGAATCCCAAGGAATAGCAAACATGAAAAAAGCCTGACCGAACCGTAAGTCGAACCCGGGTCTCTATCTTGCAAGTCTGTTGCTCTAACTTGGGTTGCTCTAATTTAACTTGCGTCGAGCAATCGACCGGCAATTGAGACACCTAGGTTTGAGTCTCGTTTCGGTCTGTTTTTTCATGGCTTTTTCATGTCTGCTCTTCCTTGGGATTTTCCTAACCGTACGACTTTTTCTGTAAAGTTACCTTTAACCCTTCCCTTGTTTAAGAATGACGAATTCCTTAACAGCTGTTTAGCTGTTTGGTAAGAGGCCACTACAGAGCCATTATATCTACTTTACTCTAAATTTTTACAACTTAAGATTGAAACGAAAGGAAAGACCGCGAAGCGACTTTTTAGCCTAACGTTTTGCCCTTAGATAAAATATATTGGGAAGATCTAACTCTATCTCATAGTAGGAGCATCAGTTCCGTCAATGAGATAAAGATTGCTCTGCTTCGCGATAGCTTCATTTTCCTCTCAGAGAATTAGTCATAGCAAACAAGATAGTCAAAAGAGAGGGCAAGGCACGAGGACGGCGATACACATAGTGTAAACGGTCTATCCACTGAAGCGGAGGATTGGCTGTAGCAGGTTGCTGTGTATCTAAGAAGAGGAGTAATCTAGAAACAGCAGAAGCAACTGCAACACTTTTAATTTATAATTTACCACAAAAAGTCTATAAGTAAGTTATAGATTTAAAGTGTTGCATTTACTTCTTTAGTTTTTATATCATGGAATATAGTAGTACCAAGTGAAGGCCGAAACCATCGGATTTATAGGGAATAATCTGCTTTAAATGAGGGTAGTGTTGTGTTTAGTATGAAAGTGACCAGAACCGAGAGAAAAATTCGTAATAAGTGAGATAGCGTCTTAGCCAGTTGCGTTTTAAATGGGTTCTACTGTAATTTGCATGTATATAATAGTTTTTATTTTATGGGAACTCGGCACTTCCTGAAAATTTAGGAAGGCCTTGATAGTGCATCTCTCTTTTATATTTATCACTGCTCACTGATAATACGTTAACAAATATTCTGAAATATACGAGTATTCAAAGTATCGGGTAGTAATGATTGAAATATCTGCTACTCTTATATTAAAAATTTTATGTTGTCTTTTAAAGGATATTGAGCAAAATATTGCGACCTTTTAAGCTGTTTTCATGAAAATACGTGGACAATTAGAAGAGAACGACCAAAAAATTGTTAAAAGAATAAAATCCTTCTTTGGAGACTGAACTTTCTTGTTATCTAGTAATTTGAATCTGAATATCCAAATGGAGATCTAGAACGATTTAAGGAGCATCTTCAAGTCAACGTCTTTACTTTAACGTCGTGTTAGGGAAGAGAGAAAGCCCATGTTAAAACCCTCAAAATCCGGAGATTTCTCCCTTTCCTCCTCGGCCAATATTTACGTTTTGGAACGTAGATTACTTGGAGCGGTTAACGTCACTCGACGGAAAGTGGGGGAAAGAAAAACAATGGCGAAACGAAAATTCTCTTCTGATAAAACCCTATAGCAATCGGCACGCTTCCTTCACGGTCATCCATCTTTTCCTCTCCGTTTATGTCTGCTTAATCCTTTCATCTAGATCGACATTTTTATTCCTTCCTTTTCCCCTCGTCATTCAGGAGCAATAAAAAGGGTCGAATCCAACTCGAAAATAACTCAATTTTGCAAGGGATTGGCTTCTTCGATTTTGCCTCAAATTACGTAACTATACTTCGTTCAACGTCATGAAGAGACCACGTAAACATTACGGCACTGTGTATTACTTACGACAATATGGCGCAAGCTGTTCTATCAGAAATCAGATTTAGTCCAACTAGAATGTCTTCCAAATCTATTATCGCCAACTTTTTTTTCTATGTAAAATTCTCAAGAGCTCGCACCATTCCCCTATACGGGGCCATATGATTGAGGTGGTCTTTTCACGACGTTGGACGATGTAATTATCTCCTGTAGAGCGACTTTTGTGTCGATTTTATAAGTGTCCATGTGGTATTTTGTACGATTATAAAGAATAAATTTATTTCTTCCTGCAACTATTGCTATATATTGGAGAACTGCAAATTAAGTCCCATATGCCTTAGGCGTACATCACATATTATATGCCCCTATTACATATTGTTTAACTGTTATATCTAGTCGAGCGATTCAATAAATTTACAAAGAGGCTCTGATCCCTAAGGAGTATGCAACCACGTGGTGTAGTTTTTAATGCATGTAATTTAAAAACCTTTTTTGATGGTATTTTGGATTTTGTGACCATTCCATTTTACATGCATACATTTTCCCTAATTATTATGATCTGAAAATTTGTTTACAAAACTTGGTCTTAAATACTATAACTTCAAATTTAATACTATATAAATATTTTTAAATACATATATTTTATTAATATATCAACATTTTTCACTAATTAAGTACAGCATTGGAAGCACTTAGCATGTGCTCAATGATTTCAATCATTGAGTTTTGCTTCTACGAGCTTTGCTTAAGCCTCTAGAATTTCTAGTTCAGGAGTTTTAAGCGAAGATGTATACACACAAACACACACGCATGTCTATGCTCTCTATAAATGAAAATATAGGTTCACATTCAGAACTCTAAGTTGTTATGTGAATCGTCACAAATGCCTGTGTGTCAGACGAAAAATTCTTCCTCGGCCGTGAAACCTCTAAGAGGATGATGGGACACGTGGTGGCTCAATACCTATTATTATGGGCAATACTCCACTTTGGTCACAGATTTTATGCACTTAAAGAGGCATAAAGGGAAATCATTGTGTGTCGGCTGTAAGCGGCTAAGGAAAATTTATTCTTTCGAGCGTTCGTCAGATTTTCGCGAGCTCTCACGGTGCCTGTCTACCAAGAAAGACTGACAGGAGGGCGATTAAACTTATTTAGAATCTGTAAGAAATTTATGACGATAACATATGAAAAACGAAATTATGCGTTCTCTTTTTTGACCTACAATGCACTAATACATGTCAAACCTAGTGAGCTTGAGTGTGTAATAAAAACAAGGGATAGAACTTACTTATATCGTACATGGGTGGTCAGAAAAGTTTCCGACATTTCTCGACATGTTTTCTGAAAATTTTCTGAAGATTTCTGTTGGGGCCGGAAAATTTTCAGACCACCCACGTACATCCATCAGACGAGATATTATTATAAGTATCATTATTTCAATTCCTAATATTATGGCATAAATTCTCTCAGTGATACTTATTAATTTTTTATCACTTATGCTTTTTACTCCCAGGACTGATTTAATTATGATTATTTAATTTTACGTTTGGGTTATCTGTAGCGGATTAGAAATGCTTTCCCTCGGTTGAGCAGTTGGATGAGGACATATTTCATATAAATTCTATTCCACTTATCCTTTTCAGTTACATGCAATTGGATATGTCTTTAAATGTCAATTATTTTTCCAGTTACTGAAAACATTTATTAAAGCTTGCAATTCCTATCAATGATTTCGAAAGCTGGTTTACATGACTATAAATGGGCATAATTCTTTTAAACACAATCGCGAAATCTAAGCCTGTGTATATTTAATAGAAGATATTGTTTAATGTGAATCTGATATATAATGCCAACATCAAGGTAATATTATGACGATCTCTATACTAAATTTATCACAGGATAAGTACATATATCAATATTGCAATAAATTATGCATCTATAATCGGAATCGTTACATCTTTGGAAGAAAATGGTCACGGAAGGTTTCGAGAAAGCAACTTTGTGAGCCCCAAAACACCGAATCGGAACCTAACCAAAATCCCGAAAAAAGAGTTATTTGAGCGGGAGTGAATACCAAATCCGAAACGTAAAATTGAAATTCTTGAACCCGAAAACCGTGACATATTTCGTTCCAATTTTTGGTTTCCAACAATGCATATTTTCTTGAGTGTAATTAGAGGAAGGTTTACTAAATATGTGTATATGTCTTAAAGCTGATTATCATTAAATCTTATAGTAAAATTTAGCGCAACAGATATTAATAGAAAAAAACAAACTTTCAAAGGTTATAATATTACAATGATTGCAACTAAAGAAACGGTTCGACGACGGCAGAAAGAGCGAGAAGTGAACCGACATTTTCATTGAACTCAAAAAATGGAACAAAAAACACTACGGTTCGATGCACCTGAAGATATGGCCGAAATGTCGGTTTCCCGTAAGCTCACACGTGATTAATGTGTGTGTAATTTGTGATGATTTTCCCATATTATGAAAAATGTTAATTTTTTCTATTATATCTTTTAATTTTCTTTAGTTTTGAGGAATCACAAACTTAGAATATACATGCATTGGTGGGAATGGCTTTCAGTTGTGGTTGTCAGAAATTGAATTTTAACGAGATTTATAGAAGGAAGATCAGAGTAATCGCTCGCGACAAGGTCGTTATCCGACGGAAAGTTACGTCATCCGCGGAAACTTAAAGTTAACACGCAAGAAATTAATTATCTGCGAAGTTAACTTCATTAGGAAGTTTTGTCTGACGACAATTACCGGAGACATTCAACGTCGAGAGCGCCCGATATTAAGTATAAATTAATGGATGCACATACAAAATCGTTTGGCATCTATTTCCGAGTTTACTCGTTGTTTATAATCATTAATCTGATATGCGAAACATTTATAAGTTGAAGAGGTTTACTCAAAAATTCCTTAGCATTTTTTTCATAACTTTTGAATCTATTCTCATTAGAAAAATCTATTCATTTTTAGTCATTAATCTCTGTGAACAATGAGCGGAAGTATATAAAGTTTGTAGAAAAGCTCAAGAATTATAAGGTTAATACAGAATTAAGGTAAACTCACGTTCATTTTCACAACAGATTGAATTCACCCAAAGACTAAAGTTTGAGAAATTTTCCACATTTAAAATTTAAAGAGTATATTTGGAGAGTATAATAAGTATAACATTTATTTCACCAAAAATAATACAGGAAATAATATATCAGAATAAGAGTAATTTACATCACTGAGGTAAATCTTATAAAAGGATTGCCATTACTTTTATAACATCACAAACGTGTTTTCATTAGAAAATTAATGAAAATAAATCGGAGAATGGGAAAAGTAACCAAGAATATGGAAAGTATGGTATGAACACAAATAGGATATAAATGAAATAGAAAATCGATAAATTTAATTCGAATTAAATTTGATATCTGCCTATGTAAAAGCCATCCTTTCAATCAGTGAATATACATTCATTCATTACATTCCCAATTATCATCTTTGAGATATGAAATAAGAAAAATCTGAAATTTATAAAGAATTCCTTGAATTTCTTTCTATAGTTCTCATAATCACGATAGAAAATCTATAATAGATTTTGAGAAATGCGTCCGAAAAGTAATTAAAATGGATTACAGATCCATATTATAGTTATAGCTGAAAATGGAATAACCCATAGAAGAATTGTGCCATTTTAAAACTGATAACTCTCAATATAGATAGAGGTATTAAAGAAAAAAAAATATTTTAAGGATATGCATAAACAGAAGTGGAAGATGAGCGACGACGGAAGATGGATCGATCTAGATGGTAGAACACGGGAGAGATAATGAACATCTGGGAGGAGATAAATTCGTACTTATATTTCGAATGTAATAAGAGATGACATTCTTGATGGTGTATACTTTAGCCCGCAAAATACAGCAACGAGAGATGCAATATAGTTTGGATGCCAAAGGGGTCAACGACCTACCTTAAAGTAGGAGACATTTCGTGAACTTTTTTGCATAATCAACCGACCATTTTAGCCGAGGAGGTCTTGAATGAAAATAAATATGCAAATTTCTCTATCAAGGGGAACAACTTCGCTTAAGTTAAGAAAGTAGACATTTCTTATAGTGAATATTGAATGATAATATAGTTCAGTTTTTCTCACTATAAATAGAGTGTGAGAAGAATATTAATGATCATGTTGCCAGTTTTAGCATAACAATTTACTGAGGAGGAAATAAATTAGCAAAGTTCTACTTTACGGATTTATTTTGACTAGCTGAATCTCCCGTTGATTTTCAACGGGGAAAATAGAAGTAGGATAAAATTAGTAATACTATTTGTGCAGAAGTGAAATTATCCTCTCCAAAGATTTTAGAAATAAATATAGGAGTCCAAGACCCTCTTTTAACCCAAGGCTTTTAGATTTATCAAACATTTCATTTCCGATCGTCAGGGTATGTTTTTGAATTTCAAAATTCAGTCGTCGGTCGGGCAGCACGACCGACCAAACATACCAAAAGGAATAAAATTTCCTTTTCTTTTCTTTGTTTTCGCTTTCTTTTCTTTCCTGGTTGTGCCGGATCCTTCGCTAACCCGAACGCGACAACGACAGTGTGGCATAAGAAAAACTAGTAGGGGATGTCGGTATGTGATTCAGCAATGGTCGTTTCTTTAGGACGCAACTATGCTTCCACGCTAAGAAATATTGCAAATCGACGACTCAAGCCTAATCGTTTTGTAAGTTGGATGATTTTGCCCAAAGATCCTTCAGAAAATTATGTCAAAATCGAGCGGCCGATGATGCGGCATATGTAGCGACATCTTGCGCACCCCTGAGAATACTGGTTATAGTTTCAAATTTTCCGCCAAATATTTGGGATATTGCGGGAAAGTTTGAAGAACAGAGAGAGTGTGCAGGGAGGATGGAGATGACCTTTTCAGGGGGGAGGCGCGTATTGGCTACACGACAAAATAATTACGAATTATGTATTGCTAGCTGAATTTCCCATTGATTGTAAATGGAGAAAATAGATGTAGGATTAAATTAGTAATGCTATTTGTGTAGAAGTGAAATTATCCTCTCCAAAGATTTTAGAAGCATATATTAGGGTTCAAGACCCTTCGACCCTCCCTCCGTTTGTATATAGGTATGCAGTTAAGCTCTGATTTAATGAAAATGAACCAGGAACGATTTTTATTATGTTTGATTATTAATCACATATAAATAGCTAAATAATTCTAGTATTTTATTTGTATGCATTTATAATAAAGGAGCTTTAAAGACCGAAATAGGTCCCAAGCACACCTTCATTGATTTCAATGGAACTGTTTCCGATTTGTCCAATTCCACAAATACTAAACATTACTTATTAGACGTTATTTAAATCCAGTGGGGTTTAAATCCCCTGGAGGAGAATTTCGTATTATTTTGGAAACTGGAAAGTGCTGAGATGTACATAGATCACGTATGCTATCGTCATACCAGAATACGATAATCAATTTATTTGAAAATTGTTACAAGAAAACATTGTCGAGTTCGACTCCATATCTTGAGAATATATATATATCTTAATAGAGATGCAATATATAGTCTGTAGTCGAACCCATACAGATTTCGATAGTTATCACTGCATATTACGGGAGCGTCTACTCTAAATTTCTAGTGCAGAAAAAGAATATGGAAGAGCATGGGATAAAGTTTAGTGTATCCCGTTCATTTCTTAAAGAAGAGTGATTAAAGTTCCCCGGTCCAGATTCAATTAGGAAGCGAATAGCTTCCGGTATAAAACTTAATCAGGACTTTTATTCAAACGCTGCATGATAGCTAACCATTGTCGATTTAACAAAATTGTTTTTAAACCATTCAAATATTAACTTTTAACAGGAAATTTATTCCGCTCTGCTTACCAACATATGTAGGTGGTTGTTTATATTATGGGCTCAGGAAAGGAGACATGAGGAAGTACACAGTGGATCAAGCACAGGATCCTCTGAAATAATCTTCCTAATTAAAAAATAGCAACCAAGTAAAAATATCGTTGGTTTTTCTTTAAATTTCTCGGCAATATGAGAGGAATATCAACTCTGAAACGAAAATCACACACAATCCAAAGGAATAATACTCACTTACCCCCTTCGTATGTGTGCGTTTGCATTCGCCGATACCTCAACGGGAGAAACGGAGTTCACAATGCGATGTACATTATATTATTCCTCCATAATTAAAAATATTAAAAGCATGACTCTACGACAAATAGTTTCTAAAATAAAAGGGGGGACGGACAGACAGACAGACAGACGGACAGTCAGACGGACACTCCGCTAATTGTATATAAGATAGGCAACCGGTTTCGGATTATCTGCCCACCATCAGGTACCATGATGATAGATAGATAGTCAGAAATCGGTAAAATAAACCCGTAAAGTGGAAATTTGCTAAGTTATTTCCTCCTTAATTGCTAGGATGGAGCTCCAAGAACTAAAAGTTTCATTGATTAATTTTAATAAAGGTTACATTTGAAAAATTATCTTTAAAGCTATTGAAAACCTTTCTAAGTCTCAGTTACCATTGGTTACCAATACTTCTCAAGTAAATTTTCTTTTTAGGGAAAAGAGGTTGAGCACACTTTGCTAGTCGTTTGACTGGGCAGCTTCTTCTCGGTACAGATATATCAATATTGCAACTCAAAGAACTCATGCGATTAAACGGATTTCAGCAGAGCGTTGAGGAGGGGTATAATACAACACTAAAATATTATTTTCCTTAAAAATGATGAGTAAAATTATTTATTATCAATAAGAGTTTCCACTAAAACACTCAAGTTTAAATTCAGTTCCGTCTTCAAATTTAATCATCACTCAAAGACAGTCTTCTCCTTTTATTTCCTCTCCTCTCTGAACAGATATCTTTAAAACACGTCTACAGTTAAGCCCTCATTTATTCCTTGACTTCAACACAAGACTAAGATTAATCTTTCTCCCCAATCTAATAACGTTGACTCCTGCGGTATTTCATCATCCATTATTTCTCAAATTGTCTCTCCTTGTTCACCTCAACAACACTAAGCAGATCTCAGTCTCATTCTCTGCTACATTTCACCTGACGTATCCAACTTCCGCAAACATTCGTGAAAGTAATGTCTTGCTCATTCTAGCGAGAGCCGCATTTAATTGTATTAAACAGTTAAATTTCTTCAACATATGACTACCAGAAATTCTGGGAACACTCTATCAATCCTTCCAAGTGAAAGGAACATTATTATTTATAATGCAAAGTTAACTTGTATCACTATTGAATTTATGCCTCCTCATTCCCTTTGTAAATTGGACAATTATTGTAGTAATGCGGTTGTTTACATTTCTAAAATGGCTTTATTTATACAATCTATTGTATAATGAGACCAAATAGTTGCTCACTTTCTAGAAATGGAATTCATGGATTTTCATCAAGGAGAATTTCAAGGAGTCAGAGAATTTGGTTTTCAGATTATTTTTCTGGATTCAGAATTTCCTATTTCCTCATCAAAATAAATTAAAATTATTTAATAGGAAAACAAAAAAGTATTCACGATTTTTTTGTCTCTCAGCCTTGGCTGTCGAAGCTTAAGAATAGAAGATCCAAGTAGACTTCGAACTCATAACCTTAGAGATAGAAGAAAGAGCGTTCGATCAATATCAACAAGGCCTTCGATCGGTAACATTTTTCGTTCAAATTTTCGCTCCGGTTCAAGCAACAACACTGATACCGGCTTCAATCGAAATTCGGTTCATTTATAGTTTCGCTGCATTTTCTAACGTCCCAGTTTTCTCAGCTTTTTCATTCAAACCGTTGAAACATAATATTCTTCTTGAAGCTTGCTGTTTCCGGCATTTATAATTACTTTAAACAAAATGATTGAATAAAACTTAGTGATACATAGTTAGTTGCAAGTCGTAGTAATATATGATTAGTAAACCTTACTCCAAATACTTTAAGTAAAATAAACATCGGTGGAAACGGAAAATCGGAACGGGATGTAACAATTTCCGATTTTAGTTCATTTTTTTGGTTTGGTCAAAACACCGACAGAAATAACGGTTTTTGGTATCGGTTTAGGTTTGATGTCGTGGTAACAACTCAGTAAGGCCATCATTATTACCTTAATATGTAAAGAATAAGTATTTTTGAGACGGAATTGTTTCGAATACAGATCAATTAAGTCGTTTTCACTCTGTTCACAATGACAATGAGCTCGGACAGTTTTATCGAGGCTGATCGCTTCAACTACTTTCTTTTGATCCTCACTTTCCTTCGCATCGTCTCCTTTCCCATATTTTCTCACCTCATTCCTCCCAATCGGTGTCTTGCATTTGCTCTTGAGCCCGTCCATCCTACCATGTCACGCGAGGAACTTCTCTTTCCCACATATATTTCGTCCGGAAGCATGGAAGCGTGGTAATTATATTTGCTGTAATCATTCCGTTTCAATCATCTAAACAAATTTCGGTTGAGACCCAGTTAAGCTGCTTCACCATTGAAATTATATACTTTTCCGAAAGGTGTTTAATGTGTGAAGCTTTTCAAATTAATTTAATTAAACTTTAAAACATTGCTGGCGATATTGGAGAAATACCGATCAAAGAATTTGACCTGTTATATTTGGATGTAAAACATCACTTTTAGTAAGCTGCAAGTCACTGGTACGCAGTAGCATAGCTTCATACTAATAGTAATCATGAAATTATTTTTATTCGTTCGAAATTGAGACTAATGAGTCATCCACTAGATTAAATTATAACGAAAAGTTAGCATGAAAAATTGTACACTGGAAAACTACTTTCTTAACGTAGGACTGCAGCTCGGAACAAATACAGCAGGAAAAAAGCAGCATGAAGGGGGTTGGTGAAATACCTGCGAAACTTACATAGTTAACTACAGTAGTATCTAAGAGTTTAGAATTCAAATTAAAAAATTTGGTTAAATAAATGTTACGGAATAGGTATGACATCTAAAAGCCAAAAATATAGAGGTACGATTCTCAAAACTAATACAAATAGGAAAAAACAATGTAAACGTATACTTATAAAAACAATGAAGTACAGAAGTTGAATATAAATGAAAAAATATAAGCCGTACGGTAAGATTAACTAAAACAAAAGGAACAAAGCAAGCTTCATCAGTCTATGTTTAAGAAAAATGATATTGTTTGGCCCTGAAATTTGGAAGGGAACAAATAATGGTTTCATGTTTCAGTTCGTGTTAAAAACTTGGATATTTCGGTTCTGGTTCCATTCGGAAGTGATTAATAAGAAGCGAAAGGCTTTTGAATCGTATCTCCGACATTCACGCAATATTGCTCGAGACAATTCCCTTACAATATATATTGGTCGCTCTTTTGTCCCTTAGGCTTTTCATCGCTTCTCCGTAAGCCGATTTTCCGCGCAATTTGGTAAATCTTTCGCAGGGAATATGACGCCCGCTTCCGGATTATGTAAGGGATTTAGGGGATAACTTTCCTAAGAGGACTCTCCTCTGATTCTGATTTACGACTAAGCCGAAATATTTCGATAATGTCATTTCGTTATTAATTACCAACATTATTCAACATACGGTGACAAATAAGCTATCTTTATGGCACAAATGATTATATACAGTGAACTATCGGTTATCCGTGCTTCTGATACGGAGAGGAAGAAGAAATCATTAGAAAACACGGACAATCCAATTTCTTTTTTAAATTTATTATAATCCTCATAATTTATTTAAGTAAAAATATTATTATATGTGCATATAGAACTCTTAAATATTATTAGAGATGGAATATAAAAATGATAGAACCTATATAAAGAGGAATGGGTATAATTACAACGAGATTTGGAAAATTTGCTACAGAAGATTCGCTTCATGTACAATTTCGCTACAGAAATTTTGCTATAAAATTTTCGCTAAAGATCATTTTCGGCCTCGGCTCGCAAAATCTGTTGTTTTCAGGGTTACTTAATTTAAATATTTCTTTATGGTGAATTATGTTCTCTATCTGTGACAGAGAAACAATAACCATAGAGAGATTTACCTTTAATTTGATACAAGAATCATTACAATGCTTACTATGCTCAGCTTGCAGAAAACTGGTATTTTATGTAGTGGCATAATTAGGTTGAAAAAATTTTGCTACAAAATAAACCGTAATAAAAACAAAATGTAGCAAAACGTCTCTGGAATAAAAACGGCTTCGGTTGGGTAACCCTCTGCAGCGAATCTTCCTAGATCCGAAGACAATAGCTAAGAAAAGTAAAAGATAATGTAGGAAGAATGTTGAGAAAGATAAACGACATAAAGAGATGAGGATATTAGGAAACTGTGGGACAGAGAGGGTTGAAGGGAAGATTCTTTTCGAAAAATTCATCGCTTCAGTATATTATGGCGAAATGGACGGAATAGTAATTCCATTAATCAACGAATTGAATCTTCGAGAGGCAGACACAAGGATTTAATCGTTAAAATGTATAGTACCCTGTTCATTCTTTTGGTAGAGCCTTAAGGAAGCTAACAGGGTAGATTAGGAAAGAATGTGGGTATTAGCATACCCCTGCCATACGCCACTGGCGACTAATGGAGTATTCATCTAAATAAAAAAACCATCTCATTATAGAGGCATTAGAGAAGCTAATAGGGTAGATTTAGTGGGTATGTAATTCATAAAAGGTCAAAAAAGTAAACTGTTCGAATAGAATGACATATGTCTATGTACATTTCGCGGGTAAATGAAACGTTTCTATTGTACCCGTTTTTTCCCGTTTGTTAGAAATAGCGCTATTAGTAGGCAAAATACTGCTATTCTCACGTGCTAGTTACCGTGTCTTAATCAATCAAGTTTGCAGAAGCTTAAGTCGTCAAGTATATTGGAAAAAATAACCAACTGAAGTGACGCGTCGCACAAATCTTTTCTGTCCACAAAACCAATCTTTCTTTCCTTTCTCTCATATATACTTAATAACACTGCTGAAAATCTGAAATCGCGTATATATGCACTTTGAATTATTCTGACAAGGGTTAAATGTAAGATTTGGATTATATATTCCCAAAGTCGCCCGATGATAAAGACGTTTTGTATTGTACTGTATTTTAACTTTTCGGCATGTGCAAATAACAAAAAACAACGAAAAAAGTCCAACAGCTCTCAATAATTAAGTTTCAAGACCTGCATTCAAAAACAACTTCTTGGACAACTTACTTCGATTCTGATCCATTGTACGGCGCTTCCCGGACGAAATGGATTCAAGATTGGGGACTGTTTTCTTTCGCAATTCCGATATAGTGCATGAAATTGTACGAAATATACATTCTAGGTAATTAGTCTATATTATCTGCAAATATGAATTTAGTTTCCTCTTTCTTAACTTTTCCTTTCGGGGATTTTAGTTTTTTAACTGTAAATCTGGAATGAAAAGCACCATTCATATTTTATTAACTCGGGACGAGAGATATTCGAGCACCTCGTATTTCTCGACGATTTCGACCGCGTTATATTTATTTAAGCATGGCACAGCGAAACGTATCTCCGCTCGGATTTACTTTCACCGGCACTTTTTATGGTATTCGAAGGAAAAAGCCGCCGCTCCCCTAAATTGGCCATTAAGACGGGCTGTTATATAAAATTCGAACAGCTCCCCCTCAATTCCTTTCGCCCCTCTTAAAAAAAGAGAAAAACCTCTGAACCGAAAATGAAAAATAAATAGACTCAAACCGCTTAGGTATTGAGTTATAGTCTTTAATCTCTTTAAAGAGCACCAGCGGATGAGAGAAATTCAGGAATTTAATGGGAAATGATACGTGAGTGAATTACGGTGCGGCGGTTTTTGAAAATTGCCACCTTATTTTCCTTTTATTTTTTCCCTTCGAGATTTAGCTGATACAAAATGTAGGGAATTTTGCCCGTGGGGTTGGAGATTATGATCACAAGAACTCAAAGAATCGGTTAAAAACTGACACGGGATAATTGAACGTGATTTTAGATTTTTGATTTAGATATATACCCTGTGAGCCACCAGTGGCGTATGGCAGGGGTTTATTAACAACAAATTCCAATCTGTTCAACCCTATTAGCTTCCCTAGTCTTCTGCAGAAAAAAACGACCAAGAGTATCTATAACTATAGTATCCAGTAACTGTAGTATTAGATGGAGAAATAATGAAATCTTAGAACAATTCTACGAGAGATTTTTTTGTGGGTTTGTACTAAAAACTCGTGGAATTGTACTAATATTTCATTAATTCTCCATCATGTGCATCAAATTCCACAAATTTTCGCTTGAGCATATCAAATTTACTATGGTAATAGCTTTAACCATTATAACTCTTTCTCAGTACATTTCAGTTCCCTGGGAATTTCACTTGTTTATGATGTCATCAACTTAATCATTAATTTCTGAACCGATGAAATTTTCGAAAAGCTTCCGTCGGCAATCATATCTCCTCAGTATGGTGAACTCCACCCAAAGGATTTCATCATCTAAATCTACATATACACTCTGAATGCCGCCTTTGGGCTAGTGGTTGGGAGCGCATGCAAAATGACCTAATCTACTATATTATTTCTGCGTATCGTCTGCGAAATAAATAAAGTATCGGATCGACTGGTTCTAGTGTCTTTTTCCCTGATCTTCCTTGCAGAATCAGGATGGTCCAAGTGACAAGGGAGTCACATGATATCGATTACATCTTCTATGAACTAGAATTATCTGAATTTAAAAGAAAATTAAGTATTTGATTGAAAATTATTGTTTTCCGAACCAGTGTTGGTTAAACTTTATTCTATGTGTTCTAACTAATGTGTTCCTTTAAAAATTTAGTGAGCGATAAAGTTCAGTATAAAACAATTATATAACTGATAAATAGCGTTTCCAAATATGGACGGTCTTCTCCGAGGCAACAAAATGAAACTTTCGCTTATGCATTAGGTATTCATGCATGCATTAATATCGTACTAATCTAAATTTATATAATCATTTACATAATCACAGACATAAATATCTGCATTCCTATTCAGAAATATTTTATCATAAATCTGCTTTAATATAAATGCCTGTTTAAGCTTAAATTTGTCAAATATTTTCCGCTATTAGTTAGAGAAATTGTTTTGATTGGACCAATCTTCTCGCCCGAATTTTTTTATTCCTCAATCGGAAGTAACCAACAATTAAGAAAAATAAAAGTCTCGGTATTTGGAGATGTCTTGTGGAAATATGTCACATTAAAATAAGAAAGACGTACTTTTTCTACAGAATAATGTTTAAAAAATAGTATGCAACAAAAACACACGACAAGGTTTCAGAGATTCATCGCCATCATCAGGGATAATGGGGACCATAGCTGATGATGACGTTTATTCGCTGACACTGGTCGTGTCTTTCATTGTCTACGTTTTAGTAAACATTCTACAGTGGAAAAGGTACATCAATTCTCATCTTCTAACAAACATTATTGATAAAAAAGAGCATTAAAGTATAATTCAGTGGAGGAGCAAACAAATCAGTTCAATTAATATTTTCGCAGGAAAGCAGCGAAGATGCCGGCTCGAAAGGGACTTCTGGCCCCGCAGAACACTTTCCTCGACACCATAGCAACTCGCTTCGATGGAACTCGTGAGTACCACATTTACTATCATTTGAGATTCAATGCGTTCTCCATGCTGAGAATTCACAGAGAATGAAGATATATTTTCATTCATTTGTTGGAGCGTACAGTTATTGGAAGAGTCAAGATGTGTCAAGAATGATGAAAATCTATTTCTTTAGAAAATTTATGCAGTATTTTCGAAATATCATCGATGCGCCATGGGAATGTTCAGAGAAATACGAAACTTTGAATGCTTTAATCACCATCTGTTTATGAGTTCAATTACTTTCTGAAATATTTCTAGTGCTTTATTTAATACCGAAGGAATTAAAGGGACGTTAATTTTTATCATTTTCATAATAGTAAGTAATACATAAAGTATTTATTCAGCAGAATCTGATACAATCGTTAAATATTTAAGTATTTAAGATGATTAAAAATGGTATCAGCGATTCCCCCGAAGTTTTCCTTCCTTCCATATCCATTAACGTTTATCCAGATCTATGATCCATCGACATTTCTCCGTAGAGATGCAATGTGTACTTTGACCCACTCATTCCTCTTCACGAATGGTGATCCAGTACCTATATACATTAGGTACAACTCTCTGCTACCTATAAAACACATTCTTACAGATCATTAGCAATATAAGATTTTGAATAATTAGTAAATATCAGGGGAGATCTTAGAGATATTTTTGGCAATAACCTTGAAAGCCTTAACAAGGTTTTGCAGTTTTTCATCGGAAGCCGGTTTTTATCATTGTGTAAAATTATGGAACTCCTGCTGTACAAAAGGTTCTTTGCTGTATTTTAGATGCGAATGCTTTATCAATATTCATTTATATTACTTAATTATGTCTATTGATATATAATTTTGCTATCATTTATATTACCTGTATTTTAGCCATCGGGAATTTACATAGTAACGAGCTTATTTATTACAAAATTTGTTATTATTTAAAGAACCATTGACAAACACAACCTTGCGATTGAAGCGACATTATCCCTACTACTTGTCAGAGATATAATACTTTCGTAACCCCGTAAGTCATAGTATGAAACGAAATTTTGTGTTTGGAGTCTCATCTACAGGCAATTTTTAGGTACAAAATAAAACTGTAACATTTCTTCATTTTTCTTCAGTAACACAGCAACGGTCAAACGTCCGTTGTTGTGTCATCGAGATAGCGGTTATAGTGAGTCATTTTAAGGTACTCTGTTACCTTAGTTTATTAGGATTAAAAATAATTCTTGCGTCTTTTACGCCACTTGTATTTTATACTATTATGTTTATTATGTTATGATGATTATGTTGCTATTTACTTCTGTTTCTGAATGTTTCAATTTTGATTCTGAACCGTTCTTTTCTGTTTCCTTATACCTAGTGTAATAATTTTTTCCTCCTCACACTTCGTTTTGATATATTACTTCCTTCGGTGTATCCATTGCGTGTATGATTCGATTATTCATTTACGCTTCAGATAAACAACATGCTTTTCCGCCCATGTAAAGTGAAATTATTTTACAAGCTTCAATGCTTTAAAGGCACAAAATGAGTTTGACACTTAATTATAAGGGGGAGAGACGGTGGTGTCGTAAAAGATTCTGTCGCACTTCCATACGTCTAAGAAAGGATACATGGAATTTACTATGTTGGCCTTGACTTTGTGGTAGGCTTCCATTATGACATTATATTTTTGAATCCTTTCATTTCATCATAAAGGATACATGGTTGGAGTTCAGCAAAATTAATTTTGGAACCGTAGTGTATTTCCTATATAGTTGGAGTCCCCAAACGGCCACATTGAGGGTTTCCATTCTGGACGGTTAACCCATCGTATAACTCTATACTTTCTTTATGTGCATACATCGTGGTAGCATACTAAAGTATGTATTTACACGTGGAAAAAGGAGAGGTATAGAGATATAAAAAATAGAGAAATGTACCTTTTTAACACGTATTTACCCTTCATACATACACTATAATATAGAAAACTAACACGTTTATCCTAATAGCTTTAGATTATAATTTTACAAAACTTTGATATTTCTCTACTTTTCGCCTTCATCGAATTGTTGAATGCGTAATATCTCAGCTCAATTTCTGAAATTAAACGCTGAAATATTCTTGGAGAACTCCTACATAAAAACAATTGACTTCTGCATTCTGAGCAAGAAACCTTCTTCCTTCGCTCAATGGAATCCACAAAGATAATCATGAAGGAATTTCGTGAAATTTTGCGACCAATAGCTATTTATATTGGACCCTCGCAATTAATATACTTAGAGCTAATTAGCTCAGCATTTCTTAGAGAAACTTCTGTGAATCAATTTAAGAACTCGCAACTAAAATGAAAAAGGGTTCCATTTACTAACAATGAGCATCCCTAGCCAATAGCCCACGACATATTTTTGCAATAGCGAGAAAAATGTCCTTTGGCCAGTGATTGAAGAAGAAAGGCCTTCATGAGTACGCCGGAGACGGCGATTGGTCCATAGAAAATCGATTTTCGCACATCCATCGGCAGCTTAAATCTAATTTACGAAACAAAGGAAGCGGAACTCAGCTGATAAGGCATGTTTATTTTGTGAGATAATGCCCATACTCTGGGAGGCGCTTGGATATAAATTGGGGAATGACCTCGTTAATGTATTCACTTCACTAAATCCGCAAGTATGCCTATCAATATGTGCCCGAGAGAGTGCTTACGTGACATGTTCTTATAAATACTTTCGCTTGATTAGGTCATCAATGCATTTTTGAAATTGTAGGTCATACGCAACGTTACTCCCTCTCTCAGCTGCGCTCCTTGGCGGTCGTGCAGTTCTTTTTTTGAATGCAGAACTAATTTGTTGAGAGCCTACAGTTTATTGAAAACACGGAATGCCTTTAGCTTTATTCTCCGCATTAGCGATTTTGAATATAATAGACCACAGATGCCCTCACTTCGTAAAAGCTGAATTCTTCACAAAATTTTCATTAAGTATTATTCAGAGCTGGATGGAACATATTTATCATTATTTATTTTTATTAATAGGTATTAGATCGGGGTGTTTATATTTAGTAAATGGAACACTTTTGATTTTTGCATGATGAATGATTTTAACATTATTAATCGTATAGTTGGAGTACATGGTTCATTTCGTCATTCAAATCGAAAGAATTAGTAAAGGACTCCCGGATAGCCAAGTTGGTAGATCGTTCGACTTTGGTGAAAGAGTGTCCAGGTTCGATTCCCGGTGCAGGACCATGTGCGAAATGATCTTAGCTGTCGAAGCACTTTCAGATTTAATTCTAAATGCAAAATCAGAAAAATTGCAAATTAAAACTATTTATTGGCAATGATGGTGCAGCTCCGTAAACCAAGCGCACGTAATTATTTCTTTGCGCCAAATAATGGAAAAATTACAAGAGAATGCCATACGCTGAAATTTTCCCGTGCAATACAGCCACTGTAGCTAAAGGAGACTTATTAGCTACGTATCGAAGATATGCCTTTACGGTTATAATATAAGGATAACCAAAATTTAAATCAAAGGAAAAGCTTCAATCTTCTACTCCAATACAATAGTATTTCAAGAGTGCAGAAAAAATGGAGATACTTGTACAATTACATGGAAATCTTTCTTTATCTCACCAAAAAATAGTTTGCGGAATTGTACGAGTTTCTCCATTTATTTCTGCATCGAAAATATGAAATTCCACAAAGTATCGCTTGAGAAAGTAAATTTCATGTCCAGAATGTTTTGATTAGGCTGATTGGTTAATGATAACAATTTATATCACGTAACGCCTCCGAGAAAGAGGTTATTCTCCCAAGAACGATTAGCGTCATGAAATGTTCATCATTTACTCGAAATCTATGGTCGCAGAAGTTTCATTTTCACAACTGTTAAGGATTAAGGAATAAACTACGGCGGAGTTTGTAAAAACATTTCACCTTTAATGATTCCTAGTACACTAACAAAACGATTTTAAATCAGCTTTTGTATTTAAAATATTTTAATCCTTGGATTTACATTGATTTAAAAAACGTAATAATCACAGTTTACTTTCTATCTGTTTTTTTCTTGGCGACGGATAAAAATATATACATGGGTGGTCTGAAGAGTTTCCGACATTTCGCCATTTCTCGACATGTTTTCTGAAAATTTTCTGAGGATTTCTGAAAAATCTGGGGTCGGAAACTTTTCAGACCACCCTAGTATGCGTTTGAAGTTTTATTCTAACACATTACCAATTTTTTCACTGGTAAAAATACGTAATCAGTCACATAAATCTTCCAAAATACACAACGTCCCCTGACGACAAAATAATCAATATTTTCGCATTCCGATATCAACGTCGATAAAAATAAACAATGGAAAATGATATTTATCTCAGAAATAAAACTACTCGATGAATAATTCCGTGGAATCTCCCCGGGAACAAAATCTCTCCACGCTCAAAATAATATTATTCTTCTCTGAATGGAAACCAAAGGAAAAGTGATCACAGACGATTTTACTTTTCCTCGTTTCCTTTCCTCTGCTAAACTCGTCTTGGCACAGAAAGAAACGCACGAACTAGAATGTAATTGGTACTTATTCGTAACTCACTTTTGTATGAAGGAAAGGCTCATAGCAAAGAAATTCGAGATACGCGTTTGCAAAGGGAATTTCATCGCCGTGTTGAATGAAACAGACCGCAACTTATTTATTCCACCTTAAAGAGCAAGTTTCCGTAATATTCCGTGTGAAGGCGCTGGTGGTTTTTGATCCACGTAACCGCTCTTTCGTTTCGTTCCTCCAACTGTAAAGCCGGGAATTATCCTTTTATTAAGCCGTGCAGAGAGAGAGACCTACAGGTTTTAGAGGCATATCCATATCTCTACCTTTAATGCCACGTAAATACGTTCGTATTTACGTGTTTGTAAAGTGTGATTAAAAAGTGGGCGATTAGGAATCGAAATGGAGGATTCGAACCAATGAAAAATGAAAACCAATCATTACAATTCCACAATAAGCCTCGAGTCAAGTGCGGTTTAATAGACCAAATTTGCTTAAATCCTCACAAACAATAAAATAATGCATTCAGTTTATAAAATTTCTTCACTAAAACACAATGAAATTTTCTGCGAGAAATAAGTTTTTAAACTTCCTTATTCATTCACAACAAAATATTTCTCAGGGAATATGAGCGCATATTTTTTAATACATTGATTCTAAGGTACAAAATCATTCGACTATCAATTCTTCTGCAACTAACACAAAGATCTGAATGCTTTAAGCAAATGAATAAGTAGCATTTTAAAGCTTATATTTTGTAGCATTTAAGGCTATATTTTGTCATGAGATTATTTTTTCGCTCAAAACTAAAAAACAAGTGACCGCATGCAATCTATAATACTCATGGTACGTAAAAGTAATAATATTTATAAAATAATCAGGAAAAAATTATAAAAGCAGATGCCAGAAATATAAATTTCTAATTTAAGGATTTATAAGGAAAAAGGGTTAATAAGGATTTATACTGGTCAACTTTTACGCTCTATTTTCCTTTTCCATTTCGTCTGCAGTGTGTTCTTCAAAGGATAAACTACTGCTAAGTGTAAGGTATCTAATCTCCTTTAATTCAAGGATTCCCATCTTGCGTCAGAGAGCCTTTCTGTAATGATTTATTTTTATACTATTATCTTTAACAAAGTTTCTAGGATAAATAAATGGTAAATTTAGATTAAATGTAATGTAAAATGTATATAATGATAACTATTCGTAATTCAATATTAAGTATTTTTATTATGAGGATCTAAGGTTAGTATTTGAAATGCATTGATATATTTCTGATATTTCTATTGAGATTATTTATGATGAACCTACCATTGGGTGGTTTTAGAGGGATTTTCCTCGCGACTTGGGTGGATAATCAAGCTTCCAGATTTCTCTACATGTGGATGAACATGCGAACGGAAAACACATTTTGGACTGAGGCATAACAATTCAGTCTTTTTCCTTAACTGTTTTAAAGCAGGCCCAACCACATAATTAAAATATTCTCAGCATCCAGAAACCTTTTAAGAAGTTAACCTTCCCTTACCATCGCTTAATCAAGAAAAATCCTGCTTTAGTCTCTTTTGCTCTGAACAACGGCTGATCACCTACTTGGAAATGCCTTTGAAATTCGTATTTAGGGTCTATTTATTGAATTAATTTTTCAGAGAAATGAATTAAAATACATAAATAAACAAAAGTAATAGAAAATAGGGAGTTTGTAACCGAGTGCGTGACATGGTATGTAAAGTCAGTTGCATATAAAAGGGTTAAAAACGTTGGTCACAACTTCGGATGGGGAGAGAATGTACTTTTCGACGTGCGTCATCTGCTTTAAAATAAATTAGTTGGGATTTATATACTATTTATTGAGAGGTGAAGCGTTGACCAGAAAGAAGGGTATCAATGTTATGATGCGCAGAATTTGGCATGCATCATGCTAAAATCATGCTAAAACTAGTATTTTTAAAATTGAATGAGCAATTGTTTTGGGTTTATCTATTTCACATCGATTCCTGTGGCAAAAACAGTTTCGCTTGACGATCATTTCGGATGACGAACAGCCTCCGGGAACACACCCATGATGATGACACTGTGTACCCAAAACACTCGACGGTGATGACAACGCTTGTCCCATGTACAGCAAGCACACACGAATATAAACACAGTTGTCTTCTTTTCTGAAGCAGTAGGAGAGCATTCGAAGTTCGCATAAATTAAGCGGGGCTCTGAAAGCGGACTGTTGATCGACGCAAAAGGGGATGAGGGATAGATCGAGGAGAAAAAGTTGATAAAGGGAGATCTGCCTGCGACGTTGCCAAACTTCCACGGATCCTCATCTGTTTCTCCTTCAAGATCTATTCTTCCAGTCATATAACAGCTGGGATTAATTAGAAGCGGAGGTCCAATGCCTTGAGGCCTCCTTTGCCTCTGACATCATCTTTGACTCCTCTTTTTTTATGTCATCCTACGGCGAATTCCGATAGCATACCTTGTATATTAAAAATCGACATCTACACATTCATGTACATCAAAATTCATATAATTATATATCTAGCCAATGTAGGTAACTCCCGCATGAAATGCATCAAAGTTTTTATGGTTAATTTCACGCTCTTCCCGTTTAAATAAAAATATCCGACATAGCCATCATAAATATCTTGTATAAGAATCACCGTTGTGTACATACTTATATATCCGATGTCAGCAACTCCCTTAAGAAATACATGAGAGAAATACTGGGACATTGATTTCATGCGTTTACCGACGAGATAAGAAATATGAAATTTAAAGATCGATTAGAGGACCAGCGACGTATCGATATTTGTCTATTTTTAAAGTATTTCTGGTTTGACTCTGGACGACTCGTAAATGCTTTCATAAGAGATGCACGTGAAGTTCATTTGGATTGCTTGAAGACATTTATTCTTTTGCAGAATTAAATTAGAAGCAGTGGTCCCTGCGAAATCGAGATAAGTGATAAAAGAAAGAAAATTAAAGAAAGATTCCTATTTTGGTATTAAAATATTGCTTGCGATTGAAAATTGCAAGAATATTGATGAAATAAACGAAAATTTCGTGAGATTTTGCGGTGGCACATGACCCCTTGATGACCAATGCGATTGTCGAATCCGAGCTTATGCAGCCACGTATTAATCCTTGATTTTTCTCAAAACCTCTTGCAACCTCGAACGAATTGTTTTGATACTATAACGTTTTTTTTGAGTTTAGGAAACAAGCCTTCCTTGTCTCATATTATTTACTGCTAGTAACTATACAGGCAAGAGAGAGTATAGGCAAAAAAGAAAAAGGCTCCATGAACGGTAGTGTAAGCTTTGTTAAGGAAGGGATAGGATGTGTAAATTGTTAAGATATTTCATACACGCGGGAAAGTCATATAAAAACAACCATAGTTATCCATGAAATCATCAATTAAAGGAAAATAGGTGATAAAGTCAGATAAGAAGAATAAAAATTTGTAATGAGCTATCGTATTAGCTAATTTGTATCGCAAAGAAATCAAGGCACCATAACAGTTTCTTAGAAATTGATTTTTATTGATGTAATTAATTAAAACTGAATCATTTATGCATACATGATATTATTATAGAGAAATCAAAATTATACAAGTATGTTAAAAAATAGCCTTATAATATCAGAAGAAAGGATAAAGTATTTGATGTAAATTATAAATGATAAGGAATGGGTGAGCTTGAAATTCTGGACACTGTGTATTTTAGCTAAAAGACTGAGTATATTAAAGAGAAATAAGAAGGTGTCTAATTAGATTTAAATGGATGGAATTTATTCATTATTCACAAGGAATTTAAAGATTGTGGTGATTAAATGACTAATTTATAAGATATTCACAAACAATAAAAATTCATTCCCTAAAATTCAATCGAAACAAGTTTTATAGGACATTTGATTAATTAAACTACAATCTAGCAAGTTTAATTGGCACAAAAGTCAGTAAATAGTCTGTTGTTGAGAATCAGAGTGACTGGAATTCAATATTGTATCGTTACGTAAGATTCTGTGAAGAGATGATGAATATCTAAAACTCGAATCATGAATTACTTTCGTCCATTATTACTTTTATACTCAAAATTATATTATCTTAATATTGTGTATTAATGAAAACGTAATCCCTGTCTAAGATCCACTATTTCCTCAAATCAGCTTATCACTCAAGAAGAGCTTCAAAACTTTGGGGGTTGTTGGATGACATCCTCGAAATGTTATCAAGCAAAACAAATTCTTAGCAAGAAACTGGACAGGACATGATGGGGCAACTTTCTCTTTACTTGACAGTGATATTGACCTGGAGGGTTTAAGTTTTAAGAAATCTAAAGATAGCCTAACCAAGGCTACGTTAATCTACCTAACCAAGGCTATCTTTTGCCATTCATTTTTCAACCAAGAATATGAAATCCAATATAATTTTTAGTCAATAGTAAACTATTAAGGATCTGTTGTTTGAATATAGACGATTAACGACAAAAAGCCTATGGTTCGTACGAGGTGTACGGCAAGAAAAGATTTTGGTCGTAACAAAATCCCGCTTATAACGAAATAAAAAGCCGGTCCTGTGGTATTCAAGTTCAAAGTACTATCAGATGAAGTCGATCTTTTACATTAATCTCATCTTTCCAGCTCCTTGTGTTTTAGATCAAAGGTTGTAACTGCTGAGCTTGGTCATGGTTAGATAAAGAAGTACGATAATGAAAGCCGTTTGTCTATGCTTAGCCAAGGGACGGAGATTTTGGGGGCGTACACCCGTCGTGTGCAGATGCTGAATGGGATGCGATGAGAGGGCTGATCACATCATCCATATCAAACACACACGGTGAATTTATCTCCAGCCGATACCAGATAACGTCGAAATCACAGATCCTTGGAAATTTAACTGATGTATTCACTCTCAGTGGAGCTGAACGATGTGTTGGTATTAAGAAGATGAGACTCGGAAACATCAGTGAAAACTGAATCTTGCAATTTATCGGACTTCACAATGAAGAGAGAAAATATCCCAATAGTCTACTAATTATAGATTGAGGTTTCAGTTAATATTACGTAAAAATCCACTTGGTCAGAATCGAATCACAAAAACTCCCTTGATTTAGAAATCCAGAAGTAAAAGCAATTATTATTATGAAAGAATTCATGATAGAAATTGTTTTTATTTCTGGATTTCCTGAGCACGAATTATCGAGAAAGATTCCAATGTATGAACATACATAAAAGTAAGCATAAAATAATTTAAAAGTGATGAATATGAAGTGTATAGTTGAGCGACAGTTATGGAAATTCTAGAAATAATTTTTGACTATATATGTACTGTCATTTTATTCACGTATTGTATTACTTGTATATGGAATATTAAGTAGCAGATATTTTTCTTACGATGATAATATTTCTTGTACATATTTTATTATCTCTATATGTTTGATTTTAGAATAATTTCAAATGTTAATTGCTAAGTTTTGCTTAATTTGATTATCATTATAATTCGTATCGTAGTCCAAAACTTTTGTATTACTGAGAGTGCATGTATAGACACACCACGACCTAAATGCTGACTTATATGCTTTGGAAAATAATAAAAGTTACGGTTAGCCATTCAGTTAAATCATAGTAAAATAGTATTTTGAGAGGAAAAGTTAAAAGATGGAAAAATTAGTCTTTAGTTGAAAAACTGAAGGATTCGTCATCCATTCATGTGGAGAATAAGTATCCGTTGAAGATTTTTCAAATGTTATCCTCATTATTTGGTGAAAGGCCAGTGTACAAATTGCTCTAATAATAAACGCTTCTTGGATTTTAGAATCCTCAAAGTGCATTTTGAATATCAGACGATAATGACGATAGGGATAAATAAAATTGATGAAGCATGAAGCGTCGACCATCGAGGGAATGCTGAAGAATTAGCTTTGCTAAGGGCTGCTGACCCTAACCGCATGTGCAATTAATTGGCGTAACAGATGGCGAAAGCATTTCCAGTATCAGTTCGAAATCATCGGTGTAAATGCTTCTTAAATTTGACCAATCCATTCAACAGCACAAATGATCGCAAATCCATTTAATTAGGGCTATTTAATCCCCTCACAAAACAATTCGCACTCTATTGAGGTAGACATCGAATTCAAACCTTGTTCGCGGAAAATTTGCGAAGGAAATATTGTAATTATAATTTGCCGCTTGAAAAGTTTAGATGCAAATCCAAAACAGAGCTTGGCGAGATTCTCTTTTGCGTTTCTAACGAAATGCCATATGCGCATACTAATTATGCCATTATCGTAGCAAGCGAGAGATTATAGGCGATTTGATTGCCAATTAGATGCTTGACATTTGTCGAATTTGCAATCATGTGCACATTAGTGCAACCATGACTAGATATTCCTCACCCCGTCAACCACTTCAAATTCCAGGATAAATCATTCTGGATATACAAAATTCTGGAATATTAATTAATTATAAAATCCTTAGATCTGATAATTATTATATTCGGATAATTCTATTTCATGAAATTCAGGGACTGGAAGAATATAATACTTGAAGATAATTGATTATTTAGATAACCGAACAATTTCTTTAAAAGGGTTAAGGAAATCGAGGAGTCCATTTTGGTGCGGCATTAAAAATGTATCACGTGGCACTCAGGATATTGCTGTACGGCCAACAAGAGCGTGAGTTAGAAGAAAACTCCCTCTCCAAATATTTCCCGAGAGCGCGCATATTTTACTGTCTGTATTTTCTCTAGTTTCCCTGGTACATTATCTTTATGGAATGGCTTTTATTGTTACTTTAGTACAAAACGGAGGGAAATGTATTTTTCATCAGTTTTGAGCTCTGTCTTGTTCATGACTTTGATTATCAATAAGACAATGAGGTACCAATCATCCTGAATAATACCATTAATATTGATTATTCCTCAATGCGTTATACGGAATGGGTCATTGTGCAGCGTGGATATACCCACTTAAAGCCCGGGTTCGATGAGGAAAGAGAGAGTGGAGTATCTTCCATGTATGCCTCATTCCTTTTCCATGTCTTTTGGTAGCTTATACTAGAAGAGTCGAGGGACCAAAAAACTTTCGGATTGATGATTTTACGGATTCATTTTTCTAATTCTATATTAGTTCCCTGCGTACCAAAACTCGAGAACGTTAATTTTACATTTACATTTAGACCCTGAAAACCGCCACTGGCGCCTTGCAGGTGAAAGTCTCTTCTTTTTCTTAATAGATATCTGTTTTTTATTTCTGCAAAGAGAAAAATAAACTACATTATTTTTCCTCTGGGTTTAGATGATTAGTATACTAAGGAAATTACTAAAACTACAATTCGATTCAAGAATACATTTCTTCTGCGAATTATTCGCGAAAATAATGGATACCTAGAGTAGAATCACGGTGTTTGCATCTGCTACACGCCGAATGACGGCTTGCAGTGTAGATTGTTTAAGCTCTCGACATATTTAATTCTTCTTATAACCCAGATATTCTCCATACGTGCTGAATAAAATATATTATGGGAGGCACTATTCACAAAAATGGATTTAAGAAGAGAGAAGAGTCTTAAGCAAAGAAGAATTTTATCATACTTTACCACGGTTGTGACCCCGATATCCAATAAACATCATTAACAACAAAACAAGAGATAGACTTCAAGGATGAGTTCATTTACTTTAATTTGGACGCCTTTACTCTAGCTAATCCATCAGTACCTGAATCTATCTTATCCCTCCAGCATGCCTCCGTTTGTTACCCAAGCAGATATTTCGTTCCCAAGAGTATCATTGTGTGACATTACCCAACTCTCCCACCTGTTGGATTGCAACAGAAAGTGGTTAAACTACTGCTGCTACTCAATGCTTCAGGGTTAAGTAGAGAGATAAAGGCGAACCGTCTTACGTTGCTATCAAGTCGCCTTGTTACTGCCCGCTGTTCCGCCATATTAAAGTTTATGCGCCATAAAGAATAGTCATTATTAACTCCTCGATACTCTTTCATCCTCTTTCTTCGATTATCTTCTTGTAAAGTGCCCGACCTTAATTGAATCTACTCAGAAAAATTTGATCATTTGGAAGGTTTTTTTTTTATCAATATTCAACCATATCACTGAAAAAATGTACTGCGGGATTATTGAGTTGTTTATCACGTAAAGGTGTTTGCATTCATCTGTATATACTGTACATATTTACAGCTGAATTGCTTTGGAATATTCAGTCCGTAATGACGAATTTTCGATACGTTTTGAAACTTCAAACTTCTTTAAATTCTGTTCGAACTTTTTATTCCTGAATATTCATACCGCAATTCATATTAAACGACTAATTTATGAGAGTGTACACGAGTGTGCGCATAAATTAATTAAGAAATTCCTTTTTATTTGATTATCACTTTCATTCATTAAAAACTTCACTTTCGCTGTAATAGTTCATTAATTTTTATTTTTCACTAATGTAGTACATTATGATAATCTTTACTTTCACTATTCGTGACTCCATTCACGATGGACATATTATTAGTGAAAATGTTAATAAATAATGAAAACTAAAGCTCCCTCATTAACGTGTATACTTCTGTATCTAACTGTATATTTTATATAACTTAACTTACTTATGTAAGAACTAACATACATTTTTAAAATAACACATGTACATGAGTCCATTTACAATAAGTTAGGGTGTATATTCTTTTTTAAGGTATTGAATATAAAATGAAACAAGGTAAAATAAATATATACTGCATAAAATGCTAATTGTGCGAGCAAACATAATTCATGGCTAATAGATGGCAATCGAAATACCGTATGTGTTCTCCACTAACGCATTGCACGGTCTTAACCATTTTTCAAAATGAACCAATGATTAAAAAGAATGAATGAATTTGTTTAACATTAGTACATTACTATATACTTATATCTTTCTGATTAAAAACAAAAAGTAATAAATATTTTTTATTTCATTTATTCATTAGTAACCTTATTAGTTTAAGCAGACTTTCAATTAGTATAAAATAATTGTTAGATATATAGTGAATATACTTCTTCCACAGGTTTCAGTAGATAACGCATACCTCGATTAGCAACAATTTTTTCAGAAGATTTTAGAATTAAAGACATGAGATGAAAGAAATTATGAAGCAAGTACATGGGTGGTCTGAAAAATTTCCGACATTTCGCCATTTCTCGACATGTTTTCTGAAAATTTTCTGAAGATTTCTGAAAAATCTGGGGGGGTCGGAAACTTTTCAGACCACCCTCGTAAAGATGTGCGTTTCATAGAAAAAGTTACTCATTAAAATGTTCCATCAAAATTCAAATTCTACAGATGAATTTATTCGAGTCTTAGTCAATATTTTATAATGAAGAAAATAATATTCGTTCTCTAATAATTTATATTAAAATATTGTGTATATAGGACATTCTTCCGTTGAAAAGTCAGGAAACTTTCCAAATTTCATCAATATCTCTGCAAGAGGTCACCATAAAAAGATTACTTAAGCTTTCAATAGAACGAACAGGCGGAACTTTTTCCGTTCCTTTCCTCTGCGGCTTTAGGTAAGGATTTATGCCCTTGCTGTAATTTCATCCCTCCACTGCTCGGTAAACTCCTGTGGAAAAATCTCAAAGGAATTCATGCCACTGCGATTCCGAACTCGAAGCCTCTGTTTCCATTCAATTAGTTTCTAACTCACTTGATTTTGTTAGAACTCTTCCGCAACTCACAGAAAGGTTGTTGCTGAACGTTTCAAGTGTATCACACTCTTGGTAAGTATCTTTCTTTTATATTCTGTTTACCATATGGAACTATGCCATTGAATTAATGGTCTGTTTAATTACTCATCCGCTAGGGTAAGTGCTACTTTGCTCGTGTTTCAACCAAGACTGAAAATAGCTTGCATTGAGTGAGCCTACGCATCAGTAAGCTCCTTTGGGACGAAGAAGTTGAAGAAGCCTACTCGATGAAGAAAAGTTTTTATCAGAAATCTGGAAGAGTGTCAGTAGGTAATTTGGAAGCCGAAGGTTATGGTTTTAACGAGGATTTGGATCAGGAGCTGATAATCCATGACCTCATAGAGATGCGTGAGCTAAGCTTTACTGAAAAACTGGATACCTCAGATCTCTTTCAGTAAAGCAAATTGCAATTGCAAGCATAGCAGAGTCACTTCTCGGCTCAGTTGGAAAAAGGTTATAAAAAGTAGAAATTATCTATTCCAAAAAAATGCTTTAAAGCTATAAGCTAATAAGGATAAAAGTATTAGATTTCTATGTAACAATTCTGCATGAATAAAGATGTTATTGTGACATTTTCAGAAAAGAGTGAATGAGATTTTATGAAGTCATCGACATCGAAATTACTTTTTTATGCATCATATTTATTATTCAAATATTTTTATTTATAAATAACATTTTTCTTCTAACCTAGTGTTTTTTTAGGCTTTACCGCAAATTAATCAAATCAATGCAGTTATACGCAATTTTGTACTCCGACTTACGCGAATTCGACGTACGCGATCTTAGTCAGTTTCATCTAACGCGCAACTTCCGGGTATAACTGTAAAATATGTGATAAAATCCCGAATTTTCTTCCCCCCACTTCAGTTACATTGAAATCGAACCATTCATTTAAGACTTATCGAATTCGAGATGAAGAGATATCGCCAAGCAATATCTTGATCTCTCGGCTCGTTATATTTCTACGGTACTTTCTCCTTTAGCATGTCTTTCATCGAAAAACTTCCGGATATATTTTGCTTCTAAATGCTGTCACAAGTCCGCGACTAAAGTTTCCCCTTCTGAGATCCAGAGACGGAAAAGTTTTTGTCAGTTTGATCATTTCAATAGGACTCATTCCGCATGAAACCTTTTTTCTCCAGTGGAACGCCCCTTCTCCGAGCCGCTCTCGTTAACCTCTGCCGCTCAAATTCCTTCAGTCACTTAATGGGAAGGTAACACTCGTTAAAGTTCCATGCATAATGAGGTAATAACACCTTTCTCAATGAGACCTGGAGAATTCTCTCTTTGGAAATTTCGGAAGGGACGCTCTTGATGTTAAAGGAAAATATGCTTTTCTTCAAGAAGGTCCTTTTCACATCGCTGCGATTCTGAATTTTGTTCATGCGTGAAAAAGCCGGAACTCCCTCCAAAATCCGATAACGAAACAGCTTTCAATGATTCGAACTCTTAGAATAAAATATGAGATGCCGCATTCTGTTTTTCCATTCTCTATGTACGTTCTTTGACTTGTTCGTCTAATGTCTCCAAGTTATCTTTTACTCTTTTTATTCATACCTTAACTCTTTACCTACAAAGGTATCAAATAAACTTATAAAAATCGACAAGAGGTGGATTTAGGATAAGGCAAAACCCCCTAAGGGCATCGCGCTGATTAGGGGTGTTTGAAAATGGCGTTGAATTAGAATATATATAAAGTGTTCTACCTTTCGGTAGGTTCAGGTGCCCCCACATTCCCTATTTAATTCCCTCTCTTTCAATTCCCGATAACTTATCCCACCCCTTAATTCGTCTAATAACTTTTGTCTTTGTCTTCCCCTCTGCCTTTTCCCTAGCATTCTTCCCTCGATCGCTTTCTTTATCAATCCCTCCCCTCTCAATATTTGACCCACCCACTTCTTTTGTCTATTTTTAATTACTTCAATCATTACCCTTTTCTCCCCAACCATCTCTAGAACCTCTTCGTTCGTTTTTCTATCGACCCAACTTACTTTCTCCATTCTACGCCATACCCACATCTCAAAAGCTTCCAGTTTTTTGACATCCTCTTTTCTTAACGTCCACGTTTTGCATCCGTACAACATTACACTCCACACCAAGGATTTTACCAATCTCTTCCTGATTCCTTTATCAAGTCCCTTTGTCATCAGTTCCCTTCGTTTCATAAAAGCTTCTTTTGCTAATGCTATCCTTCTTCTAATTTCTGTCGAACATCTTCCATCCTTAGAAAGAAGACTGCCCAAGTATGAAAACTGTTCTACTTTTTCTAGTTTTTCCCCATCCACCCTTATCGTTAATTTAGCATTCTTTCCCTTTGAAAACCTCATAATCTTAGTCTTCCTTACGTTGATTTTCATCCCAAACTCCTTTGCTTTTTCATTTAGTGCATTAACTAGGATTTGCTAACCCTTTTCCGAATCACATACAATAGCTTTATCGTCTGCATATCTTACTGACTTCACTACTTCCCCACCAACCTTTATTCCCTTATCTATTTCATCCCAAGCTTCTTTGATCATTTCTTCTGCATATAAGTTAAAAAGAGATGGTGATAAAGGACAACCTTGTCTTACTCCCCTCCTTAACTCTGCCCATTCCGATTCCCCATTAGCAACTCTTACTCGTGCGGTCTGATTTAAATACAAATTATGCACTAAACGCCTATCTTTCCGATCCAACGATAGGCGTTTAGTGCAAAATTTGTATTTAAATCAGACCGCACATGTGAAATTAAGAGTATATCAAAAACACAAAGGTATCGTCAAGGAAGACTGTAATTCAAATCTTGGATAATATTCTACTCTGTTTAGTGATAGAAAATTGAGAGCAATTCATTTGGGATTAAATCAGTAGAGGATGAAAACCAACTCCCGGATTCATTCTATATTCATAGAAAAATTAAGTATATTGATGAGTAGGATATCAATGTTATAAGCATGTTGATCAGTGAAGAACATACAGACAGACGAATATTTGTTACCCATTGTGAATACAAGATCTGGGTAAAGTATTAGATATCCGTGAATGATTGGCCGGGTCAAGATCGACCTAACGGATTAAATTAAAAAATTTAGGCTTAAATATATTAAGTTTATTGTATTGGTATTTTGGTAAGATTCACTCTTCTCCCCAAAGTCACACTTATGATATGATTTTAATACATAATATTTTCACCCTATAGACGATTTTTTCAAGATTTTAGAGTGATGAAAATTCATATGATTTAGATTTCACTCTTGTTAATCCCTTCTTCAAAGAGGACCAATTTATCCTAATTTCTGTAAGCGTCGGTTCAATTTTCTCCTCATCTTTCTCTGAATCTTTACTTTCCATTCTTTCTCTTGGAAACAAAACTCCAATTAAATTCCAAATATATCACCCCTATTCCTTCCCTCGAAATGTTCTCACCTTTAACTTGTTCCCAAAATCCTCGTGGGAATTTTGATTGGTGGAGACAGGATCAGTGGAGAATTTGCGAAGTTGGAATGCTGTTTTATATCTGCGTCATCTTGCTGTTTGGCCTTTTCTCCCAGAATTCCCCTCTTTCTCCGTAGGGACAGGAATGAAGCAGTGACTGAATTCGCATTTGTAGAGATTTTGATAAAGGGAATGGTTGATGAGCTGAAGGTGTACGTAAAATATAGATGAAACAGAACGGATAACGAAGGGAAAATGATATCAAGAGGCATGTTGGAGACATGAATCCTCTTCGAACGGAAAGCCAAAAATTGACGGAGGGTTTTGTTAATGTATGTCGTTTGCTTAATTTACCGATTCCCTGTACTTGAAGATCCACTCGCCCCAAAGTATTTACTAACCGACTGCGTTTTTCTCATTCTTTAGTACTATGCTTCAATCTAGTCAGATACCCTTTAGTCGTCCTCTAAGTTTCTTTACTCTATCTCCATCCAAAACTACGCAACTTGTTCCAAAATCAAACATTGTCTTCTATCTCTCCTCTTACTTACCCTAGAAAAATATTCGATCTGAAATGCCCTCATTCCATCTTCAACGGCCGCCTTAGATCTCCCGAAATTCTCTCGCTCGTTCTTGTCTTACCCTCTCACCTCCTTATACTACCACATTCCAGTCTCTCTACCTCTTAAAGATCTATTCCACTTACGTCACACATTTAACACTTTTTCCTCGTAAACACCTTCCATCGATCTTTTTTTGCTAATATAATTATGGTGATTTTTTCAAAACATTTTTCTGAAAATGACTTTTCTGAATCATGTCGATATTTTTTCTAACAATTGTTCATTTTTTATTAGCACTATGTTTTTGCGTTTTTATCGCTCCCTTTATTTTGTGAACGTTTTCTCGCCTCTACAGTTTTTCTCCATATATTTTCAGCTGAGGACTTCTTTCCCAAAAACAAGCTCTTTCTGTATTAAATTAAATTTAGATCTAGTTGGTAAATATGTTTACTTTTTAATTACCTAATAGTTTGTGCACATTATAATTAATTTTAGAAAATGTATACTCCTTAAATCTTATGTTCGTTTTGTTCACGATGATTATTTTCTATGGATGTAAGTTAACTGTAGATATATGTTTTTGCTATGTTCTACGTTGTTATTTGTTATTATTTTCTTGTTTGTCATACTATCCAATTTGTATTGCTAACCATGACTTTTGTTGGATCAGACAAGAAATAAATACATAATCATAGATAAAGAAAGTAAATAACATGCGGAAATGGAAAAGTAAGTATGAGGTTAGGAAAAGTGGGAAAGAAGGATATTTTACAATATCCTCAATTAAGATTGGATGACATAGCAACGGAAGGTGAAAATAAATCGTGAAATTTGTCTTCTGGCAAAAAGAGAGATAATTGTGCAGTTTCAGCTTAATTTGGTGAGTTCTGCCTGTTTCAAACACGAAAGATTGGAGTGGAAGCGCACTCATGTGATTTTAATTCAGTTAACGCTTTCCAACACTATAAAACATTGCTTACAAAACTGCTGGAAATTAGGTCAATGAAATAATTGCAAATGAGGGTTAGTAGTTGAAAATTACAGTTTAAATGAAATGGTATGGCACAGTAATGAAACGTAAAATCATTGTGATTAGAATATTTCTTTGTAATACATTAAGCCTTAATAATTCTTCTCTTGTATCATTTTAATGGGAGCATATTTTACACAGAGTTTGTATGCAAAAACACTAAGCTAAAACCAGTAAAACAACGAAAGCCGTACTTAGAATCATATTTGCGTTCATAATAATGCAATATTTAGTTCAATTAAACTTTTCTGTACTGTGAATGTAGCATATTTCATGAGAGACTGAGGATAGAAAGATCTACACTCCTGCGATATGTACAGATCTGTGTTATCTTGACCTTCCGTATCTGCGAAATGGTTTTTTATTCCATCTTCCAGCGTTAATAAGTGGATAATAGATCAGGGGATAATGTGATTGCCTTCAGAACATATTGCCCTATGTTTCGGAAATTCATACAAAACTCTAAGATCAATAAAATATGGGAATAGGTGAAACGATACTGCAAATCTACTGCGTAGCTTTTGCTCTGACAAGATCATGAATAATTAATCTCAGAACATTTTAAGAAGGGCGTGATAAATGTTATCATTTATAAAGCGATTTCCACTGTATTTTCTTTCAAAAGCAACGCTGAATTCTAATGAAAGCGCATAGCGAGTTAATCTTAGAAATCATCAAGTGACCTTCTTTCTTTTATAAAGCAACTTCGAGAAGTGTTTCTAAGTATACAGAAGATCCTGTTCGTGCATCAGAGAAGCAATGACAGATTACGCAAATGTGTTCCGTACAGTGACCCCTGATGACTATACAACCCGAACAGCTCTCGAGCCAGTTTGGATGCCTACGATACCCGGCGCTGATATCAGTTTACAAGTCTCTGTACTTATTAGTCTACGATTAATTGCGCCTTGCTGGGGCATGCGAAGAACGCACGCACGCAGATATCGGATGGTAAAGATTACAAAATATCGGAAACACGTGCATTGGAGCCCAACTGCCAGTAATGAACGTTTCACCTTTCACCCCGAAATTACTACCGGAGAATGTGAATAGCAATAAGGAAGTACTGCTAAAATCTTTCCATCATTTCATTTACAGTATAATACTTCATCGGAGACGAAAATAAGCTCATTTATATAATGAGACTCAACTACTATATGTTTAACAGAGATGTAACTGCATATAATTAAAAAATACGTGATGGAAAAAGTTAGCTAAATTTTCTTTTGTTTTTGCTCGAAAGCTGACTTATTTTCTTAAGGAAAACCGAAACTAGGAAAAGTCTGGCAGGACTGAAATTTAAATTCAGATATTCTATTTTCTGAGTGTATGCTCTATACAATGAAGTTATCCAGTAGTGCGTTCGGATACGTCATTTTTTAACAGTTGGAAAACTTTAATCTGCATTTTCCGAATATTTTTCCTCTTAAAAATATTTATCATGGTTGATTTCATACAGTCGGCTGAAAAATGTATACACACTTCGGGAAAAGAGAAACTTGTATAAATATTTAAATACGAAATTCGAGACGTCAAGAGAGTTAAAAAATCTAATCTTTAACCTCTCGAATCACAAGAGTTGCCACAATGGCGGATCTCATAAATTTAAGAAGTATTGAATTTGATGACACATAAATTTGAACACCTCCAGAAACCACTAATTAATAAATCCTCATTGATTAACCTAACCGATATAGGCACTTCTTATAATTGCTGAGGACTAATTTAATTTATATTAATCATATGATGTCTCAGTAAAGTTAGCATTAAAATATTTATACAGAATTTTCTTTTCTCAAGTCTTATGTACACATTTTGGATGACTCCGTAATAAAAATATAGCAGTAAAATATAAAAATATAACATTTACTTACATGAGTATCAGTAATTGGAATAGTCTCATGTAATTAATGGAGTCATAGTAGCCTATTTCTTATTGCCGGAACACCAAGGAATCGCGAGTTCACAATTATTGAAACCGCACACAAGAGGAACCTACTTTATATCGACATAAAGGGAAACCCCTGAAAGAGATGAGACGAAATATCTAAAAGGAAGGGCTGAATGGAAAGACAGCGAAACGGGTGGAGGAAAACCTTGAGAAATATCGGAGGCTACGTCTCCGAATAAAGGCAGAAAGGATAAATGCGCCAGCTTCCCTTCATTTGTCAGCCGTTTTTCCCTTTCTCTCTTCCCTGATTGACTTGCATTATGGTCGTCGGGTATACGGATTTTTGCGGGGGCATCTGTGGTGGTGTCGGGAAGTCGTTAGCAGACGAGAGGGGTTTCGAGAATGGACGGGATTCGAAAAAGATATTCACCTCCTCTTCAACGGCTTCGGTTGTGCACTGCTGACGGGAACAGATTCGGAGACTGTATAGCTTCGGACGGATTTTAATCACGAAGTTGGTTTGTACGGCCGCCCTTGTCACAGTGAATTCGCCGCGTCCTTTATGGCTTGCAAGATCGAATGGATATTAAAGGCAGATTCCACTTGAGGAGTGGTTCACAATGGAACGCGGCTCAGTTATCAATTAAGACACTGTATCCTCGAAATATATTACAGGTTTGGCGTCGATACGTCTAACTCTATATGTTTATATCGGACCAATCGCAAATTGATGACAAAAACATCATCTCTTTGTCAGAATACACCGAAATAAGTTTCTTATATTTTCTATTTTTCCCTACTTTTGAATATGTCTCTACATTATGATTATTTACACGGTTGATTGGATTGAATCGTTGGTCCTTAACAATAACATAAATTAAAATGAAGGACTACCTGCACTAAGAAATTTTACCTAATTCCGCCGAACATCTTTGAATGACATTAAAATCTTAGGAATGTGTATAACTATTAAGAGAGAAGAGAAAAATGTTCTCTCTCAGTCTACTCATTAATTGAATCATCAATTTCGTCATATAAAATGCCTATTTAAAGCTACAAAAATGACTATCTGGTTTCACATATGACCTTTCTTGTGAGACTGATTGCGAAATCTGGCCTTACAATGGAAATATGTTCCTCACCCCTTGTTTATGTCGTAAATTGGGAAAGCTGGTGACGGATATCGTTTTTTGTGTGGAAATAAATTTTACAGAGCTGGACTAATCAATCAAATTTCAGCCAACAATATTTTTATTTCGCGGTATTTACAACGTATATAAAATAATTCGCCGAACGGAGAAAGAAATTCGTTCCGTCGGCATCCATGAGTCACCTTGGTTCTACATTAGCTACATCATGAACGTACAGTAAAAATATCGACCCACGATATGTTTTTGGAAATCATGATCATTCAGAAATGTAGTGGAAATGATGGAAATGCTTAGATGTAAAGGCAATAATCAACGTTATTGAAGAGATCTTTTTTAAGACTACTAACATCTCATTTAAACGAATAACATTGCTCAAGTCAGTTACAATAGTACAGCTAGTTCCAAAAAAAACTTACCACCTAAGCCGCAACCCGCATAACAGGCAGTGAGTTTCCTGCAAGCGAGCCTTATGAAGTGAGAGAGAGAGAGAGAGAGAGAGGGAAAACATGGAGGAGATAGTCTGCTTCTGTCCTGGCTCCGCTTGCAGAGTTGAAATGGATTTATTTGCATTATTGATATTGCAAAGATTTATTAGTATCCTTAGTTTGGTGGCATTGGCGTAGCAGAATAGTATTATAACAATATGGATGTTGTAATGCAAGAATTCAGTTATTATAAAATGGTTATTACAAATCAGTATATATTCTAGCTTTGCTTCTCGCACCGAGGGAAGCGTCGCACACGAGGTCCCGTTATTCCTAGGAAACCGAGGCAAACCCCCTTCCCCTCATAAAATTTGAGTCTGAGACGAAAGGCACAAGCAGGACGAAGGAAATTTTCACAAAATTTGCCTCTGAGCCGCTCTGAGCTTATGTTTAGGACTGAGATGGGAGGAAGAAAATTTCCGCGCAGTTTGAATCAGTGTCGGACCCAAAATGTATAGACCTCGAATTCGACGCCTTCGCTTGTAAAACTCTGCGGTTATAATGGGTCGTATTATATATTATAATAGTAGATAATATTAAACATCGTTCAAGAGAAGAGTTATTAGCCTTTAAAATTATATACCTAAGGAGTCCATATCGATCACCTGTTTTATCACAGCCTGTGTGAATGCAATCTACAAAAGTAAAGTAAGGTGAACTCATGGCCATATCTAGGCTATTACTTTAAATACATAAAAATCTATAAGTAAATATGTAGTATGAAGTCTTGAGGCATTCTCTGCGTATTTTAGATAAATTTTGTTTAATTTGATAAGCATCAAAATTAAAACTCGATCGGTAAAAAATCAGTAAATTTTATCATCTATGCAGTTGGTATTTTTAATATACCGTCCAAATCAATTGATAGAAAATGTGCTAGGATCGATTTTCCTGAATTAATAAAGATGACGGATACGAGACAACCATCTTTCACGTTGATTTTGAATCCAAAATGAATTTTTTTGGTGTCATTGAAGTGTGAATCGAATAAACGTGATTTCTTCTGTGGATTCCTCTTGAAATGGTTGCAGTCACAAACCATTACGTTCTTAAACGTTCTTCTCGCTATATTTATCAAGTTCTAAAATACACAAAAAGATAGAGCGAATGAGGTTTTGTCATAATGCTCATTGAATGCTACTGTAAGCTATGAATGTAAAATTTTCAATTAATTTTGAATGCATACAAAACTACTTGCATTGTTTATATTTCAACTGTTTATTATCACGTTTACAATTATTATAATGTAGAAAACGTTAAAAATACGCGAAATAATAGGGACTTAGTGAAATAGTTTTAGGGCCTTTTTACCTGTAATTCCAACCCTGTAAGTATCACACGGGGATAAGAAGCGAATATGAGGCTCATGTTGAAATTTTTCTCCCCTCGTTTGATGGCTGGCCCTACGTAACTCTCATATTTTTTCGACAGAATTTTAATGATTGAGATGAATAGGCGGTGGTTTGGTATGAATAGTCTATCTACATATTTATCGCTCGGTGATATTGAAAATATTCCTTCGTATTTAAAATGTATGGCTATGAGAAACTTTTCATCTCTCCACATTCCATGACAAATTTGAAAAGCAAGATAGAGGAGTGATTGGAAGAAGTGGTTAAAGCAATGAATTCACCAGGACTTCAAGAGGGGGACTGTTTTGATAGAGATAGGGAAGTGAGAAACGACGGCAACAGTAATACATACACTCACATGAATTTAACAACCGAAAGTGTAAGAGGTATGTTAATTCCAGATTTTTGGATAAATCACAATAGGTAATGGCATTTCTTGCGTTCCTCGTTGACCAATTGGTTACTTTGAGTAGGAGCAACGACCTCTTTTAAAAGTATAACCCACTCACTCACCTTCTCAATTTTCTCATCCAACATATATTTTTTCCGTTTATGACAGCCTCCAGAGAAACTACTCATTTATCCAATTTAAGTAATATATTAGTCAAGAATGGTTAACATTCAAATATACAGGATATAACGCCCATGGCTTATCATACTTTCAGAAATTTCCTTCTGATGCATCAGTAATTCCCAGGATCTCCGAAATTGTATACAATAGCGATGTTCAATGTATCGTAACAATCTTTTAATTCTATAAGAAAGTTCGTAGTAGTTTACTAAGCCAGAACCTAAACCATCTTCTTATCAGCAATTTATTTTGGAAAGAGAGTTCGGTTTTTTCAAACCGATAAAAATTGCTAACATTGGTATTACTATCTATGCAAGCCAATGGTTTATTCTAAATCTTACCTAACTTTAGAGATGTAATTTATCTGTAATCGGCGTATAAACTTCAAGTTTCTGCGACACTAAATATGCGGAGTATCTAAAATTCCATATTTACGTTTCAATTCATATTTTAGTGACATGATAATAGAAACTTTAGTCGATGTAGTAAGATCATCTTCAACGCTCTATCTATTTTGTATCATAGATGTTATAAGAGAAGTGAAACGATTTGGTTCTCGTAAGCGTAAGGAATAAATATTAGATGACATTTCTCTAGTTCATTGTTCATTTCTCAAGTTATTCCAAACTACGAAATTTTTAGCTCAATGAAGGGACGAAATAAAGCATAAAAAACAATTTATATAAATAAAGTAAACAATCATTGAAGAAGAGCTTGATTGATATAAATTGACGATAGGCAGCATTACTTATTTTTTCATTTTTGTTGTTGAATTAGTTATTTAGTATAAGCTAATACAGTTTATACCATTCACTTTAAAAGCAGAATATAGAGATACTAATTCTGATATGATGCACCCAAACAATGTCAACTTTGTTATCATTCAGATTTTCCGAAGGTCCTATTTTAACTGGAATGATCTTCCTTGCATTACTATTTAAAAATACTATGAAAAAATTTAAAAAACATCTTCACAAAGTTCGTAGAGAATTATGATGTGCCTAGGATGAGGGTGTTACGAAGGTCCTTGGAGTGAATGTTGTAGTAATGGATTACATATAGAACCAAGAATATTTTAACAGCTAACGTATGAATCATGAGAATTACTGGAATATTCTCATGTAAGTCCGGTTACCATCCGTTGGTTTCTATTTTTAACGTGTTCTTCCATGACTCCTTTTACCCATCATTCATAATTATTGATAGTGATTTTTCTTTTAATTATTATACATATTATGCACCATTCAAACAATTCGGGTTATATAGCTTACTTGAGGCATTCAGAAACCGAAGCAGCAATCATTAATCATTAGTCTTATTAAACATTAGTCTAGCGTATAGTTCTGAAAATCATTTCAGTAACATTGGAAATCCTGTTGTGGTTGTTTTCACACCCCCTGACATAAGTCATACGGCGGCTCGCGGGGTATTAATGTAAATGTAAATAAACCAGGTGTTAACGTGTAAACCTGCAATATGCAAGTATAGGAAACCTGGAGTTTATATGCAATATGCAAATCAGTCTTAAGGTTCTGATTTGCCATACTAACTGTTGTTTCTTAACCATCTTAAACTGTATTCCTTGCAAGAAGTCCTGAAAGGTCGTCTACCTCAAAAATAGTTGAATATCTTCATTCCCTAAGGGAATACCCGTGGCGAAGATTACAAATCGCGGATTTGTAATCTTCGCCATTTCCCACCTTACTTGTGATCGGTCGCCGCCACCATACCCTAACCTTTGATACCTGCTCAGCAGGGGTGCGGTCAGGAATCCTCATTAGCGCTTTCAAATTCGCTACCCGGATACATGCGACCATCCACAATCTGCCGAAAAGGGGGTTTTTCTTCTCAGAGCGGAGGTCACCTTCAACCATCGGCCGTTTTATGGTTCCTCTGAGAAAATAGACAATATCTTTCCATGGACGAAACAAAAGAAAAAGAAACAACAAAGGAATGAATAGGGGATACTCCTAGGGCCAGGGTGGAGGGAAGGAAAGTTCTCCTTTCTCCATAGAAGAATTAGTAAAACCTCAGACGCGAATTTGTCAGAAACAGCCAAATCTCATCTCAATATCATAATTCTTCATCTGATACCGCCACCACGAATGCCTGGTGGAAGTAAGAACAGAGTGGCATGTTGATGCATACATACTGAAATTCCTAATGCTCTGTTAATTGTCGTATCAAGCAAATTTTATACTTCTCTGTATTGCAGAATAATTCAACTGTGAAGAAATCGAGTCAAAATTTGCACCACGGGGCAAGAAAGAGATTTAGCATCAGATAAAAGATGGGACAGCATAATTTTGCAAGTAACATGAACTTGATTTAATTAAAGGGATAGTTTTTCTGGGACTGGCAATGAACAATATTTTCGGAAAAATGTTACGAGATGCTGGCGTTAATTTCGTGGTAAATTAATTTTTAATTCTATACGTGAAAAAAGTTCGTAGTTCTCAGTATTTAAATTGTGCTACTATTCTAATACCTATGTTATTTTCTAAAATATTAAATTAGCAATTTGAATTTTAAACAATTACCTTAGAAAATGATGATAGCACACCAATAAATATTTTACTTTCTATCATATGATTTGATGGTATTTAAAATTTTTATAATATTTGATGTAATTATCTGATGTAGTTGATCGTAATTTATTTGGTTTACTTTATTGTAATATGTTTTGGGTCTAATTTTCAGAGCTCTCTACCAGGTTGACTTAAAATGATTCTTTCTCGGTGTATTCGTCCAGATAAAGTTTCTTTTCATCTTTGCTTTCCTCAGTAGGTTTCGAAGTTTTTTCATACTCCCCTTCTCGATAGCATTTTTCTGCAACATAAATTAGTTGATTGATTGTGTTCTTATTCCTAATTATTCTTTATCTCCTTGCTGAGTTTTCGTTCATCTTTCTATTTGAGTCATAGTCATGAATTTCCTCTAAATAAATTTAAAAGTTCTTCCTGTAGGCGTCAAGAGCATAAAAAACGTAATAATATAATCCTTTCTAATCTTGCAATGACATAATTTTTCATTGGATAATTGAAGCAGCTATAGTAAGTTTACCCGATGCCTCCAGAAAAAGGTGAATTACGCAGAAATTTCTGGCCGAAATAAGGAGATCCGATTCTCATTCATTTTTTAATACTATGCTGCTGACATAGTAAACATTAACACTAAATTTAAACTAGATTTCGTGCTAATAAAGACGGTACAAATACGTTCAACGCGTTTCACAACGGTTTAAAAAGGCGCCGTCAGAATGCTCCTCCTTCCAAGAGCCAATAGAATGCGTGGAAAACTCTAGACTCGCTCTCATCGAGCTTCACGTCTGTTATGCGGGTTGCGGCTTAGGTGGTAAGTTTTTTTTGGAACTAGCTGTACAATATGGATGCGTATAGTAATGATATACAGTGTGGTATAATATAATGTATAGTATTCTTATTTATCCCTCTAAATTCATAATAATTTAATTAATTTAATATTTATTGTCTCTGTAAAATATGCAAATAATGTAATTAATATCTGGTTCGGCCAAGCGTGAAAGAAAATTTCAAAGGTTTTGAGCTATGTCCTCTCCACAATATTTTTATACGAGAAGATCTGTAAATTAGAGTCTATTTTGGCGGAATTGACGACTTTTGATACAGAAGTAAAATTATTTATAAATTTGTCCTCCATAGCTAAAAAACAGCTTTTAGGTCCAAAATATTAAATCTTTATTTCGAGAATAAAATTATTTTATAATGCTGCGGACAGGAATATTGGCAGTGAGAAATTTCGAGTTTTTGTGGAAGTAGTAAATATTACAGAGCTGGACTGATAAATCAATTCTCAATCCATCATATTGTTTTCGCAGTATTTACGACACATAGTAAATAATTTCCCGATCGCAGAAAACAGATTCGTCCAATCGGCATCAATCAAATCTTCCGTCGTTTTGGTTTCGAGTGAAATACAGCTGAAACGCATAGTGCGGCTAAAAAAAAACAAGATACGACAAAAAAATAAATACCCAATCAGCGAGAAAGGGAAACAGAATGGATGTGAAGGATGGAAAACAAAGGGTATTAAAAGTATGCGATCACGATACGAGTCATACGAAAGACTGTTACTATGATCGTATACCAAAGACTTTATGAATGATGTATTATTGCTCATTACGATTACAATATCAGTTAATTATTGCTATCTATATGAATTATTTATGAGTCTACTACTTGATATTTTTGTACATATTTTTGTTCAGCATGTACAGCGTTCGGGTTTATTGGATATTCTAGAGCAGATTTGTACAACATCAGGACAACCCGTGTAATTAATTCATTGAAAAGTTAATTGGGATTTACAATTCCGACTGTATGCGTATACCAAGCTGTATGCTATATCAACTAGTTACGATCCCGACACCATAAAATTATATTTGAAGTGAGTTTGAGTACAGTACCTTACAAATTACGAATTTAAAATTATTCCGAAACATCCGAAAATTCCGAATTCGCACAAACTTTTTCCACGTGTACTTCTATTTTTGCTTCAAATACATCGTCAACGTTCTCATTTTGAGGGTATATTAGCTGACAACGCAGATAGTTAATTTTCCTCCTCCAGAATACATTCTACGCCAATAACTTCGAGTTTTCCCGCTATTAATTGGTCGAAGAGAAAAAGGCTCCATCACGTGGAATCCGCACGAAACATAGGTTTCCGTTGAAAACGTCCTTCGAAGTTGGGAGGCGAATGTGAGAGCGATGTTTGGATGAGAGCAAAAATATCGGCGATTCGAGGACAAACGACCCTTCGCATGCCTTCTCTTTCATCTCTGCATATTTCCATCTGCCCCAGAAATATATTTATTTCATAATTTTAAAATGTAAGCAAATGACATTACCTTGCGTAAAAAACAATCAAATTATTATGACATAATTTTTTAAAAATAAATCAGAAAATAAGGTCTATGTGATGTTTGACAGTCAAAATTTGTTGGTAAATTGAAAGATCTTCTTTGAAGGCTATTTTTGCAAAAAGAAATTGAAGTTTATTTAAAATAACTATCTGTATTGCTCTATTTTATATCTCTTGTACTTTTTTAATTTAGTAACTTATATTTATCTGTATGTTTTGTATATATGTTTTCAGATCGCTTATCATTTTCCATAATTATTTTATACACATGCCAAAAAACACGTCAATTTTTATTTAAAATGATGGTATTCCCTATAAAAGATTTTCTGGGTTGCCTTAAATTCATTACTTGTTTCTAAAAAAACTTTCTTAACCTCGTATCTTTTATGAAAGTGGAATCAATGTTATTATAATATTAATGGTGGCTTATATGAATAGGAGCTTAAATTGAGTCGGTAGTCCCTACTTGTCGGTGACCTTGAAGCATCTTTTATATTGCACTTGATATAGGAAGAAAGGATGTTTTTGATATGTCCTTTGGAGGGAATTAAGGGATTTAGCGGGGGCGTCGCCAAAGATCGTGAAAGAGAGATATTTTAGTGTAAAGGAATTAGTGATGAATGTGGAAAGGGAGACGAAAGGAAGGGAAGGTATGAATAGTATGTTTATGGATTGATGACGGAGCTGTTAGTTACGCTGAGCCATAGCTAAGAACACCTTCACTCTAATTAAAAAACCCGAAATGTCGATAATGCTGCAGCACTGCCAACCTTTCCATTCCTGCCGAAGGAATCCGAGCATTTTCCGATCCAAAGAGGGCAGTGGATCATTCTAAACATGCTGCATGCAATCCTAACGAACAATATGAAGCCATCATTGAATTTCGTAGGTAAAGCGATGTTGAAATTATGCGAAATCAATGAAACTAGAATCTTTAATTTAAATACCGTTAACGTAGTTGATAAAGATAATTTACATTGCTTCGCTTAAGCATTTGCAAAAGACACTTGTGTTGATTCATTACTGAATTTGACCTCAAATTCCCTACCCATCCCCTATGCATAACATACGACCAAAAGTGACCTATTGGGGTCTATTTCACCCTATGGCCGGAAACTGTGGTCCGGTTTTAGTAATTACGTTTATTACAACAAATTGTAACAATTTAAGTTTAGAATAAATCAGAGGGATTAGCAATCCTATATTACTATTTATGTATTCAGATTTGTTGATGTTATTTATTCCTTATATATCTCTTTTTTATTTAATTGGAATCAACTCTTTAATTTTATATCAGTTAGCTTTTCTAATGGATTGAGACACCCTTTATAAATATGGGTATACAGAAGTAAAAGCGCACGCTGATGAGGATGAATTTCTGTGGACTATCTGCAGCCCTTCCCCGAAGGAAAGGATTTTCTAGAAAAATTAATTTGAGGAATTTAATATTCCCTTTCCAAAGTGGCATAGTTTGAAATGCGAGACTAGCTTTACATTCGTTGAAACATTCTTGCAAAAAAACGCGCTTCGCAAATTAACTGCGTATATGCTCACTAATAATTTAAAACGGTAGCGTCATAAGTCTTCTTAAATTTGTTCGAGAAAATTAATATATGCTACATTTAGGAAAATTTGAAGTTAACTGAGGCAGAATAATTTTTGTTTCGGACTGTAATATTTCAGCGTACATATTTTGACGGCATAGTTTGTCTAGTCTGTGCCAAGTTTTATTCTTCAAATGAATCGAATAACATTTTGGGAAGAAGGCTGGCTTGTCCAGAATTTTCTTCTTCTTGTCTATGATGAGCACTAAAATGAAATACCCAGGGGGTATACAAAGTTCAAAATTTGTTATTAATTTAAAGAAAGAATGTTATGAAATTAAATCTGCTCTGAGTTGGAACAGAAACGCTTTCAAATCTACGTAAGGAGAAACTTTTTCACTGCAAGAACAGCAAGCAGCTAGAAAATTAGATTGAAGTGGAAAAGTACGAAAAAACCGAGTTTCAGTCATGAAAATTCCGGGAAGGAAAGAGTTTGAAGCGGAGGCTTGTTCTAGGGTTAGAGTCAACATTTGAAAAGATAAGTAAACACCTCGGCGTAGAAGGAAAGAAAGAGGTTTTGGTAAATGGGCATCGAGGATGGATCCCCTAAGGGTTGGAGTTATCATTAGCGACGGAAAAATGGTCTGTGACGAGGAGAGGAAGAATGGATTTATGGATATATAAGAGAGAGTGGTGATAAAGGAGGAGTGAAGCCACTTAGAGATGGTTTAGATCGATAGAGGTTCTCTTCAAACTGTACTCGGCTTCCTATGGATTCCCAACTACACAATTCCTGTCATCCTCTAAAAGAAGATGGTCATTTCTGAAGGAGTGCCTTTGACGTAATTATAGGTCATGCGATGTGGCGAAGTATGAGAATGAAAGCATATGCTATGTATTTCATATAATCAGAGGCGTATCCAAGGGGGAGGGAGAGGGTGCAATCCACTCCATTGATCGCAGAAAAAATGATTAAAGTATAGAAACATGGCCACACGCTGCCAGTGGTCTGCGGGATACATGTGTAACTATAAATTTGTTTCCATTTTTATTGCATTTTGAGCGACATTCTGCTTTCCGTTGAAATGGTGGGCAATGCAACAACTGATACGACAAAGTTTTTTTGTGCATGTATATCACGATTTAGCCTTTTTTTTAGCTCCCAGGGGTTTCTGTGCCGTATTATTATTATTTATAAAGGATCATTATTATTACCACTGAGTTTAAAAGCTTAAAGAAAGATACATCTTTCAAATACATGCAATATTGTTTTATTACCAAAAAGAGCAATATCACTATATCCATCTTTTATGAGAAGACATAAACATTTTCAGACCTAATAAAAAGACCAAAATAGCGCTTAATTCCCAGTTCGTCGACCGACATTCATTAAGAGTATTGGTAATCTAAAATATTTTGC